>OZ005659.1:58956076-60156076 GCA_963930645.1 Salticus scenicus | reverse complement strand
GTAGAAAAGATAATTTTTCATGCACGGAGACAAGACACATTTTATTATTTCTAAATTTTACTCTTTTATCAGTTCTAACTTATTTTCCTTGGAAAAGATGGTCCGATTAGCCACTTCGCATACACACACATATATGTAGGGGAGAAGGGGGTACATTGGGACACGGGGCACATTGGGACAAAGGCTTTTATCCCTTTCTAATTGCAAAATAAAATTTGTAAAAAATCACAATAGATGGCACTTAGTAGTACACCTTCATATTTGTGATTTCAACTCAATCATTCAAGTCTGCTGCCTGTGAACAAGGTTAGTTTATTTTATCATACGAAAAGTAATTTTTTTCAAGTAAACTAATGTTGATTTTTTAGGCAATAGGAAATAAATATTTTAATTTTTAAAAGTACTATGTGTTTTTATAAACATTAAGCTTTCATTTCCACTATAGATCATTAGCCCATGTTCTCTAGAAAATTAGACCTAAACATTTGTTTTGAAAATGACCTGATGGGGTACATTGGGACACCAATGCATGGGGCACATTGGGACTGCTCCTATGGCCCATTCATTTCTAACATCAATATATTTTTATTTATTTACTTATTTTTTTCACATGTAAGCTAATTGTATTAATTTTTTTTAAGGTATTCTTTAAATAAATAGAAAATGATTAGAAATTATAAGCCAAAAACTGAAAGAACTAAAATTTCAGAAGAAAATATAGAAAAGGCAATAAATGAAATAATCAAAGATAAACTTTCTGTGAGGGAAGTTGCAATTAAATATTATATACCAAAATCTACATTATTTAATAGATTGAAAAACATGAGAGAAAATAAGATTGAGTGTGTACTACAAATATAAATTATAAGTTTCAATCCAAATATACATCTCAACAAATATTCACAGCTGAACAAGAACTCTTGTTGAAAGATTATTTAATATCATGTTCTCAACTTAACTATGTTATCAACACGATCCTACATAACATTAAAGTTTTGTGTAGACTTGCAGGGTTTTGATGTGCGTTAAGATATGAATATGCAGTAATGCTTCATAACAATTTTATTTTTTCATAATTACCTACTTTATTATTATTTGTTATTGTATCAAATTCATTGTTTTGAAAGCCTTTCATTTACTTTAGCAAAATATTTTGCAATATTGTAATTGGATAAATAAAAAGATGGTTGTCCCAAAGTGCCCCATCATTAAATCAGTGCTGTCCCAATCTGCCCCTGCATGGGGAACATTGGGACACTTTTGCATAAGTTATGTTTTAATTATTTCTGTTTGCAAAACACATTAAACAATGCTCATTACACATTTAAAAGGTGACCAATAACACAAGTATTTAAATAAAAATGCACAAAAGCATTAAATCTTTTATAAATTGGAAAATAATATGCTTTTATAAAAAGTGTCCCAATGTCCCCCCTCTTCCCCTATGTATGTATTATGAAAAATATGTAATTATTTTTTGTTACAGTATGGTTTTGTAATTTTACGTATACACAATTTAGATTAATTTGAATTTTGTATTTATAAGAAAAAAGTAGGAAATTGCTTTTAATATTTTATATTAAACAATGAACAGGGGAAATAAAAACACGCTTATTTAAAATGGTTGTACATTGTACATACATACTGGTTGTAATTTACTCTTGTAATAACTAATCAATTCATAAATTATATTTACAAACACATGTTCTATAAATCATGTAGTTTTCAGTAAAAACTTATTGATATTGAAAAAATATTTTCTATATTTTCTTTCACTCAGAACAAATTAAGAAATATTTTGGTTTAGAAAGATTAGCATATTAGCAAAGTTAGTTATATGCCATAGAATACTTCGGGAGAAAAATAACATATGAATGATAAATTTATTCATCTGTAAATAACATAAAATAAGGATTGTATAATATAGTATTTCATTAAAATTTATTTCTTTATGTAATTTTTTTTGCTTCAATTATTTACTTATGTATTTTTTACAGGAATCATTTTTATTTGTATAAGTGGATAGTTTTAATTTCTTGCATAAGTTTATATCGTCTAATGTGTCAAAATATTATAAATTTTTCGTAAATTTAACTTAAAAAAAAAACTTTTAAATGGAAATTACACAATATTGAATAACGTTAGTGAATTAAAAATGTTTAGTTAGAAGATAACCATATAAAAGTATCTTGTTAAGAAAGCTATTCTTTAGCCTTGAAACAACTATATATATTTTAATCAGCAAAGATCTTGGTATGTTCATTTTAAAAATTTCTGATTAATTATTTACATACTGAATGCTTATGTAAATTTTATGGTTTATTACAGATTAAAATTCTGATTTGTATCATTTCTTAGTTTCTGCCAGTTATTGCCATGCTAGTTTTAACTAGTTATAACCAGTGGTTGTAACTGTATGGATTGAAGATTAGAAAACATATTTATTACTCTATTATTATATATTTTGTCCTCAAAATTCTAGCATTTTATTTCAATGTTTTGCCTTTGGGTACAGTTTCAGCTTTTTTGTCTTTTTGCTAATGTCATCCCTGATATTAAATAATAAATAAAAAATACATTTATAACAGCTATGTAGAGTTGTAAAATTATCGAGAATAATCTTTCTGAGAATATTCTCCTTGAAGAGAATAATCGAGAATTTTCTCATAGAAGCTATAATAGTGGGTAATTTTGAAATGTGTGTTAGGTATAAGTATTATATAATTTATGTGGAAGTTTAGAAAATTTTGTTTTTAATAAAGTAATCGAATTAAAATTATTTATTTGAAGATATTTAAAAAAATTCTTTAAAACCTTATAAATTCTTGAACATAAAATCTAGTGATAACACAAGTAATAAAGTGACAAACCATTAAATGAGATTTTTTTTATTTCATTAAAGGCACTTATTTTTAAAGGGTGAATTTAATGAAAAATATTTCGAATTATTTATGTTTTTGCTTTGAAATGTTTTACATTTACCTGTATGAAATAAAATTGAATGTGTTTAACACATGGGTCATTCTCGCGAAAATGGTACATTTCATGTCCGAGACTTTGCTATTTTTTTACAAAAGTTTCATAACTGCTACAAGTTCATAGTCATTTTTCAATTATTCTTGATTTAATTCTTTATTAACATGGTATTTTTTGTTTTAGTTTTAAACATTTGTGAATTAAATAAAAAATATACATTTGTAACAGAAAGTAAAAATCCTGGTGTCCCAGCTTCAAATCAGCCAGAGATAAATTGTTTTTAAAGAAATTGCTTAAAATTAAAAATTATATAAAATATTAAGTATAATACATCTCTTACATAAAAATAATTTAAACAATAAAATTTTTTAAAAAATATTTTGCTTCAGTAACAAAAATTGTTGTTTATTAATGTCCCAACATTTTGTGTGTCTCATTATGTCCATTATGTTACAATAATTTTAAAAGCAAAATTTAAAGTTAGATTGAATCTGGCAACAGTTTTGAGATGATTAGATGGAACACTTTTCACACTTGACCAGCCATTTTGAATTCTACAGTCATCTTGCAAGGTAGGTCACATTCTTTTTCTTTGTTAGTTAATTTGTGCTAGTGAATGTCCACTCTGTTACACTTATATTAATTATTAAAATTAATGCTTTTACTTAAAATTTCATGTTGAATAATAATTTAAGGATTATATTTTCAGAATAGATTAGTTTCTTATTTATTACTTTTTTTTAAGGCTTTAGGCAAGCATTTTTAGGCTTATTTGTCCACTCTGTTACATGTCCACTCTGTTACAGTGAATATGTAACAGAGTGGACAGTACCAAAATGGAACGGCCAAGTTGTATTTAAAGAGTTTTAAAATTGTATTTCTGGTGAATATACACTTTCTGAACTGTTTAAATTTTTGCAAATATACACATTATACATAATTTATTTTAATTTATTTTCTTTGACAGTTAATTTGTGATAGTGCATGTTCACTATTATATACTTATATTATTTATTTAAAATAATATTTTTATTTAAAACACCTCTTGAATAGTTATTTAAAATCATTTTCTCAGATTAGACTTTTTTATTTATTATTTTTTGTTTAAAATTAAAACAATCTTTTTTTTAGGCTAGGTTGTGTAGTATTATAGTAGAATATGTATCCCTATAGTTTTAAAAATGTTATTTCTGATCAATATGCTCTATGAATTACTTAGTTTTACAACTGATTATACATTATGCAAAATATTTTTTTTTCTTTGATAGTTTGTGACAGCACATGTCTACTATGATGTGCACTTATATTATTTTATTTATTTATTTACTTAAAACACCTCTTGAGTAGTTGTTTAAGAATTAATTTTCATATGAAATCAATTTTTAATCTATTTTACTCTTTGCTTAGAATTAAAAAAAGCTCTTTGTTTTTAAAGCTTAGTTGTCCTTTGTGTTACTCTGTTTGTATAACAGAGTGAATAATATTAAAATAGAATATGTATATTTGAACTAAGATACAGTTTACAAAATATTATTTCTGGTCAATATACTGTCTGTATTATTTAAAAGTTTTATGAGTATTCATTATGCTAAATTTATTTTTAGATGACTAAAGAAAGCAATGCTGAGCGTCAAAGACGTTATCGAGAGAAGCGGAAGCTCGATCCTGAAAGAAATATAGAAAATAAGAAAAAAGACCTTGAGAGGTATTATTCTAAGAGGAATCTTATACATCTACTGAGACTGTTTACAGTTCTAAAAGAAATTGTTTGTCTATATAAAGAAAAGAGAAATTGACATATATAGCTCACAATAAAGGTAGAAATTAAGAAATTTGGTTGGTGGCCACTGGCCACTAGCCTTCATTTTTTTAGTGGCCACTTTTAAAAAGTTAGTGGCCACTCGCTGATAAAAGTAAAATAAAATTTTCTTTTCTTTAATTTTTTCAATGTTCAGTCTCGACAAATCTTTAAGAAAATAATTAAGGTAGTCAACTCTTTGAAACACATAATTTATACTATGGATGTAAGAAAATACTATTCAATACAAAATTCATATGTTTAAAATGCTCTTTTGGTTATATTATTTTATAACAGAAAAATTCTGATTATATTGCCCCTTCACTATCCTGAATGGTGTCGATTTTCTACTTAAAAAAAAAAAAAAAAAAAAAAAAAAAAATCTTTGATTCATAAAAATATATTAGTATATGTAAATAAAAAAAAAAATATTTTTTTAATAATACTTTTTTATTTTGCAAGTTTCTTTTTCCTTTTTTTTTCTTGTTACAAATGAATTATAAGTGAATTTTTCTTTAATAATAATGAATTTTTAATAATTTGCAATTATGATCCCCCTCTCTAACTGAATTTAGAGAGTGTGGCTGTAGTCGAGATTTCACAATGAAATTGTAGCTGTCACTTTTTAAAAAGTTAATTTTGACATATTTTAAAATTAGCAGCACTAATTCATCTTAAGGATAAACAAGATCTTAAGCTCAATCATTAAATGATAATTAAATAGAAAAAGAAATCAATTTTAAGATATTATCAAATTTGTAATTTAATGGTCTGTAGTATGTAGTACATCAGTGTAACTCAGATTAGGCATAACAAATTACATATAATTGAAAAATAAAATAATAAAAGAACAGAAAATATTTTACAATGCATAAAATTGTATAATCAAAGTGCACAAAAAATAAAAAAAAATTATAACGTGTAAAACTAATAAAATATGAAATTAATTAATAATTAATGCAAAAAGTAGGACTTGTGCATGAAAAAGAAAATTGCATAATTTATTCTTTCTTAATATTAATTATATCTATTTTATTCTATTTCTTTATATTATTAATTAATTTTTTTATTAATAATATAAAGAAATAGAATAAAATAGATAATTATTAATTATATATATATATTATTAATTTATATTATTAATTAATTTTTCTGCGAACGTAATACAATCGGAGTTTCAGCCGATTGATTATCTCACGAGCTTCCTTTTCGTCTCTTTTTCCCGAAAGTCGGACGAAACTCTCATTTTGACATTTTTTAAAAATCAAAATCTAATACTTTTATAGAAAAATGGAAAAAAGCCATACGTTTTTTTAGTATATGAATAAGACTACCTGGCAATTTCCAGTGTTTACTGTTAAAATTGACTTCCGAAAATGTCTGTAAGTGGCGATGTTAGATTTGAGAAAGCCTGAATTCGAGGCGCACGGCGCGTTTACTGCGAAAACGCCGCCGCACGATCCAAGTTTGCATTGGAATGGGGTATTCTATGAAGAATGGGTAGAAGAATTTTAAGTGTTTACTATTAAAATTGACTTCCGAAATATGTTTGCAAGTGGCAAGGTTAGATTTTAGAATAGCCTGAATTCTTTGCGCGGTGCGTTTATCGCGAAAAAGCCGCCGCACGATCCAAGTTTGCCTTGGAATGGGGTATATTTTATAAAGAATAGGTAGAAGAGAAGTGGCCACTGCAGTGGCGACCAAAGGCAATTTCTTTAGTCGCCACTTTTAAAAATCTAGTCGCCATGTGGCAAGTGGCGACCGCTAATTTCTAGCTTTAGCTCACAACATAAATTATTAAAAGCCAAAGCCAACACTTTCAATTTTTCGCGCCTCCTTAGAATGGGTGAAATTGTACAAAAAAAAAAGATTTTTCTTAATCTATTTCTGCTCAGACACAATTTTCAATAGGCAAACAGGCCGACTGAATATATGTGCTGAAATAATATCTCTTTCCTTTTGTTCCCAAAGATGAATAAAAGTTTCCCAGTAAGCCTAATGTTATTTTGGAATTTTATTCATATAAATGAAACAAAGACAGATTGAAGGAAGAGCCGGGATATTTAAACAATATATTTTTAGCTGTCAGTAAAATTTTGTACTCCTTAGAAATTTTGTGCTGAGGGCACTGGCCCCATGTACAAATGCGATAATCAGACCCTGACCAAAGAAAGAATTGAGTTTAAATAAAGTAATGTTGTTGATAAGTTGTATGTAATTAAAGAAGGTAGCATTATATCTTTGATTGAAAAATGAAGATGACTATTAACTTTGATTCTAAATTTTATGTAACAAGAACAAGTAACTAATTACAAAATAAAATTAATTTCATTTTTAAGTTGCATGTTATTTTGGTTTTAAATTTGAATGGAACATATTTTACTTATTATTTACCATAATGTTGTTTAATTTAAATTTGCTGACTGTTTAGTGCAATTTCATTTTTAAATTAGAGACTTTCAGGATTCAAAATTTTTTTTCAAGCAAATTAGTTTTCATGCACATACTATCAAATTACTGCTTAGTTAAAAATCATGAATATAATCGATAATAAACGATTTTTATATAGGATAAGAATTACAGAAATATTAATTATGTAAATTAAATTTTTTAAATTTATCCACATTTTTTTTCCCCCTGAAAATCTTTCTAAGGAGAATACTCTCTTTAAATTTCAAATTATAGTTATTGTTTTGTAAAAAAAAAAATGCAAATCTTTAAACATTAAAAAAATTGAAATTTGTATTTTAATATGAATAATTATTCATTATTTGCCATTGAATGCTTTTTGTCATGGAATAATTAATGAACTTTTAAAAAAATTGTTTTGTGGAGCTTACTGAAGCATATTCTCAAATTGAAAATTATGAATTTAAAAGAGAATATCGTGAAATAAAGTTTGTTTGTTCTAGTTGTGCCTTTAAAATTGAATAATTATGATTAAGTTTTATAATTCAGATTAGGGATGTGGGTTTTCCAGAAAATTTTGAAACGGAAAATTTTCAATCTCTAAATTAAGAAGATTTTGTAAAATAAAACTAAATACTTTAAAAACTACAAGTAAACAAAACTATTCAAAGAAAAGTATGAATAATTATTCAATTCAAAAAGAAATTAATAAACAAAACACAGAAATTATGATTTAATGGTTTATTAAACATGTATAAAGCTAGAAAGTTATAATTTTTAATGATTGTTTTGCATGTATAATGGTTGAATAATTAATCTATATAAAAAAGGTGTCTGTGAACACTCTGTAGCTCCCAGAGACCCTCACATATCGCTGCCAACAGTTGAATCCCATTTTATTGTATAGGGAAAATTGCTATTAGAATTAATGATTTTTTATTATTATTATTATTCTGTTTTCATTATATAAAAAATCTAGAAAAATTAAATTTGTCTTTGTTTTTCCCAAAATTTATTTATTTAATTTTTAATATTTCATACTGAAGTTACAAAGTGGAAAAAAATGATCAGAGTTCTTTTTTGCACTTTATAATTTCAAAATAAAACAGTAAAAAAAAAAAAAAAAAAACTGTTTTTGAAAAACAAGAACAAATTTAACAATTGTAAATTTTCTAAAAGTAAACAGAATTAAAAAAAAAAAAAAAAAAAAAAAAAAAAAAAAAAACAGAGGTAATTATCATAACGAATTTCTGTTTAGAATAATATGGGGTTTGGCTACTAGTGACAGCAAAATTATTGAAACACACATCTATATTTTTCTTTTTCTTTCTTTAGTTTGATCGCTAATTTTTATCAGGAACTTACTTTTTTATAAACAGTATAGCACTAAGATCATGATTCGATAAATATTTACTTAACAAAATAGTATTAGTTGCACATCTTTTAAATAGAAATTACTGCTAACACATCAGTAATTTTGCAGCTGACTGTACAAGGTAATTAGTAAAGTATTGCTCAGACCATGTAAAGGTTCATTTCATCAAAATTCTTTTGACTTTTTTCGATTTGTTCTTTTTTAAACATAGTTTGCGAATACAAAATCATATTTTTTAATAGTTGGTGGTATTGGATAATAGATGTAATTAAAGGGCAAAACTGGGAAAATTCATTAGTGGCCGGTACTGTCAGTTTTGTTAGTAGCCACTTTTTTAAGTTAGTGGCCACTTTTTACATGATGATACTATTTTTTTCAGATTGCAAAAAGCTTTGTCACCATTTTGTGGTATAATAAAATAAACACATGGACAATGAAATTGTAATTTGTATCTTCACTCTTTTTAAAAATCCTAAATTGCGCATCCTAAATTAAAATCTGTTTAAGGCTGTAATAATAACAGCAAAAGTTTTTATTTTTTAATTAATGCAGTAGTACTTTTTTTTTTTTCAAATTTATTTCAATGAAATAACCTGTTATCATTCACAATTCATATTGATATTTTCTAGTAAATGAATCAGCCAATTCATCACCATCACTATAACTTTTACATGGTCATGTGTAAATACAGTTAGCAATTTTATTATTTTTCCTTATTTCTAAAAACACACCTTTCTAAATGATTTTATTTCACTAGAGTTAAAGTATTTCCTCTTAAAAAAGCATAGATATAAAAACTTAGCTGCTTAATTAAAAATAACCTACTTAGCTGCCAAATTTGCAGCTTTAAAAATAGGGAGATTTCTACCCTAAAGAAAACAAAAACGAAGATTTTTCAAAAATACACATTTAAGCCAAATCAAATTTTGATGCACACATTTGCCAAATAGCTTAAATGGGTTAAATATACACTAAATACTATGGAGAAAATAATAATGGAAAAAGATTGTGCTTTGCAGGACATCTGATCGTTGACTGCTAGTTGAAAATGGAGAGGGGGGGGAGTAAAAAAATACATGAATGATAGTAATTCTACCCCTTTATAGGTTCTAGAATCCAGTTAAGCAAGTTTAAAATGAATGTTTACATTTATGTTATGGATAGAGAAAGATTGGAAATCACACGGCATCAGTGGAGTATGGGATTGCCAATCGTTAGCAAAAGGGGGGCGGGGGGAATAACAAAAAATATGAGTAAAATATATTAAATAATTCTACTTCTTTTTGACTCTAGAGTCTAATAAAGCAAGTTTAAAATAGATAATTTATATTTATGCAAAGAATGGAAAAAGATTAGAAATTATAAAGCTTTCTGTAAGCTGTGTGATCACCGATCGTTAGATGGAGGGAAAGGGGGTCCAAAAAATTATATGAGTGAGAGATATTAAACAATTCTACTTCTTTATAGGTTGTAGAATATAATAAAACAAGTTTAAAATGAACTTTGACATTTATGCCATGGATGGAGAAAGATTGGAAATCACAAGGCTTCGATTGCCAATTGTTGCTCGATTTTTAACTTTTAATGATCACAAAAGTGGCAACTTTAGTGGCGATCGATGCATAATTTTTAATCGCCATCTTTTTTAATTTAGTGGCCGGTGGCGACCGTTAATTATGCGCTTTAGATGTAATCCTCTATTCAAAAATAGTAATCTGGATGTTTGAGATTTTTTTATTATTGTTATTATTTAACTTTAAATGTAACACCTTTATGAGATTTCTCAAGTACAATTCAATTTCGGAAATAAAGAAATATTGAGTTCTTTCAACTACACCTCCAGTTACAAGATATGATGTGATTCATTATATCTATTTGGTTTCCTTAAATTTTAATGAAAATCTTGCTGTTTTTTTGTTTAGGCAATTAATTGTATTTCCTGTTGCTTGCATTAAAAAAAAAAAAAAAAAAAAAAAAAAAACTTTTTTTTTTTCCACATTAGAAATTAGTTTTAAAATGTGATTTAAAAAAATATAATTATGTTTTTATATAAGATTTTTCTCTAAAATTTTCAACAATGCCAATTTTGTAATTAAAGCATTTTTTTTTTTTTTTTTTTTAAGTTTTGCTCTGTTATTTATTTATTTTTTACATTGGATATTTAATGAAGATTATGACAATGTTCTAACTTTCAGAGTCACTCTCAGAACCAGAGACCATAAGGTGACCTAAGATTTGCTGCCTTAGTTTGAAAAACATCGGCGTATCATCATTTATCAAATGTATATTTTGAAAAATAGATACACATGTTCAGCCATATAGTAGTGCATTAATTTATCAATATATTCTTTTTTTGTTATGCTGCCAAATGCTTTATAATTATGTTCTTACAAACTTACTGAATGGACATTTGAAATTCTGATTAGCAACCATAGATCTCTTGTATTATAATAAATAACCTCTTTCATGAGCAAGTTGCTCAAAACATATATCTTGTAACTTTCTAAATGATGACTTTAATCAGAAACTTTTGTTTTTCACACTGTATATAGCATTATTATGACTAATAAAAGAAAATTTAAATATATCATGCAGAAGATTTACTAAAAAATTGTTTTTTGGTTGGAAAATTTTCCAAAAAAGAAAATTTTCCACCCCACATCACTAAATTCAGGTCATAAACAGGAAATTTCTTTATAAATTTAAGAAAAATAAGAATATTATCGATTGTTCTCTTCTCTGAATTTGGAGCATCGGAGAATATTCTCGTTCTCAGTTAATATTCTCACCTTATATCTCTACAGCACGGAGTAATATTAATAGGAGTTGAAGGTCCAATGGGAGAAAGCTACGAAACTGTGATCTAAATTTTTGGTAAATATTGAGGGCGCCACTTGTCATTCCTCCCTACCTCGGCACGGATATACTGTTGTTTTCAATAGAATTTTGCTGGAGTACATTTAAAATTTTTTATTTTAAGCAATTTAATTTCTTTGTAAGTTCTTGAAACTGCATAATTCAGATGTTTCAAATAAATGCTTCGTTCCTAGTCGTAAAAGAGGCTATGATAGTGATAAGAAAAGAAAAAAAAAAGGCCGTAGGAGAAAAATAAAGTCCGAGTTTGTGTTTTCTGCACCTAAAGTAAGTTTAGTTTTTTTCTTTACAAAATTTCATCCATTCTCCTTCCTCCCAATTGTCTGTTTTAGCTAGCTTCGGTTCATAAGAATCGTCATTTTTTAAAAGCTTTCTTTCAAAGTAAAATTAGTATAAAATGGCTCTTAAAAAAAAACATGTTGGTTAGAATACTCTATTTAATGAAATTTGCTTTCAATCGAAATTTTTTCAGCTTGATATTATTTTTAAAAAAATAATTAAAACGACACATTTCCCCATTGAATAACATTGCGGAAGCTGGAGAGAAGGAAGGATTGCACGCTGGCGCCATCTGTAAACATTAGAAAACAACATCACAAAATTTCAGCGTTACCTTCTTCTCCTGTCTTATTACTCCGTGCTCTACAGCTATGTTTATGTATAATTTTTATAAGATAACAACTTTTTATTTTACATCTATTTACTTAAAAGAGAAATCCCCCTCTTTTTTTATTTTTTTAAATATTGGAAGACATTACCAAAATGTTAAAATAATTTATTAAAATTTCAAGTTTAATTAAAATTTATTTTTTATTTCTTTTTTAAAGGAAATCTTTCATTTTTATTTATTATATTAGTCAGAATAATTTCTAAATGTTTCTAGGTTTTGAAAGAATTGAAGCTACTTCAGCAGTTTTCCTTAGAATGTTTTCCAGAAGTGTCCATGCTAAGACAGGTAAGTATTTACCTGTTACATCTTCAGTTGATGTTTTAACTTCTTATTCTCGTCCTGTGTGCTCTGTTTTTCCGAGTGTGGAGCGTGGCCGTCTTAGCGTTTCTGAGAAGGCAGCAATGCAGAAATTTGTTAGGAAGCTTAACTTTAATCTTAATGATGGCTTAATTGCAAGGGGTCGTAAAGGGAATCGATTTGAGTGGCTTTTTGCTGATAGGCAGTATGAGTATGGGAAAGATTTATGTAGAAAAATTAAGCCATTTGGGGCCTTCTCAGAAGTAGAGCATCTGTGTGCAGGGGTTGTTAGGGATTTGCGGCTGGGTAAACCAAATGCTTGTCTAGTGGTCTACTATCCAAGTGGGACTTCAGGACTTAGCACTCATAAGGATGATGAACCTGCACATGACTCAGAACAGGTTGTTACTTTGTGTTATGGTGCTGGAGCCACTCTTGTGTTGGAGAACAATAGAAGGCAGGAGGTTGCACGGGAATGGCTGGGAGGTGGGGATTTTTATGTGTTCAGGGACCAGAGAATGTTTTACCATGGGATTGATGGTGTTGAATCGTCTAACAGTGGACGTTGGGCTTTCACCTTTCGTGTGTTTAAGCCAGCAACAGAAACTGTTGAGTCAGTTCTAACACCTAAATCACTGGTACCAGTCTCTGTGGGAGTTGCAGTAGGTTCTCCAGTTAAAGCTGCTTCTTTTTTTGTGCAAGGATGTTCCCCTCCGGTTAAGCTTCAGGTTTCCCCTTCCGCTCCTCACTCAAACACTTTCTCTTTTCTGCCTAGCGATTTTCCACCACTGTCTAGTGCTCGCCCTCCGGCTGCTCGATCCTCTTCTGCTGCTGCTGCTTCTCCAGCTGCTGCCCGTCGGTCTGTTCCTGCTGCTCGTTGGTCTGTTGCTGCTGCTTCTTCATCAGCTGCCTCTGGTGCTTGCCCTCCGGCTGCTCGGTCCTCTTCTGCTGCTCGTCAGTCTGTTGCAGCATCTGCTCCTGTTGCTGCTGCTTCTTCATCCGCTGCCTCTGGGGTTTGCCCTCCGGCTGCTCGGTCCTCTTCCTTTGCTGCTGCCTGTCGGTCTGCTGCTCGTCCGTCAGCCGCTGCTGCTGCTTCTCCATCTGCCGGTTTGTCTGCCCCCTCTGCTTCCGCTTGTCCGTCTGTCGCAGCTGCTTGTGCGCCTGCCTCTGTTGCTGCTGTTGCCCGTCCATTAAAGGGCAAAACTGGGAAAATTCATTAGTGGCCAGTGGCCGGTACTTTCAGTTTCATTAGTAGCCACTTTTTTAAGTTAGTGGCCACTTTTCACATGATAAGACTATTTCTTTCAGACTGCAAAAAGCATTGTCACCATTTTGCGGTATAATTACCACAAGAAAAATAAGAAATACATATACAGTAGAAGATCTTTATAACGCAAAGCTAAAAACACAAGGTTTTGCGTTATATAGAATTTTGCATTATATAGATCACATTTCACACATCGTCAAACTTACCTTGTAAACATGGCCAAATATGTCTGAAACATATCAAAACAGAGTAGGACATTTTAAAGTTACATTTCTTGGAACAAAAAATTAGGTGGATAATAACTTTCATTCTAAAATTTACTTTATAAAGATAGTCCATATATGCCTGTACAAAATCATTCATTATACTGCTCACTTAAAAAAAAAAAATTGATAGCAATTTTTTCATTAAAAATCTCTGAATTAAGCAGATAAAGAAAAACAAATGTATCACACTTACTTCTCAACAAAGTAACAGTTTTTTAGGAAGTATTTCTTAACTGCAAAATTTATTGTTTATATCCAAGAAATTTTGCATTAAATAGAGAATTGCATTATATAGAATTGCGTTATAAAGATCTTCTACTGTAATAATAAAATTAACACAGGGACACTGAAATTGTAATTTGTAATTACGCTCTTTTTAAAAATCCTAAATTGCACATCCTAAATTAAAATCTGCTTAGGGCTGTAATAATAACAGCAAAAGTTATTATCTTTCAGATAATTCAGTAGTACTTTTTTTTTTCAATTTATTTAAGTGAAATAAGCTGTTATCATTCACAGTTCACATTGATATTTTCTAGTAAATGAATCAGCTGATTCATCATCATCACAACCTTTTACATGGTCATGTGTAAATACAGTTAGCAGTTTTATTATTTTTTCTTATTTCTAAAGACACTCTTTTTCAAATGATTTTATTTCAATAGAGTTAAAATACTTCCTCTTTAAAAGTATAGATATGGAAACTTAGCTGCTTCATTAAAAATAATTTACTTAGCTGCCAAATTTGTAGCTTTAAAAATAGCATACTTGCCAACTTTTCCGGTTTTCCCGGAAGACTTCCGGTTTTTTAACGTATCTTCCGGTCTTCCGGACAGATGATGAAATCTTCCGTTTTTAAAAAAGTCGCGGATATCGTTCGTTTTAAAAAGAAAACCCAAATGTTCTACGAAAATTCCTGATTCCCAATCTTTTTCCATCCATAACATAAATGTCAATATTCATTTAAAACTTGCTTTATGAGATTCTGGAACATGTAAAGAAGTAGAATTGTTAAATATTTCTTGCTGATGTAATTATTTTTTGCCCCCCCCCCCTTTCATTTATCTCCAACTAGTGATCAGCCATCAAATGTTCTGCAGAAGCCTTTTGTTTCCTAATCTTTATCCATGAGCAACATAAATGATAATATTAATTTTAAACTTCTTTCATTAGATTCTAGAAAGAGTTTAATATTTCTTACTCAGTAATTATTTTTGTATACCTGCCCCCCCCCCCCCTCCTTTCCCCAGATTGTGATCAATTCTAGAAACAATAAAGCAATGGAAGTGCTCAATATTTCTCACGTATGTAATTATTTTTAGACCTTTATTTCCGAATTTAATGAATCTGTTTATTTTTCCTTAGTTAAATTAAATATTTGTATGCCATATTTATAGGGAAAAAAATGAAGAATAATTTTTTCAGGTAGGAAATTTTTTTCCAAATCAATTTAAGAAAATTAATACTCAGTTGGTTTTATGCATGTTTGAAACTGATAATTAGCTACTGCTACTTTTTTTTTTACAGGGGTCGATCCAGGTTTTAATTTTTGGGTCCCTTTTTTGTGAAAAACAAAATATTTTTGTGAAATTTTTATTTATTTTTGTGAAATATAAAATATTTTTGTGAAAAAGTAAAATATTGTGTAAAATTTTTCGTTTTTACAATCACTTTATGTAATGTTTAATATCAAACTAATAGTTTTGTTGAGCCAAATTAAGGCATTAATTAAAAATAATACTGAAAACATTTAATAAAAGAATCATTTTTATAAAAAAAATCTTGTTAAGGGACTCATTTCATGAATTTGAATTTTGTGAAGGGTCCCTTTTCATGGATTTGAATTTTGTGAAGGGTCCCTTTTTATGAATTTGAATTTTGTGAAGGGTCCCTTTTTACTATGGGGAATTTTGTGAAGGGGCCGCAAAAGGGACCCAAATTTTGCCTGGATCGACCCCTGTTTTATATGTATGATTAATGTACATAACACAAAAATCATATTCTATTTATTTAAAAAATTAGTTATACTTTAACTTAACTAAGTTTTTTGTCTATTGTTAAATAAATTTCTTAGAGATTCTGTTTTGTAGATATTTATATGTTGAAGAGGAATAATTTCATTTAAAACTTTTATATATTTAGTATAATCAATCTATAGTAAAACGTTTTTATAGATTGCTTCTAAATATTAAAATTGTAGAACTGTATTGTTTATTATGTCAAAGAGAAAAAAAAAAAATCTTCCCTTTTTTTATGAAATCTTCTGGTTTTTCAACAACAATCTTCCCTTTTTTTATTAAAATTGGTTGGCAAGTATGAAATAGGGATATTTCTACTTTAAAATGGGAAGGGAAAAGGAAGATTTCTACACAAAAGAAAACAAATACAAAAATTTTTGAAAAATACACATTTAAGTCAAATCAAATTTTGATACACACATTTGTCAACTATCTTAAATGGGTTAAATATACACTAAATACTATGGAGATATTAATGGAAAAAGATTGTGCTTTGCAGGACATTTGATCATTAACTGCTTGTGGCAATGGAGCTCACATGTGTGTGTGTGTGGGGGGGGGGGGAATGGGGTGGAAGGGTACATCTATATTCTTTATAGGTTCTAGAATCTAATCAAGAAAGTTTAAAATGAATATTTACATTTATGTTATGGATAGAGAAAGATTGTAAACCACAAGACTTCAGTGGAGCATGTGATTGCCAATCGTTGGAGGAGGGGGGGGGGGGGATTACAAGAATTATGAGTAAGAGATATTAAACAATTCTACTTCTTTACAGATTCTAGAATCTAATAAAGTCAGTTTAAAATATATATTTTTATTTTTGCAGCAAATGGAGAATGATTAGAAATTATAAAGCTTTCTATAAGCTGTGTGATCACAGATCGTTAGGGGGAGGGAAAGGGAGGGGGGGGGTCCAAAAAATTATATGAGTGAGACATATTAAACAATTCTACTTATTTATTAGTTGTAGAATATAATAAAGCAAGTTTAAAATGAACATTGACATTTATGCCATGGATGGAAAAAGATTGAAAATCACAAGGCTTCGATTGCCTATCGTCGCTCGATTTTTAGATTATTTTAATGATCATGAAAAGTGGCGACTTTAGTGGCGATCGATGTATAATTTTTAATCGCCATCTTTTTTTATTTAGTCGCCACGTGGCCGATGGCGACCGTTAATTTTGCCCTTTACCGTCCATCTGCCCCTGCCGCTGCTGTCGCCGTCTGTCGGTCTGTTCTTGCTGCTTCTCTATCCGCTGCCTCTGGGGCTTGCCCTCTGGCTGCTCGGTCCTCTTCCGTTGCTGCTGCCTGTTGGTCTGCTGCTGCTGCTCGTCCGTCAGCCGCTGCTGCTGCTTCCCCATCCGCCTCTGCTGCGGCCGCTCCATCTGCCGGTTTGTCTGCCCCTGCCGTTGCTGCCCGACTGTCTGCCCCCTCTGCTTCCGCTTGTCCGTCTGTCGCAGCTGCTTGTGCACCTGCCTCTGTTGCCCGTCCATCTGCCCCTGCCGCTGCTGTCGCCGTCTGTCGATCTGTTCCTGCTGCTTCTCCATCCGCTGCCTCTCGGGCTTGCCCTCTGGCTGCTCGGTCCTCTTCTGTTGCTGCTGCTTCTTCATCCGCCTCTGCCGCAGCCGGTTTGTCTGCCCCTGCCGTTGCTGCCCGACTGTCTGCCCCCTCTGCTTCCGCTTGTCCGTCTGTCGCAGCTGCTTGTGCGTCTGCCTCTGTTGCTGCTGTTGCCCGTCCATCTGCCCCTGCCGCTGCTGTCGCCGCCTGTCGGTCTGTTCCTGCTGCTTCTCCATCCGCTGCCTCTGGGGCTTGCCCTCTGGCTGCTCGGTCCTCTTCCGTTGCTGCTGCCTGTCGGTCTGTTTCTGCTGCTTGTCCGTCAGCAGCTGCTCCTCCATCTGCCGGTTTGTCTGCTCCTGTTGTCTGTCTGTCTGCCCCCTCTCCTTCCGCTTGTCCGTCTGTTGCAGCTGCTTGTGCGCCTGCCTCTGTTGCTGCTGTTGCCCGTCCATTTGTCCCTGCTGCTGCCCGTCCATCTGCCCCCTCCGCTGCTGTCGCTGTCTGTCCATCTGCTCCACTGCTGCCTGTCTGTCTGCTTTTGCCACCGCTGCTGCTGGTCTGTCTGCCCCCGCCTCTGTTGTTGCTGCCTGTCTCTCTGCCACTGCCCTCTGCTGCCGCTGCCTGTCGCCCTCCTCCCCCCTTGCGTCCTGCTCGTTCCCCGCTGCTCCGTGCTCCTTCCCCCTTGCGTTCTGCCCGTTCCTCGCTGCTCCGTGCTCCTCCCCCTTTGCGTCCTGCTCGTTTCCCGCTGCTTTGTGCTCCTTCTCCCTTGCGTCCTGCTCGTTCCCCGCTGCTCCGTGCTCCTCCTCTCTTGCGTCCTGCTCGTTCCCCGCTGCTCCGTGCTCCTCCCCCCTTGCGTCCTGCTCGATCACCGCTGCTCCGTGCTCCTCATCCCTTGCATCCTGCTCGTCCTCTGCTACGTCGTGCTTCTCCCTCCTTGCGCCCTGCTCGTCCTCTGCTGCGTCGTGCTTCTCCCTCCTTGCGTCCTGCTCGTTCCCCGCTGCTCTGTTCTCCTCCCTCCTTGCGTCCTGCTCGTTCCCCGCTGCTCTGTTCTCCTCCTCCCTTGCGTCTTGCTCGTTCCCCGCTGCTCCGTGCCCCTTCTTCCTTGCGTCCTGCTCGTTCCCTGCTGCTCCATGCTCCTCCTCCCTTGCGTCCTGCTCGTTCACCGCTGCTCCATGCTCCTCCCCCCTTGCGTCCTGCTCGATCACCGCTGCTCCGTGGTCCTCCTCCCTTGCATCCTGGCCGTGCTTCTCCCTCCTTGCGTCCTGCTCGTTCCCCGCTGCTCCGTGCTCCTTCCCCCTTGCGTCCTGCTCGATCACCGCTGCTCTGTTCTCCTCCCCCCTTGTGTCCTGCTCATTCCCCGCTGCTCTGTTCTCCTCCCTTGCATCCTGCTCGTTCCCCGCTGCTCGGTTCTCCTCCTCCCTTGCACCTTTCTCGTCCTCTGCTGCGTCGTGCTTCTCCCTCCTCACGCCCTGCCCGTCCTCTGCTGCGTCATGCTTCTCCCTCCTTGCACCCTGCTCGTCCTCTGGTGCGTCATGCTCCTCCTGGCTCTAAACAGCTGCCCCATGGTTCCCCATGTTTGAAACTACCATCTAGCATAGCCCCTTCCTGTTACTCAGTGTCTTGCGATTCACCTTCCTCTCATCCATTGCCTTGTAGCTATTTTCCCCTTTATAAACACTTCTTTCAAATTAGAAATTTTGTTTGTTTTATTCTATTAAGTATCACTTCAATTTTTTGGGGGGTTGCATTATTTTTAAATAATAAATTGTCAAGTAATATTTCATTCTGTAATGTAAACTTTAAACAAGTGAATCATTATGTGCTTGGGGTTGGAATAAATTCAGTTGTTGATACTGTAGTAGATAGAACACTAAATTCACTGACTTTTGTGGGTTTTCAGTTTGCTTGCCCCTTTAAATCTCATTCATTTCGCCATTTTGTTTCAGATTCTAATACACTGTCTAACATTAAAAACTTGAAATTATGTGGTGGAGGTCGGCCTCGTAAACGTATTAGCAAAAATTTAAGAAATAGAGCAGATGAAAATAATGTCATGAGTAAAGACGAAATTATTTTGGAAAATGAATTCACAATAATAATGGGTAGTATTGATCAAGGAGATGAAATATTTTTTGACACTCGTGGTAAACAATGTACACCTATGTCTTGTGTTGCTGTAACTTATTTCTATAAAAAAAATATTGACACATGGAATTCAAATGATATTAACTATATATTACATATTGGAGATCAATTATACAGAACTTCTAAAAACACAATTAATCAAGAAATTAATGCTAATTCAGATTACCTTTCATTTGATGAAGTTTTTAACACAGTTAATTTTCATGGCGATACATTTAGCTTTTATGAAAACATTGAAATGCACAGTAATGGAAATATAAAACATATAGAAGAGGACATTTGTACATTCAATAATTTGATTACATCGTTAACTTCTTTTTTTGAAATAAATAAGTACACAACAGGACTTTTTACATGCAACAGCTATACATTTGCCATTATGAAATTTAAATCTAAGTATTATTTTTTTGATTCACACAAACGAAACTCTCAAGGTTATCCAACTTCTGATGAAAATGGTGCGGCTGTCTTATGTTGCATGAGATCACTTGAATGTTTAGCTAACCAAACCAATTACTAAGCAATTGTTGTTTGGTTGATAAAAGCGATCATGATTATACTGTTACAAAAATATCTCCATTTAGTTTAATGTCTGTCTGTGTAACACATAATCAAAGTGTCGAAAAACAAAGCACAGAAGTAAGATTAACCAAACATACACAAAATTTAACACAGACAAAAGTAGTTAAAAGTAAAATACAGCGAAAAAGAAAATTCTGTTTAGAAATACGAGATAAACAAGTAAAAAGTTCCAAATGTAGAGCCTACATGAAATTATATAGATACAGAAATTCACAGACACAAATCCAACGTCAAATTTACTTAAGTAAAAGAAATATTCAAACAAAGAAACACATTAGTTCAGAAACACAAGATAAACGAGAAAAAAGGTTAAGAAAACTTAGTGCATATGAGAAATTATCTAGAGATTCACAGACACAAACCCAACGTAAAATACACTTAAATAAAAAAAAGATTCGAAGGAAGCAATTGATTAATTTAGAAACACCAATTCAGCGACAAACCAGATTGACAGGAAAAAAAATTCACAGAAAAATTTCTTTAGCAGGAACGAATCAGAGTAGCAATTTAAATAATGAATTTACTGCAATTAAAAACTTGTTTAAATTGTCTGAAAATAAAGAATGTATAATTCTAAGAATCTTGGGAAATAACAAAAATGTTGATAGGCGATTACAGGCAGAAAAAATTGTAAGTAAAATATATCATTATCGAGAGAGTTTAATAAATACATTTTGTAGGACATTTATCTTCTTAAAAGAAAAATTTAAATGTAGCAAATTAAAAGTTAAGCCAGTTTCTGATTTAGAACACAACTTTAATGCATTAGTCGGAAATTCTCTTCATACTTCAACATCAGAAAATTTTTTTACTGATTCAACTTATACTAATCTTTCTATAAATTATGAAACAAATTTAGAATGTAACATTAACGGCCAAGTTATGAATTTATTTAAATATGGTGACAGATGCACTACTTGGATTTGCAACCCTAATATATGTTTACTCAACAAACAAAAAATATTTGATCGTCTTCTAACTGTTATAAATGTTATTCTAAATTTACAGTGTTCACAAATCTTACAGTTTTTTCAAAATATCGATAATTGTAGGAATTATGCATTAAAGAAAACATTTGGCACTGGGAACATTTCTAATGAATGCAATGAAAGTGATTCACATAATTATGATAAATGTAAGCTAGGTCATCCATCTTTCTGTTATGTCAATGACAACTGCGATTCTGTTTTACTATTTTTTCGTTCAATTGCCCCACATTTTCCAGATATTCGTCAAATTGTGAGATTAATCTATAAAATTTTGCATGCTGAAAAAAGTATAAATTACTATGAATTCTCTCTTTTCAATTTCAATTTAGAATGTTTAACAGATATCTGTGACAAAATTAGTATTAAAAGTTGCTCTTTTATTGTTGATTCGTTTCCGTTTAAGGAAGAAGGAGAAATTTTCGATCATTTTCAGAAAGCTTTTCATAAATTCAAGGTAAAAGATACAGATTGGCCAGTTAATACTTGTGTTTCTTGCTTACAGCTTTGTCATAAACGGAATGTTCGTTTAATTTCTAGTTTGCCTCTTAATACAGGCACAGAGTGGGAAAAATTAGTAAATTATTACAAAGGAAAATTTGGCGATTTAAATTATATTTGTTTGTATTGTGTAAATAAATTTAAAGCTAATCAAATACCACCCACATGTATATTAAATAATTTGACATTCAAACCAGTTCCAAAATGTATTTCTACTTTAAATGAATTTGAAAAAATTTTAATTCAACGTGCAAAAGCTTTTCAAGTTATCACTAGGATGGGTACAGTTCAGGGAAGTACTAAAAAACCACTAGTGGGTCTTGTTAAGAAAATGACAGGTAGAGTTTTTCATTTGCCATTGCCATTAGAACAGACGCTTAAAAAATTACCCAATCCATCCGATGCACTAATGGCAGATCAGGAATTTTATGTGTTAGCTCGTAGTGTACCATCTAAACAAAATCACATTTGGCAATCATTAATTAACATCAATAAAATTTTTGAAGCATTACATTGGTTAAAAAATAATAATCCTTTGTATCACCATATCATTATACCAACTTCAGCTGATAAATTGCTAGAAAATGTAAAAAATTGTGATATTAAGCTAGATTGCGATAATGATGAAATTCCAGAAGTAGCGGGTGCTATGTTAACTCAAAAAGACATGACAGATTGTTATTACAATAACATGACAATACATCCATTATTTGAAAAAAGGATTAACATGGATTCTAGCACAATATATCAGTTTTTACAAATTATGGAAAAACATTTGGATGACCGTGATGTACAGTTAGATTTAAAATGCTTTCCAGACTTATTTTGTTATGGTGAAAATGGTAATTCTGAAATACGACTGGTTAATTTGCCAGTAGCCGATTTTATTAAATGTTTATTAAAATCTTCTCATTCACAGTTTCGACTAAATTTACAATATTTGTTTTATTTACTAAACAATGCTAATATCAGACAGTTAAAAGCTGGAATTTTTCATAAATTAAATATTACAAATTCTACATCAAATCTTACTGCAAAAAAATGCTTAGATATGATTGCGAGCAAAGAATTAGAGGGTAATTTATCCACAATTTTTAGTAGATTACGAAATACAGAACAGTTTTGGTCAAAACCACGCAATGATTTAAACTGTATGGTGAAGAACTATGGCCCTGCTACGTTCTTTTTAACTTTGAGTCCAAGTGAATATCATTGGGAAGATTTGCATATGTATCTAGGACAAACAAATACAAAATACAAAGATAAACCTTTATCACATTTAATAGCTTTAGACCCAGTAAATACATCACGCTTTATAGAAAATAAATTTCGAGCTATGTTAGATTTTATAACTTCTAGTAATGGACCGTTAGGTGTAGTTGAACATTATGCTTGGCGCTGTGAGTATCAGTCACGTGGATTACAACATTTTCATTTATTGCTATGGATCAAGGATGCCCCAATATTAGGAAAAGCTAGTTTAGATTCCATTGCTGAATTTATAAATAAATATATAACCTGCAGAATTCCCAGTAAAAGTAATTTTCCACTACTTCATGATCGTGTTATGAAATATCAAATCCATAAACATAATTCATATTGTATGCGGGCTAAAAAGGTTAAGAATAAAACAATTAGAGTTTGTAGGTTTAGCTTTCCACGGGAAATCTCTGAATATTTACACATTAATGAAGTTGCTGATGCAGTAATAGGTCGAAGAAAGTTGACAAAAACTCGTTTGTATAATTTGCCGCGAAATAAAGATGAGTTATACATTAATGATTATAATGCAGTTATAATGCTAGCCTGGTGTGGTAATGTAGATATTCAGTTTATTGGTGAAAAGTCAGCGTCTTTAACTACATACATAACAAAATATCAAACTAAAGCTGAAAAATCATTTGCATCTGATGATTTCAGTGATTTTTATTCCACAAAACCTTTATATAATCGTTTATGGAATTTCGGTTTACGAACATTATCAAATCGGGAATGTGGGGCTTTAGAAGCCGCTGACACTTTATTATCACACTCATTATTTGGAACAGATTCTGGTACGGTTATCAGGTGGTTAGACGTAAAAATTCATAGATCTCGTAAATTAAAAAAACAGAATGAACTACAGAAATTAAGTGGCGATGCAACTGATATATACTGTTCAAGTTGGATTGATACCCATTACCCACGTAGGCCAATCCAACTTGAGAATCTTTCTTTGTTTGATTTTTCCAGATGGTATGATATTGTAGATAAAAAACCTTCTGAAAAAGTAATTTCTTATGAGTATGAAGAAAAACATTTACGCAAAAGAAAAATTCCATATTTAATTAACCATTATAATTTCAATTGTAAACAAGAACCAGAAAATTATTACTTCTGTCTGTTAATCTTGTTTAAGCCATGGAGAGCTGTTTCTGAACTAAGAGGTGATTTTAATACATATAGTGAGTCTTTTGCTGATTGCAAGGAAAATTTACTGGAGGCAATGAAGTATCATGAGCGTTTAGAGGAAATACAGCAGGCTAAAAGTGATTTGAATTCAGACATAGAAAATATAGAAAAACAAATGCTTTCAAATAACCATGATGGTGGTGATAACTTTAATATTATTAATTTTGTTGAACCAATAGGGAATGAAATAGAAGACTTTGAGAAGTTATTGTCTAAGGAAGATATTGATAGTATGATTGAACATTTAAATGTAGATCAAAAACGTGTTTTCAATGAAGTTGTAGGTTGTTTAGAACAATATATTAAAGAAATGAATGCTTGTACATCAAGTAATCGTAACAAAAGATTGATTCCAAATTCAATTTTGAGAAAATTTGTGTCTGGAATAGGAGGAACAGGAAAATCATATTTAATTAAAGCTATCCGATGTTATGTTTCAAATAAATTTAATAAAGTTGCTGTAACAGCACCAACTGGCATTGCTGCTTTTAATATAAATGGCTTAACTATTCATCGCTTATTGCAATTACCAGTTGAACATGGGACTATACCAAAATACAGTAAATTATCTGATGATAAATTAAATTCTATTCGTGCTGAATTAAATAATCTGGTTTTGCTTATTTTAGATGAAGTGTCCATGGTTTCTAATGTAATGTTAATGCATATTCACATGAGGTTATCGGAAATTTTTGATACTATAGATGAAAATGATGGTTGGTTCGGGCGTATAAACATTTTGTTTTTTGGTGATTTATTGCAACTTCCACCTGTAATGGGACATTCTCCATTTGTGAATATTTCTAAAGAAGTCAGTGCTACACATTTTTCTGGATTACATTTTATAAATATTTGGCAAGAATTGCTTACTTATGATGAGTTGTCTATTAACATGAGGCAACAGACAGATAAAGTATATGCATCCATTTTAGATTCAATCCGTGTAGGTATATTAACTGATGCTGATGAGTTAATTTTACGTGAAAGAGAAATTGTTTTAAAATCCAATAATCCATCGGACTGTATGAAAGAACTAGTTGAATATGTAAAAAAATTAGAATATAAAACTATTTGTTTATTCCCAACAAAGAAGCAGTGTAATCTTTTTAATGCAGCAATGCTAGAATATTCAAATGAACCAAAAGTTATTCTCAAAGCTATTGATATAATTGAAGCAAAAACTAATGCACAAAAAGATAAAGCACGGAAATCCTTAAATAAGATTAAAGAAGATAATAGTCGAACTGCAGGGTTAGAAGATGAAATAGAAATTAAATTAGGGGCAAAAGTTATGTTATTAAGAAATATAGATATAACTAATGGCTTAGTAAATGGAGCAATAGGTTTTATAATTAAAATTTATAAAGATAATTTTGCAACCGAAAATATTAATAAACTTAGAATAAAATTTGAAACTGGAGAATTTGACATAGAACCTGTAACCTCAAAATTTCAGTTATTTACAAACATATTTGTTTTTCGAAAGCAGTTTCCGATTTGTTTAGCATATGGAATAACTATCCATAAAAGCCAAGGCTTAACTTTAGACACTTGTGTAGTAGATATAGGTAGCTCGATATTTTCATCTGGTCAGGTGTACGTTGCTTTATCCAGAGTTAAATGTTTAGATGGTCTACACATAATTAATTTAAATCCAAATAAAATTCAAGCTCAGACTAGTGCAATTTTAGAGTATAATAGATTGAAATCTACATTTAAACCAGATATGAGACTGTTCTCATTAGACAAAACTGTTAATAAGAATGTGCCTGATAAAAACAATTACTTAACACACTTGCATATACATCCATTAATTGATATAGAAAACGCACAAATTAAGAAACACGGAGAAGACATAATAGAATCATTAAGTAATTTTCATGGTTTTAATAATCCATATGGTGTTTCTTGTTACGTTAACTCTGTCTTACAATGTCTTTTTAATATAGAGTGTATAAATTCTGCAATAATGTTATCCACTCATTCAGAATTAAAAAAACTATGTTTAGATTTTTCAAGTTCCATATCCAGTACTGCTTTAGATTCACATAAATTACAATTAGAGTTTCATGATGATGATATGTTTGATATTAAACAGCAGCAGGATAGCACAGAATTTTTACAGTTACTTCTTGATAAATATAGATATTTAAAATTTCTTATGTCATTTGATACTAAAAATTATTATAGATGTCAAAATTGTGAATATGAAAACCAAGAAGCGATAGAAACTCAAATAGGAAAATTAATAATACCAATAACAAAAAACAAATTTCAATTTCAAGAGTTACTTGACTATAATTTTAATGCCTGGAATTCAAATTTATGTAAAGAAGCAAAATGCCCTAATTGTAATAACGTTAATGTTTTAATTACTAAAACTAACATTGAAAATACACAAAATGTTTTAATTTTTTCATTGCAATTAATAAATTCAAGCATGCAGAAAAATACAAACTTGTTACTGTCAGGAGTTACAAAGAGTAAAATAACATTTAGTGATAAAAATTACGTATTATCAGGCGCAATATTTCATCATGGTAAAAGTGCATCAAGCGGTCATTATACAGCTATAGTTCGAAAAAACAAACATTGGTTTAAAGCAGATGATAGTACAATTTCGAAGTGTTCATGGCCTAGAAACAGCAAAAACATTTACATTTTATTTTATGAAAAAACAGAATAATCTTTTTTATTTAGAAAATTTATTGTTATTCATTTGAAAACTACTAAGAACTTATTAGGCAGGAGTTGTGAGTAAAAAATTGTCATTTGTTGTATAATTGTTAATATTTATAATGTTTTCTTTTTTCTTTCTTTCTTTTTTTTTTTTTTATGTACATAGGTATATATATTTATAATGCCTGAACAAAAGTGGGCAACAATGAGCCGTTTCATTGGTAACGGTGATACCCCCACCTTGTTTTGTGGATAATAGGGAGTATTTTTTTTATATATATATATAATATATATATATTTTTTTTTTTCTCCCGGGGACCCACATTACCAATTGAATGTTCAGATGTTCATTATATAAAAAAATAAATGTTATATATTTGATATATTTCTGTAGTAATATGGAACTGCCAGTGACAAAAAATATATATATTGTTAAAATCTTTTTTTATTTTAATAATACTTTTTTAGTATCAGTTAAAATAATTTTATTTTTCTTGTGAAAATGTTTATAAAGTTTATTTCTAATAGTTACATGCTTATATAATTTTATTGTATAATAGCTTCTTCCCCCTCTCCCTTTCAAAATAGTATCTTTTTGTATTGTTCTGTTTTCTTTAAAGTTTTATTGCTTCCTGTAAAATTTTGAAATTTAGATCCAAGTTAAATTTAATACAAAAATACTTTTTATATAGTACTATAAACTCATTTCTGTGATCTTTTAATCATTAACCCTTAAAAAGTAATGATATCAATACAAAAACCCTTAACGGGTTAAAAGTTTGTGACGCAGCTACTTTATGGCTATAAGAATTTTTGAAATATGGGTCTTAAAAATAATGATATCAAATTTTCAGTGACGCTTTTGGTATTAGTTAAAATATACATACATTTGCTTTTATTTGATCATTTGCCTTTTTCTTCTATTTATATTTACAATGCAAACATAATATTTTTAACTTTAACATAAATAATAAAATATACTCAATGATGCTTTGTCATTTGCACTTAAAATTCAAAATAAGTGTTTTAAAAGGAATGATATTAAAATTCCAGTGACGCCTTGGTATTACTTTAAAAGATTTGTTTTTACATTGCATTAAAATTACTTTTATTTTGTCTAATGAAGTATATTTACACATTAAAACAATGCTTTTAATTTTCAGATATATTGTCATATAGTCACACTTTCACCAAATTTGCATTATAAATTGAAATTATTTTTTTTTCGATAAATTGATTTGTCTTTGCGTCACGCTATCCAAAGCTATAAGTAAAATTTATGTAAATGTTACTTTGTATCATAGTATCCAACTATGTGAAAATGTGTGCAAAGAGAGAGTGTGATGCAAAGAAAACATTTGCATAAATTTTACTTACAGCTTTGGATAGCGTGACGCAAAGACAAATCAATTTATCGAAAAAAAAATAATTTCAATTTATAATGCAAATTTGGTGAAAGTGTGACTATATGACAATATATCTGAAAATTAAAAGCATTGTTTTAATGTGTAAATATACTTCATTAGACAAAATAAAAGTAATTTTAATGCAATGTAAAAACAAATCTTTTAAAGTAATACCAAGGCGTCACTGGAATTTTAATATCATTCCTTTTAAAACACTTATTTTGAATTTTAAGTGCAAATGACAAAGCATCATTGAGTATATTTTATTATTTATGTTAAAGTTAAAAATATTATGTTTGCATTGTAAATATAAATAGAAGAAAAAGGCAAATGATCAAATAAAAGCAAATGTATGTAAATTTTAACTAATACCAAAAGCGTCACTGAAAATTTGATATCATTATTTTTAAGACCCATATTTCAAAAATTCTTATAGCCATAAAGTAGCTGCGTCACAAACTTTTAACCCGTTAAGGGTTTTTGTATTGATATTTTTTACAACTAGAAGATTCAGCATTATACTGTGATGCTTATTACAATAGTGCTACAACCAAAAACTAACTTGCATAGATAATATCTGTTTAGTTCTCCATCATACATTTGCTCTTATAAATATTTACTATAGAACATAATATATTCAAGATTAGATAAATGCTCTGCTGATGTCCATTTTATAGTTCTCTTTCTCTTCTTCTGAAATGCCCCACCAACTAGGCAACCCTACACTTACTCTGACACATTTACCTTATACTGATTTGCTGCTTAATCTTATAGACATCAATTTTGAATTAACTTATGCAATAATTCTCATAATGCATATTTATGTGAAATTTTACCTTATTTAGCTATGTTACGAAAATTTAAAATTTTGTATAAATTTACAAAATTTATACAAATTAGAACATTGAAATGAAGGTTCTGGCCAGTATCATAAGGGATACTATTATAAAACTGGTCTAAAATTTTAGCCATCATTCATTCTTAAGATATAGTCCACATAAATTAACAATAAACTGACTAACTTAAATACAGATATCACATCTTTTTCACGATTTTATGATTTGTCATACCTTAAAAATTTGTAAAAAATGTCAAAAAATTGAGGTTGAAAATTTTCATGAATACCAAAGTTTCCCATAATATCTATAGTACAATGGGAAACTAAAAATGATTTTTTTTCAAACATAAATACACAAATTGCTTATAAATTTAAAACTGGTCAGGAAATAATTCAAAATCTTTATATCAAGAGTCAAACATTGTTTTACTTTAATAGAACTTATAATACAGAATTTATTTGAACATTTGTAGATAGAAAGATTGCATAGCTGTAAATCATCATCTGTAAAAGATGAAAATTGCTCATTGGATTTTAGGAATTTTCATTTAATAAACCTTTACTTAAGGACTTTTTTTTTCTTTCAACCTTTCTGGTAATATTTAAAATAACTGTATAATGGAAATTTAGAAATATCTTTTGTAATTAACTTGTATTTTCTTTCATTACAAAACTTTACACATATTTTATTGGTTATAATTGTAAAATCGTAATTGGCTTTTTTTCTTCATGTAATTTCAGAATTTTAAAAGTAGGGTCACAATCAACCCTGAATAAAGGAATTGTAGAACATGAGTATGACACAAATTTAGAGAACAATTATTCTTGAATTTCATTTTTTTCGAGCTTTTCCCTTTGAAGAAAGCTTGTAATTAGCCAAGGAATACTTTTGTTTCAATTGCATGTCATGAATTTTGGTTAACAAAGATCATTATAAGAATAACACAGTTTGTGATAGTTAGAACATCATAAGGCATACCATTTTAAAATTGATTTAAATTTTTATATTCTAATCATCAACAATAAATTTATTCAAAAAAATGCATAAACATATAGTCAGAAGGAAAAAAAAAACACTTTTTCTCAAAAAATAAATAAAATAAAATAAATAAATAAAACTGGATTTTATTCAAAAAACCCTGAAAAAACCCAACCCACTTGGGGTTTTTGCCAACCCTGGTAACGAATCTGAAAAACCACAAAATCGATATGGTGTCCATTTATAGGGTATCAGTGTGTTAGTTTGTGTATGTGATAATTTCAAGAACAAATGATCACAGATAGGTCTGACCAGTTTTAAAATATTACTTATAACACTGGCAAGAACCCTATTGACTTGCAACATTCTAATTTAAGAACTTCATAAGTTATTGGAAAGTTGCAATTTTCTCACTGTGGGAGAATAGGACAAATTTTTGCTCAAACATAGATTAAAAGGAATATTTTTACTTTATAGATGTCAGACCAGCTTTAAAATATCAGTTATGATGTTAGCATGAACATCATTAACTATGAAAATTTAACTTTCAAACTTTGTAAGTTATTTGAAATTTATGAATTGCTTAACTTGGAAGAACAGGGCAAAATTCTGCATAAATGCATATTATGAGGGATATTTTCATTATAAAGATTTTAGACCACTTTTAAAATATTTAGGTTACTGGCTTGAATATAATTGATTACCAGATATTCTAATTAGAAAATTTTGTAAGTTATTCCAAATTTAAGATTTTTCTTAACATAGCAGAAAGAGCAATATTTCATATAAATTTTGCATTATGGGAATTACTGCATTGGAAAAGTATTGTATGGAATTGCATGGAAACTGAAATGTGAAACAAATCCTGATAAAATTAACAAATTAGGTTAAGGTAAATGTATTGAACTGAACTGTCAGTAATCTATCAGATGGGACATTTCAGTCTGTCACCGTCTCAAGCAATTGGTCAAATTAATTTATCTTTACATGAATACAGTATATCCTGTAGCAGAAATTTATGAGAACAAATATATCAGTGTTCATACTCAAATATGGGGGAAAAAATGTCCTGAGTTTTCCAGACAATTTTCAAGAAAACATTAGCGACATTACAAAAAATGCTTTCTCTAGAGAGGAGAAAATACATCTACTTCCACTGTATAATGTCCTGTTACTGCCAATCTTGATAAAAATTCAGGTAGAAATCATTGTTTACATGCATATTTTCATGATACATAATCATTTGAACTTTGATATGAAGCTAAACAAGAAAAATATAATTTGAGAGAATGGAAATATTTGTTTTTCCAGGTTTTATAATCTATTTTTCCTTGACTTTTTTTTTTTTAACAAAATCCAAATTCCCTGAGTACTCCAGGTTTGCCCTGATGAGTATGAATCCTGTATATAATGAAAAACTGAGCTGAATTAGAGCCTATGCCAACTATTTTATTAAAAAAAAAAAAAAAAGAAATATGCAGTAGTATAAATCAATAACCTCTCATTCTGATGACTTCCTCTAGACTGATGCTTGTTTCTGGCATGTAAAACAAAAGTTTTTTCTTTTTCTTTTTAAAAAATAAGATATGCATCATATTTAATAGTTCTGGGGCATTATTTTTGAAAACTTCAACCCAGAAATTTCACTGACATGAGAAATGGAACAAAAAAATTTACCCTGGTATTTTGATGGGTGCAAGAAAAAACGGGTAAAAAACTGTAATCATGTAAAAGATAACAGAAATATTCACAAAACTACTTACTTGGTGCCAAAAGCCCAAAGAAGCAACAAAAATAATAAAAGCACCACAGAACAGGCGTTTTTAGAAGTAATAAAGTACAGAAATTTGAATAAACACCATAAAATGCAATGAACTCGCAACAATTGTTTTGGGTTGAAAAAACACACGACCCCCATGCCCAGGGATGCAGAAAATGTTCAGACCTCTGAAAATTCTCCAAAAGTAATGCAAAAACCTATCACCAGTGTTTTTTATTTTTTTTTTTTAAGTTTGACTGTTTTTGGGGGAGTGGGGGGAAGGAAAGGGGAATCTTTCTTAAATCCAAATATTGAGAGAGATTTTTACAAGCAATATATACTAGCAGGCTTTGTCCACTTTGCTGGTCACTATATTTAAATGAATTAAAAAAAGAAGCAATATTTTTTTTTATATTGTTCTACAAATTAAAACTAAAAAGAAAATACATTGAAATTGCTTAAAAACTTTGCTTTGGGCCATTGCTGCCTTTGGCAGAGACTTCCTCACCACAACGTCTTGATACTGGATAATTTAATTTAAATTATAGGGATGTCAATAATATAGGAACTGCATTAGTCATTTTCTTTTTGATAACAGAATGGAAAATACATAATATTTTACACAGAGATATTTTGTATAGTTAGACCAATTAAAAAAAAATATTTTTCCTTTTCTTCTCTCTCGCATTACAAATATATTTAAAATAGAATTGAGAAAAATTGTGCAAAAACAATGAAACAGCTTGGACCACTTGGTGGAATTTGAAATTTCACACTGAAGTAGCTTGGACATTTCTCGCCAAAATGTTTATATTTTACGGAAAATGCATAATATTTTACATGGAGATATTCTGTATAGTTAGACCAATTAAAAACTAGTTGGCATAGGTGGACTCTGCTCAGTTCCCCATCATATTTATGTTCTCATAAATTTCTAGTGCGAGACATATTATAATCATGTTAAAAGAAATGAATTTGACCAAAGCTTGATACAGTGACAGAATGAAATCCCCGCCTAATAGGCTATCCACCGTTCACTTCAATATATTTATCTTATTCTAATCTATTAATTTATTTTATCAGGGTCAATTCCATTGTTTAGTTTTCATGCTACTATTTCCAATGCAATAATCCTCAAAATTCATATTTCTATGAAAAATTTACAATTTCGCTATGTTGATAAAATCGTAAATTACGAAAAACTTACGAAATTTTCCTATTAGAATATTTGTATTCAATCATGTCCAAACAAATATCATAAATGTAATTTTGAAGTTGTCTAATGTATTTATGATCCTCAAAATGGAAGTTTATGCTCAATTTTGCCTCATTCTGACATGCTAAGTAAATCGTAAGTTCCAAATAACTTACGAATTTTACAAATTGGAAAAATCATAGCCTATGATATTCATGCCAGTATCATAAATAATATTTCGAAAGTGGTTTGACATCTTTAAGATGAAAATATCCCTCAAGATTTACGTTTATGTGAAATTTTGTTCTATTCTACCATGTTAAGAAATTCGTAAATTTCCAATAACTTACGAAATTTTTATATTGAAAAATTCATAGTCATTAATATTCATGCGAGTGTTCTAAATAATATTTCAAAAGTAGTCTGACATCTTTACGATGAAAATATCTCTCAAAACTGACGTTTATGTGAAATTTTGCCCTATACTGCCATGTTAAGAAATTCGTAAATTTCCAATAACTTGCGAAATTTTCAAAGTAGCATATTTATAGTTACTGATGTTCATTCCGACATCAAAACTGATATTTTAAAACTGGTCTGACATTTTTACAGTAAAAAGTTTCATTTAATGCACGTTTAAGTGAATTTTTGTCCTATTCTCCCATGTTAAGAAAATCGTAAATTTCTAATAACTTACAAAGTTTTTTAATATGAATGTTCCAAATGAATAGGGTTCTTGCCAGTATCGAAAGTAATATTTTAAAACTGATCTGACCTCTCTGCGATCATTTGTTCATGAGATATCGTGTACACAGACTAACAAACTAACGGACTAACACACTAACAGACACCATACAAATTTTGTCATTTTCGGATTCCTCACACCTGAAAACGTGTAAAAAAGTCAAAAAACCGAGGTCGAAAATTTTCACGATTACCTAAGTTCCCCATACCTATAGTATGATAGCAAACAAAAAAAAAAAAAATGCTTTTTCTTTTTTTCGCTCTCGCATTACAAAACTATTTAAAATAAAATTGAGAAAAAAATGTGTAAAAACAATAAAACAGCTTGGACCACTTGGCGGAATTTGAAATTTGGCACTGAAGTAGCTCGGACATTTCTCACCAAAATGTTTACTTATGCATTTGCGTTACCCAATATCAACTCATCGCCGAAATGACAACAAAAATATAAATGTTTATGAATATGCATTTATATGATGCATGTGTTTCATATTGACATTCGAATGAATTTGCATTGTATTTATTCCTTTAAACTCTACTTAAAGCCACTTATGTCATTTTCATGTAATTTCATACTTAAAAATCTGAATTGACTTCACTCGACTTTCTGAACATTTAGTAATTAATGATGTTTAAAAAGGTTGAATCAGAAGAATAATTTAGTCAGTAACCGAATGTGAGAACCTTTTTCATCAGAAAACTGTCATGCCATTTGGCATATTTGGCGATTGGTGCTCACAATAAGATCCAACAGTAATTCAGTCTAAGGAATAAAGTATTTCAGATGCTTTTCGCTAGTGTAATTCATAAACAATTGTAAAAATTTTGCTTTCAATACAGCCAAGATCGTAGCCAGATAATAATTTCAGAGTAGGTTCAATATTTAGTATGTAATATTAAGTGTTTAAAATGAAATATAATAAAAAAAAAAAAAAAAATTCAACAAATCTGCAAAATTTTTCTGAGTTTTTAAAACCCCCAAATATTTTTCCCTTAGCTACGACCTTGAATAAAGCTAAATGTTTCAAATTTAATTTGACAGTTTATCGCATGGGCCATGAAAGAGTGTTAATTCTTCCACGACCGCAAGTTGGCTAAATGTATTTTCACCGTGTTCTGAACTATTCTGAAAGTTTCAAATATCTAGCTAGTTGGGAAGTTAGTTAAATAAATTTTCTGTTGAATCATATAAACGCTGCCGAAGACAGTAGGGACCTGACACAGTTGACGTTGACTTTGACTAAAAGTGTTAAAAAATGTATTGTCACCGTGTTCTGAGCTATCCTGAAAGTTTCAAATGTCTAGCTAGTCGGGAAGTTAATTAAAAATCGATTGCAAGATTTGTACTGGTAACGCTGCCGAAGGCAGCAGGAACCCAAAACAGTTGGCTAAAAATATTTTTAAAAATCCATTTTCACCATTTTCTGAGCTATTCTGAAAGTTTCATATGTCTAGCTAGTCGGGAAGTTAGTTAAATTTTCTGTTGAATCATACAAACTGAAACAACAGAAACTGCAGTTGAAAAATTGCAGTTGAAACACTGCCGAAGGCAGTAGGGACCTGAAACAGTTGACTAAAAGTGTTAAAAAATGTATTTTCACCATGTTCTGAGCTATCCTGAAAGTTTCAAATGTCTAGCTAGTCGGGAAGTTAGTTAAAAATCGATTGCAAGATTTGTACTGGCAATGCTGCTGAAGGCAGCAGTAATACAAAACAGTTGGCTAAAAGTATTAAAAAATGCATTTTCACCGTGTTCTGAACTATTCTGAAAGTTTCAAATGTCTAGCTTGACGAGAAGTTAATTAAAAATCGATTGCAAAATTTGTACTGGTAACGCTGCCAAAGCAGGGCTGCCAACCTCTGGGAGCGCTAAAGTGTAGTTAACAAACAAGAAAAAGTGTAGTTTTAAGGTACAAAGTGTAGCCGCTAAAAAATAAGAAAATGCTTAAAATAAATAAGCATAAAATCTTTTGTTTACACTAAGACTTACTTTCTGAAATTTATTGATTTTTAACAATCAAACATACAAAATATCACTGCATTCTTTTAAAAATAACATTGCACACAAAATTTTTTCTGGCAATTATCGAAATACCTAACAACAATTAGATACAGTTTAACAGCATTTTGATCAGTGCTTTCATCAGCTGCCATCGAAAACGGCAAATGTTTCAAATCGCCAACGATATCAGAACAGGTTATTTTTGCCATGCATTTCAATAGGGCTGCCATCTTTGTTCTACCGCTAGGACACTGTCTGGCGATTTTTGAATCCGGGAACATAACTCTAAATAAATTTCCAGCATGATTTGCTGTAGAAATTGGAACATTATGTCACTTAGAAATGATGTAAAGAGCATTTCTGTTTTGGTAGTCTTTGATGCTGCATCACTTTTCACATAAAAACTGGATGGCAAAGGCTTTATCGTTGCTTTTTCTTTACTTAAACGCTTGTGTCAGCTTGTTGCAATATGACGCGAACAATCATAAAGTCCACGATGGTTTACGCGAAAATTGCTATTACATATTGCACAATATGCCTCATGGGGTGAATAAACATGGGATGAATCTACAGATACACGGCCACAGAATCTACAGAATTTGCAATCTACAGATTGTAGCAGAATACTCCAATAGAGATTTTTGATCAGGAACTTTTTCTTCTTCTTTGTATTATCATCATCACACATTTTAACTTAAAATACTATTAAATAGAAAACTAAATAAATTTGTACACTCTTAAGCAAAAAATAAGAATAAATAAATGCAGAAAAGCAAGTCTAGCCAACAACAAACGCACAACACCGAAAATCGAAAGTAAACAGATTAGACTAGCTCTAGCGATAGAAAAGGAATTCTCCAAACATCCAATCACCATGCGTACGCAGTCACGCTATCGTCACAGTTTATGAGGAGGAAATGAAACAACCTATCAACCTCTGGAGTTTTCAAGCTACTTCATTCATAACAGCGATTTGGAAATACGGTGTGAAATCGTAGTTCAGTCACTCGTTGTAAACAAGATGATGGTGGGGAAAGGAAAAGTGTAGCTTTAAGTATACGATGTGTAGAGTGTAGTAGAAGCAGGCTAAAGTGTAGTTACTACACCAAATGTGTAGTTGTTGGCAGCCCTGCCAAAGGCAGCAGGGATCCGAAACAGTTGGCTAAAAGTATTTAAAAAATGCATTTTTACCGTGTTCTGAGCTATCCTGAAAGTTTCAAATGTCTAGCTAGTCAGGAAGTTAGTTAAAAATTAATTACAAGATTTGTACTGGAAAAACAAACAAACAAACGAGAATCGAAATTAATAAAAACATGGTAAAAAAAAAAAAAAAAATTCTACATCATTAAAATCATTAGTGGTGGGTCACCTCCAGCATACATATCAAATGCAACGTTTAGACACTATTGTATTCACTGATACACATACATGCATACCTATTTATTATAAAAAATGAAAAATGAATTCAGAAGACCTCAAAACTCATAGAAACACAAAAATGTCAAATTTGAATTTTTTTCCATGATAATATTTCTCTTATATAATATATGATCGGAATTTAATTATATGTATTCTTCTATCATCTGTAATTTTATAAAGTCAATGAATCGCTGTTTTATTTAATCCGTCACATTACTTTTGTTAAAAGTTTGTTTAGTGCGTCCTTTAAGCATTTATTTATTACGAAATCCAAAATTATCAAGTATTTTTTTTATTAATAAACATGTTTCTTGTAAAAATTTTAAGAAAAAATTGTCTTTTAATTTATTTTAATCCATTTTTGTAAAAAAAAAAAAAAAGTAAAGAAAGAAAAATAAAAACAGAATTTATTACTATTTAATATCTTATTAAATGACAAAATTAAATTCATTGAAAACGAGCACCATCTCTTGACGATTTCAGAAATTTTTGGGTTAAATATCACAAAATTGAAAATAACTACCCTGTATATTGACCAAAAATTTTTTTTATTGCAAAAGGCACTAGTACAGGTCAGAAGGAATGTCCATGCAAAGGGTCTAGCAGGATAAGGTAGGGTTAGCGGCCCCAGAAAGGTATTTTGAAAATGACTCGTTTGGTAATATCTGAGAGATATAAAACTACCATAGACACAAATTCAGCCTCTCATCTCGCTGCGTTCTGGAGATAATGAATCAAATAGTCGCTAGAGGGGGTAATTTTTAAAATTGATTTTTATGAAAACTATTACAGCTACTCTAATGAAACAAAAACTGTTCGTTAGATAAAATATTAGTCTACATTATATATTTTTTGTAGATCTTTTCTATCGCATTTACTATTAAAAAAAAATGAAAATATTTTTTTTCATGATTTTATTCCTAGTTCACGCAAAGGTACAATCACAGAAAAAATATATAATGTAGCTTACTATGTCTAGTAATACTACCAAAAAGTGCATAAATATAAAATGGGTGCAACACTTCCAAAAAAAATTAAAACTTCTTATGACCGTCTTAGGTACTAATGACTAAACATTTGTCTTTTAAATTAATTAAGAAAAACGAAGTTATACTAATACATAATAAATATAAAATAAACCTATCTTTACTTCGCAGTCGTTCTGAGATCTTTCAGCGTCGGGCACCCGGGCCTCTTCGGAGAACGTTAACACTGTGACGGAGTCTTGGGTCTCTGGTTGCTTCCTTGTTGATCTTTCAACAGGTGGTTCCATGCCCTATTTGGGGCTACTGCGATGCTTTCGTTACAGGTGTCGTCATTGGTTGATATTTCAATGGATTCGCGATACATGGCGTATTGATAGTTATTATAATCGGATAGTTTAATGGTTTTATCGAATTCTATTTTGATATCGTTTTCGTTATATGTTTTGGCTAAGGCTGTGTTGGATTTTCCAGTTTTGATGTCATGTAAATAAAAATAGTAAATAAAAATGAAGCACCAACCTATTCCTTAGAGAAATACATGGCAGACATTTATCAAAGAATCATTCCCCCCTCACCTCACTGCTTAGAATCAACTGAAGATTTCGTTAGTAAATTAAGAGAAATAGAAAACAACGATAATTATCACCTTGTTAGTTTCGACGTCATAAACCTTTATCCTTCAATAGACATTAAAGAAGCTTGTGAAATAGTTAAAGAAGCCATTGACAATAATTATACTGATCCTGAAATAGCCTGAACATTATACTCCACCACTAATTTTTTACTTAGGGAAAACTACTTCACATTTAACAATAAAATTTATCAACAAATTAAAGGCGTGCCCATGGGGTCACCCATATCAGGCTTCATAGCAGAATTTAAGTTAAGAAAACTAGAAAATCAAATAATAAGAAACTTAAAAAACGACATTTTGCACTGGTATCGCTACGTCGACGACGTTTTTGCCATAGTTAATAAGGAAACCGATGTCAATGAAATCCTTAACGATATCAATAACTACGATAAAAACATCCAATTCACTTACGAAGAAGAGAAAGAATCCAAACTAAATTTTCTTGATGTCACAATAACCCGGATTAAAAATAAGTTTAAAACCACTGTCTACAGAAACCAACCAATAGTAATGAAATTATCCATTTTAAAAGTAAAACACCCTTCAGATACAAAACCAACGCTATCCAATCTTACATCAATCGCGCCATTTTGATCTGCAACGAACCTAAAGACCTAGGGGAAGAACTTGATTTCATTAAATACCTAACAAGAAAAGCAGGATATCCAAATAAAATCGTAAATAAATTAATTAAAAATAGACTTAAAAAACTAGAACATATACCGAGTTATCAAAAACAACCCGTTAAATTCACTTCATCCATTCCTTTTGATCGCGGGGCCGCAAATAAAATAAAAAACATCGCCAGTAAATACAATATAAACATTCCTATAAAACCAAACAAGAATATTTATCAACTAATCCGTAGTGACAAAGATCCCATCCCCCCACTTGAAACCGCAGGTATATATAAAATTCCTTATACAGATAAAAACAATAAACCCAGTTCTTACATTGGCGTCACCAAAAGAAAAATAAAAACCAGAGTTAAAGAACATAAACATGACATCAAAACTGGAAAATCCAACACAGCCTTAGCCAAAACATATAACGAAAACGATATCAAAATAGAATTCGATAAAACCATTAAACTATCCGATTATAATAACTATCAATACGCCATGTATCGCGAATCCATTGAAATATCAACCAATGACGACACCTGTAACGAAAGCGGCGCAGTAGCCCCAAATAGGGCATGGAACCACCTGTTGAAAGATCAACAAGCAAGCAACCAGAGACCCAAGACTCCGTCACAGTGTTAACGTTCTCCGAAGAGGCCCGGGTGCCCGACGCTGAAAGATCTCAGAACGACTGCGAAGTAAAGATAGGTTTATTTTATATTTATTATGTATTTGTCTTTTAATTGAAATTTTTACTATTGTATTAAAAAGTAGTAACATGTTTATTACTAAAAAATATATTAGTTAGCAATCAAAAATATAAGTAAGACGTTGATTTTGACATAAAGAGTTGAAAATCGTGTGTGGAACTTCGTTTATAAAGAACAAGATGCAACTTGTCGCTTTCCAGCTAGTTGCGTGTGTATAATTTGTAGCATTTTGTTTATTCCTCAACCTATGGAAGCCTCTGCGCAAGTGCTAATTCAACGAGTTCACTGTTAAAATAGGGGTGACAGTCATCTGGCTCAGAGAAAAAGAATGATAACAGAGCGCGTATTATTGGATGTTTTCCAAATCACAAGCTGGCACACATCCAACATTTTGGACACGTCGTCGCTTGGTACTTTTAAGAAACGTGGCTGCAATATACCTATTATTCTTCTACCCCCACCAGTATATTAGATCAACTTAAATAATCTTCTGCGTATTGTTTCAGAGTATTTCAACTTTTAATTTTTCTATAGAAAACTATTTTATTGTGTTTTAGTGATTAATTGTACACAAAATATGTTTGGTAAATGTAAAAACTGTCGTAGATTTTTGCGTAACGATAACAAGTATAAAAAAGTTATCAAAACTGAAAATGAAGCTAAAACATACAGTGATTGTTTCAATAAGAATAGCTCGGTAAGTGACGTAATATGCAACAAATGTCGTCTGAGTTTTTATAAAAAGGCAGCCTCAATTTCAAAGCCTATCATGCGTTATTCCGAGACTGACAGTGATTCTACGACAGTCGAACTTGTAGATACAAACGATGATGATTTTGTGTGTCGCATAACTAGTCCTGAAGAGGATGATTATATTGAAAGGCCTTTTCCTGAAGTAGTATCAACACATCGGTTCTGTATAATATGTCGTGTAGAAGTAAATCTACGAGTAATATCTCTTGAAACACGATGTGACATTTTCTCAAGAAAAATATTTTTTATACCCAATGGTGATCGTTGCTGCAATGAACATATGATTGGTGATAGAATTTATGAAGATACTTGTCTCGCTTATGCATCATTTCTAATACAAGTAAAATTAAAAAATCAGAATTAGTTACTTTTATAAATGTACTTTCCCAAACATCTAATCTAACATTGTTCGATGGGATAGAAAATGGATTATCAGAAAATCAACTTAAATCCCTGGCAGGCTTTACTTGGGAAAACATTATAGAGCTCAAACATATGCTACCTTCAATGAGAAATACAAAAACTCGGACTGTGACGCAAGCCTTAATCATTTTTCTTTTCAAATTAAGGACAGGAAATTCAAATAAGACCATTGCTGCTGTTTTGGGTTTACAATATGAACAATATGTATCAGAATTTTTTGACGAGATCATGAAAGGTTTTGAGAGAGATATTTTACCAAAATATTTTAGTTATGGTGCTATAACACGTCAAGATCTTATTTCTAACACCACCAGTACAGGCAAGAAGTTATTAAATCTATCTGATAATCAACTTGTTATTATCTGCGATGGTACTTATGTACGACATCAAAAAAGTCAAAATAATTTTTCTCAAAGAAAATCTTTCTCTGGGCAGAAAAAAAATTAATCTTTGCATACCTTTCACCATCTGCACTACAAATAGTTATATTATAGACTTTGCAGGACCTTTCTACGGCACTCAAAATGATGCTTCAATACTAAAACTTGTTTTACAAGACTCTACTGGTTTGCAGACATTAGTATCACCAAATGATATTTTTATTGTAGATCATGGTTTTCGCGATTCAGTTGATTTCCTACAAAGTAAAGGCTATACAGTATTTATGCCTGCTTTAAAAGGAAACAGGGCACAACTGACAATGAAAGAGGCTAATGAATCATGAAGAGTTACAAAATTGAGGTGGGTTGTAGTAGCAGTTCATGGTGCAATAGCTCAAAAATATCGCCTTCTACACAATTCTTTGGATAACAAATTTATACTGAAGTTCAAAGTGCTTTGTAAAATTGTTGGATTTCTACAAAACAAGTATGGTCAAAGATTAAATTATGAAGGCGATAAAAATGATGAGCTGCTTGAGTACATGGAGAGCAGAATGAGTATTGTAAATACTCTTAGTAAAGAAGTCATTAAAAAAAAATTGGAATCGTCGAAAGCCGGCTTTTCAGGAACTTAAATCGTCTGAAATCCTAGATTTCCCTCAGTTAAATAAAAACCAGCTAACTATGTTTTTCACTGGCTCCTACCGACTCTCACAGGCTGTGTTTTATTTAGCGAAGATAATGGACGAAGAATGCAATCTCACAGTACAGTTTGTTAAAACAACACCCAGCATATTAAAACTGGAAGTTAGATCAAGGCATGTGAAACGTAAAACTTATCATGTTTATATTGAATATGTACCAAACGGAACGACAATCGAAAGCATATGCCGATATTGCTGCAACTGTCCTAATGGTCTAAGAACAGTAGGATGTTGTTCTCAAATGACCGCAATTGTTTATTACTTGTCTTATGCCCGATATCTTTCCAGTATCATGTCCAGCACAAGTTTTATCTGATATATTTACATCAAAAGAGATTCACGCAGTTATTAATGAGGACAGTGATGAAGATTAATTATACTTTAATAATATATTTTGTATTACAATAAATAATATTTTCTTTGACTTAATTTTTAAATATTCAGCATAATTTCTTTTTTAACGTGAATAATAACTGTAATTTAGAGCTTTCACAAAGTTGTACGTTCTTTATAAAAATGTTACTGCTTTTTAATACAGTAATAAAAAGTTCAATCAAACGACAAATGTAAAGTCATTAGTACCTAAGACGGTCATATGAAGTTTTAATTTTTTTTGGAAGTGTTGCACCCATTTTATATTTATGCACTTTTTGGTAGTATTACTAGACATAGTAAGCTACATTATCTATTTTTTCTATGTTTGTGCCCCTGCGTGAACTAGAAATAAAATCGTGAAAAAAAATATTTTCATTTTTTATTAATAGTAAATACGATAGAAAAATTCTACAAAAAATATATAATGTAGACTAATATTTTGTCTAACGAACAGTTTTTGTTTCATTAGTGTAGCTGTAATAGTTTTCATAAAAATCAATTTTAAAAATTACCCCCTCTAGCGGCTATTTGATCCATTATCTCCAGAACGCAGCGAGATGAGAGGCTGAATTTGTGTCAATGGTAGTTTTATATCTCTCAGATGTTACCACACGAGTCATTTTCAAAATACCTTTCTGGGGCCGCTGAACCTATCTTATCCTGCTAGACCCTTTTCAGCTCATTAGCTGTAGAACTCTAGGCTCGCTCGCTGTCAATCTTAAAAATAACAAGAAAGAGAAGAAGAACATAACCGGCAAATTTTGGGTTTTCAAAGTCATATAACTCAGGCCCCTTAATTCGGAACAACATGCAAATTTGTATGTTTTGTCTTAAGGGTATGCTCAAGGTCTGTGCAAAAAATCATATGTCTTGGGGATCAGGGAGCTGAGATACAGGTAGTCGAAAAGTCCGAGATGCTATGTCGACATAATATACACTCTTGTAGCGTTTTCACCATTGACTTTCCTACTTTGTAAATTTCTTTTTGTTTTTCTTAATGTTTGTTTTAGCTTGGTGGGGCAGAACGTTACCGTGTTCCTTGATAAGTAAAAAAAGCATTTCCAAATGGCGACAAAAATTTAAAAATCACTATAGGGGTCTTATTCTAAAGCTGTACTGCCAGGAGAAGTATGGAAATTGGGTTGTCAAACATGAAGTATATTTTGAAATCTTTCTTTGAATAATTTGGGTTTCACTATCACGGAATATCAATTTGGTTCTAATAACAATTTGGCTTTTGATGAATTACAATTCAAACTGGGTTGGAAAATTGGTATAAAAACTATTGGTTTCAAATTTTAAATGTAAATAAGAAAGGAAATAAAGAGCGAAGATTTTGCACATGTTTGCTAGTGCATAGTTGGCTAAAGAAATATTACAAACTGCTGATCTATAAAGTTAAAAGTAGCCTTTCAATTATGGCAAGGAGAACAAAAAGATATTCAGAAACTTACGTTTTTCTTGAAACTTAGTTATAGAAAATAGTTCAATATTTGACTCAGCATCATCTACATCATCCATCTCTTGAGAATCATACATATGTTCATCATTTTCTGAACAACTCTGCTCCTAATTAAAAAATAACATCTTATTAAATTCTTTTAATTTATATTAATATTACAGTTCAGTATTTTATTATTATTAAAATAAGATGAAAATCAGCACATAAAATAATAAATAAAACATTGAAGAGGACTGGTCAGCAGGTAATGAATTTCCTCCCCATAATTTAAACCTATGGGTGTATGATACATTCATATATAGAGTCATTCCATGTCAAATCAACACACCTAAAAACCTGACCCCTCCCCTCCCCCAGACCCAGATATTTATGAAATTGAGCTCATTTATTTAGCTTACAGAGAAATTAATGTATACCAATTAATAAGCCCCTATCTCTTTCAGTTTTTGATATACAGGGCTACAAAAGTGGGTAAAAAGTGCAAATTTTCAAAATTCTTGTGTTACAAATGTTTTTATATCTTTTCCCCTAATTGGCTCAGAGATATAAGATTGGCATCATTAGAAAGCTTTCAATACAGGCTTTCAAATGATATATCACATGCACATATTTTTTAAATTTTTCATTTCAAGGTCAAACAATTTGACCTTTGGCCTTCAATATCTCAAAAAAAGTTTTTTTTTTCTTTTAAAAAATATATGTTATTCTTACGTTTATTGTCTATAATTACCGTGAATTTCAAGATGGGAATACCATGGGATGCTGAGTTATAAATTAATATACAACCCTAAATCAGTATTTTCAAACTAATATGACATAAGTTTTACCCTCTATTTTGTTCCCTAATTAACTTAGAGATATATGATTGGTATCATTAGAAAGCTTATAATACAGGCTTTCAAATGATACCTCACATCAATGTATTTTTAAAAAATTTCATTTTAAGGTCAAACATTTTGATTTTTGACCTTCAATATCTCAAAAACCATTTTTTAATTTTTATTTTAAAAATTATATGTTATGCTTACGTTTATTGTCTACAATTACTGTGAGTTTCAATTTGGGACTGCCATGGAATGCTGAGTTATAAATTAATATGCAACCCCTCTATCAGTATTTTCATACTAACATAACGTAAGTTTTACCCATATTTTGTATTCAAATTAACTTAGAGATATAAAATTGGTATCAATAGAAAGCTTATAATACAGGTTTTTATATGATATATCACATGCATATATTTTTAAAATTTTTCATTTTAAGGTGAAAGATTTTGACCTTTGACTTTCAATATCTCAAAAAGTACACATTAAAATTTCTTTTAAAAATATGATTATTTAATAATAAAAATATAAATATTGTAACATATAAATATTTAATTTTATATGTTATTCTTACGTTTGTTATCTATAATTATTGTAAGTTTCATTATGAGATGGCTATTATTTTGTAAAACTTAGGTTAGGTTAGTATGAAAATACTGATGGAGTTTTACTGGAGTTAGATGGAGAGATACATTTTAATTTATAACTCAGTATCCCTTGGCTGTGCCGTGTCGAAACTTACAATAATTATAGATAATAAATGTAAGAATAACATATAATTTTTAAAAGAAGAATAAATAAATGTTTTTTGAGATATTGAAGGTCAAAGGTCAAAATGTTTGACTTAATTTTTTTTTACAAATATATGCAAGTGAGATATCATTTGAAAGCCTGAATTATAAGCTTTCTAATGATACCAATCTATATCTCTAAGTTAATTAGGGGACAAAATATGGGTAAAAATTACGTCATGTTAGTATTAAAATAGTGATTTAGGGTTGCATATTAATTTATAACTCAGTATCCCATGGTATTCCCATCTTGAAATTCACAGTAATTATAGACAATAAACGTAAGAATAACATATAATTTTTAAAAGAAAAATAAAAGAACATTTTTTAAGATGTCAAAGGTCAAATTGTTTGACCTTGAAATGAAAAATTTTAAAAATATGTGCAAGTGATATATCATTTGAAAGCCTGTATTAAAAGCTTTCTAACGATACCAATCTTTTATCTCTGAGTCAATTAGAGAAAAAGATATAAGAACATTTGTAACACAAGAATTTTGAAAATTTGCACTTTTTACCCACTTTTGCAGCCCTGTATATCAAAAACTAAAAGAGATAGAGATTTATTAATTGGTATACATTCATTTCTCTGTAAAACAAATAAATGAGCCCAATTTCATAAATATCTGAGGGGGGTCAGGTTAAAAATGCCACTTTTTTGTGTTGATTTGACACGGAATGACTCTATATAGTTCACATTATAGGATGGAATTGCAAGAATCTCACTCAAAAATACCATAAGGGGACTTTTTTCTTTCGTTTTTTTTTTTTTTTTTGTTCACTACAGTTTAATCAAGGAATTTATCTATTCTTTAGATGTTTTGGGTAATATAATAATTGCTTTAATAATTTAAATTGTAGATATTAAAGCATAAAACTGTAATTATACATAAAAGCCCAATTCAGGTGTACCAATAAAAACAAAAATTAAGATTCAGCACTTCTGAGAAGTGAGTTAGAAAATAATTGAAAGAAAACTTATTGCAGTACAAACAAATCATACATCACTGATAAATTAAACATTTCCAATTTAGGAGATACAGTAGTTATGTAAAACTGAGTCAGAGTATGTATGGTTGAAAAGTTTAGCTTTTCTCTTAAATAATGAAACACTTTCCTGTATTACAGATATGAAACTATCAGATTTTCACACGTAACATGGGTGGGTGGGAGAATTTCAGTAAAAAATTAACGCAGGAAAGATTTGACCAAAGGCAGTCGGAACACAAAACAGCATTTATGTGCATTTTCTTTTCCTTGAGGTTCACATTAACAAGGTTCGACTGTATTATTGTTAATTAAAACTAATTTTGTCCCATTATAAACTTACTTAGAAAATTGAAGTTTCAATCAAAATGTGCTTCCTCCAGAGCCTGTCTCAATTCAAATAGTGATTCCTCCAGCCAGCCAATCAGAGATGTTCTTAATGGTCATGTGACCTGCACATGTACCAGTTTTTATGTTTGTTTATTTTGTTCATGCTATGTTGCTTTTTCATTCAAAAAGTGCTTTATACACAGACACTGGAAACATTCAAAACATGTTTCCTCCTCGGGTTTTCGATCAAAGTATGATTTCTCCAAATTTCAAATGCATTTTCCTAATTAATTTTACGTTCATTAGGTAAAGTATGTCTACCTATCTTCCTAGAAACCAGTAATACATCTAAACAAACAATAATTAGAGTTTAAATGTAGATATTTTTTTAATTTACTATTATTTATTTATTTATTTTTGTTTTCTGATAAATTGTATCCGAATGAGAAAACACAGTTTGAATGTTTGCTCCTCATATGAAGATGTGTCTATTTCATTAAAAATTTATCATACAAAAGATTGGAAGTTAGAGATTCCAATTATATATTAAATAATTTTGGTTACTTTAGTTAGTTCTGCCAAATGCTCTTTGAGTACTCAAAATCAAATAAAAAATAAATTTTTAAACAAATTAAGAAATAAGAACTTGATCAATTCCATCTGTCTTTCTGATGAAATTTCAAATTCTGAAGAACCAGCAATGGTCTTTCAACCAGGATGTTAAAAAAAAAAAAAAAAAAAAAAAAAAAAAAAAATTATTAATTTTCTATTTTAACCATTTCCTGATTTTTATAATCAAACATATATGTAATTCCTGAAAAAAAAAAAAAAAAAAAAAAAAAAAAAAGTCCTGTAAAATATGCAATCACTAGCTTTAATTTAAAAAATCCCATTCAATTTCTTTTCTAGTGTGAACTCTTATATTAAAGACATCTGAATGGGAAAAATCAAAATTTTCAACTTTTGTTTTTTGAATTTCCTTCCTAATGCTTGTTTTCTTTTACAATCTTGGACTTTTTTTTTTTTTTTAATATATTTATGTACTTATTTAAGGCTGTACATCAGTCAGATTCACTCTTTCTTTCTTCTTATATTATCCAATGGTCTTTTCGTTGCTCTATTTTATAAGAATATCTCATTTAAAAATTAACTTTTTTGAATATTACTCTTTGAATATATCGCCATTTAGCCTAGTAAGCAATTTTTTGAAAAAAAAAAAAAAAAAAATTAAATATTTCATTTAGGGATCCAAATTTAGGGTCCTAAATTTACTTAATGATACAACAATTTTTTTTTTTTTTTTTGTTAGTTCATTAATCTAAAAGCAGCATATTTAAAGAGTAATATTAAAAAAAAAAAAAAAAAAAAAAAAAAAAACAGAATTCGAAACACTTTTATTTTTTAATGAAATACCCTTATAAAACAAAGCAATAAAAATCCCATTGGATAACATGGGAAAAAAGAAAGAAAGGGAATTTGACTGTTAGTCTTAAGTGATAAATTTCTCCATAAAACTTTATCAAGTTTATAAATACACATTACAGAAAAAATTGTGAAAAGTGGTAAATGAAAACAAACTTTAAGAAATATACCAAAAAGAAGAAATAAAAAATTTGTATTTTCTCATTAGATATATCTTTAAAATATGAATGTGCCTTATGTCCACAGATTTAACATCAGGAAACTCGATACTGACTGACTAGATATTTTAACAACCTTGTATTTGAAATATTGAATACAGCAGCTTATGTTGAATTTCACATTATTTAAAATACATAACATGCATGTTTATAATCTTTAAAATATGTTGAAGAAGACAAAAGAAAATTCAGGTTATAGATAATAAATAAAATAAAATGCCTTCTAAAGTTCTGCTCAGCAGTTTCAGCCAAGCTAAGAAGGATTTCAGAAGGCATTTTAACTTATCATGTATTTAAGAGTTCTTTACAAATATTTAAATGTTTATTATAATGTTACACTTTTAAAATTCACAACCTGAAGTAATAACCAATATTATTTTTTTCTGCAAATCTATGCTATTTTAATCCATAGAAAAGGAAAAAAAAATTAAAAAATTCTTTTGGAAATAAGTTGATACAAAAATAGTACATAGTAAGTGTATAGGGTTAATAAAGATAAAATAAATATAAAAAAATACAGAACTATATTTATATAGCTTTCAAAATTAAATATATATTAATTGCTTGGGGGGAAGGAAAAGAAAAATAGTTGCGATGCATACAGCTGTTTCGGTAGCCTTAAGCATACTGTCTTCAGTGCAAAAAGAATTCTGAATCTGGAGAAGTGCTCGTATGTATAGGAGAGGGACCGAATTTAGTTAAACCAATAGGATTACGGGAAAGGTGGAGTGTGTGGCCAATAGGAATTTAGGAATGTTAGCTGTGTAAACAGTAGAAAAATTAAGAAAATGTGGACTGAATGTAAAATTTCCAACAATCAGACAAATAGCGAACAGCAAAATCACAATTTACAAGATTTTTAAAATTTTTATAAATATGAAAAGCTTCAAAGAAATCAAGTTCATGAATCGATTTAGGTCTGCAAATTATTTTAGCTGAATTAAATTTAAAATTATGATTTTCCTCCCAGCAATGTTTAGAAATAGCCGATTTATTGGTTTCTTGTTTGCGGACATAATTCATATGTTCTTTTAGACGAAATTTAAGACTGTGTTTAGTTTGGCCAATATATGGTAAACCACACTGACAGGAAATACTATAAATGCCCCAAGAATTGAATTATGCATATCAATGGGATCTTTTAACTGAGAAAAGGTGAGTTTATTGAAAGGCGAAAATATTATTTTAAAATCGTATTGTTTGAGAATTTTAGCTATGGCTTGACTGGATTTAGGAAAATAGGGTAAAACAATACTGATATTAGAAGAGACTGATTTAGTAGACAAAATACGAGGGAGCTGTAATTTTTAGATGGCTTTGTCTATAATGGAAGGGTCATAACCTCTGTCAATTGCAATGGCTTTCAGGTACTTAATTTCAGATTTTAATAAAATAGGATTTGAACAAATATTAAGGGCACGGTTTACAAAAGTATAGAAAGCAGCCATGTTTTGGTTAGGTGGGTGACATGAATGTGCATGGGGAGGAAGGGAGACTGCAAAATTTTTACGATAGACTGTGGTTGAAAATCCATTTACAGTGCGAGAGACGAGGGTATCAAGAAATGGAAGGGAGCCATTATTTTCTATTTTATATGTGAACTGGATATTACTGTCAATTGAATTTAAAGTTTCTAAGACATGGTCAATATTGTGACGAGATATATCGATAAGCGTGAAGGTGTCGTCAATGTAACAGGTCCAAAAAGGAAAAGATATTTTCTTAAAAAGCTTGCTTTCAAAATAGCGCATGTAAATATCTACGAGAATTGGGGAGAGAGGGGAACCCATGGCTAAACCTTCAGACTGACGATAGAATTTATTTTGGAAAGAAAAAGTGGTTTGTGATAAACAAATGTGGGTAAGAGAAATTAATTCTTGTATTTCAAAAGATTGTATGTAAGATTAAGTTAAAATGCAGAATAAATATTATCCAGATATCTTTTATTTCTATGTAATAATTAAAACTTCACAATACCCTCTCACAATTATTGTAATATACAAACTTGCAAAAACTTACTTCAGTTACAGGGAAAAATGACTCATTCGGTGATGATATATCAAAGCGTCCTTCCTCTATGCTACCAAAAGCATCCTCCCATCCAACTAAATTTAGAACTCTAAGTTGTAATGGAGACATCTCTTCTTGAAATGATTCCAAACTAAATGATCCAGTGCTTTCTAGAAGGGTTTTCTTCATTCTGGCAGTTTTTAATGTAATGTGTTTAAAATCTGTCCATGTCTAAAACAGTAAAATTGAAATGTCAAAATTTGATCATTATTCTATTGTAATTAAAATGTTTTAGGGGAAAATATAAAAGCAGACACATAACAATAGCAAAACAAAAAATCATGTTGTATTATGTAATTTAGTAATTTCATGAAAAAAAGATGGAGAGGAAAAGGGGAGAGGGGGGGGTCAGGATTTAAATGAAATTGGAAAAATTTCCTTTGGTGTGATTGATTTTTTGGCGATTGATTATTTGTGTCTTTCAAAACTGATCCATTTTGAAAAGTGCATTTTTGTCTTATTTACATTTGGGGACCATGACTATGGCAACCATTTCCAAGAATGGCATTCTGCCATGGTTGCCAAATTGAGTTTTGCTAATAGTAGCCTAGCGTTTTATAAAGAATTTGCAACAACTTGCAGGTTGGTCCACAGCACTATTTGGCAAATATTTTTTTTTTATGATTATGGCAAAATGAGATTTTTGGAATGGTTGCCATGGGTTCCAAATGTAAACAAAGTCCCAAAGAATCCAGAACGACATTGTTATCGCGTTCAAAAAACGGCATCAAAAGAAAATTGCTAAATAGGGTTGTGGACCAACCTGCAAGTTGGACCATGAACATTGTTAAATGAGAAACATACAAATAGTGCTATATATACTGTAATACAAAGAAATCCAATTAAGAGAAAGGGTAGCATATAAAAGGTATTTGACAAAATAGTATGTTAATTTTAGTTAAAAGGGTTTCATACTAATATACGGTACCCCACCAAAAGTGGAGATGACGTGTTGCACCTAGCAAACCCATCCACCGATCACGTGAATTTGCTGTTCTTGCTTCTCCTAGTACAACCCATCAGTGCTTTCATCTCATTGGTTTAACCACTTGGCGGGATCGTTAATTTGAACTCGTTGGTTTAGCTTTCGTAAGAGAGTGGCTATTTTATTTTAATTGGAAATCTGTTTTTTACCATTGGACGATTGATTTTAATAGTCTTAATAGTGATTTTAACAGTTTTTTGCACTCCGAAATTTCGAAGTAGTTATGGCATCTGTAAGTAAGATAAATCTAAGATTTTTACATGTTTTGGAAGTTTCTGGGCAAAAGGCAGTTACCGAATGGTGTATGAAAGAGGGTATAATTGCTGATAAGTATGTATGTCCTATGTGCAAGAAAGATATGAAACTGACTGAACGAAAGGATGTATCAGATGGATTTTCGTGGGTGTGCCATGAGAAAGGGCCGAATGCTCCTTACCTCAAAAAGTGTATTAGGAGCAGTTCGTGGTTTCCTGAAAGTAAAATGAAAATGATTGATATATTAATTTTTACGTATAATTGGGTGTATGAAGCTGGAATGAAATTTTATGATGAATGAAGGGTTAGATGCAATAAGAATACAGTGGTAGATTGGAAGAATTTTTGCAGAGAAGTATGTATGCACGTGTGTTTAAGAGAAAGTGAAAGAATAGGAGGACCTGGAAAGACTGTTGAAATTGATGAAAGTTTATTTGGTAAAAGGAAGTATAATAGGGAAAGAAGAGTGAATGGAGAATAGGAGTTTGGAGGAATCGAAAGAGGCAGCGGCAAATGTTTTTTTGAGGTGGTGGAAGATCTTTTGGCTGTTATGTTAATTGAAATCATCCAGAAATACATCTTACCTGGATCCACAATCATATCCGATTGTTGGAAGGCCTATGATCGACTACCACAGTACAATTTTGTACATTGGAAGCTTAATCATAGTGAAGCCTTCAAGGATCCGGAGACAGGTGCCCATACTAATACCATCGAAGGGACCTAGAGCGCAGTCAAGCATAAATTTACAGCATAGGGCCATCGACAAACTAATGATCTTTTTGAAGGCTACATTTTTTAGTTTGTGTGGTAGCACAGGTTAGAAAACGCGCCTAAGGATCTCGATATCTTCCAAGAGTTTCTAACCTGCTTCTAACCCCCCCCCCCCCCACACACACAGCAAACAGTAGCTGAATAATGTAAGTGTTTTTAAATGTTTTATTCAGTTTTAAATTTACTTTCATTTATTTATTTAAAAAAAAAAAAAAAAAAAAAGATAGTGATTGCAGATTTTCCTGCATTGTGAATTAGGAATATCCAGTGATGTTTCTTTTTGTTTTAATGCTCGTGAAGCGAACAAACAGCAGAAAACATAGTGACCACGGCTCCATCAATTTTCATGCTTTTTCTGATTCATACCCCATGAATTAGGGGTATCCAGTGATTTATTATTTTTTTTGTGTTTGTTTTAATGCTCGTGAAGCGAGCAAACAGCAGCAATTAAACTCACTGCGGCAGTTCAGATTTCAGCAGGATACTGCTTAATACCGACCTCTGCAATCTACAGAATGAAAAAAAAGGTCTAAATTTAAATATTTATCTTTTATTAATATATATTTTAGTACTATTTTTATTTTATTGAATGCGACTTTTGTAGGTGCGTTCCATGTCAGCTCGTTGGTGTGATTTACATTTTAAAATGCTGTTTGTTGATGTTTTTTGTATTTAAAATTCCATTAACAATCACATTTTTTCAATTTCATTTGCACGTAAAAACGATCGTTAATGTCAACAGCCACCATCTTGGAAAGTAAATCATGCCTTCGAGCCGGCAGGGATTGTGCCAACTAAAGTCGGCAAAAAGTACAAGGGGTACTGCATAATAGGATTTCACTGTTAAAAGCATCAAAACGGAACTGATTTAACATCTGTCGTCCTTGGCAAAAAAAAAATAATAATTAAAATATCGCCAAGTTATCTAGTGAACATATTTAATTTCTTTGAAAAATCACGGTTATTTTAATAGTGTATATTAAGAAAGCAATCAATTCTACGAAACAATATTTCGTACAATATAAAATTACGAAACTACTCATCTAGCATGTATATTTTCGCATTACATTTTTTATCGGCAAAGGGTCAATCCATTAGAAATTCCCTAGACCATATTGCTCAACATCTTTTATTTTTCTAATTTTTTTTTTTAGGCTTATACTTTTTTTTTTGGTGGCCATTTTGAATGGGCGTTGTAACTGTTTTTTTTACACAAAACCAAGGTTTGCATAAAGGAATCTAACACTCTTAATTTTATAGATATCAAGACAAAATAACCAAAATTATCAGAATGACCCACTAGATGTTTTGTATACACATAATATTTCTTAAGTCGTGAGGAAAGTGGAGAAACAAATTCACAACTATAAATGGAAAATTAGCGTAAAACGATAATTTTAATACAGCAAAATTTCTTAAAAAATAAAAGACTCACCATTAATTTTTTTTTCCTGCGTAGATTTATTACAGGGCTAGTTACTGTAGAAGTTTCCAGCTTAAGAGCTTTATCCATTTTTTTAATATAATTTTTCAAAAATGGCCAAAATTGTAATTTGCAATATTTAAAGTTGAATATCTCAAGAGAGACCAAGTGAAAATTTATGATACAGATAACATCTCCTTATGATATAAACATATGATGAAAATTTGGTGACAGACTCAACTGGTTCCAGAGTTATAGGACATCAAAATTGGCCAAAAATTGCATTTTAAGCATACAGAATTTGATGACAATTAGTGGTAAAAATCAGCATTGTAACTTAAAATACAAAATTTTATTCCAACTGTTGATGTACATTTTATCAGTTAACATGACAATTTTATAATTTCCTCAATGTATTGAAGAGTGTTGAAATTTCGTTGCATAGTTTTTCTGGTGTGTTATGTGTTCTGCCTGAAACCGTTTTTAGTTTGGGTTTGGCAGGGGTAATTTTCCTCACAACCTTGCTTACTGGAACCTACACCATGTCTTTTTTAGGTATTTGGAAGGCAGTCTTTGGGCCCTGTGGATGGAAAAAATGAACTAATAGATCATTATTTTGACCGCTCTTGTCTTTGACTATGCCCATCCACCAATGATCTCCGTAACTGCATACAACATAATCCATATTTGTAAACGAAGATGTGTTAGTAAACATTATCGAAGTTTTGTGTTCATTAAATTCCTTACTTATTGATGTAGTGTAACATCTGATTTTACTATCATTTATAGGAACAAATCGATGATATCCTCTTGTTCCTGTGACAGGCAAGCAAAGTTCAAATCTTTTTGCTAGTTTGGCTTCAGTTCTGTTTAATTTCTTCAGCAAAGACAAAAATTTATTTTATTAAGGTTATTTTTTGTTATCATAAATAAGATAATAACTTATCATACAAATACTATTGCAGCAAATTTCACTTTTTTTTAAAATAAAAAACAAATGGATGTAACATAATGGCTGTTGGACCAGTGGTAGTTTTGAATTTCATCCTGAATGCAAAATATAAAATTTTCTGAAAAATCACCAATGACTAAACATTCACCGTGTTTGAGATTATTTTTTTAAGTTTTTTGAAATGATTAGATTGAACTTTCAAAATGAAATGGTGAGATTTTAGTTTTATTGTATACGGAATTAAATGCAACAGAGCTGCATGAAAATAAAAAGTACTATTAATTTAAATTTTATAAAATAAAGAGGAACATTTTAAAAGTTATTTGAAAAGGAATACAATATGAATTTGTAAAGTCAGTCCAATTTATGGAACTCAGCAATATTGGATTGTTTTGCAAATAGATCCCTGCTATTAATGTTAGTATATTCTGTTTATTTTGGAATATTTCTCGAACATTAAGAGTACTGTGTGGCAGACAACCATTGATGACATATGTACATATCATATACCTTCATATTAAAGCATTATAATATAAAAGAAAGATTTTTACCATTAATTGTTGTCAAATTTTGTGTACATAAAATGCAATTTTTGGCCAATTTTACTATACTATAACTTCGGAACCAGTTGAGTCTCAGTCACCAAATTTTTATCATATGTTTATATCATAAAGAGATGTTATCTGTATTAATTTCGTAAATTTTCACCCAGTCCCTGTTGAGATATTCAACTTTAAATATTGCCAAAATACAATTTTGGGCATTTTTGAAAAAATATATAAAAAAAGGATAAAGCTCTCAAGCTGGAAACTTCTACAGTAGCTTGGGTTCAACTATAGTATCTCCCCACAACTGGATTTGGATATTTTTCTTTGGCGCCATTTTGAATGATAACGATGTCCTTCTGGGCTCTTTGCAATATAATATGGCAGCCTGAATGCTGTTTATTTTGGATTTATGATTTAGCTTATGATTTTATTATTTTGATTTTTAGATTTATGATTTAGCCATAATCGCCAAATCCAGTTGTGGGGAGATACTATAGTTGTTCCAAGTTAATTTCCCATTTATAGTTGTGAATTTTTTTCGTCGCTTTCCTCACGACTTAGTGAACATATTATGCATATACAAAACATCTAGAAGGTCATTCTGATAATTTTGGTTTTTATTTTGTCTTGATATCTATAAAATTAACAGAGTTAAATACTTATATGCAAACCTTGTTTTCGACCAAAAAACAGTTGTGAAACTTAAAATGGCCACAAAAAAAAAAAAAGAAAAAAAATGAACCTAAAAATTTTTTCGGCAACAGTTTTGAAATCACCTTAGAATGGGAAATAATTGATTAAAAAGTTAGAAAATTAAAAATGTTGAGCAACAAATTTTATTCTTTTTGGGCGATTTCAAATGGATTGACCCCAAATACAAAAATCACCAAGGACGACACACAGACATCAAATCTATGCCTTCAAAAAGAAATACATAAAATAGGAACCTTCTGCCATTTTTGAACGTCTTTTCGAGGTCCTTTCACAGAGTTTAAACACTCTGCCAAATCTTCCCAAAGGCGACTTCTGTCTTTTGATGTGAAATTGTTACTTAATTTATTAGATTTTAAATTCGGATGGTTCTCCATATATTGAACTAAGATTTCAAATTGTTCAGGCGTAGTCTTTAGTTTTCTAGTTTGCATGCTATTATAATTCACAATTCTTATTACTGACATTTTGCATTCATTACAAGTAGATAATAATAATATAATGGAATTAAGTACAGAAAGATATATGTAGGTTGTATTATGGTCAACTAAATATGTTTCGGACGCAATTGATTAGTTCAAAATGAAACTGCATTAAGCAAAAAAAACAAATATCAAAATATCCAAAATCAAAATTATCCAACTTTTAATAATTGTTTACAATGTTCGGGATAAAGATGTTGCCATTATTAATGAGTTTTTTCTAAGCGAAAAATCCTAAGGGGTACATACAAGTGAAACACTTCCAGTTGTAAAGCCGTTTGCAAGCGTTCCAAATGTATGACTGCAGTCGGCCATAGATATGTTAATATCACGGAGTAATATTAATAGGAGTTGAAGGTCCAATGGGAGAAAGCTACGAAACTGTGATCTAAATTTTTGGTAAATATTGAGGGCGCCACTTGTCATTCCTCCCTACTTCGGCGCGGATATACTGTTGTTTTCAATAGAATTTTACTGGAGTACATTTAAAATTTTTTATTTTAAGGAATTTAATTTCTTTGTAAGTTCTTAAAACTGCATAATTCAGATGTTTCAAATAAATGCTTCGTTCCTAGTTGTAAAACAGGCTATGATAGTGATAAGAAAAACAAAAAAAAGCCCTAGGAGAAAAATAAAGTCCGAGTTCGTGTTTTCTGCACCTAAAGTAAGTTTATATTTTTTCTTTACAAAGTTTCATCCATTCTCCTTCCTCCCAATTGTCTGTTTTAGCTAGCTTCGGTTCATAAGAATCGTCATTTTTTAAAAGCTTTCTTTCAAAGTAAAATTAGTATAAAATGGCTCTTAAAAAAAACATGTTGGTTAGAATACTCTATTTAATGAAATTTGCTTTCAATCGAAATTTTTTCAGCTTGATATTATTTTTAAAAAAATAATTAAAACGAGACATTTCCCCATTGAATAAAATTGCGGAAGCTGGAGAGAAGGAAGGATTGCACGCTGGCGCCATCTGTAAACATTAGAAAACAACATCACAAAATTTCAGCGTTACCTTCTTCTCCTGTCTTTTTACTCCGTGGTTAATATATATAGATCTATCATCCCCATCTTAACGTGCAAAGATTTTTGATGCCGAAAAAGTTTTTTGGCATCAGCCAAGAGAGAGTTTTCATAAGTAAGTTAAATTTAACTAATTTATGAAAAATTTGATTTTATATAATAAGTTGCTTTGTTATTATTATGGTTTAAATACTGTTTTGATTTTTAATGGAATACTTTTTTTTTTTAAATTTTAATATTTTTAAAGTTTTTATATTAGTAAGTACTATCGAATTTTCAAAATTCTTTTAAATGTAGTAGTTAGCAGCGGCAGAGGTAAAGCCCGCTTGTTTTAATATATTATAACTAGTATTACCACAAGACTTTCTTCTATATATAATCTTATACAAATTTACGCAATACAAATTATTTATTAAGTTATAATTTATTAAAGATATTTTCCATGATGAATGCAGACGATTTTTTTTATTAAGGTAGTATAATAATAAATGCTGAAAAAAATCATTTTTGTGCAGACATGAAAAGATATACAGTCGAACCTCGTTAACTCAAGGGGGATCAAAAATCTGTTCATATTATCGGTAGTTCATGCTATCAGTAACTGATCGTCATATAACTAAAGTAGTCTTCATTTTGACGGGAATTGTGGTAACAGTTCATGTTAAAAGTAATTCACGTTAACAGTGTTCACGTTAACGAGGTTCGACTGTTACTGTATATATATATATATATATATATGTCTATATATATATATATATATATATATATATATATATTTAACATTAAAAATAAAAGAAATCGGTAGCTTCGTTTTAAATTAATACAGATCTATGGTACAATCTTTCGTTTTAGAAATATTGACGAGTTCTTTCTAAAATATCTACATTGAAAATTTACACAGGCCCCGGGGGAAGGGCACTTCCCTCCCAGAAGGAAAGCAATGCTCCTACATGCACACATTTTTTTTTTCAAGTTTATTACTAGTACTATCAATAATTCATATAAATTTTACATTCATGCGTTAAAAATAACTCGCATTATGTACATTTATATGAAATTTTGTCCCATACTGTCACGTTAAGTACTAAGAAAAAAAATAGGATGGCAGCACCACATGTTGAGCGATTGATTACCAAATCTAATCAGCACCAGTTTAGGTCAAGTTCCAACTGAATACAAGTTTTGTCGAATTTCGTTCGAATTAGGGCCTATAATTCGAAATTGCTAGAATTGCATTTTTATTTGTGTTACTGCGTTGTCTGCGCTGTTTCTTACAGTTTCGAACAAGGTTTAAGAAAATATTATGACATTAATTAGTTTTTCTGCCTGTCTGCTTGCCCACCTGTCCGCGCTCCATTTCCGAGTAAACTTGATTTCTGCTGTATGTTGTAACTGGTCGTTAAAGGGTTAACGCAAATTTTCTTGAAGATGAAGATATGTCCAATCGTTTTATCTCTCTAAAAAAACACTTAACCCCAAAATTTAATCAAAATCATTACATTTATTTCCGAGTAAACCTAATTTCTATTATACGTTGCGATTAGCAGTTAAAGGGTTAAAGCAAAATTTCCTGAAGATGAGAATATGCGCAATTGTTTTAGCTCTCAAAAAAAAAAAAAAAAAAAAAAAAACTCTTAACCCTAAAATTCAATCAAAATCGTCACATTCATTTCCGAGTAAACCAATTTTATGGTATAAATTGCGACTGGCCGTTAAAGGGTTAACGCGAATTTTACTGAAGATAAGGATATGTCCATTCGTTTTAGCTCTCTAAAGAACACTTAATTCCAAACCTTTATAAATATCGTTATATCCATTTCCGAGTAAACCTAATTTCTATTATATGTTGCGACTGGCCGTTAAAGAGTTAACGCGAATTTTACTGAAGATAAGGATATGTCCATTCGTTTTAGCTCTCTAAAGGACTAAAGAACACTTAAACCGAAACTTTTATAAAAATCGTTATATCCATTTTTGAGTAAAACCAATTTCTATTATATGTTGCGACTGGCCGTTAAAGGGTTAACGCGAATCTTCCTGAAAAGGAGGATATGTCCAATCGTTTTAGCTCTCTAAAGGACTAAAGAACACTTAAACCGAAACTTTTATAAAAATCGTTATATCCATTTTTGAGTAAAACCAATTTCTATTATATGTTGCGAATGTCAGTTAAAGGGTTAACGCAAAGTTTCCTGAAGATGAGGATATGTCCAAACGTTTTAGTTCTGTAAAAAAAACAAAAAAAAAAAGACACTTAACTTTAAACTTTAATCAAAATCGTTATATCCATTTCCGAGTAAACATAAATTTCTACTTTATATTGCGAGTGACAGTTAAAGGGTTAACTCGAATTTCTCAAACGATAAGGCTAAGCCCAATTGTTTTTTCGACTCAAAAAACTCCTAAATAGACAGAAATTGTAGATGGGAACGATAAATTTCTTTAAATGTCGTTATTCCATACAAAAAAAAAAGAAGAAAAGAAGAAGAAGAAAGGAAAAAGAAAAGAGAGAAAGAAAAATTAGTATCTGGACTTTTTCATTCATCTTTAGTACATAAATTATTCATAAATTTTATTTGCTAAATTATCTGTGGGTATTCCCGTGAATATATACTCGGGGAAAGACATCCTTAAGAGAGTAAAATGGCCGTCTTTCCCCGAGTAAAAAAGGCATCACATTTTCGCCCGCGCTGATCAATCTATGTCTTATTACTATATCTATGCAGTCGGCAGAAAATGTATCCGAGCACTAGCAAAAATTCCTATATAAAAAAAGCACTGTTTTGTTAAATAAATCCTTGTCGAATCATGTTCTTAGACTAGACTAGAACAGGATTCGACAAGGATTTATTTAACAAAACTGCATTAAGTGTACTTTTTATACATAGGAATTTTCGCTAGTGCACGGATACTTTTGCTGCCGACTCTATTTGCAAAAAAACTTGCAAAATTTACGTCATCGAAATTGCAAGCGTTCCGTTTGTATGTAACCCTAGAAAACCAGGATGATGCTGATGATGAAAACAAGCGCCACGTCTAGTCATCTTTTCAACTTGACCGATGAATTGAGATTTACACTTAAGTTTCTTCTAACCCAATCATAAACAGAGGCATACTATTGTAACAATCGCAGCTATTGTAGATCACAAGTCGGATCGTACACTCCGCAGGCAGGGTGACCAGATTTTTTGATAGAAAATGAGGACAAATTATGCAATGTCCTCATTTCCACGAGAAAAATAAGGACATTTCTGAGGACACAAAATTTCATAAAATATAGCATAAAATTAGCTTATATTAACCCCACTTGCAGCCAAGAAGCCATTAATCGTCATTATGATAAATTTATACTACTTATGAACTTATACGATAAACATTATTTATATAAGCATTATTAAATTTACAATAAACATTATCATAAACTTGTGCACATTATACTTCTCTTCGTATAATATAATGGTCATGCTGTTTATCTTTACACAAAAGTATTAATTTCTGATATGCGGTTGATACGAATGTACCAAACTATTTTATATCTACTTCTGTTAATACTTTTATAAACTGTTTTAATACAATTGTTACTGTTGAATAGACCAAGTTTTTGTGTAAACGAAATCATATGGAAAATGGAAATGATCCAATAAATAACATTTTAAAAGGAAAAGACAACTGAACAATGTCAAAAGATGGTTAGGCTAGGAATAGGAGTTGACCTCTAGTCTGACGGCATAAAGCATTGATGTTCTACAAACTGAGCTATTATGTTGACTTTTTAGTAGCACTATTTACTCACTACTACAGCGTCTAGAATAAACAGTGTGGCAATCGCCTATAACCGTGATGTTAAAATGATGCTACAAAAATTCAGCTTACCCAGATGTCGCTCTGATCGAAGCTATTGGTCAAATCGAAGACCAGATTGGCTTTTTCCTGTTTCGTCAGTTTAATCAAGTGATCTAAGCATATAATTAACCAATAGGGAGTCTCGGTTTTGTTGTCGTGACCCTAGCTTCGATTACAATGACATCATCTGGTGACAGGCTTAATTTTTTTTAGTACAATTTTATTCGCCGCTTTCCACATTGTTTATTCTAGACGCTGTATCACTACAGAGCAAAAAATCGGGAGATGTCAAGAAGGTACAGTCGGCAGCAAAAGTATCCGAGTACTAGCAATAATGCCTGTCTAAAAAAAGTACACTCACGGCCTTATTCACCAAATCAGTGTTAACCCATGGTTCACGTAACACTTGTGTTAGAGTTAACACTCCCTTAACCCTGGGTTAAAAAGTTTTCGTATTCACCATCCGTGGATCAGTTGACCCCAGAGTTATCTGTAAAAGTCTCGCTGATTGGTCAATAAAAACGCAATGCATTAAAAAAGTAAACAAGAGTGTTTTCCCTGTAACTGTAACATGCCCATTTAACACCAGAGTTAACCCACCAATTTAGGAGGATTAAAAAAAGAGTGTTATTTTGCGTGGTGAATACCGATTTTGAGATAACGTAGCGTATTCCCGGGTTAACATCAGTGTTAAAATTTGGTGAATAAGGCTGTTAATGCTGCTTTGTTAAATAAATCCTTGTCGAGTCATATTCTTAGTCAGCTACTATCCCTGACTTAATCAGTTTTCTGTCTTGCTAAAAATTGTTTTTCCATTCTAAAGTCTAAAATCTACCAATAGAAAAATATATTCTGTGTATTACCTAGTAATGGACATGATTTAAAAATGAATGGAATGAATCAAGGAATCGTGATTTCTTTTAATGTTATGTTGAGTTGTAGTATCAGTATTGAAAACTAATAAGATCAGCAGCATCTCTAATGTTGAAATTTTAAGTAAAGAAGGAAATTACTGAAAAATGAGGACAAATGAGAACAAACGTCCGAAAATGAGGATATGAGAACTTTTGAAAGCAACTGAGGACAACACTTGAAAAATGAGAACTGTCCTCAGAAAATGAGGACGTCTGGTCACCCTCAGCAAAAGTATCCGAGCACTTGCAATAATCCCTGTCTAAAAAAAGTACACTTAGTACTGCTTTGTTAAATAAATCCTTGTCGAATCATGTTCTATTTGCTTTGCCTTTGCGCAGTACTAGTGTGACGTAAAACTCAACTAACTAGCCAACAAGTTTCTTTTAAAGGAGTAAAATAAAATAATAAATTTACATGAAGTTTTCTAAAGATGTTGAAACCACTGAGCTGAAGAACAACTGGAGCAAATGGTTCCAATACCTTTACATTGTATTTGAGCATGTCGTTTTTTGAAGAATTCGTACTATTATTTTATTATTATCATCACTTTTTTTTTCATATTATGTGCTTTCACATATTTATGTTCTTTATTTAATCATTCTCTGTAGATTGTCTTTTTCTTTTATATTATTATTGTAATTATTTCCTAAATTTTGAGGGCTTTGACTGGGATTGCGGTGCCTCGCTCAACACTAGTTACGCACAAGCTCTGTCTTACTTAAGATGTAAACAAAACGCAAGTCGTATTGCAGCGCCTCACTATCTTACGACAACCTGAGAGCTATCTTAAGTCGAATCGTAACTGGATGCGCGCGCAATCACAACATAGCTCGCTCTGCGTCTCCCATTGGCTGGCTGGCTTTCTCTTAGGAGGACACGCGAGGACTTACGCTTGAGGCACCGCAATACCAAGTTAAGATCGTTCTTAACCACGCCCATCTACGAAAGTTCGTAACATTTAAGATAAGACTTAAGAATGAGGCACCGCAATCCCAGCCTTTATTTCGCCTCCATTTTATGTCACCAGTGTTCTGTTTTGCTGGTCTGTAGCTATGGTCATTATTTTTTCTGATTCACATACTAATACCATAGATATAGTAATAAGACATAGATTGATCAGCGAGGCCGAAAAAGTGATGCCTTTTTTTTTCGGGAAAAGACGGCCATTTTACTCTCTTGTGGATGTCTTTCCCCGACTGAATATACACGGGAATACACACAGATAATTTAGCAAATAAAATTTATGAATAATTTATGTACTAAAGATGAATGAAAAAACTCCAGATACTCATTTTTCTTTCTCTCTTTTCTTCTTCTTTCCTTTTTCTTTTCTGCTTCTTCCTCTTTTTTTTTTTTTTTTTTTTTTTTTTTTTTGTATGGAATAACGACATTTAAAGAAATTTATCGTTTCTGTCTGGTTAGAAGGTTTTTATGGTCGAAAAAACTATTGGACTTATCCTCATTTTTGAGATATTAGAGTTAACCCTTTAATTGCCAATCGCAATGCAGTCGGACACTTTTGTTACCGACTGTATAGAGTAGAAATTTATGTTTACTCGGAAATGGTTATAAAGATATTAATAAAAGTTTGGGATAAGTGCTTTTTAGAGACCTAAAACAATTGGAACATCCTTAGCATCAAGAAAATTAGTGTTAACCCTTTAACTGCCAATCGCAACATGTAGTAGAAATTGAGTTTAATCAGAAATGGATATAACGATTTTGTTTAAAGTTTGGAGTTAAGTGTCTTTTTCTTTTTTTAATTTTTTTTTTTTTTAAAGAACTAAAACGTTTGGACATATCCTCATCTTCAGAAAAATTTGTGTTAACCCTTTAACGGCCTATCGCAACATATAATAGAAATTAGGTTTACTCGGAAATGGATATAACGATTTTTATAAAAGTTTGGGATTAAGTGTTCTTTTGAGAGCTAAAGCGAATGGACATATCCTCATCTTCAGGAAAATTCGCGTTAACCCTTTAACGGCCAGTCGCAACACATAATAGAAATTAGGTTTACTCGGAAATGGATATAACGATTTTTATAAAAGTTTGGGATTAAGTGTTCTTTAGAGAGATAAAGCGATTGGACATATACTCATCTTCAGGAAAATTCGCGTTAACCCTTTAACGTCCAGTCGCAACATATAATAGAAATTAGTTTTATTCGGAAATGACTGTAATGGTTTTTATAAAAGTTTGGGTTTAAGTGTTCTTTAGAGAGCTAAAACGGATGGACATATCCTCATCTTCAGAAAAAATCGCGTTAACCCTTTAACGGTCAGTCGCAACATATAATAGAAATTAGGTTTACTCGGAAATGGATGTAACGGTTTTTATAAAAGTTTGAGATTAAGTGTTTTTTTTTTTTTTTTTCTGGGCACAAATAAAAAAATTTCTGGTATTAAGATTACGGAAATCCGTAATAACTTGGCATCTCTCTTTCTATATATATGTATATATATATATAGGTAGATAGATAGATAAAGAGATAGATATTTGGTGCAAATTAGATTTTTTCTTCGATTCAGAAAAGTTCCTGCTCATTGTTAACCCTTTTTCAACCGGTTAAGAAATACGGCCGAATTTCGGTTAACTCGGAAAGGGATGTAATGATTTTGAAGAAAGTCTTTGATTAAGTGTTTCTAGAGGTATAAAATCAATTAGGCATATCCTCATCCCCAGGGCAATTCGCGTCTACTGTTTACCCTTTAATTACCGTTTGGGAAATATGGCAGAAATTGAGTTTTCTTGAAAATGGGTTTAACGATTTTGATGGAAGCTTGGAGTTAAGTGTTTTTTGGGGTAAAAAAAACGATTAGTCTGATCCCCATCTTCATAAAAATCATGGTTTGCTGTTAGACCTTCATTCGTTGGTTACTTGGAATAATATGACAAAAATTGCATATTAATGAGGAAAAATTTACGACAGATAGATTGCGAACAGACATACAAGGAAACAGACAAAGTAAAGTCATAACTAGTCATAAACATAGTTCGAAATTATGTATGCGTGTATATATATATATATATATATATATATATAAATCTTTAATACAACTTAAAATACAATTCCATTAATTTCGAACTATAGCCCCTAATGCATCTGAATATTTTTGCGTGGCCCTCAAAACGTTAATGCGAATGTCATCACATTCTGTATAAAATGCTTTTAAGCATATGAATAACAATTGTCTGATTCATTTATTCTGTTTCGTGCAGTACAAAAGTATTGAAATATGGTTTTTAGAAAAACCTCTCATAGAATGCAAACATTTGAATTTTTTTTTTGAGTATTCTAATATATAAACCAGTCGTGCTGTTTGTAGTATTTTCAATATAGATAATGCCGTAGTATTATTGAATAACATATATACCATATTGAAGATAGTTTGAAATTATTTACTGCAGTTAGAGCACGGACAGGTGGGCAAGCAGACAGGGAGGAAAAACTAATTAATGTCATAATGTTTTCTCAAACCTTGCTCGAAACTGTAAGAAACGCTTAACACAACTAAAAATGTAATTCTAGCAATTTCGATTTATAGCCCCTAATAAAAACGAAATTCGACCAAACTTGTATTCAGTTGGATCTTGACCTAAACTGGTGCTGATTAGATTTGGGAATCAATCGCTCAACAGGTGGCGCTGCCATCCTATTTTTTTTCCTTTTCTAAGTACTTAACATGACAATATAGGACAAAATTTCATATAAATGTGTATAATGTGAGTTATTTTTAACGCATGAATGTAAAATTTATATGAATTATTGATAATAGTAGTAATAAACTTGGAAAAAAAAAATGTGTGCATGTAGGAGCATTGCTTTCCTCCTGGGAAGGAAGTGCTCTTCCCCCGGGGCCTGTGTTAATTTTCAATGTGAATACTTTAGAAAGAACTCGTCAATATTTCTAAAACGAAGGGTTGAACCATACATCTGTATTAATTTAAAACGAAGCTACCAATTTCTTTTATTTTTAATGTTATATATAATGTATATATAGTATAGACATATATATATATATATATATAATCGAACCTCGTTAACGTGAATTACTTTTAACATGAACTGTTACAACAATCCCCATCAAAATGAAGATTACTTTAGTTATATGACGATCAGTTACTGTTAGCATGAACTACTGATAAGATGAACAGATTTTTGATCCCCCTTGAGATTCACGTTAACAAGATTCGACTGTATATCTTTTCATGTCTGCACAAAAATGATTTTTTTCAGCATTTATTATTATACTACTTTAAGAAAAAAATCGTCTGCATTCATCATGGAAAATATCTTTAATAAATTATAACTTAATAAATAATTTGTATTGAATAAATTTGTATAGGATTAAATAGAGATGAAAGTCTTGTGGTAATACTAGTTATAATATATTAAAACAAGCGGGTTTTACCTCTGCCACTGCTAACTACATTTAAAAGAATTTTGAAAATTCGATATTACTTACTAATATAAAAACTTAAAAAATATTAAAATTTTAAAAAAAGTATTCCATTAAAAATCAAAACTGTATTTAAACCATAATAATAACAAAGCAACTGATTATAAAGAATCATATTTTTCATAAATTAGTTAAATTTAACTTACTTATGAAAACTTATTCCACTTCCTTTCATAAATTTATTTCTACAATTAAAAGCCGCGCAGTACTTCGGCATTTTCAATATATATCAACCATGTCTTATTACTATATCTATGATATCAACATTCTATTCCATTGTTGTTTTCGAGTTTTATACTCTCTCATCATGGCTGATGCCAAAAACTTTTTCGGCATCAAAAATCTTTGCACGTTAACCATCGAGCTTTAATTTAGGTAGAGAGCGAAATGGCAACCCCTTTGTGTGGCCAACATCATCGAGAAGTGTCACGTGACAATAACTTTGAGATTTCTCCTTTCTCCTGTGCGCGTGAACTACTACGGTATTGTGTTAGCCGAAAGCCGAATCATAGAGGTATTGCGCCCGCGTGGTTTGTGATCTTTCCTCGTTGTGCGTAAGCGCATAGCGTCAAGCCACGGTGTGCGCCAAGCGTGAATTCTCGCCAAACTCACTTAGCTCCGTAAGCTCCGTAGAGGTCTGCCGCTACAAAGAGAAGCTAGTAACATCGAAATATAGTCTTGATCTTCAATTCTCATAGGAATTATGTATTAAAATATTTTTAATTTTCATTATTGACGATATTGGCATTAAAAAAAAAAAAAAAAAAAAAAATCCCATTGGCATAAAAAAAAAAAAATAAACCCATCAAAAATCGGAGCAAAAATTTATAGGAGTATAATACTTTCATCTTATAACTGTAAAAAAAAATTACATTATAATAATATGAAAAAGAATAGGACAGATTCTATTTTTTAATGTCTTCATAATTTTTTTTATTAATAATCCAGATGCATCATTATTTAAGATATTTGTCTTACTTATTATTCTCTTCTTTATATTTAAGAAGAAAGTATTCGATTAATGGAAAGTTTTAGTCACTGGTTTCCAATGAATTTATACGTTTTGACATATCCTGTACACGATTGCACTATTTTAAGTGTCTTCGTGTGTGCCTAAACTTTTGTGGATGCTCTATCTCATGAATAAGTGGACGAAATTTAACCAAATTTGATATTAGTTCTAGCATCGAAATATAAATTAGTGCCTATAAGCTGTTGCTGAAAATTGCCGGCTGAGCGGTTCTGCGCTCAAAGCTGGTAGACGTGAGCTGACGCGCTTGCTGACATAGTTGTTCGGAGTTTTCCGTGGTTTTTTCCGAAACTTGCATAAATACGGACTAGAACCCCGTAAAAAGACCTCCCACGGAGGGCACTCCCCTTCATGCCTAGGATCCTAGGGTAGTCAATCAGCCTTACTTCCAAAACACTAAACGACCAATAGGTGGCGCTGCCATCCCATATATATTTATTTTATTGTATTTATTTATTTGTTTCAACATAGTACGAAATTGTGCATAAATATGCACAGTGAGAATTATTTTTTAACGAATCTTTGTAAATTAAAAAAAAAAAAAAAATTGTTTAAAATAGTAATAATCAATTATGAAGAAAAAAAAATGTAAATGCATTACTTTTCACTTGAGGGGTGGGGGGGGGTCTATGTAAACTTTTAATATTAGTGTTCCTGAAAAGAACCCGTCAATACCGTTAAAACGAATGGTTGAACCATAAATATAGAATAATTAAAAACAAATTTATCAGTTTTTTTTTTCGTTTTTTAATAAATAAATAAACTTATGGAGAAAAATTCAGTTTTTAAAAATATGAATGTGGTCTATAGGACACATAATAAACTTTCTTTAGCCATTATTATATATATCTCTCTGAAATGAAAATCGTTTGCATTCATCATGAAAAGAAATTTTAATAAAAAATTATTTTAGTTAATATCTAATTTACATTGTGTGTATTTGTATAGGAATAACATAGAAGAAAGTTTTGTGATGGCCCCAACACACTATATATTTGAAATATTTTTATTTCTATATTTTATTCAAAAGATTTTTTTTTAAATCTTTTTTTTTAATTGCTATTTATTTGAATAAAAATCGCTTAGCAGAGTTTTCATTGGAAAAAGAAGTAATATAAGAATAATAAATATATAACTCTTATAATATATTTGTCAAAGAATATCTAATGAGATAAATATTCTTTGGTATTTTCAACCTAAAAATTATTTTTTATGAGAAACAAAATATTGCCAAGAAGGCGATAAGTAGCAAAAAAAAGTTAGCGCAGTGAAATTTCACGCGATACATGTTGGACACGTTTTCTTCCGTAGAAAAGAATAGGGATTCTCCCTCTACTATTATATCTGCTCGATGACGTTAACATGGGGATGATAGATCTATGTATATTACTATATCTATGACTAATACTTGTGGTGGGGGAACGTCGTTCCCAGGAACACTAAAACAAGCATTTTGATGATGATGATGATGAAGAATTCGTCTGCTACCGTTAGAGCCAAGGTCAATCCTTGCACGGCACGCAAGTTCACAATACCTACATAGTTCGTCCATAATGATGAAATAATCCCTTCTGATTGGACCCGAGCCGCAGCAAATCAACATTAGGCATCAGAATAATTTTTTTGGCCGATGTTTGAACTAAATTTTAACGTAATATTTTCCGATGTACATTTTTAGTATTATAAATCATCTGCGCAAAAAGGTCAATGATCAAAATCGGCTTCATATTTTAAGATGACATGTATTTTTTTTTTTTTTTTTTCATCCCGCACTTAAAAATCAGTGATTTTATTTATTTATTATTATTAATATGTAGGAGTAAATATTTTTAAGATTAAAATATGTAAAATTGTCAGAATTTTTAAAATTTTATTTTATCAGAAAAAAAGGTCGGGTTTATACTAATTTCAGAGTAAAATCTTGTATCTAAATCACGGAGTTAATATATCAGAAGATAAATGTATGTTTGGTGTCGCCATCTACTGTGACGGTTGTGAATTATAAACATGAAATTGAAAAAATACATATGCTTTTTTTTCTTTTAAGAATTGGGGGTAGCAATATTTTTGTAATTAAATATGTGGCAAGCTATCAGATAATAATGAAGGGAAAAAGAAAGAAAATGAAAACTAATATAAACTAATAATAATATACATATTTTTTTAATAGTACAAAAAATTCCTCATTTTTAAAAATCAGTCAGATAGTCATAAGAAAGAAATTAGACTGATTAAATTTAGTGCGAGTAATACATATTAAAATCATAAAAAGAGGGGGTTAAATTTGGAGATAAGTTGATTGAAATTAATTGAAGATGGTATTCGAATGCTTCAAACATGAGTGTACATTTATTATTAGTTATATTTACAAAGCAAAAAAGTATTTCTATCTACCTTTCTTCCTTTTTTATATGTTCGATTAAAATCTATCCAGATATAACTTTAGAAAAATTATATGTTAGAAAAACAATGATATAACTTTAAAAGTTAACATTTGTATTGTGTGTAGCACATTGATAGTTTTTAATAAAAAAAAATACATATATATATACATATATACATATATATCGTTTTAAATTAAAATTTGTTAAATGTAATACCCTATCTGTTTATTATATTGTAAAATGTTAGTTCTATTTGACTACATCGATATATTAAACAATAATAGATAAACTAACATTTAAAGATCTACTAACATTTGTTTTTGAATTACTAAAAGTATATTGATGTAATTGACTGTTTTTATTAGTGAAAAGAAATCTAGGAAGAAAAGAGCAATAATTTTTCAAATTAAAGCATGTAGCAAGTGTACTACTAGCTTGCTGTCAACAAAAAATGTGTATGGGGGGGGGGTATTCCATTTATTTTTATTCTATTTAATTTTGTTTGTTTATTTATTGATTGATTGTGCTTTAAGAAAGTCTTAGGTGGAAATAAATATTATTTGAGGGAGGCATTGTAGGGATTTAATACATAGAGAATTAGGTCAATTTTTTAAATGCGATTTCATTAATAAAGGTGACAATGCATGTTAGAGATTTTGAGATTTAAAGCTAAAATGTGTCATACACAAATGTTAACTTTTAAATAACTTTCTTTCTCTGAATTTTAATAGGATAAAAAAAAAAAAAAAAAAAAAAAAAAAACTTTAATGTTCTGTAAGTAAAACAAATAATGAATGTACACTCGTATTTAAAGTAATTATAATTTTAACTTATCTCCAAATTTTAACCCTGCTCTTAACTCGCACTAAATTTAAGCAATCTAATTTCTTTCTTAATACATTCAGATTGATTTCAAAAGATGAGGTATTTTGTGCAATTCATTAAAAAAAAAAAAAAAAAAAAAAAACTTATTCTGTTATCTAACGGTTGATTTGCTCCTACTTTGCTTCCCCGCGTCCAATCAAAAGGAATTATTTCATCATTATGGGCGAACTATGTAGGTATTGTGAACTTGCGCACGGGCACACAGCATTTGTCGGGTCCATTGTGCTCTTTAATGAATTAAAATTAAAAATGGTTATATTATGAACCATTATTAAGTTCAAAGTTTGGGAGGGGGGGGGATATTTTACCAAGTTTTTATTAACTTCGATTCCCTTTTGTTTGTCCAGAACAAATCTTGCAATCGATTTTTAACTAACTTCCCGACTAGCTAGACATTTGAAACTTTCAGGACAGCTCAGAACACGGTGACAATACATTTTTTTAATACTTTAGTCAACTGTTACAGGTCCCTACTGCCTTCAGCAGCGTTTATATGATTCGACAGAAAATTTATTTAACTAATTTCTCGACTAGCTAGACATTTGAAACTTTCAGGATAGCTCAGAACACAGTGACAATATATTTTTTTAATACTTTTAGTCAACTGTTTCATGTCTCTACTGCCTTAGGTAGCGCTTATATGATTCGACAGAAAATTTATTTAATTAACTTCCCGACTAGCTAGACATTTGAAACTTTCAGAATAGTTCAGAACACGGTAAAAATGCATTTTTAAAAATACTTTTAGCCAACTGTTTTGGGTTCCTGCTGCCTTCGGCAGCGTTACCAGTACAATGCTTGTAATCGATTTTTCACTAACTTCCCGACTAGCTAGACATTTGAAACTCTCAGGATAGCTCAAAACACGATAGCAATGATTTTTTTTAATACTTTTAGCCAATTGTTCCGAGTTCCTATACACTCAGGCTTAATTTAAGATGCATGAAATTTACATATGAAATGAGAACATTAAAATAAATATTTCATCAACATTTCAAACATGATAGACTTCATTAATCTTCAAATTCTAGAAGAGTAAAAAGATAGGTAGTTTCGGGCCATAATTTGCAGAACAACAAATTTGATAATATATTTTTAATAACATTTTAGTGTATTTACCTTTTTTCATATTTATTATTTTTTAAATTAAAAATCAATCTTTATTTAGTTTTAAAAGTGTCTTACTTTTATTTGCACAAATATGTAACTAAAGTTTTATCTACTATATTAGTATTATATAAGGGGTTCTTTTTTCTAAAATATTTTATTTTTGTCTGTTTGATAGATACAATTTTATGTACTAAGTTTTTATATATTAAAAAAAAAATGCATATTACACACATACAAGATGGTTATACTTAAATTCTTGTAACTAAAATGGATAAGCTCATATCATGAATCGTCTCTATACTGAGTTTGGTTTCAATCTACTTGCCCGTTTCAACTGCAGAAAGATGTTTGCAGCAAAAGTTTAATGACTATGTTTATCTATATTAATAAAATCAGAGTTTTGTCTGTAAATTTGTCGGAATCGAAAAATTTTGCGATATCTTCACGTTTTACACCCCATGAAAGCCGAAAATGACTTCAGAAAATTTTGCCTGTGTGTGTGTGTGTGTGTGTCTGTGTGTATGTCATCGTGTCCGAATGTCGCTTTTTTTGTCCGGGCATCACTTGAGAACGGCTGGACGGAATTCAACGGCGCTTGGCAGGAATTTAGGTCTTCACCCAACTTAAAATTATATCTATCAACTTTTCAGAAATTCCCCCCCGTTCTCCTCCTAGGGGGTAAAAGACTAAAACACGTTTGTCCGGGCATCACTCGAGAACGGCTGAACGGAATTCAACGGCGCTTGGCAGGGATTTAGGTATTCACCCAACTTAAAATTATATCCATCAACTTTTCAGAAATTCTCCCCCGTTCCCCCCTGGGGGGTAAAAGACTAAAACACGTTTGTCCGGGCATCACTCGAGAACGGCTGGACGGAATTCAACGGCGCTTGGCAGAAACTTAGGTCTTCACCCAACTTAAAATTATATCTACAGGAATTTTCAAAATTCTGATTAGTGTTTAAATTGTGGGTAAAAAACGCCTGCGCATGCGCCATAAATATTTTTTCACTAAAACGCTTTGAATGGAAAAATAAAATGCAAAAATAAATTTTTAAGATAAAGACTTTTTTCATTCGCGTGAATCGCACTACAAATTATGAAAAGATTTAAATGAAGTTTTGCCATCTGAGTTTCATACTTTAGTTAATTTTAAAACATCTAATTGTCGTATCGAAAAACTGTTTACACCCCAGGATTCAGAAAAATCATCTCTTTAATTTGGTACTGAATTTGTAACGATAGGTCTGATACTTGTAATTTATTTTCCCCTTTTTCCGTTTTTCCGTTGCCACTTAAATTTCATACTTTAGTTATTTTTTTAATATCTAATTGTCGCATCGAAAAACTGTTTGCACCCCAGGATTCAGAAAAATCGCCTCTTTCATTTGGTACCAAATTTATAAATATAGGTCTGATATTTCTAATTTATTTTACCCTTTTTCCGTTTTCAACCTAGATTCGATATGGAACAGCTTTAGTATTGGATCCCTTTGGCAAAATTTGAAATTCGGAACCGAAGTAGCTCGGACGTTTCTCGCCAAGATCTTTGATTGCACAATTGAGATAGCCAATTCAGTTCATCGCAAAAATGGCTTAAAATATTTAAAGTCACCAAAGGGTTCCCATACTAAAGCTGTGCATTTTGTACTTATTTATTTATATTTTCTATTAAAGACTTCTGTGGTCACGAAATTTGGTGCGTAAATTGTTTGTTCGCATCCGGCACTTATTGTAACTGGATTTCACGAAATTCGAAATCTCCCCCCCCCCTTCTCTGAGTCGAGGGCAATAAACGGTATAACTTCTGTATAACCCCACAGCTGAATTTGGCGATTTTTCTTTGGCGTTGTTTTGAAGGATAACGATGTCGTTCTGGACTGTTTGCGATATAATATGGCGGCCTAATATTTTGTTTATTTTGGATTTATAATTTAGATTATGATTTTATCATTTATCATATATGATTTATGATTTTTAGATTTATGATTTAGCCATAATCGCCAACAAAAAAAATCGCCAAATATCGTTGTGGGTTTATACTGAAGTCGTTCCCAATAAACATGTGTAAAAATTGTTTTACCGTTTGAATTCGCTTTGAATTATCTTAGAATGGCGAATTTTGGTGTGCGGATATTGATTAAGTGTACGCATTATGTACGTTAGTGGGATTTTGCAAAACTTCGAACTCACCCACTGAGAAAGGGGAAGTAACAAGTGGGTAAGTTGTGCCTAAGGCAGTGGGGACCCAGACTGTATATTGATTAAGTGTACGCATTATGTACATTAGTGTGATTTTGCAAAACTTCGAACTCACCCGCTGAGGAAGGGGAAGTAAGAAGTGGGTAAGTTGTGCCGAAGACAGTGGAGATCTAGACTCCTCACTTTGCGAGCGAGAAAACCTCTACCAATCACAGCGAGAACTTGGGTTATTAATAAAGATATGGGATTTTGACAACTCATTTAAGTTTAATGTCCAGCGAAGCGGGCAAAGCCTGTTAGTGGAAAAATAAAATATAAAAATAAATTTTTAAGTTAAAGACTTTTTTATTCGCGTGATTCGCACTACAAATTATGAAAAGATTGAAATGATGTGTTGCCATCTAAGTTTCATACTTTAGTTAATTTTAAAAAATCTGATTGTCGTATCGAAAAACTGTTTACACCACAGGATTCAGAAAAATCACCGCTTTCATTTGGTACTGAATTTGTAACGATAGGTCTGATATTTCTAATTTATTTTGACCCTTTTTCCGTTTTTCCGTTGCCACTTAAATTTCATTATTTATCTTTTAAAAATCTAATTGTCGCATCGAAAACCTGTTTGCACCCCTGGATTCAGAAAAATCGCCCCTTTCATTTGGTATCAAATTTATAAATATAGGTCGGATATTTCTGATTTATTTTACCCTTTTCCCGTTTTCAACCCACATTCGGTATGAAACAGCTTTAGTATTGGATCCCTTTGGCAAAATTTGAAATTTGGCTCCGAAGTAGTTCTGACGTTTCTCGCCAAGATCTTTAATTGCACAATTGAGATAGCCAATTCAGTTCATCGCAAAAATGGCTTAAAATATTTAAAGTCACCAAAGGGTTCCCATACTAAAGCTGTGCTTTTTGTATTTATTAGTGCTAGAGGCCTATTTCAGTCGGTACAGTTGTCGAATTTTTATACGTCATTCTTAATTAGTGCTAAGGGCCTATTTCAGTCGGTTTATTGAATGGGGATTTATTGAATGAAGTCCCCCCAAGGCACAACTTTGACATGAGTCCCCCCCCCCAGGCCCAACTTTGACATGAGTCCCCCCCAAGGTACCCCTATTTCAGTCGGTACAGCGTTGTCGAATTTTTATAATACACTCTTAATAGTGCTAAGGGCCTATTTCAGTCGGTTTATTGAATGGGGATTTATTGAATGAAGTCCCCCCAAGGCACAACATTGACATGAGTCCCCCCAGGCCCAACTTTGACATGAGACCCCCCCTCCCAAGGTACCCCTATTTCAGTCGGTACAGCGTTGTCGAATTTTTATAATACACTCTTAATAGTGATAAGGGCCTATTTCAGTCGGTTTATGGAATGGGGATTTATTGAATGAAGTCCCCCCAAGGCACAACTTTGACATGAGTCCCCTCCCAGGCGCAACTTTGACATGAGTGCCCCCCAAGGTACCCCTATTTCAGTCGGTACAGCGTTGTCGAATTTTTATAATACACTCTTAATAGTGCTAAGGGCCTATTTCAGTCGGTTTATTGAATGGGGATTTATTGAATGAAGTCCCCCCAAGGCACAACTTTGACATGAGTCCACCCCAGGCCCAACTTTGACATGAGACCCCCCCCCCAAGGTACCCCTATTTCAGTCGGTACAGCGTTGTCGAATTTTTATAATACACTCTTAATAGTGCTAAGGGCCTATTTCAGTCGGTTTATTGAATGGGGATTTATTGAATGAAGTCCCCCCAAGGCACAACTTTGACATGAGTCCCCCCCCAGGCCCAACTTTGACATGAGTCCCCCCAAGTTACAACTTTGACATGAGTCCCCCCCAAGGCACAACTTTGACATGAGTCCCCCCCCAGGCACAACTTTGACATGAGTCCCCCCCAAGGTACAACTTTGACATGAGTCCCCCTAAGGCACAACTTTGACATGAGTCCCCCCCCACGCCCAACTTTGACATGAGTCCCCCCAAGGCACAACTTTGACATGAGTCCCCCCCAACGCACACGTTTGACATGAGTCCCCCCAAGGTACAACTTTGACATGAGTCCCCCCCAAGGCCCAACTTTGACATGAGTCCCCCCCAGGCCCAACTTTGACATGAGTCCCCACCAAGGGCCAACTTTGACATGAGTCCCCCCAGGCCCAACTTTGACATGTGTCCCCCCCAACGCACACCTTTGACATGAGTCCCCCCCAAGGTACAACTTTGACATGAGTCCCCCCCAAGGCACAACTTTGACATGAGTTCCCCCCAGGCCCAACTTTGACATGAGTCCCCACCAAGGGCCAACATTGACATGAGTCCCCCCAGGCCCAACTTTGACATGAATCCCCCCCAAGGTACAACTTTGACATGAGTCCCCCCCAAGGTACAACTTTGACATGAGTCCCCCCCAAGGCACAACTTTGACATGAGTCCCCCCCAGGCACAACATTGACATGAGTCCCCCCCAAGGAACAACTTTGACATGAGTCCCTCCAAGGCACAACTTTGACATGAGTCCCCCCCCCTGGCCCAACTTTGACATGAGTCCCCCCCCAAGGCCCAACTTTGACATGAGTCTCCCCAAGGTACAACTTTGACATGAGTCCCCCCCCCAAGGCACACCTTTGACATGAGTCCCCCCCAAGGTACAATTTTGACATGAGTCCCCCCCAAGGCACACCTTTGACATGAGTCACCTCCAGGTCCAACTTTGACATGAGTCCCCCCAAGGCCCAACTTTGACATGAGTCCCCCCCCCAAGGTACAACTTTGACATGAGTCCCCCCAAGGCATACCTTTGACATGAGTCCCCCCCAAGGCACACCTCCCTCTCATTGGGAAGAAGAGCAAAAATTGTTGTTTTGCGGCTATAAGACAGTTTGGACTTCCAACGTTATTTGTTACAGTATCTGCAGCTGAAACTCATTGGTTTGATTTAGTGAAAACTTTATCATGGAATTTAGATCGTCACGAATTAACTAAACAAGAATTTGTCGATATTAACAAGTTTAGCAGTAGGCCTCTGGCACAAAATTAAAATCTGTCAATGTCAGATTTTCATGTTTTAAATAATGAAATAATGTCGTGTCTGTATATTTTATTTTTTATTTATAATATTTTCAATTAAAGACTTCTGTGGTCACGAAATTTGGTGAAAAAATTGTTTGTATGCAACCGGCACTTATTGTAACGGGATTTTCCGAAATTCGAAATCCCCCCCCCCAACCTTCTCGGAGTCGGAGGGCAATAAGCATGTGTAAAAACACGTTTTTCCGTTTGAATTCGCTTTCAATTATCTTAGAATGGCGAATTTTGGTGTGTGGATATTGGTTAAGTGTACGCATTATGTACATTAGTGGGATTTTGCAAAACTTCGAACTCACCTTCTGAGGAAGGGGAAGTAAGAAGTAGGTAAGTTGTGCCGAAGACAGTGGGGACAGTGGTGCTCTTCACGTTGCGAGCGAGAAAACCTCTACCAATCACAGCGAGAACTTATGTTATTAATAAAGATTAATGACAGCTCATTTAAGTTTAATGTCCAGCGAAGCGGGCAAAGCCTGCTAGTATTTTCATATTTTTTTAGTTTAGTTATTAATAAACAACTCTTATGAATACATTTCTTTCAATAATACGTAAAAATAATGAAATTCTTACAACTACTCGGTATTGGCCGAATACTTAGTTCATATTTGGCCGAGTACCGAGTACTCGGCAAATTGGCCGAGTACCGAGTATATAACGAGTACTCGGTACAGCTCTATTAAAAAGTTACAACTCCGAAGAAGGGGGGAAGCAGGTGTTGACGTAAGGGTGAACACCAAATGACTACATAAGAGTTCTAGGCACAGATGGTGTGTCCTACAGTCGGTAACAAAAGTCTCCGAACACTAGCAAAAATTCCTATGTAGAAAAGGTACATTTAATACAGTTTTGTTAAATAAATCCTTGTCGAATCCTGTTTTTAGACTGGCTATGAAAAGGATTCGACAAGTATTTATTTAACAAAACTTTATTAAGTGTACTTTTTTTACATAGGAATTTTTGCTAGTGTTCGGAGACTTTTGTTACCGACTGTACATGGGGACTTTTTAAGTGTTCCTATCCCGTATTTACGCGAGTTTTCGAGAAAACCACGAAAAACTCCAAACAGCGAAACTGACGAATGCGATCTAGGATCGAACCCAGCACTTCCTGTCTACAAGAAAAAAAAATGGCGAAAAAATATATTTTTAATTTTTTGTTAAAAAAAAAAAAAATGAATAAAGCATAGCTTAGTTTTAAATCTACACTGATGCATGGTTCAACCAGTCTTTACAAAAACGTATAAATCCCTCAAAAAACGGAGGTCGAAAATTTTCACGAATCCAAGACTTTCTCTATCTATATATATAAAAGAACACTTCCTGAGTGAGTTAGTGAGTGAGGGGGTGATCTATCAACGCCCAGACCAAACCCCTGGACCTAGAAGCATGAAATTTTGTGACAATGTTCTTTCTATGACGTAGGCATCCACTAAGAAGCGATTTTACAAAATTCGCCCCCCAAGGGGGGGAGGGGGGGGCAAAACGTGATTTCACAAAATCCTTCATATCTCAAATAAAAAAACAGATATCCGTAAAATTTTTGCTTTAAAATATAGCTAATACAAATGTCAAAAAACCAATTTCTGGAATTTTCAAAATTCGGTCCCCAAGGGGGGCGGGGGGGGGGGCAAAACGTGATTTCACATGCGTAAAAACGTGATTTCGCATAATCCTATATATCTCAAACAAAAAAATAGATATGCGTGAAGTTTTTGCTCTAAAATATAGCTAATGCAAATATCTAAAAACCAATTTCTGGAATTTTAGAAATTCAGCCCCCAGGTGGGGCAGCAGGGGGGGAGAGGGGGGGCAAAAAATTCGTTCAAAATTGGTATATAGAGGTTTTCGATACCTACAAATCGATTTCGGATATTTTCGAATTTGTAAAATTATTAGGAGGGGCGGCAAGGGGGGGCTATGGGGCAAAAACAAATAGAAATACAGTTAGGCCGTTCAAAATTGGTACAGTTAGGTTTTAGATGCCTGCAAGTCGAATGGGGATATTTTCGAAAGTGTAAAGTTATTAGGAGGGCCGGGAAAGGGGGAGGGGAGAGGGGGGGGGGCAAAAGAATAAAAATAGAGTTAGATCGTTCAAAATTGGTATATAGATGTTTTCGATACTTACAAATCGATTGCGGATACTTTCGAATTTTTAAAATTATTAGGTGGGGCGGGAAGGGGGAGGCTATGGTAAAAAACAAATAGAAATACTGTTAGGCCGTTCAAAATCGGTACAGATAGATTTTAGAGGCCTGCAAGTCGAATGGGGATTTTTTCGAAAGTGTAAAGTTATTAGGAGGGCCGGGAAGGGGGGGCAGAGGGGCAAAAAAAAAGAAAATAGAGTTAGATCATTCAAAATTGGTACATAGAGGTTTCCAATACCTACAAATCGATTGCGGATATTTTCGAATTTTTAAAATTATTGGGAGGGCGGGAAGGGGGGGAGTAGAGCGGTAAAAAAATAAAAATAGAGATATATCGTTCAAAACTGGTGCATAGAGGCTTTTGATACTTACAAATCGATTGCGGATATTTTCAAATTTGTAAAATTATTAGGATAGACAGGAGGGGGGGCGAAGTGGGAAAATAATAGAAATAAGAGTTAGAGCATTTTGGGAATTTTTTCCGAAGGCAGTGAGAACCCGGTGCGACATTTTTCCTACTCAGATTTTGTTTCTCTTTTTTTTCATGTGATAAAAATTAATGCAATTTTGAGAATTCATTATAGTGATTCATTTAAAAATAGGGACCAGCGAAGCGGGCGTTGCCTGCTAGTATTACATATAGAAGAAAGTAAAAATGTTATCCTGATTGAAAATAAGTCATTCGAGTGCAGAGGTTTAAAACAATGGATATAAAATAAAACAGTTAAATTATAACAAACTGGGATCAAGATAACTAATTAAAAAAGATTTTTCAGTTTATCAACATCTATTTTACTCTCATTAGGTGCCAACTCTCCTATTTTGGAACCATATTATATCTTCTAACAAAATAAACTTTTTTTTTTTACTTTTTTCTATATGTAATATAGAGAAAGTATTGGATTCGCGAAAATTTTCGAAGTCCACTTTTTGATGGATTTACATGTTTTGGGATGTGGAGAACACGAATCAATAGTTTTTAGAAAATGTCTGTCTGTCTGTATCATTTTTTTGTGGACGCTGTATCTCACGAACCAATGAATGAAATTTAACCAAATTTGGTATTTAGTTGCACCTGACATGAACTGGTGCTGATTAGATTTTGGGATCAATAGCTCAACAGGTGGCGCTGTAATCGCATTTTATGCAAATATTTAACATGGCAGCATAGGACAAAATACCGTATAAATGGGCATAATGAGAGTTATTTTAAACTTACGATTGTAAAATTAATATGAATTATTGATAATAGTAGTAGTTAACTAGGAAACAAATTTTGTGCATGGGGGGGCATCGGTTCCCCCCCCCAGGGGGGGAAGTACCCCCCCAGGGAAGTAAATTTTCAAGATGGGTATCTTTCGAAAGGTCTCGTTGATAATAGTAATAGTTAACTGGGAAAAAATTTTTGTGCATGTGGGGGCATCGGTTCCCCCCCCCCCAGCGGGGGGGGGAAGTTCCCACCCGGGGGGGGCAAAGTTTCAAGATGGGTATCTTTCGAAAGGTCTCGTCAATACCTTTAAAACGAATGGTTGAACCATAAATCTGTGATAATTTAAACCAAAGTTATCGATTTTTTTTAGTTTTAACAAAACAAAACTTAGAAAAAAAAATCGCAATTTTATTTATTTATTTATTTTTTTTTTTTAACGAAATTTAACCAAACTTGGTATTTAGTTTGTCCCCGGCATTAACTGGTGCTGATTATGTTTGGGGATCAATAGCTCAACAGGTGGCGCTGTGATAGCATTTTATCTAAATTTTTAACATGGCAGCATAGGACAAAAATTCGTATAAATGTGCATAATAAGAGTTGTTTTAAACTTGTGATTGTAAAATTAATATTAATTATTGATAATAGTAGTATGTAACTAGGAAAAATATTTTTTCATGGGGGGGGCATCGCTTCCCCCCCTGGGGGGAAGTACCCCCCGGGGGGGATAAATTTTCAAGATGGGTATCTTTCGAAAGGTCTCGTCAATACCTATAAAACGAATGGTTGAACTATAAATCTGTGATAATTTAAAACAAAGTTATCGATTTTTTTTACTTTTAACAAAAAAAAAAAAAAAAAAAAAAAAAAAACCTTAGAAAAAAAAATCTTACTTTTTTTTTTTTTTTTTTTAAATATTGTTACTGATTGAATATGTATAGGTAAATATAGAAGAAAGTCTTGTGGTGGCCACAACATACTAGTTATTAGTTGAACTACATATAATTAGGAATGCACATTGAAACACAACACATACGAAAATTCAAATATTTTCAGTGGAATTCATATAGAGGCGTTTAAAGGGTTAAATAGATCAGAAAATGTATAAATCTATCGAAAACCAAATGTCAAAAATTTGTACTCATCCTACTTTCTTCTATTGAATATAGGAGGATGTTAATAAACTGCTAATTCTATCAATTTATCACAGAAATTTTGGCATATTTAATTAATTAGCGGTGGAAATATTTATAATGAGGCACTAATTGCGATTGTTAAACAGTTTCATGAAACCTGATTCGTCGTAAAAATAGGACCAGTTGAAAAAACTAGTATGTTGTGGCCACCACATAACTTTCTTCTATATTTTCCTATACAAATTCACTCAGTAAAAATAATTTATTAAAATTATTATTAAAAAAAAAATTATCTTCAATGATAATGCAAACGATTTTCCATATTAGGGAAGTAGTATAACTCTAAATATTAAAAAGGAAAGTCAATTTTATTGTCAATATTACATTTTTTTTTTAAATGAAAAAATTCGATAACTTTATTTTAAATAATCGCAGATCGATGGTTCAACCATTCGTCTTAAAGGTATTGACGAGCTGTTTTGAAAGATACCCATCATGAAAATTTACTCCCCTCGAGGGGGACTTCCTCCCCCCCCCCACCAAGGGGGTTGGCGAAGCTCCTACACATACAAAAAAATTTTCACAATTGACTATCTCTATTATAAATAATTATTGTAAATTTTACAATGATTACTAAAAAATAATTCTATTTATGCGCATTTACACAAAATTTTGTCCCATATCACTATGTTAAAAATTTAGAAAAAGCGGGATTGCAACGCAACCTGTAAGACAATTTTTACCAAAAGTTGATAAGCACTAATTTATGTCAAGGTGCAACTATATACCAATTTGTATGGAATTCTGCGCAGTAGTTCCTGAGATAGTTGCCACAAAATTTTGTCACACACACACAGATTGACAATCAGAAAGACGGACAGACAGACTTTTTCTAAAAATGGTCAAATCGTGTTCTGCAGCTCTCAAAACGTGTAAATCCATCAAAAAACCGAGGTCAAAAATTTTTACGTATCCAATACTTTCTTTTATTGAGTATAGAAGAATGTAAAAAAAAAAAAATAATAATAATAATAATAATAATAATAACGATAAATAGAGAAGGAAAAAAAAAGGATCAACAATTAATCATTTAAAAAATAATTTAGCTTTGGAAATCAATAAATTATTTCTTTTTCTTTCATGTTCCACCAAAACATTCATAAATATATTTCATATAAAGCCGATAAGAATGCAATCCTTTACGCAATTTTACTTTGAAATATAAAGGTATCAAATGCTTTCTGCCGTGCACCGTTCAGAAAATGAAACTATAGAAGGAAGTCTAATCTTCGAAAAACGGCACGCGAAATCCGGTCTAGCATTTCCTCCAGCTGTTTTTCAGCTCAGTGGTTGAAACGACGATCCGCGATTGTAATGAAATGCTCGCCCTGTGGTGGGCTAAGGTGAAATTAATAATACCACGGATAGCTTTCGTTGAGACGCTGTATATTCGATGTTTAGTTTCACATATATTTATAGAGCAGGCGCATGTTTATAAACAAGCGACGCTATTCTGCAACTTTTGGGCATGTAGGCAAAATATCTGCCTTTCCATTGGTGCTTTATACCACCTTTTGTCTACATTCTAAAGTACGCGCGGAATGATCTGTCGCAGTGACGTCACGTGCGCCTGCTCTATTGAATAAAAATGAATAAATCCGGTAAAAAAGATAACACATACTGCTGCGTGCCGCAGTGTAACTCCAAAGGATCAAGAAATCCGGAATTAAGCTTCCATTTATTTCCAAATGACAAATTTAAAATTTCTGTTGCTTCGGCTAATGGAAGAAAGAAACTAATATTTGTTCAGCTTCAGTTAAACATTTACTTCCGATCGAACTTTGAATAAACTGAAATATTTTTTCCAAAGGCAATCGATTTTCCATGATGTAATGGGGGAGAAATTATAGCACGAATATTAAGTAGTAACACAAATACAACAATAATAAATACACGTGGCTATTATATTTACTAACAACAAAAGTTGGAAAAGCGCCATCTATCGATCATTACAAACGCGGATTACAAGCCAAGTGAAAATTGATTTTTGTGTTTTGAACATTTTTTGTGCAGAAGATTTTGAGAACATCTTAGGTGGCCAGATGTGTCGTATTTCTGGTGACAGACCATCCAACGAGATATATAAAGTAGAGTGATAAATGGTAACCCTTGAGAAGGTCCAAGATGAGTCATGTGACATGCTCCGCTTGCACCTGCGTATTCGGTGGTTTCCTTATTTCCAAACATTCTATGGAAGAATACAGTTTTTAAAGTTGTGAAACTCTTTCGAAAAGAATTTATTTTGTTATAAAAATAAATGGGTAGGCGCTGACCAGTAACTTTTCACAGGTAAATTATAATTGTTTTATTTTGTATGTTTTAGTACATAATATTTGCTATTTTTCTTTCAACTATTCGACGACGGCTATGGAAGTAAATCATGTGCTGTAAATAATGCATTTTATGAAAGATCGTGCGCATTAATTTATTTATTGCTTAAATAATATTTTTTTTATTCATTCGAAACAATTTTTCTGACTATTTGCATTCATGGTAGCATATTTCGCATAATTCGAGATAATATTGTAAACGGCGCTGCTTGGCAAACCCAGCCAACCATTGTCGCTAAAGCTTTTGTTTGTTTACATTCTATGATTTATACGTATGCTTTTAGTTTTATTTTCAAGTTCACTTGTGTCCTTATTTTATGTTGATTTTTAATTGTGTGTAGCAATTATATCATATATTTATTTATTATAGTCATCAGATCAATTTCAAATCATTCTGTAGTTAGATAAATTAGTCTTTCGTGGGCGATTTATGAAACAATTTCAGCGACGAAGATTAAGCAAATACAGAGCAGCAATTGGTCAGACGTAATTACTGTAGGAGGAGCCAAAGCTGACAATTCAATGAATCGTTCTTTTCATGAATCTATCAACACAAACATAATGACAACATGGCTCCGTCTTCGTAGACTATCGCTTTACAAATACAAAATAAGACGTTAATCTGAGTACGGCGGTTTTATTGTATTTACTTAAAAATTCTTATTTCTACAGCACAAAGTTGTTCAGATTTACTGCATTAAATTTTTAAAATATTTAGTAATTATTGCACTGTAATTATCACATATATTAGTTGAAACGGTATTTTCCATTAAACATAAATATACCATATTTTAATCCTGTATTTTGGTTGGCTTACTTATTTATTTACATTTATTTAGTCACTTACATAAATAAAATGATTCATTAATATCCAGATTAAAGAAGATTGTCATAGAAATATTTTTTATGATAACGTTAAAAAAGCCAGCCTTAGCCTCCTCTTTTTTTTAATGTGCATTAAAATATTTTATCTTGCTATGTGTTTGTATAACTAAAAGGTAAAAAAAATCTTATCTGGTATCTTGTGAAAAAATATGTACACTGAATTTCATATTGAAAGTTCTATCTCAATTTCATTAGTAAATATTTATTTTTCATAATATTATGATGATTTTATTTTTATGAAACATAGTGTATTGCATGTTACTTGTGGCTTTTTTAAAATTCCTGAAAAAATTAAAAAATGTCCTAAAAGACCCTAATTATAAGTTGTCTTAAATTCCTAAAATTTTGTAGATGTTGTGCTACTTATTGTTATTTTAACAACCCAAATCAAGCAATATAATTCCAAACCCATTTTGTAATGCTGCACTGTGTTTGCTAGAAAACATTTTTTTTCATTATTTTATTTTATTATTTATTTATTTTTGCCTAATTTGCAGAATTCCGTGAATTTATTTCTTCAATCTTTAAAAAAGTCACGGATATCGTTCATTTTAAAAATAGAAGCTCCATAGAACGATCGGTGATCAAATGTTCTACGAAAGCTCCCAATTTCCAGTCTTGTACCATCTACAACATAAATGTCAATATTCGTTTGAAACATACTTTATGAGATTCTAGAACCTGTAAAGAAATAGTATTATTAAATATTTCTTGCTCATTTAATTATTTCCTCCCCCCCACCTTCAAATTTATCTCCAACTAACAATCAGCAATCAAATGTTCAGCAGAAGTCTTTTATTTCCCAATCTTTATGTAACTGTAATATTAATTTAAAAGTTGTTTTATTAAATTCTAGAAGTAGAATTGAAAGAGTTTAATATTTCTTACTCTGTAATTATTTTTCTGTCCCCCCTCCTTTTCCAATCTCTGGAAAGTGAGCAACTCTAAAATCTATAAATCAATAAAAGTGAATATTACTCACATATGTAATTATTTTTAGACTTTATTGCTGATCTTAATCAATCTATTTATTTTTCCACAATTAAATTAAATATTTACATGTCATATCTATAGGATGTGTAAACATGTGGAAAAAATTAATAGATTTTTCAGGGAAGAAACATTTCGCCAAATCAATGTATGCATGTATATATATTGTTTCAGTATGGTTAGAATTTAGTATAATCTAGCTGTATTTTAAATTTAGTATGTTTTATTTATTTATTATTTTATTCATATGTATTTGCAATAAAAAGAATGTCTCATACAAAATCTCTCTAATTTTGATTCTCAAAGGTTGGCAACTATGCCTTTGGCAACGACTTATGCATTTTTTACTCCCCGCTTCCCAGTTGGATAAGTTAGTAATTATAAAATCCCACCAAAGTGCATATTAGGGATGCACCAAATATCAGTTTTGGCCAAATACCGAATATTCGGCCAACTAAATACTAACTTCAACTGAATACCAAATATCCTTCAAACTAAATAGTAACTATTTAGAAATTTTTATTCGTGAATTCATCAACCGTGAATATTTATTTAAATCAAATTGGAGTGTAAAGATTGATATTTTTATTTATTACCAACTATGCGAAAAATACCAGAGCCGGAAATCGAACCCGCGTACCTCCGCTTAACGCACGGATGCTCTACCACTGAGCTACCCTGGCTGACAACCAGCTAGGCTCTTCTCACATAATATTCGTTGGGAAAGTCACCGAGTCTGCAAACGCAGATATATCAGGTGAGACAATAACAATCGTAGCACAACTCCATAGACCACGAAATTTCAATTTAGAATTTTTTATCCATGAATTCATCAACCGTGAATATTTATTTAAATCAAATTAGAGTGTAAAGGTTGATATTTTTATTTATTACCAACTATGTGAAAAATACAAGAGCCGGGAATCGAACCCGGGCACCTTCACTTAACGCACGGATGCTCTACAACTGAGCTACCCTGGCTGACAACCAGCTAGGCACTTCTCGCATAATATTCGTTGGAAAAGTCACCGAGTCTGCAAACGCAGATATATCAGGTCAGCCAGGGTAGCTCAGTGGTAGAGCATCCATGCGTTAAGCGGAGGTGCCCAGGTTCGATTCCCGGCTCTGGTATTTTTTGCATAGTTCATAATAAATAAAAATATCACCCTTTACACTCCAATTTGATTTAAATAAATAGTAACTATTCCGTGGTTCATACACTTAGGAGTAAAAAAAATTCAAGGAGTTATCAAGTACTTTTCAAGCACTTCCCGGGAAATTTTCAAGCACTTTCAACCAGGATTTTAGATTCGTCCACACTTTTGTTTTTGAGGGGGGGGGGGAATTACCTACATAAAAAACCTAGTATCAAATGTGTTTATTATTTTTTTTAAACATAACTGGGGGGGGGGGGTCCTGCCTCCTCACTCCACTCGCCAATTCTTGACTCACTTTGCTTTATTAACACCTGCGGGGTTCTTCCTACCTCTTTGCTGCTTTTCCATGCAATAAATATGAATATAAATAGTGCATTTCATAAGACAAAAGCAGAAAAATATTATAGAAATCCCCATATCCAATGCTGGATAGAACATAACATTTAATAGCATTTAAAAAATAATAAGGCAAAATAAAATGTGTTAAAAATCAGTAACTTATTTTTTAAGAATAGAAGAAAATTTGTTATATCTAGACCACTTTGTGCTACAGATTTAGTATGATTCCCTTTGGTGACATTTAAATTTTTTTCACTATTTGACGATGACTTTTTTGATAATTGTTAAAAAAAAAATCTAGTACATACTTTTTCTAATGCTTATAACTTTCACTATTGAATTTTTTAGTTAATTTAGGGCAATATATAACACTCTATATGTATATTTCTAATATACAGTTAGGAAATAATTTCATTATTTTCATTTTAAGTTGCAAAAATGCCCCACAGCTTCAATTTTCAATTCTTTCCTGCTTATTTCTCAAAATAACGAAGGATACTCAAGGAACAGATTTCATATTTGTAGTCCTTGTTAAAAAAAAAAAAAAAGAATATCTAACTCTGTAAAGTTAAAACATTATCATTAGGATATTAAAAGATGCTTCATATGAGTTTGAATTTGACTAAAATGTTTTTATCCCAAAATATATTATCCGGAGTATATCCGATGTAATTTAAAATATGTTTTTAAATAACAAGATACAATAAACGACATATGTATAATAATAAATGGAAAGGTTTGTCTGTCTGTCAGTTCTTTTATATGTTCAGCCCCTACTGAACGCAGAAATACAAGAATTGACATACTGATGCTCTGGAGCCTTTCCGAGGTCCTCCTGAAAACAGAATTTAAAATTTTTAATTAGTTGTGGAGGTATTAATTAAAATGTTGACTCATGTCTAATATCAAAGCGATCTCAATGAATGAGAATTCACCGCCATTGCATAAAAAAAAGATATTTTAACGGAGTTAAAAGCAGAAAAAAAAAATAATATTAAATTAGAAATATTTGTTCAATTGTTACGATTTTGGTACCATATGAAAGGGGAATTTTTTCTGAATCTAAGTGTACAAGTGGCTTATCGGTACAACAATTAAATTTTTAAAAATTAACTAAAGTATGAATTTTTTGTGGCAACATCATTTCAAATGCCAAACGACCGTCTGCCATGAAAAAGGAAATGATTGTAACAGATCAAGATGTCACGTGTTTTATAGTGGAGGGGAAAATTGCAATTTTCAAACTTTTTCAAATTTTCATTCACGTTATATTTGAATTAATATTCGGCCTAGACAGCATATTATAAACCTAGTGTTCAATTTCCATGAAAATATGTGGACAAACAAAAAAATTAAATTGTTTTATATTTTGCAGTACATATTTTTAATTGAGATATGCCGTTGAAAATTTGAGTATTTGGTTTTAATGTCCGATAATTCGATTCTGAATATTTTTGAAAGTGTAGAATTATTAGGAAGGGCTTGAGGGGGAGGGGGGGGGGAAGGGAAAAAAAGTTACAGCGTTTGAAATTGGTATTATTAGGTTTTAAGGAAAGATAAATCGATTGCGGATATTTTCAAGTGTAAAATTATTAGGAGGGACGAAAAGGGGTAGAAGGGGCAAAAACGTAGAAAAAGAACAGTTGTTTTGGAGAAAACAACGGAAAACCGAGAACGCCTTTATTCTTTTATATTTTGCAGAGTTTCGAATTCTGATACTCCTTTCACATTTCATACTATTGATTTTTAACAGTATTTAGCCCGGAATTACACAAGTTTCAGAGAAAACCATGAAAAAGTCAGACATAAGTCGTTTTATAATTGTGTTTATATCATTTTTGTATCTCAGCTTCTAATTAGCATAATTTCAAAAGTAATATGTCACTTTGAAACTTATTTGAGTTGAATTTCAAGAGTAGGTGCCACAAATTTCTGTCACCTTCCGTTAACCGACTACTGTAAGTAATGGAATTAGAGATTTCACGTTATTTCCACATTTTAAGGTGTCCTGATTAGGTTTTTTTTTTTTGTATCTCAGCTACTAATTAAAATAATTTTATAAGTAATACATTATTTGAAAGCTTTGTTGATTTGGAATTGAACAGTAGATCCTACAGACTTTTCTACCGCCAGATGGCGCTGTAATATATTAAAATTTCAATATTTTGAATTCTGAATATGATTAAATTATTTTTAATACATCATTCGAAAGATATTTTAAAGAGCTTTTATATTATCGAAAGTGAAATTCGAGATTTCACCAGATTTACACGTTTTAAGGTGACCTGATTAGGTTTTCTTTTGTATCTCAGCTACTAATTAAAATAATTTCATAAGTAATACATCATTTTAAAGCTTTGTTGATTTAAAATTGAACAGTAGATTATAGAAATTTCTACCACCAGATGGCACTGCAATATTTTAAAATTTCAATTTTTTGAATTCTAAATATTATTAATTTTTTTTTAATACTGCATTCCAAAGTTATTTTAAAGTACTTTTATATTATCGAATAACCTACATTAAATTTATCCAAGAGAGGGCACTAATCGCAATTATTCGAGATTTCACCTGATTTATATGTTTTAAGATATCCTCAAGGGGGCCAAAAAATTAGAAATTGAGTTAGACCGTTCGAAATTGGTATATATAGGTTTTGAGTGCCTACGAGTCGAATGAGGATATTTTTGAAAGTGTAAAATTAAGGAGGGACAGAAAGGGTGGTGAAGGAATACGTGGGCGCAGCGAGCATACATATGAATTCGTGATCACTGCGCACACACGGGTCTACGCTGATGAAAGCAGAGGGGACCCGGTGTGACTTTTTATCTGATTAGAAATGATTTTTTTTTAAATTTCTTTTCTTAAGAATAAAAGTTTATGAGTAATAACATGGAATTTTGAGAAATCATAAGGGGGTGAAGGAATACGCGTGCACAGCGCTCATATATATGCATTCATGCGCGCGCATCGCGCACGGGTCTACGCTGCCGAAGGCAGTGGGAACCTGGTGTGACATTTTTCCCCGATCAGAGTTCTTTTTTTTTCTCTTTTTGTTTCACATGATAAAAATTAATGCAATTTTGAGAATTCATTAATTATAATGATTCATTTAAAAATAGTGCCCAGCGAAGCAGGCGTAGCCTGCTAGTCTTTAAATAAAAAGATACAATAAAAAAAAAAAAAACATAGAAAAAAATACAACATAAGAAATTGCCATACCAATAGAAAGGTTGACATTTCATTTTTTTTGTATCATTGATCACATTTTAATTTTCCAGTTGAAAATGGAAAAACCATAAAAAATGTTGCCTGAATATATATTTTATTATACAAATCTAATATTGCTGTGACAGAATACTTTTATGCTTTCTGTGACAATCATTGTTTGTGGAAACATTTTCATTCAGGGTTGGCAAGATTATGTCGCAGTGGTTAAAACCACTGGTAGAAACCGGCATGGCGAAAACCCCTTTCTGCCACATTTGTGGCAGAAACTCAGAAAATGACATAAAAGTAATTACTGACCTACAATAGACAATGCATAGGAAAATCAATTAAATGTTAACCAAAATATAATTTATTTACAATGTTATCGCCATTGAAAATCGAAGTTTACATTGTTTACACTATTCAGTCTTCTATAACAAAAGACAAGTTTTGATGCGGTTTCTAAACCTAAACGATTTTTCAATTTGTGATGCACAAATATGAGAAATTTGAAAAGATTCTCTCAATTCCAGCAGATCTAACAGGCATTGCCATCAAGGAACAAATAAGATTTGTGAAAGTTTCATCTATTGCACATTTTTTAAAACTGGACCACCATGTAAATAGTAGCTGGGATAGTTGCCAAAGTAGCTTAATTCAGTTATGTTACGAGTTAAATGAATGAATTTTAGAGTTTGAAATAATACAAAACTAAAATCTAGTATTTATGTTCATTATTTTATATAAATATTTGATATACTCTTTATATTTAATACTATAGTCCTTGTAATATCAATAGGCTTGTGAAGGAACCAGAAAAAGTTTCCCCAATTCTCCGTTGCCATGGATACGGGAGGCGTGACCACCCATTCACTTTTTTTCCCACTGCGTTTGCGTTTGTTTAAATAGTTTGAAGCAAGGGGGAAATGTTGACAAGATGATTAAATAAATAGGTTTTTGATTTATTTTTATTTCAATATAAAGTTGCTTCTAATTCTGTCTTGTGAAACAATATTATTGTCAAATTTTCATATGTATATTTTTTAAAGTTTCTGTCAGGCACCTGCAGCAGTAAAAAAAAAAAAAAAACAGAATAATTCAACAAAATAATAGCTTTTTTTTTTTTTTTTCAAATTTTAAAGAAAAATGGGCAAATATAGCTCGTAGAAAAAAGTCAGTTGTAAAAGATTTAAACTTTTATCATACTGACTATTTTAGAATGATCCATAAGTATTTAAATCTAAAATATTTAAATGAAATATGCAGGTGAACATTATATATATACATATTCTTTTCGCGAGATAATACATAAAGAACGATTTATTTTTATTAAATCTTTAATGTACATTGGTTTCGCACTGGAACCAAACTTTTAACATTTTTTATGCAACAATATTTTAATTAATTTTTCTTTCTTGTTTTAATGATTTTTAAACTTTTAATACTTCTCTGTTTGGTATATAGCAGTATCGGTATATACTCTGAAATTTAACAAACTATTTTTTAGAGGAAGCCATATGTAGAAGTCACTTTAAGTTTCTTAATAAGTGTGAGTGCACATTTGCTCCTTTGATGATGCACTCGTGCCTAGTTTTTTTTCTCCTGATGAAAGAGCAATGCTATTATTTTGATTTAAAACAACTGTTGCAAGTTTTTGCAATTTATAGTGTTTAGTTACAATTAGTTATGAATTAAATTAATTATAATTTCAGTTGAATGAGATTAACATACAGATATTTCAAATTAAAATTTTCTCAAAAATTAAAAAGAATTTTTTTTTTTTTTTTTTTCATATTTCTGATCAGTTATGTGTGTAATAGACATTTTAAAAAATTAGCTCAGCAGTTTTCAAAAGGAAATTTTCAGTAAACTTCAAAAGATTAGAACCCCCCCCCCCTCCTCCCAAAAAAAAAAAAATCTCCCAAACTTTTTTTTTTTTTTTTTTTGGTCCCCTTTGACAGATGACTGGTCAAATTCTTTTTGAGATATTTAACAAAACGTCTGAAATCGAAATTATTCGCTCATTTATAGAACGAAAGAGTATTTTCTCTCTGTATAAAAAATCACAAGTTAAATGCTACTCTCTTGTAACACACTTATATTTTGGATTTATAACCATCTGATTCTTTATTATTAATATTATTATTTCACAAAATTTATTATTATTATTTCACAAACTGTGAGTTTGTTATTACATATTTGAAATCTATATATATTTGGAAGTTTAAATATGAAACACATTTTTGTAACAAAGATTTTTTTAAAACTCTTTATTTATCAAAGAAACTTAAAAGTCCATTAGAATAAAAAGCGTATAGAATCCAATTTATTGAAGGATTTTATAACGATCGAAAATATTCCCTTTACTTTAATTTCATCCCATGGCACTAGACACAAAGGAAATGAAGCCCTATTTTTATTTTATTTTTTTAGGAGGGTGTACGAAAATGTTTTATAGCATTTTGACGCAGTATTTTTTTATTTTTTTTTACTAACATTTTCTATAATCTTCATTTGTGTTATAATTTAATGACTAAAATGCTGTCAGAATCCGATATACATATATTTACGAATTTTCTATATATAAATTAAAACAAAGCTATTGTATTAAATCATACAGAATAATTGCATCAAATGAGTGAAAACTACGTTTTTTGAAATAATCTTAATGAAACTTAACCATTGGAGTAATGTAATTCAATTTTGTAACTATGTGAAATTAATTTAGGTATTTGCCAAAATAATATTTTGAAGAAGTTATAAACATTATAAATCATCGTTTTAGATTGTTTTCTAATATCAGCTCACATCCTAAAATAAATGAAAAGTCACAGAAAAAGGTAAAAATAACAAGCACGACGAGCGTTGTAAAATCTAACCACAGCTAGAATTACCTCAACGAAATGCAAAAAAAGAATTCTATCAGTCGGTCACGTGATCCGCTCCCATAGTTACGGTGCTCTGCGGGAAAGAAACTCATCGGCCTATTTCTTTTACAAGGAGTATAGCAGGCTACGCCCGCTTCGCTGGTCACTATTTTTGAATAATTAATGTATTCTCAAAATTGCACTAATTTTTATCATGTGAAAAAAAAAAAATCTGATCAGGAAAAATGTCACTCTGGTTCTCCACTGCTATCGGCAGCGTAGACCAGTGTGCAGTTATTTTAATTAGTATCTGAGATACAAAATAAAACCTTATCAGGACCTTAAAACAGGTGAAATCTCAAATTCCACTTTCGATAATATAAAAGTACTTTAAAGTGTAAGTATCTTTATGATGTATTAAAAATAATTTAGTCATAATTAAAATTTAAAATCTATATGCAAAAAACAAAAAAAAAAGGATTTCTCTCTTAAAAGATTTTGAGTTATGAAATGTTTTGTGAAAATATCGATGTTTCATAATGTCTGACTTTTTCATGGTTTTCTCCGAAACTTGCATAATTCCGGGCTAAATACTATTAAAAATCCATAGTATGAGAAATGTGAATGGAGTATCAGAATTCGAATCTCTGCAAAATATAAAAGAATAAAGGCGTTCTGGGTTTTCCGCCATTTTCTCCGAAACAACCGCTCCTTTTCTACATTTTTGCCCCTTCCCGTCCCTTCTAATAATTTTACGCTTGAAAATATCCACAATCGATTTATCTTGCCTGAAAAACTAACAATACCAATTTAAAACGCTGTAATTCTTTTTTTTTTTTTTTTTTGCCCCTAGAAATCACCACAAAGCAGTTTTTAAAGAAAATTTAGTATTTACGTGTTAACTGCATGTGATTGGCAGGCTATTCATATGCATAAATACAAATATGTAAGAAAGTACAATATATTTTATAGGATTACTTCTATGATAATCATATGTAAATATATATATATAAATATTGAAATACATATGTAATATATATTTTGTATTAACCACATGCCAGCAGTTAATCTCTGGCAGGCGGTTATTTCATAAAAACTGAAATTTTCATTTAACTAGTATGTTGTGGCCACCACAAGACTTTATTCTATATTTACCTATACAAATTCACTCAGTAACAATATAAAAAAAAATTTCTCCCTTTTTTTTTTTTTTTTTAAGTTAAAAGTAAAAAAATTCAATAACTTTGTTTTGAAGTATCACAGATTATTTATATAGTTCAACCATTCCTTTTAAAGGTATTGACGAGTCCTTTCGAAAGATACCCATCTTGAAAATTTACTGCCCTCGAGGGGAGACTTCCCTCCGGAGGGGGGGGGGGGGAGGCGAGGCTCCTACACATACAAAATTTTTTTCCCAGTTGACTATCTCTATTATGTAAATTTCATAATGATTACTAAAAAAGAATTCTCTTCATGCACATTTATACAAAATTTTGTCCTATATCACCATGTTAAAAATTTAGAAAAAGCGGGATGGCAATGCAACCTGTAAGACAATTTTTACCAAAAGTTGATAGGCACTAATTTATGTCAAGGTGCAACTACATACCAATTAGTATGAAATTCTGTGCAGTAGTTCCTGAGATACAGTTGCCACTAAATTTTGTCACACACACACACAGACAGACAAAAATGGTCAAATCGTGTTCTACAGCTCTAAAAACGTGTAAATCCATCAAAAACCCGAGGTCGAAAATTTTTACGAATCCAATACTTTCTTCCATTGAATATAGAAGAAAGTAAAAATAACAAAATTATAACCAACTACAATTAAATAAATTTTAAATCATTAAATATATATGATTGAATAATATAAATGCACAAAATCCCAGTATGCAGCAGTTGTTATTATGCATGTATCTACGCTCCATGTACATTAAAAAGAAAAAATAACATTGATTACTGCTACCTCACTCTGCATGAAATGTTCATAAAATGCATCAAATAACATACTGCAGTAATTACTGTAACATATGTATTAGTGCTTTGTGCACATGAAAATCAAAGCGCCCATTACAAAAAAAGACAGATTATACAGATGTAAAAAATTACCTTTTAAATACAAAATACATGTACAATAATGTATGATAATTTAAAGCAGCAGATAATTTCAATATTAATTTACATTTGTATATAATCTTCCCCTTTCAAAATATTCTTGTTCCAAACACACACATCTTTAAAATGCAAAATATCTGTTATTTACACAATATTTATTTAAACATTAATTTTAATTCACTGAATAGAATAATATTATGAAATAGGAATTAAAATTTATTAAAGAAATTACCTCTAAAATATTCCATGTTCGCAGTTCAAATTACTAGTACTACAAATTACTACAACTTTTCAAATTACTACAACTTTTCAAATTACTACTACAAAATTCCACAGTAACACAAACAAATATCTAAATAATTAAAATTTTCATTATATTTCTGTTATTTACCTCAAAATTCACATTTCAGTAAAAATATAAATCAAATCAATTTATGTGAAATGATTGTTCTCAAAATATTTTATTTACTTTTTACAAATATCCAAATAAAATACATAATGAAAATCAAGATTTATATATTAACGCCATATATAATTGAGAGATAAAGTTGATAAGAAACAGATTATTTCTTCAATAATAATTAAATTAATGAATCTCTTTAACTCACCATTGAAGGTTATGGTTAGCATCTATTTTTTTCCCTTAGTGGCTGGAATTTCCCTCGTAAGATGCAGGTGGATACTTTCATTAGATAAAGTCTTCAAGTTGTTGCTTTCATAACCGAATCGATAATACCTTTGTACGTACATTTTTAATAATCACATACATAAGGCAATATTAATTCAGTTGAAATAAATGTTTGGATTCTGTGAAATAAAAAATGAAGTTTATTTTCTTAGCTAAGCATAGATATATGTAATGATAAATAATTGTACACACATAGAAAGGAAATAAAAGTAATTAACTATAAAAATTTAAACAGACAGCCTGTATAAGTAACACTTTCAAACATTAACAGCCACTAACAGCAGCACAAATAAAAACTGTATATGAAGCAACTAATTACATTACATTAAAATTTTAATAACACAAAAGCAAATTTTATCTCTTATTGCAAAGAAACACATGGATATTTTTTATAACAATTTATCTATTCAGAATCTTTAAATCTGAAATAACGCTAAATTATTTTTAAAACATGAATATATTCGTAATCGTAACAAAACAAATGTATATTTACATCAACGTTAATTTTATAAACGTGGCAAACACATTTCGAACATGTTATTTATATTAGCAATGTTTTTCAGCAGGTAATGACATTGATATCTAATTGTATAACTAATTCATATCTATAAATCTCGAATGCAGTAAGCAATTTCTATTGTTTACCTTAGTTTTGCATTTACATTACACAATAGATTCGTCGATTGCAAGTCTCCAATAAATTAAAATGGACGTTCGCGCTTGTTTTCGATGTTCTATGTATATAAAACGAGTAGATTAAGAAATTTAATGTTTAAAAATAAGCTTACCAGGAAAAATAAGTGAAAATACCTTTTCTATCGAAGTGCCGATTACTGATTACATATGAAATAATCTAGAGTGGGTCCCATAGTTTGTGAATCGTGATTCATTCAACATAAACTCCTCCTTCGGTAGTGACGTCATCAAACCACACCTCAAATGGTCGTAGCTAGGAGTGTTTCATAAATCGCCTTTCGTGGACAGTCGCTAAAAAAGCGATAAAGGGCCAAACATAGCAACCTATTGGAGCATGTCACGTGATTCATCTTGAACCACGGAAAGCTAATCCTTCATCCATTGAATCAGCACTCTAATTTATATATCTCGTTGAGACCATGACCATCACGCGATACTCCAGTGTGTTGCGATTAGATTTCGTCGCTCTTGGCGTCGGACTCTGCGCTTGGTGCCATTCCGAAAAATTTAATATTAATACCAAATGGCAAACTGCACTACGATAAATGCACCCATATCTGCTTTTCCACTAGCAGTTCTTTTCAACAATGGCTCTCAATGGAGCTCAAACGAAATGGTTCAGTCCATTATAACTAAGCTGACCATACGTCCTCGAAATTCGAGGACTGTCGTCGAATTTCGAATTTTGACTTTTTTTTGTCCCCAAAAATCCTTTGACTACTTGGGGACACTAAATATCCCCAAATGTAAATATTTATATCTATTTCTTTACAAATCGCAGTCCCTTCCGTGGAAGATCAAAATTGTGATGGCTTTTACGTTATTCATTTTTCAAAAGAGAATATCTATTATGCTTGCCGGCCAGGTGGTTCGGTCGGTAGAGCGCTGCCTTCCGAATCCACTGGTCCCAGGTTCGAATCCTGGTGCGGGCATGGATGTTTGTGTTGTCTTATGTCTTCACATATTGTGTACTTGTATAATAAAAACTTGTAAACCCTTGTGGTGTGGATTTTTCGAGATATAAGCGGCCTTAGAGGCAAGCAATAAATCTCAGTACTCATCAACCCAAACCCAAACCCAAACCCAAATCTATTATGCTATCCGCATATCAATGACTGTAAATGCAAAATCATAAAAAAAGTTTATTCAAAAGAAAAAACATCGCAGAATTCAAATTCTGAAGCATCGAACAATTTTTGGCTTTCGAACACACACCAAAACAAAAGAATACTGTTGCCACTAAAAATTAACAAATTGTAAGAAAACCGTGGTTTTAATTTTGTTGCCACTAAAAAGTAAGTAAATAAATTGTAAAAAGCACCGTGGCCTTTACATCCTTCCATCTTAAGTTGGCGGAAGGTAACTATATAACAAAACAAATAAAATGAAAATTTCAAAATACAATAAAACAACACATTCCTACTTGATATTTCAAGACTTTCAGAACACAGTATGCAATTTTAAAGTTCAGAAGATAAATAAAGTTTTATAAGTCCAATTTTAGAGGATGTTTAACCACTCTCCCACTTCTAGTTTTTAAAGTAACAGATGCTGCCTCATTGTTATGAGCCTTGTGGCAGAATTTTTTCCTGCTTTCTGCGACTATAGAGCTAATTTCTTTCTGCAAGACGATATTATTCAATAATAAATATATGCATTACTAACTAGCAATAAGACGAGATTTTTTGTTTCTAAAAATTTTTATATTAATATCAAATCTATATGAGCTTTTTTTTTTTTTTTTTCAATTTTTTAACCTCATATTAATTTTTGGTGAGAAGTAATTCTGTTCCCCAGAGGTAAAGGATATCATGCCCATTTTGTTGAAAGAGTTACCGCCATGTCTTTCACGTGCTATAGTGCAATACATTTGTCATGAATAAAGAAAATGGACATAGTTTTTTTTTTCACTGTCTTTTCCCCTTTATAGTATCTGGATATTAGTGCTTAAAGCCTCTATATAAATGAAAAAGGACACTATTTTCACAAAATTGACATGGAGTACTCTACCTCCGGGGTACAGATTATTTTATTTATTTATTTTTTTTTATTAAAGAGCAATAAATAAAAGGATTATAATCTTTTTACGAAACACAATCCGCGTTTGTAATGATCGATAGATGGCGCTTTTTCAGTTTTTGTTGTTAGTAAATATTATAGTCACGTGTATTTATTATTGTTCTTTTTGTTATTCTACTTAATCCGCGTTTGTAATGATCGAGAGATGGCGCTTTTTCAGCTTTTGTTGTTAGTAAATATTATAGCCACGTGTATTTATTATTGTTCTTTTTGTTATTCTACTTAATATTCGTACTATAATTTCTCCGCCATTACAGCATGGAAAATTGATTGCTTTTGGAAAAAAATATTTCAGTTTATTCAAAGTTCGATCGGAATAGATTTTTAACTGAAGTTGAACAAATATTAGTTTCAAATCATCTGATTAATTCCTTACTTCCATTAACCGAAGCAACTGAAATTTTAAATTTGTCATTTGGAAATAAATGGAAGCTTAATTCTGGATTTCTTGGTCCTTTGGAGTTACACTGGAGCACACAACAGTATGTGTTATCTTTTTACCGGATTTACTCATTTTTATTCAATAAATATATGTGAAACTAAACATCGGCATGCAATGGCGGCTTGATGAAATTTGAATTAAAGCATTTTAATTGTACAGTCGGTAACAAAAGTGTCCGAACACTAGCAAAAATTCCTATGTAAAAAAAGTACACTTCATACGGTTTTGTTAAATAAATCCTTGTCGAATCCTGTTCTTAGTCAGTCTAAGAACATGATTCGATAAGGATTTATTTAACAAAACCGTATGAAGTGTATTTTTTTCACATAGGAATTTTTGCTAGTGTTCGGACACTTTTGTTACCGACTGTAATTTCACCTTAGCCCGCCAGAGAGCGAGCATTTCATTACAATCGCGGATATTCGTACTATAATTTCTCCGCCATTGCATCATGTAAAATGGATTGCTTTTGGAAAAAAATATTTCAGTTTATTCAAAGTTCGATCGGAAGTAGATTTTTAACTGAAGTTTAACAAATATTAGTTTCAAATCATCTGATCAATTCTTTACTTACATTAGCCGAAGCAACTGAAATTTTAAATTTGTCATTTGGAAATAAATGGAAGCTTAATTCTGGATTTCTTGGTCCTTTGGAGTTACACTGGAGCACACAACAGTATGTGTTATCTTTTTTACCGGATTTATTCATTTTTATTCAATAAATATATTTGAAACTAAACATCGGCATGCAATGGCGGCTGGATGAAAGCCGAATTAAAGCATGTTAATTGTAATTTCACCGTAGCCCACCAGAGGGCGAGCATTTCATTACAATCGCCGATAGTAAGAAAATTAAAATTAACCGAATAAATAAAATAATTCATAGGGAGACAAATATTAAAACATTGATTAACACATGGAAATGTTACCTGCAACTAGAATTTCTGAAGAATTAGTAAAGAGCAGTTTGTTCTATTTAATTTTGTTGTAATTTGTAATGTTTTAACTATAGATAAAACAATAATATGGAAAAGTATATCATATTTTAAAGTACAACTAGAAACACAGAAAAAATAAAAATAAGAGAGTTAAGGTATGAGATGTTTCAATTAACAAAAATATTTTTTAAAAATTTAATACAAATTTTTAGCATTCAAACATAAAATATTTTTAAAAATCTCCTTATATTATTAAAATCTGTACGCGTGTGTGTGTGTGTCTGTCTGTGAGAAACGGCTTGACGCAGTAAAAGCTCGGCCGCTAACGGTCGCACGGACTTCGAACAGGTACCGATGGACAGAGAATTTATCGCAAATCTGGGTTATCTAATTTGCTAAACGATGCGACCTTAATTAGCGGAGATATTAATTAAAATGGTGACCCATGTCAAATCAAAAAACGATTCGAAATCGGAGGTGACCGCCATTTTGTTACGGAACAGCCTACCTCGAAAGAAAAAGCAAAGAGAGAAAATTTCGGGGTTTTTTGAAAAGCGATCGTGTTTGAACGGTTCGACGTATCGAAAATACACTTGTACCAAAGGAAAGAGCATTTATTACCGATTCTTACGGTACAATTTTTTTTAAAAAATACGGATTTTTTATATTTTTAAAAAAAGTTTTAAAAAGTGTCGAAAATTTCTCTTTTTCGCGGTCGTTTTTTTTTAAACGACCTGTACGACCCAGTATTCCTTCCATTTCTTAACAGCTGGTATATAAAGAAAGGCCATTTAATCCTCTTTCGAACCATATAAACATTTTTACAAAATACGGATTAGCGATCCACATTTTTAGATTTTACGAAACATCGATTTTTTCGTAAAACATTTTATAACTCAAAAGCGTTTAGAGATAAATCATTTCTTTTTTTTTGTACATAGACCTCGCATTCATAATTTAATTCCTAAAAGATTGAGCGAAAATTTCAAAAACTGAATGAGTTATAAATTTTTTAATTTCACGCTTTAAACCCATTGAAACAGAATACCGACCTTCCTTCCGTCAAATGAAGCATTGCAAAATGAAATAATGCAGACGTCCATTGCGTCACCATAGCAACCCGTTCAATTTCTCGACGAAAGCGAAAAAAAAATAATAATAATAATAATAATAATAATAACAGCTGGCACTGATTGAGAATCGGAGGTATTTTGAGCAAGATAAAAAGTACATTTTAATTGCACATTAAAATGTCGCTTTAATATTTTAAAATTTCAATATTTCAGTTTCTAATTAAGATTAAATTATTTTTAATACATCATTTGAAAGATATTTTAATGTTCTTTCATATTATCGAAAGTTTTCACCTGATTTACACGTTTTGAGGTCTCCTGATTAGGTTTTCTTTTGCATCTCAGCTAATTGAGTTAGACTGTTCAAAATTGGTATACGTAGGTTAATTAGGAGGGGCTGAAAGGGTGGGGAAGAAATAGGTGTGCACCGCGCGAGATTTTACCCGATTTACACGTTTTGAGGTGTCTTGATTAGGTTTTCTTTTGTATTTCAGCTACTAATTAAAATAATTTCATAAGTAATACATCATTAGAACGCTTTTTGGATTTGGAATCGAACAGTGGAATACAGAAATTCGAACCGCCAAATGGCGCTGTAATATTTTCAAATTTCAATATTTCAATTTCTAATTATGATTAAATTATTTTTAAAACATCATTCGAAAAATATTTTAAAGTTCTTTTGAATTATCGAAAGTTTTCACCAGATTTACACGTTTTGAGGTGCCCTGAATTAATTTTCTTTTGCATCTCAGCTACTAATTAAAATAATTTCATAAGTAAGACATCATTAGAAAGCTTTTTTGAATTGGAATCAAACAGTGGAGTACAGAAATTTGTACCGCCAGATGGCGCTGTAATATTTTCAATATTTCAATTTCTAATTATGATTCAATTATTTTTTAATACATCATTCGAAATATATTTTAAAGTTCTTTTAAATTATCGAAAGTTTTCACCAGATTTACTCGTTTTGAGGTGTCCTGATTACGTTTTCTTTTGTATCTCAGCCAAATGAGTTAGATCGCTCAAACTTGGTATACGTAGGTTAATTAAGAGGGCCTGAAAGTGTGGAGAAGAAATAGGCATGCACCGCGCGCGTATCCCTTAACTTGTGCGCGCGCAGAAGGCACGGGACTGCGATGCCGAAGGCAGTGGGGACCCGGTGCGAGTATTTACCCGATCAGAAATGATTTTTTTTAAGAGGCACGAAGGGTCAAGGAAGGAATACGCGCGCGCAGCGCGTGTATTCCTGAAGTTGTGCGCGCGCAGCGCGCACGCGATTGTGCTGCCGAAGGCAGTTGGGACCCGGTGCGAGTTTTTACCCGATGAGAAAGGATTTTTTTTTATGGGGCACGAAGGGTCAGGGAAGGGATACGCGCGCGCAGCGCGTGTACTCTAAAGTTGTGCGCGCGCAGCGCGCACTGGACTGCGCTGCCGAAGGCAGTGGGGACCCGGTGCGAGTTTTTACCCGATCAGAAAAGATTTTTTTAGGGGGCACAAAGGGTGAGGGAAGGAATACGCGCGCGCAGCGCGTGTATCCCTTAAGTTGTGCACGCGCAGCGCGCACGGGACTGCGCTGCCGAAGGCAGTGGGGACCCGGGCCGACTTTTTACCCAATCACAAATGATTTTTTTTAAATTTATTTTCTTAACACTAAAAGTTACTGTTACTGATTCATTAATTATAGTGATTCATTTGAAAATACTGACCCGCTAGCGGGCGAAGCCCGCTAGTAACTTATTAATGAATGCACTGTGACATATTGTATTAGCTCCATGTACTGTATCACTAACTCTATGTATTGTATTTAACTCCATGTACCTAACTTTTGATTTGGCAACATCATCTTAATGTAATGGTGGATCGCTGAAAGTTGCTGGTGCTTGGCAGCTAATATGTTGTTCAATTTAACTATATTTATGGAATAACTTAATAAATATTTAATCTGGAAAGCTGTTGTGCTTCGTTTAAAATGATAAGAAGACATAACACGCACAAACTAATAGTCAGATCGGTGTTTTAGAATATATTGTTAATATAAAATCGAAGGAAAAAATTAAAAATTAGTTAAAAAGGAACATTAAAAAAAAAAAAAAAAAAAAATTAGTTTTGTTTTATTAAATTCGGGGACTAAAGTGAACTTTGTTCATAAAAACAATGGGAAAGGAAAATAGAAGCTAAAAGTTACGAAAATAAGGAAAAATGTAAGAGAAAAAAAATAAGAAGAATGCTATTTTTAAATGTACGAAAAAATAACTAAGCCCAAACAAATTATAGATCCTGGCAGCTAAAATATCAGTACTAACTGACAAAATTTATGTTTAATTCCAATTAGCTGCTGTAAAAGGCTATTATTTAGCTGTTAATTTACACAGCTTAGAGGACTGCACGGGCCAGGCTTACGGCCGAAGCCCGGCCCGGCCGTTTTTCAATTTGCTTTTGGACCGGGCCGGGCTTGGGCTTAAAATTTTTTTGCAGGTTCGGGCTCAATTTTTTTGTGTATATTCGGGCAGGGCCGGGCCTGAATGACATTTTTCCGGGTCGTGTCGGCCCGAATCTTTTTCTATTTTCCTCGTTAAGGGGATGGTGGACCTTGAAAATCGAGAAAAAAATCGAAATTTCGTTTTTCTTATATTAATCTTCTCTGATTAATTCTGCACAGTATGCGACCAATGGGTTGTTTCTAAGTTAATAATTTCCAAAGTTATAGACGTTTAAAAAAATTAAAGGGCCATTTAAATGCCCTCTGAAATGTAAACAAAGAAGCGGCAAAGATTAATCATTCATATTTCATTCTATGAAATGCTCCGGGCGTCTCAGTTTTTAATTAAAAATTATGAAATTCATATCAACAATTCTTGTTACACATTAGAATAGTTATTAGTATTGATTTTAGGATTTGTCCATTTTTTTTTTTTTTAATTAGATTTTGCTATGGAAAAACAAGAAATTTTCATCGAAAATTGATATATTATGCAAAAAAAATTCATTAAAAATAGAGTTTTTCAATGAATTCATCCAATTAATACTAACTTTTCTTAAAAATGAGTTTGTAATTAATAATTTTGAAAAAATGGGAAAAAATGTTAAAAATTGGAACGCCCGGAGCATTTTTTAAAAAAATTAAATATTTTAAATATTTTAAAATTAAAATAAAAAAAAAAATAAATTTTTAAATTTTTTTTTAGGTATTTAGGACATTTATGAGTCCATATATAAAAATATGAATTTTTATAAATTTGTGGCTATAATTAAAAAAAAAGTTTTGTAATGTCCACCGTCCCCTTAATCAATGAAAAGGAAAATGATAAAATATTTCTTTAGTTACAGGCTGGTATGTCGCATAAAATTTTATTTTGTTGAAAAATGTCTGTAACTTCAATTTAACAGGAGTGTTTGTGACTTATTTGTAAAAACCCTGAAAATTACAGCCTCAAATAAATAAAACCCCAGGAATATCAACAAATGATTACACTGTAAAAAAATAACTATTACCAGCTGCAAGAAACTCTCTGTGATTGGAGAAAATAATTATTTTCTCCAATCATAGAGAGTTTCTTGCAGCTGGCAATAGTTATTTTTTTACAGTGTAGAGATGGGATAATCAGTTATTTTTCAGTAATAGGTTACTTCGTTCCGTACACTGTAAAAAAATAACTATTACCAGCTGCAAGAAACTCTCTGTGATTGGAGAAAATAATTATTTTCTCCAATCACAGAGAGTTTCTTGCAGCTGGTAATAGTTATTTTTTATATATTATTTTTATAACCTATTACTCTTTAGTTTATTATATGGCTAATGTCTTTCTAATCCTTTCAGGATATACAATATATACATGTGTCCTGCCTGCATAGTGGATGCGGTTCATGTTCTTGAGTCCCAATGCTTTCGAAAAGTAATCTTCAATATATTTAACACTAGAATTTCTTTAAAAAAAAAAAAAAAAAAAAAAATTGATATGAAATTGTGGTGGAGTCAAAGTTTTATACAATTGTTCGTCCCAATTGTATAAGCATAAGATTCTGTTAAATGAATTTTTTTAAACACGAAAACAGAATACTTCAAATAATGTCAAGTAACATGTACATTTTCTGTAAAACTAGTTAGCATAGGTGGACTCTGCTCAGTTCCCCATCGTATTTATGTTCTCATAAATTTCTAGTGCGAGACATTTTATAATCATGTTAAGAGAAAAGAATTTGACCAAAGCTTGACACAGTGAAAGAATGAAATCCCCTCCAAATAGGCTATCCACCGTTCACTTCGATATATTTATCTTATTCTAATCTATTAATTTATTTTATCAGGGTCAATTCCGTAGTTTAGTTTTCATGCTACTATTTCCAATGCAATAATCCTCAAAATTCCTATTTATATGAAAAATTTTCAATTTCGCTATGTTGGTAAAATTTTAAATTACGAATAACTTACGAAATTTTCCTATTAGAATACTTGTAGTCAATCATGTTCAAACATGTATCATAAATTTTATTTTGAAGTTGTCTGATGTATTTATGATCCTCATAATGGATGTGTATGCTCAGTTTTGCCCTATTCTGCCATGTTAAGTAAATCGTAAATTCCAAATAACTTACGACTTTTCTAAATTGGAAAAATCATAGTCTATGATATTCATGCCAGTATCCTAAATAATATTTCAAAAGTGGTTTGGCATCTTTACGATGAAAATATCCTTCAAGATTGACGTTTATGTGAAATTTTGCTCTATTCTGCCATGTTAAGAAATTCATAAATTTCCAAAAACTTACGAAATTTTTATATTGGAAAATTCATAGTCAATAATATTCATGCCAGTGTCCTAGGAGAATTGTATTCGGTCAAAAAATTCAACATCGAATTTACATGTTTTGAGGTTTCCCGAGACCGGAAACAGAAAAAAAAAAAAAAGTTTTTTCAGTAATTAGTCAGTGCGTGTGTATGTGTCTGGGGAATCTTTTGTTTTTCATATCTTCAAAACTAATAAAGGTATAACGACGAAACTTTAGAATTGAGACAAATCTGGTATAAAGATAATTGTTCCTACTTTTGGTGAAAATTGGAAAACCAGAAGTGGGACCCTAAATCTGTATCTCAAAAACGGCTCTGACGGTTTCCTTCAAAGTTGATATCTAAACACCTTATTAGATATCCTTTCGTATGTATTAGTTGATTAGTTTAGAAAAATTGACAGGCGTCCTGTGTAAGTCAATTTGGGGTGTCTAGCAAGTGCGTTCCTTTAAAAACGGCTATAGGGATTTTTTTCAAACTCGCCATATTAATTTCCTTTTAGATATCATTTCGTATGTAATTGTTGTTTTCTGATCAGCAAATGAGTACGCCAAAATTTGGTGAAAATCCATATTTCAAAAACGGCCCTAACAATTTTCTTGAAAACTGTCACATAAACCCTTTTTTTAGATATCCTTTTACATGCATTACATGGTCCTTACTGTCGTTATTACAGTAAACAGTTCTAGATCTCGGAAATTAGTGGTTTACAAAACGCTTATACAGGTTTTTGTTTAATTTGCTATGTAAACTCTTATTTCATAAGTGTTTACACATATTAGTTTTCTCTGGCAAGAAAATTGTTAGGTGTCTAATTTGTTAGGTCAGTTTTATAACTTTCGATCACATTATCTCCAGAAAATGCATATAGTGGGTAATGGAAATCGTGCGGTTGTTGCATACTAGATTTTTTTTTTTTTTTTTTTTTTTTTTTTTACTTTCTTCTATCTTCAATAGAAGAAAGTATTGGATTCGTAAAAATTTTCGACCTCGGGTTTTTGATGGATTTACACGTTTTGAGAGCTGTAGAACACGATTTGACCATTTTTAGAAAATGTCTGTCTGTCCATCTGTCTGTGTGTGTGTGTGTGTGAGAAAATTTTGTGGCAACTGTATCTCAGGAGGTACTGCACAGAATTTCCTACAAATTGGTATGTAGTTGCACCTTGACATAAATTAGTGCCTATCAACTTTTGGTAAAAATTGTCTTACAGGTTGCGTTGCCATCCTGCTTTTTCTAAATTTTTAACATGGTGGTATAGGACAAAATTTTGTATAAATGTGCATAAAGAGAATTTTTTTTTAATAATCTTTATGAAATTTACCAGAATTATTTATAATAGAGATAGTCAACTGGGAAAATTTGTTTGTATGTGTAGGAGCCTCTCCTCCGGAGTAAATTTTCATGATGGGTATCTTTCAAAAGAGCTCGCCAGTACCTTTAAAACGAATGGTTGAACCATAGAACTGCGATAATTTAAAATAAAGTTATCGATTTTTTTCATTTTTAACAAAAATATATATATATATATATATATATATTTTCTTTTAATGTAATATTGACAATAAAATCGACTTTTTTTTGGATATTTAGCGCAATACTACTTCTCTAATATGAAAATCCTCTGCATGATCATGCAAGGTAATTTTTTTAAATAATAATTTTAATAAATTATTTTTACTGAGGGAATTTGTATAGGAAAATATAGAAGAAAGTCATGTGGTGGCCACAACATACTAGTGTTTTAGATGAAAAAAATAAAGCACCCTTGATATTTGTGCAGAGGTGAAATGACGTTACAAAATACAGTATGTGTTATTTTAAGCAAGTTACTGTCAACAGTTCATAATTTATCTAATCTTAAAATGTAGGGACGGCGCGTACGCAGTCCCAGCTACCAAAAATTATGTACCCCAAGCAACCGCGATTTGCGGATGTGGCGAACGTCAACCCTTCGGTATGCAATGAAAGGTCTCTGCTCGGGGGAGCCTCCTTCATGATCAAGGCATACCCCAGTACCAGGTAAGTATGATTCTGAGTCGTTTTGTAAATAATTTATTCATCAAAATGATATATATAAACTGGTGGGAGTATGTTTTCTGAAATATTGAAATTTTTGGTATTAAAAATTCAGTACAAAAACTGTTAAATGCTTCACAAGCGTAAAATGCAAGTTTGAATGAGAGATTTATTAATGCCAAACCTTAAAAAGAGTTTTTTATCGCAGTTATTCTATAATCGCCTTTTTTTTTTTCAGAAAGAAATTAAATCTTTTGCAATATGAAAAAAAGTATTTCACATAAAATGAATCACAATAAAGACGAAAGCTATATATATGTATACATATTATTCTGGAGTTGGATTTTATTTATTTCTTTTTAGTCAAATTACAATATGATTATTAGTTTATATATATGCATACTTTTTCTTAATCTGGAGTTGAATTTTACTTATTTATTTTATTTTTTTGTAGTCAGATTATAATAATATTATTAATAAAGATTATTAGCATTTATATATAAGTATATATATACGTGTGCACACATTTTCAAAATATAAAAGATGTATTAATTTATGAACATAAATATCTGTGAAAATAGACTTCTTGTTAAGGTATTATTTTTCTAATAACAAAGATGTTGATAATGTAGCGGAAAAAAAAAAAAAAAAAAAAAAACTAACTTTCAAAGAAATTATATTAAGTATTTTATTCTTTATTTTTTGGTCTCTGGATAGTCGGTCAGGTCTCTCCCACTAAAAAGCTATCATTCACTGCATCAATTTAAAGAACAGGTGAAATAGAACAAGTTTAAATACCTCTTTCCGTTACCATGAAATAAAATGCTCTTACATGTTTAATGTTTTAATAATTTTCTTATTTGTAATTTCTGAAAATATTAAAAGTCTTTATAGTAAATTAATACATGCCTGAAAGCGAAATTAATATTTAATGCTTAGAAATTTGTCAATCCTAAAATATTTGGCTTTAAAAGTAGGAGGAGTCAGAAAAAAAGTGATACAATTATTCAATCATACATCAGAGCTCGAAGTCCCGTCCTTTTACAGGACAATTTCAGGGATGAGAAATTTCTGCTTTTATTGGTACTAGTATTTTCATACAGAAATTTTTAACATATTTCTATAGTAATGCATCCTAATTAAATAGAATAGAGATTACTGTATAAAAATAGTAGTAGTAGGGCAAAAAAAAGGCGGAAATTTCTCTTTCCTGTAAATGGTCTGATTAAAGGGCGGAGACTTCGACTCTGCATGCATGCGTATTGGATAAATGAGTTTTTCCTATTAAAGCTCTGATTTTATCATAAATAAATTGGTAGCAATCAAAGATTTAAATAATAAGTGAGAGACTGTAGAAGAGTATCAAAAATCCTGAAAATAGAATAACTTTTTATTCACTGGTCTTTACAAAACTTTCAAAACTGTGATTGTAAATAGATTGTAGTTTTCAGTGTTATTAAAATTGAATTTTGTTTTTCACATCTTAATTTAAGATATGAAAATCATAATTACGTTCATCCCTTTCATTATGATAAATTAGCTGAGTTCATTTTCATAAAATTAAGTATAATTTTTGAAATAACAAAGCGCATAAATAGTCAAATAATATAGCAAATTAACTTGAATGCTTCCGTATGGGAGGGCTTTAGCAGATTTCATATGCATGATGGAATTTTTTTAAAAGAAGTAATCACTTTTAAAGATATTAATTATGATATAAATTATTTCGTTTATATTTTAAACGAAATAATTAATAGTTATATAAACAAAAACTTTTGAGTTTTTGAATGCTGTATGTCGGCCACCTCATCCCAGTTAAAAGTTGTCCTACATAGCAGCAATTCAAAAAAAAAAAAAAAAAAAAAAAAACGAAAAACGATTGAAACAAAATAAGCTATTTGCATTAGTTTTCTCTGCCATTGAATGAAGATGTCTTTCTCAGCCAAATATATTGCTGGATGACAGAATTATTAAAAATATTTCAACATTCTTTCAAAGGTTAAATTGAATTATTACTAATGAAGTAAGAATCTACATTAATGAAAATTTTTTAGGAAACATTTTCTTTTATAAAATGAGAAGATTGTTAAAATACCTATACTTAATTACGTATTGAAAAGGCACTTCTAATTACTTACCATTTATTTCATTGAAATTATATTTACAATTTAACATTCATATTAAACAAAGCTTTTTGCTATGACAGCATAACCTATTCAGATTTTAAAAAATCAATAAAAATTATACAATAATACTCATTTTGAAATCTTTATTGTCTTGCCTTAGTTTTTTAATTTTTTTTTTTTTTTTTTTTTTTTTTTTAATTTAATAGTTTGAAATAAAAATGTAAATAACGGGAATGGATCTGCAATTAGGAAAAATTTCGACATATCTTTTTAAAATTATTTTATCTAATAACTAGATTAAAAGGTAGAAAAAAAATGTAACTATTAAACGTTTTGAAGAAAGCAGCTGAAACTGCGAACAACACCAACGTTTACAAGGATTTTATTTCAGGTATTCCTTCATGAATTTAGCTTTAGAATTTAATATTCTTTAGAAACTTTAACTAGGAAATTATAGACAATCAACAGAAAATTCAAAATAGCTACTTTTACATATTAAAATAGAGAGAACATTTTTACATGTTTACAACTATTTTGTATATAAATTTATTAAAATGACACATAACATAACAGATTCTATGTGCTTTGCTAACGTCTGTAAAACCCTAAAATAATTTTGGCGAGATTTAGTATATAATATTTAAATTCAGAGAAAAAGTACTATTTTAGTAGATCGTAAAAAAAAAAAAAAAAAAAAAAAAAAAAATATATATATATATATATATATATATATATATATATATATATATATATTTTAAATATTCCCTTTTTGCTCGTTTGCAAAATTTTTGTTGGGCTTTCGAGCTGAATAAAGAATGAATTCTAAAAATAGATTACATAATTAACAATAAAAGGAAGAAAATTTTCAAATTCATTCGTAATTCATGTATTTTAATGCATTAATTGCATTATAAAGCTATAAATTTGTTTGTGGCTTCGCAAATAATTTAATCAAATTTAATAATTTTTTATCTAAGATAAAATTATTACTATAATAATTTCCCTTGCGTGTTACTAATGCTGTCAGGTTTGCACCACTAAAATCCAGAACGCACGAACGCAACCATTTTTAATCATAAAATTTTGGGGACAAAAATGTTTCGAAAATTTTGGTAATTAGATACAAGTATATCTAACGAAAGATCGTTTAAAAATAAAAACAACTTTTGTGGGGGAGAAGTTCCGAAATTTTACTGTTTCGGAGATTTTTGAAATTTAGAAGTTGGAAGCAGAAGATGGCCACCTTAAAAATTTTGAGATCATTTTTTTTTTTTTGAAAATCTTAGTAAAATTGATATTGATGGAAAGATCATTTAAAAATAGAAACATTATCTGCGGGCGAGATGTTCCGAATTTTCGGTGTATCGGAGTTTTTTTAAATTGAAAAGTCAAAAGCGGGCGCTGCAATGTTTAATTTGTTTGTTGGAAGTAAACAAGTTGAACGATTCATCCATTATGATCCATTGAAGAATCCAAAGTGAACGTTTATTGGAAAAAAAATATGTATTTTAATTAAAAATGTTTTAATGAAAGGTTTTAACAAAATGATGGTATTTCATTTTTATATTAAAATGATCATTTTTACTGCATACTTACAATTTATGTACTGTTACAGAACAGAAGAATTTGGATACTTTATGATCAATTGTAAAAATATACAAACTTGTGAAGAAATATTCACTCTATTGAATTAGTCACTGATTCAAATTTGTTTAAACGTCTGATAAGTACTAAATGCTGGAAAAGTCGATTGGAGTTGCTCACGATTTTTACTTCCACCATTACCTGGCTACCGTAGTTAATGGAAGTATTGTATTCGGTCCAAAATTACGATGTTAAGTCTTTACCTGATTTACATGTTTTAATATCTCCTGAGTCCAAAAAAGTAGTTTTGGGAAAATCCCCAGTTCGTATGTCTGTGTTCGTGTGTGTGTGTGTGTGTGTGAGGGGGGGGAGGGGGGTAGAATCTTCTATTTTCAAAATGAATAAAGGTAGAACTAGGGTGCCTCGATAAGATAAGAGTGGCGACAGATCAGTGACAGATTCTCATTGGACAAGACTGACCATCAGCCGCCTGGGGCGATTGTTGGATGATGGTCCGTAGGTTTTACATTGAGAGTTTTGCATATGTCGAAAAAAGCATTTTTATTTCTTGATATTAAGTAAATTTGATTTTTTTTTCTTTCAAAAATACATTAAGAAAGGTTATTTGTAAAATATCAAAACATATTTTACTGAATAATGTTAATTATTAATCTGTTTTATTGACTTTATTGATGGACTTGATAGGCAGATTCTTTTACTAGCCTGTTTCATAGCTTATAAATTGATATAAATAGAAAAAATACTGTATGATTATTGTCATAAATGATCTGTAATCATCTTATTTATTAAATATATTACTTTTGTCCAATTTTTGTGCTATTTTAAATTTAAAAAATAATGATTTTATTGATAACGGAAAGTAGAAACATTTGGCGATATTTAACATGGTACTTGGCTAGAGATTCTTCGCCAGCGTTTTGACATCTTTTCTCAGAGAGAGCTAAAAGCTTTATAAGTGTGTATGTCTGTGTGTATTATATGTAAGAGTATGTACTAAGGAATATATAAATTGTTTCTTATTTATTACGTCTGACTAATTACGAATTAATGTTTAATTTCCTTCAATAAAATTCATAGTTATTTACTATTTTGAAAATAAAGATAAAAATAAAATAACTAAAAATTAATTCATTAGTTTCTTTCTTTTTTCTTTTTTTTTTTTTTTTTTTTTTTTTTTGAAAATAGTGAGTTTTGGAAATATTACAATTTATAAATATATTTAAACATTTTACAAAAGTTGTTTCTTTTTAATTGTTTGTTAAAACATTTATTTTGTGGGGGGGGGGGGGGGGGCAAATTATTTCTCCCCTAGAAATGTTTACATAGGGAGTGAATTAAATCTGGTGATACCTTTAATTAGAAAAAGAATGATGATACGATTTTAGATTAAATTATATTGTGTGTCACTCACACGACTTTTTCTTACACTGCATTTCAATGTTATAAAGACAGATCGCATATTAAGTCTTAAGTTCAGTAAGGTAAAATAATATCTACAAAAAAGACACTTAAAATGTACAAAAAAGCCAAGCTCAAAGAAAGAGAATTGATTAAAGTTGTGTCTAAAAAGGGTGTGATATCAAATTCCCAAGCTTACATTCAAATACTTATTTAATATTCCCTTTTAACTAAATTTTCACATGTGAATCAAGTGCCTTATGATATGTTGATAGAAATCCTTCTTTCCTGTACTAAATACATCATAGCGTGTTTCTGAAAAATATTATTACTTTTATTAATGTATGATGGGCTTGGCGGCCATCTTTCAAAGTTTTACGTTAGTTTGAATTCTATAAATCTCATCAATTACAGGATGAGTTGGTTGATTGGTTGGTTAATTGAGTTTTATATTGCACTAGTGCTGCGCAATGGGAAATAATTATAGGATGGGAGGATGGGAGTGCGCCAAACTTAACACTGTTAAAATTTAAATTGATTCAACTTGTGTGCTTAACGGGGCTTTTGCGATGTTTTTAATGCATTTTTTTTTTCTTTTTTAATCTGAATATTTCAACCCTTGTTGAATGGAATAACCATATTATTTTTACGAGATATTTATTCCAAGAAGCTAAATTCAAATTGTGAAAATATAACTGGGGGTGGAAGCTTCTATGCTCCCCCCCTCTCCTTCATGTTTTTACGTTAATTTAAATTTTTATATTCTTTATTCCCGGCATTTATAGGATGGAAGTGCACTTAATACTAAATAATTATAAGAAATCATGTTATCGAAATATTTCCGTCTCTGCTGAATGGAATAGCAAAATTAATTTTATATGAGATATATTTTAAGAAACTTCTTTCAAATTGTGTGAATGTTTATTCATTACTTGAAAGATGGCCGCCAAGCCCATCATACATAAATAAAAATAATAATATTTTTCAGAAACACGCTATGATGTATTTAGTACAGGAAAGAAGGATTTCTATCAACATATCATAAGGTACTTGATTCACATGTGAAAATTTAGTTAAAAGGGAATATTAAATAAGTATTTGAATGTAAGCTTGGGAATTTGATATCACACCCTTTTTAGACACAACTTTAATCAATTCTCTTTCTTTGAGCTTGGCTTTTTTGTACATTTTAAGTGTCTTTTTTGTAGATATCATTTATTTTTTTTAAATAGTTTTTATATTTACTGGAATTAACCTGATACTTTACATCAGATATGTCCTGGATTTCACCTCAGCTTTCGTGCGATGTTGTTCTTTGCGTTAAACTGTATTACAAAGTTTTCTTTGTTAGACTTTCCATAATTCTGGTTTCTAGACATTATCCATGTTTTCTATGCAGACTAGTATGTCGTGTCCATCACAAAACTTACTTCTACATTTTCCTATACATATTAACGCAGCACAAATTATTTATTATTTTTTTCATTATGAATGCTGAATATTATCAACTCAGAGAGGTATTGTTGCACAAAATGTCCAACGGAAGTAAATTTTCACCATGCAAATGGCATCCTTTCAGTTCTAAAAAAAAATTGTAGTATATGAGCACCACTTATCGGCCGATAGGCATCGAGATTCAATCAGCATGTCTCATAATGGCCTTTTCACATATTAAGTTTTGTTTCATTATATACAACAGAACCTTTCCTTAAATTGCGAAAATCGCTGTATAGCAGTGCCACATGTTGAGATATTGGTACAAAAGTTGATAAGCACTATAATTTGTAACAATGTAAATTTATGCAATTCCATGTATTAGTTACTCAGATATAGCCTTCTCTGAAATTGCGGCAATCACTGTATAGCAGCACCATGTTGAGCAATTGACACCAAATATTGATAAACGCTATTATACATCAAGGTTCAATTGCATATAAATTTATATGTAATTCTGAGCAGTAGCTCCTGATATCTAGTTGGAATAAAACTTTCGCCACACACATGGAACACACACACGCAAATAGAAATTTTCTAAAAATAGTCAAATTGTTTTCAGGAGCTCTTACAACGTGTAAATCCATTAAAAACCGAAAGTCGAAATTCATTTAAATAAAATGACAAGCGAAGCGGGCAAAGCCTGCTAGTATACTATATAGAAGGAAGTAGAAATCTTTATGCATCATAATTATCATTGCCAGATTGAATTGAAGGATATTAAAATTGGATACTATATCGTGTACTGACTTTCTTATTCTAAGGTATGAAAAATATTAAAAAATCAGCAATTCAAGCTATAGATTTGAAACAAATGTTATTCAAAAATGTATTCATTTCTGTTTTCAGGGATATAAAATTTAAAATTGTACAAAATAATAAAAGCAAAGATTCTTTGGTTAAAAAAATATCTTATAAAAAGAAAAAGCAGCTCAATTTGAAATTAATATTTTTCGGGTAAACTGAGATGAAGCAATTTCATATTTGGCGATTTATGTCTCTTTGGCGATATTTAACAGTTTTTCAGCAATTAAGATAGGAAATTTTGATTTTTAAAAGCTAAATTTTTTGAAAGTTCCTAGATTAAGTAATTGTCTATCTGAAAAAACAGTTTTCAAAGAATTCTGCACATTTATGAATTCTCTAGCTTGTTTTAAAAAAAAATTCTTGAAGAAGAAATTTTTTCAAAAAGTTGTCAAAACATCTAATTTTACGCTAAATTGAAAATGCTCCCATTTTTTTACTTATTAACTTAGAAAGTTCGTTTTTATCTCAAATTAAAGATCTCGTTGATACGAATATTTTACTTTTTGTTTCATTTTACTGCGATATTTGGTTCTTCCAATATTTAAAACTTTACGGAAAAAAAAATTTGCCGATTTAACATGGGAAAGTTGGTTTCTGTATAATAAGCATTTAACGATCTTGGATTATTTCTGTCGATTTTATTATTGGCGCGTTCTGCTTTGTGTTAGTGGTAGTTTGTTTGTTTTGCTTTTCTCTGAGCTTGGCTTGGCAAAACGACCGTTTCTGCTTGATAGTTCAATCTACTTTAAAATTAATCTAAAAAAGGTGTAGGTCATTGTTCCATTTGGCATGAACTTCTATATGAGGGAAGCTGCCGCCTTCACCCTCCCCATCCCGTTTAATTATAGTGCTTACAATTAAAAAATAAAATAAAAATAAAAATAAATAAATAAAGTCTAATTTAAAAAACCTCTCTTTATTTCTCTGTTAAAGTGTATGTTACAAAAATTTTGTGGTAGCTCGAGATCAAGATCTAATGGACAATATTTTACGAAAGTTCTTATTTTGTCACATTTTAGCATAAACTGGTGTCTTTCAACTTTTGGTGCATATTAGTTGACAAATGGTGCTACTATGCTGAAATTCCTGATTTTTTAGGAAAGCTAGATCTCAACTTCTATAGTGTATAAATGTATCAAACATGATAGTTAAGATGGTTAATATGTAAAGTAGGTGAATGATTGCTTAAATATATTTGAATCTAAAAAAAAAAAAAAAAAAAAAAAAAAAAAAAAAAAAAAAGAAAAATAAAATGCTACCGTTTTAAATTTTATTGATAAATGTGCTTATCGATATCTCCTGGCCTTCCTCGCAGATCCATTAAGCACATTTATACAAAATATGCACACACAAAAAATTGACAGTTAGTATCAATTTAAATTATTTATTTTATACATTTAATTAATTTAAACAAATAATATAAAAACCATAAATTCTGAAATCCTGCAATAATTATTTCGGGTAGAAAAAAATTGAGCTCATATATTCATCAACAAGGCACGAGTGTAGTGTGAAAGCAACGATGCCCTGTAGCTATCTAAAAGTACTTATTATTTCAAAAATTAAACTTATTAAGGAAAAAATATTAAAGTTTATTTAAAAGAATTTTTGTGCTACAAAATGAAAAATAATGAAATTAAACCGGGATGCATTATAAATTCCTAAATGAAAAATTTCCCTTAGTTCACAATAAACAAAAAATTTCTTTAGTTCAGTGTAATGTTTTTTTTTTTTTTTTTAATCTAAGTTAAAAATAATGGTTTAATAATAATAATAATAATAAATCGAAAATTAACACACAGAAAAAATGAAAATAATTATTAAATAAAATTGTTAAAAGTCGTAAGTTTCTAAGAGCAATTTTTCTTTTTATAAATTTGGCAATTTAAGTCTATCGATAACTTGTTATTTGACAAAACTAAAAATAATACAGTGAAAAGAAGATGCTTAATTTCAATACAATTTAAACGAATTATGAATAAATTAAGTCCTTTTGTACTTGTAAGAAAATTAAATATCCCGCCAGAAAAGTAAATGTTCACCAGAAAGGTTTTCTCGCCAACATAAGATAAAGATCATATCTAGAAAGAATCAACCCCAGCCGTAGTTCAAGCAAGCAACCCAAGATTTCATCCACAGCGGTTGCGCACTGAGAACTGTCGTCACTCTAGTAATATAGGCACCATGAAGATAGAGGGGAGGAGGGAAAACGAGATAGGGGATTCGGCAGGAAAACGGACCAGAAAATTTAGTTAATCAACAGGTCGCTAGATGGCGCAAAGATTAGCCGTTATAGCAGATTAGCATTGAAAGCTTATGGAAGTAATTGCTTTTTAATAAAATTTAAGTAATTTTAGGTACTTATTTTTTAAAAATTTGGCTAGAAATTGTTATGCCATTAATGTGAGAATATAGAGAAATAAAGAGATTATTTGAACATTTTTATATTTGTTTTTATTTTTTAATTATTACTTTTTAAATCATTAATTCTAAATGCTAAGATATATTACTTTTTCATGTAGAAATTATTTAAAAATTTTACCATTTTTATTTTAATCAATTAATTTTGAAATCTAAGATACATTAGTTTTTTAATAATGATTTTAAAAATAATAAGTAATAAATAAAATTTTCCCAAAATAGTTAAACTGTTTTTTTTTTTTTTTTTTCTAATTTTCATTTCTTTTTTTCATCTTTATACATACATATATATATATATATAATTTTAGATGATTTAGATTAATTGTAGCTATTTAAAAATTTTAATTGGGTGTGACATTTCTTTTTTTAAATTAATAAATTAAACTATTTGAAAATTTTAGTTATTTATTTCATTTTTTACATTCTAAAAACTGAAATACATTATTCTTTACTAATGAATTTAACAAAAAAATGTTAATGATTCGAAATGGCATTATTTATCTTATGATTAAAATTTTTGACTAAAGTTAAAGAATAAGCTTTTGAATTAAAATTGGAATAACTAAATTAAAAATAAAACATGCATGTGGGAAGTGCCTGGTTCAATTCCAGGTTACACTCCTCAACTTGGCCGTTCAGAGTTTTCCATGATTCACTTCAAAATTCGCTTAAATACAGGCTAGGTCCCTTTAAAAAGACTAACATGGAGTCAGTCCACCTAAATCTGAGTGCAGATAAATCATTCTTAGCGTGTGGTGGGGAATGAAATATAAGTTTGATTATTTTGCAAATAGAATGTTATCTTCATCCCACTAAAAATTAAATTAATTTTAATTTTGATAATTATTTAAATAAATTTATAATTAAATTATTTTATTTTATAAATTTCTCAGGTATTCAGTTCATGGATTTAAATTTTTTGCAAGCTGACTTTTTTTCTTTTCTTTCTTTTCTTTTCTTTTTTTTTTTTTTTTTTAAGCATAACCATTATTTATAAATTTTATTTATTTATTTATTTATTTTTCATTCAAAAAGCTAATTCTATACATATTATTTATTTATTATGATTTTTTTTTTTTTTCTTAGAACAGAGGTTTACAAATTCGCTTTTCACCTTTTCATTAAAATTGTTTTGTTTTAAAAAAAAAATAATCGTATAAATTTCTGAGTTGAAGTTGGGATAACTAAAATAATTTTAACATAGGAATAAATGAAAATTGTTTAAAATAAAACTTTTTAAGGCACTTTTACATTGCATACAAGGCATATACATCAGTTACATTTCTTTCTTCAAAATACACTGGTTAATGGGAAATGCTGGTTCGATCCCAGATCACGATCGGCAATTTAACAGTTCCGAGTTTTTCGTTTTTTTTTTTTTTTTTTTTTAACTCGCGTAAATATGGACTTGGTTTCGTTAAGTAGGTGTTGATGTTTGGGATTAAGGCCGATTGACTACACTTGCGTCCTAGGCCTGAGGGGGAGTGCCTTCCGTGGAGGTCTTTCTAAGGGATCGTGGCCCGTATTTACGCAAGTTTTGGAGAAAACCACGGAAAACTCCGAACGGCTGGACTGACGAGCGCGACCTGGGGTCGAACCCGGCACCTCACGTTTCCTTAATAAGACTACTATGGAGGCAATGCACCTAGGCTTAATTACAGTCAATTAGCTTTAACTTCTACATAACTATCTCCAAATAATACATAATTAGCAGAGGGTGGGGTATAAATATCTTATATAATGTATATATTAAAACTGCCTTAATTATTTTCTAATGAATTCTTTTCCTTCATAGTTGTTTGCTATTTCTATATTTTGCGTATTTCTAAAGTATTCATTAAAGTTTTTACATCAAGGAATAAAATTCGTTAAAATAAAATATGGAAATATTTATGAACACGAAAATATATATAAGAAATAGCTGAAATTTATCCATAACATCGAAAATTATGTTAACCCTTTGCGGCGCAAGAAAATTCGGATCATTTAAATTATACTGCCACCGGAATTCATGAACTAAATTATACTAAAAGAAATTTTAAATTTTAAGGTTAAAAAATCCGGCCTTTTCTGATATGTTATAAACGTAAATTTTTGCTAAAAAATTTCCGGGATGAATTTTTGTAGCTAGATCTTAAATTTTGCATCCTCGCAGCGAGGACAGCGCGCGTTAAGGGGTTAAATAAAATTAGGAAAAGTAAGAAAATAAAGTGTAAATATATTGGAAAATATTATAAATATATATATATATTTCCACGTGAGTTTTATGAGAACCCATTAAGAAGTCTAATATAATTCATATATATTTAAATTTTGTCATTCCCAACTTCGTTTAAAAAATTAATGTTGCTATGGAGAGTCGTCAATAGATGGCGCGAGGGTCAGCCGTGATAGCAGCCTTAGTCAAAATCGGGACCATTTTCGTTATATAGCGTTAGATCTCCTATTTACTCTAGCTTCATGATAGGCACCCTAGGTAGAACGACGATATTTCATAATTAAAATAGGTGAGGTGGACAGGTAGTTTGCCAGCTTTTGATGACATTTAGCCAAAAGTGGGACCGTAAATGCGTATCTCGAAAATTAAAGATTTTATTCAAAGTTGAGGTATAAATCACCCTTTAAGATATCTTTTTGTATATATTAGTTGGTTATTTAAAAAAAAAAAATTGATATGCGTCCTCTATAAGTAGGTAAATTTTATGTCTAAGGGCGTTTCTTAAAAAACTGCTCTGTGGATTTTCTTCAAGCCTCGCATATTAACTCCCTTTTATATGTTACTGTTGGTTTCCGGTGAGCAGATGTATCCTACAAGTTTTAATATAAATTGGAAGTGGAAATGAATGTCCATCCCGCAAAAATGGCTCTGACGATTTTCTTCAAATTTGCTCATAAACCTCCTTCCAGATGTTCTTTTGCATATATTACTTAGTTACACAGGGAAATTCATAGGTGTCCTATTAGCCACGTCAATTTTAGATCTGGAAAATATGTATTTCAAAAACGGCTCCCCTGATTTTCTTTAAACTCACTGTATAAACTCTGTTTTATATATCTTTATGACGTAAGTATTTGTTACTGCGGGAAAATTGATAGACATCTAATTGGTTAAGTCAATTTTACGTCGCCTGACCATCATACTATATACGAAAAGAGTTTATAACATGTGTAGTAGGAGGTAATGCAATTTGTGTGGTTGTTTTTTATTTTTTATTTTTATTTATTTATTTTGCTTATGGCGCTTATGCCAATGACTACATGTTTTTTGTTATTGATTTGTTATATACACTTGTGTTCATCACAATATTGTTTAACTTTCTACTGATTTTTTAAAAAGGTTATAGCAGTACTTCAATGTTGCCGAAAGCAGCAGGACTCCAGATCCATCGGTCGCTTTGGTGGGTGCAGTTCGGCTAGTTATTAATATTATTTATTAATCCAATTTAACACTTGGTTTAAGGACATTTTTATATACCTATCTTTACGAACACCGTTAAATTGAAGAATACAAGAGACGTGGTATTTTTAAAAGAAAAAATAAATTTGGGTATATATTCGTCTCATTACTCCAATAATTATTAGCATAAATTGGAAAATATAATAATAATGATTTTTGAAACTTTACTCAATGCGTCAAAATTACGCGTTCCGCAAACCTAGTGTTAATGTAGATTGCCATTAAAATGCAGTAACAACAAATTAGCTTTTAATAAAGAATTTCTTTGTTATTGAATTTTTATACCATATAAAATGCGAACAAATAAGGTGTGTTGGGTCGTGGCCACTTCACTTTGTCCAAGTTCTAATCTAGGCCATTACTTATCAAAGAAGTCTTTATTATTATTTTATTCAACTTTAGGAACGCTTTTCATTAACAATGGGCGATTCATTAAAAACTGATGAAAGTAAATCAAAAAATTTTCCGATTGCAAATCATACCTTCATTGTTCACGATCTCTTCAAGATTGAAAAACTTCTTGTCAGTTAACAGTGTTGTTAAACGGTTGAAAGTCAATTTCCCCCAAAAGTTCTCAAATTTCCTCAAATCAAGGTCCCCCCCCCCCCCCCCCCCCCCCAAAAAAAAAAAAAAAATAAATAAAAAAGAAGAAGAAAAACGTTAAAAATATTTTATGGATATTTTTCCAAATTTTATGCATATTTCTTCCAAAATAAAAGCTTTTATGGGGAAAAAAAATAATAACCTGGTGTGTCACTTACACGACTTTCTCTTACCCTGTATTTCAATACTATAAAGACAGATTACATATTAAGTCTTAAAATGAATAGCGTAAGATAATGAAATTCAATGTACATTTAAAATAGTCTAAAATAGATTTCAGAACAGTTTTATTTGACATGCAATTCTGTGTGAGGGGGACGACTGCCCCCTCAACCTCCGTTCAATTATAATGCATACAATTATATATATATATATATATAAATTCAAGGCTGTTATTGATTTGCCTACAAACTTGCCAATCTTGATCAAATTTTTAAGTGACAACCTAACACAAACTTCAAAATACCAAATTTGAATTTCCTGCTATTATTTGTTTTTAAGTTACTTTGATAACATACACATCAACCGCTAAAAATTAGACTTTCGTAATTAGGTCACCTCAAAACGCGATATTATACAAAAAACCAGAGTGGGAAATAGAACTTCAAAAAATATTTTATTTACAATATGGGTAGGAAAAATTAATTTTTCTTCCTAAACAGTTTTCGTCGACGTAATAAATTGTAGCAAAGCACTTCCATCAATTATATTAAATAGTAAAGAACGTTTAGCTTAATTTTAAGTATCCCTGTATATTGCTCATAATCAAGATGCACTATAAACAATATTGCGTACTTAAATTTAGTCTTACTTGAAAAACATCTAACACAAAATAAATTACAATTCTAGCAATTTCCCATATAGATCTTAATATGTCCAAATACATTGGGTAGCCCTGCAAACGAATGATGAATGGTTTCCATATCACAGTCTGCACAAAACTTGCTTTTATGCATAATTATAAATTTTGTTCATTCAGCCTATAGATATTACACTTTACTTACCACAAACTCCCCCATAGCCATAATGTATTTGAATTCTCATGGATTTCTCTGTACACGAATCATTTGCTTGATCTCATCGAAAAGTTTAGTGTAGCGTGCCTATATAATACACATTTAGGATAGCAAGTTTAGATTTTCTGCTACAATTTGTTCTTGAGGTATCCTGATAACTGACAGACACAGAGACTAACTGCTAAAAACATGTTTTTCTGATTTAGGGGGACCTCAAAACGTGTAAATATAACAAAAATTTAATTGCGACCCCAAAACAATACTTTCTCTACCATATATATGGGTAAGAGAAAGTAAAAAAAAAAAACGCTTATAAAAAAAAAAAAAAAAAAAATCTGGAGTGACTCCACTCGACTTTCCGAACATTGAGTAACTAACAGTTTTGTAGATAAAATAAAGAAAGAGGAGTTGCTAAACAAACAAAAAGGAGAAAACCATAACAGAGTGTTTGAGTATTTTTCTCCATATATCACACGAGGTTTTATTTAACGCTACTGAACTTAGAGCCCTTAGATCATAATGATAAAGAATTTTTCGTTGTGTCCATGTAAAAATCTATAAATGCTAGATTCACCAAAATGCTTATAGTTAGTGCAACAGTGATTTATAATATTCATACAAATTTTCAGCTCAATTGAATAAGGCGTTTAGATGCTATCGCTGGTCTCATAGGCCAAAAAGATAAAGAATTTTTCTTTGTGTCCCTGTAAAAAAACTGTAAGTGCTAGATTCACCAAAATCTATACAGTTGGTTCAAATTTGACCTATAACATGTGTACAAATTCTTTGCTGAGATTAATAAGGCGTTTAGACGCTATCACACTTTTAAAAATTTGGCAAAGAATTTTTCTTTGTGTCCCTGTAAAAAAACTATAAGTGCTAGATTCTCAAAAATCTATACAGATTGAGTATCTGTGACCTATAATGTGTGTATAAAGTTTTTGCTCAATTGAATAAGGCGTTTAGATGCTATCGCACTTTTAAGATTTTGGTCCCTTGGCCATAATGATAAAGAATTTTTCTTTGTGTCCCTGTAAAAAAACTATAAGTGCTAGATTCACCAAAATCTATAGGGTTCGTACTATGGTGACTTACAATATAAGTACCAACTTTCAGCTTATTCGAACAAAGCGTTTAGACGCTAGCGTGTTCACTCACAGACATACACACATACATACACACACATACATAGATCATCGTAAAAATAGTGAAAACGGACTCGTTGGACCTCGAAACGTATAGAAACATCAAAATCTCGAATTCGGATTTCTGACATGATTACAATACTTTCCTCACTATAGTGTTCGGAAAGTAATAATAATAATTCTCGACATACTAGTTTTGGGGAATTTTAAAATCGGCGTGACTTTCTGAATCTAAAATCTTCATCCCTAATCATTTGTACTTAAAATAAATCCCATATGGAAAAAAAAATAGTTTTTGTAGACTTCAAAATGCATCAAAAAGTAGATACCCAGACAATTTAAAGAACTTGCATCAAACTGGGTAGTTCACACCTGCAAGATTAGTTCAAATTAAGATCATTCAAGCTTGCACAGGTCCCGCTTGATTATTCAAGCAGCAATCATTAAACATCAAGCATTCACTATTCTCGCTACAGCATACATGAATCAAGTAATTCCTGAAATCAGGGAATACAAAAGGTAAAATTCAGAGTAAATTGTGCTAGCAGGAGGTTGAAAATGTTTCTTCCCTATTTCTAAAATAGCATCCAGAAACATTGCATTAACATCTAACAGATTTGACCTTTTTTTTTTCTTTCTTTCATTCTTTCCTTTTTTACGCTAACTCAAAGAAACCCTTTTCCATTTCATATCTTAATATAATGTTTAACCCTTTACCTGCTGGCGAAAATTTACAAAATTCGCCTCAAAGTGCCGCCGTTCTCTTTCAACTCTAAAATGAGTAAATCTTTCAAAAACACTGTCAGGATTACTTTCAAGGTTATTTTACTGCATTGTCAAACCGTGTCAGTAGTTTCACTTGTAGCAGTACAATACAAAGGAACGTACTTCAGAAAAACATATATATACGCCCGGGGCAGTTAAGGGGTTAAAATATATCACTTTAAAAAATAAAATTAATTAAAATATAGATTCGTATCTTCGAAAAAGATACAGAAGAAATGAAAACTTAAAATTTATTAACATGATATTTATTACGAGCAAGAAAAACATTTTGTAGGATTTGATTTCAATGTAAATTAATCCATTTAACTTTCATTATCCACTGTTAAAGATATCGAAGGGTGCAAACATTTCCATCTGAAGATTACACCATTATATATTATTAATAATTTCTATCACATCCAGGAAAAAATTACTGTTAAAAAAAACTTCACTCTTATTTTTGCATATAACACAAATGCTTTCATACCACAGTATTCTAAGTTCAATAAATATATAATTACTCTGAGATTCTAAACGTTGCTTTTGAAATACTATAAATACTTCGCTACAGAAATTGGGATCGATCTATATATTAATTTGAAACATGTTTTTGTCTGTCTCCACTATATTGAGAGAACTACTTGGTGTAAAAATTTGGTTGAGGTGTCTAAAAAAAGTCTTGGTCTGTAGATGTGCTATGAAAAGAGAAAAATTAAAAAAAAGCCAAACGGTTTCGGGGGGGGGGGGGGGGACGGTTAAAAACACGTTTACGAGCTTAACCAAGCTCCAAATTACTTCACGGTGAAGAAATTGTACCTTTTGGTACTAGAGTCGAATACTAAAAAATAACTTTCTGCGAATTTGGAATTTTCGATTTTAAAGGGGGAAAGTAGATTTGGAGGAAGGGGGGAAATTAGTTTGAGAGGGAAATCCGTTCTAGACCCACACATGTAGCACCTCATTTTAAAGGTTTTGAAAATTCATGTTGATTGGAGATGTTTGTATACAATATAGGGCACCCCCTGGTGGTGAAAAATGGAACTAGGTGATTTTGCAGTAAGCCCTATCATGTTACACCTTATTTTAAAGGTCTTGATATTTCCTGACCGTTGGTGATGTTCGTACAGAACACACTGTGCCCCCTGGTGGTGGAAAGAGCAACTAAAGGATTTTGCAATTGACACCACCATGTGACACCTTATTTGAAAGGTCTTGGAAATTCAAGACGATTGGTGATGAAGGTCTTAAAATTTCATGTTGATTGGGAATGTTTGTATACAATATAGTGCGACCCTGGTGGTTAAAAATGGAACTAGGTGATTTTACAGTAGACCCTATCATGTTACACCTTATTTTAAAGGTCTTGGTAATTCTGACCGTTGGTGTTGTTCGTATAGAACACGCATTGTCCCCTGGCGGTGAAAAGTGCAACTAAAGGATTTTGCAGTTGACACCACCATGTGGCACCTTATATGAAAGGTCTAGGAAATTCAAGGCAATTGGTGATGTTCGTATACAACATAGTGCACCCTCTGGTGGAGGAAAGTGGATTTTGCAGCGCGTGCGTAGCATGCTTGCTATACAGTGCTGCAGCCACAGGCAGCGGTAACACGAGTCTAGAGGTTCGTTCGGTTCAAGATTAATTTTTGAGAATTTTTTAATGTTATTAGCGGGCTGCATATACGCTGTCGCAGGCACCGGGTCACGAGCCCGAGTTCCATTCTGTTTGAGGTAATTTTTTTTTTGTTACAGATGATTATTTTTTTTATGATGCTTTCTTTTAAAAATAGAAATTCAAACAAAATCGAGTTAAAGATATAAAACCATACACATTTAAGGTTATTATCATGGGCTCGGGCATTGCCGGGCGAGTTCGTTCGGTTCCAGGTTATTTTTTTGGAATTCTTTTATGTTATTAGTGGCCCGTGTATGCGCTGCCGCAGGCACCGCGATCACAAGGCAGAGTTTCGTTCGGTTCGAGGCAATTTTTTTTGTTACAGCTAATCATTTTTTTCGTGATGCTAATATTTAAAAACAGAAATTCAAACAAAATCGAGTTAAAGGTATAAAATCATACAAATTTAAGGTTCATTTAAGGTATCATGGGCCCGGGCAACAGCGAGCGTTTTCGCTTGGTTCCAGATTAATTTTTGGGAATATTTTTATGTTATTAGCGACCGGCGTATGCGCTGCCGAAGGCACCGGGGTCACAAGGCAGAGTTTCGTTCGGTTCAAGGTAATGTTTTTTGTTACAGCTGATTATTTTTTTGCGATGCTTTTATTTAAAAATAGAAATTCAAACAAAATCGAGTTAAAGATGTAAAACCATACAAATTTAAGGTTATTACCATAGGCCCGAACAACGCCGGTCGTGTCAGCTAACATGTAGTATTTAACGGAATAGAAAATAAAAGATAGCAACTGTTTATTTGGGTCAGTTTGACGTCACATTGACAGTACTTTGTAGAAAGTGATGTCATATATAATATTTCTATTAATAAGTATTTTTCCGAATTTCTTTTTTTTAAGTGAAATGTCGTAAAATATATTACATATTTTAACTTGAAATACATTTATAATGATGCGATGATTTTTGAAACATTACAGTCAATAAAGTGATCGTCGAATTCGACGGGTTTCAGCTAGTAGGCTTTATTCCCAAACACATCTTCTTTATAAAATCATTTGCCTTAATTTTAAGAGGAGGGATAGGAGAAATCCGTTTTTGGCATGAAATTTTGGATTTTTGAATAAAACTCTGCAAAGAATGGAACAAAGATGTAAAAAACAGCCATGCGACTTCTTTAGGATATTTCCAAAACACGTTTTTAATTTTTTGGACCTGCCATTGTTTTTTTTTTTTGGTTGTGTGTGTGTGTTTGGGGGGGGGTATTGTATGTATTACAAAGGGCAAGTTTGAGACACCCTTTTTAGTGCTAAATTTGTCCTGGGAAATTTATGAGAGCTGCAGTCATGAAGTTTGGTGCTTGGATTTTTTATATGTATCTGACAACTAAAGAAACGGGATTTATCAAAATACCCCCACTTTCCCCCTGGAGGGCAGGAAGAAAAAAACGAATTGCTTCATGGTGAAGAAATTGTACATGGTGAGATCAGAATTGAGTATATATAAAACAAATACCATTTTTAATTATTGATTCTTAAAAAAAGAGAGGGAAAAATCGTTTTTTGGGGGGAAATTTCAGAAATTCCGGATTTTTTAGTAGCTTTATTAAAGATGTTACAAAGGTATTTCCAAAGATATTTTCTCTCTTGTGATTTTCGATTTATTTATTTATTTTTTGGGAAGGGGGGGCTTTTAAAGTAGCAAATTCAAGACCCCCCCCCCTCTTTTAGCGGTAAATTTGTCTTTGGAAATCTATGGGATCTACAATAACGAAATTTGGTGTGTAAATTGTTTATATGTATATGACACTTATTGCAATGGGATTTTACAAAATCTCCCCCCCCCCCCTTGAGGACGAGGGGGCTATAAACACGTGTAAAAACACATTTTTACATTTCAATTTGCCTTAAATTATCTTAGAATGGCAAACTTTGGTGTGTGGATGTTTATTAGGTGTACGCAGTATGTACTTTGTCGAGATTTCGCAAAACTTCGAACTTAGCCACTAGGGAAGGGGAAGTAAGAATCGGGTAAGTTGCTGCCGAAAGCAGTGGGAACATGGACTCCTCACTTTGCGAGCGAGAAAAATCTCTACCGAACACAACGGGAACTTTAACTCAGGTTAATTAATAATGATAAGGGATTGTGACAACTCATTTAAATATTGTGTCCAGCAAAGCGGGCAAAGCTTGCTAGTCTCTATATAAATAAATGGCTAAGAGATTTTTGACTCTGTCTGTGTGTTGAGGCAAGTTGCCACCAGATTTTCATACTTTAGTTAATTTTAAAAAATCTAATAGTCCGATCGACAAGTTAATTAAACCGACGGATTCAGGAAAAATGCCCCTTTCATTTGGTACCTTATTTGTAACGAAACTTTGATTAGATTTTTTAAAAATTAATTAAAATGTGAAAATAATAACCTGGTAAAAGCTTTAAAAATGGACATTTTACTTCAATTTTTTCGATACTGTCTGTTTCAAAACTGTCATCTGATAAGCACCCAAATGGAAGCCCACTGGTAAGCTATTGTCACAGGCAATAGGAACAGACACCCGAGAATGAGTGGGTCACTGCCAAAGGCAGTGGGAAACCAAAGCGGACTTTAAAGTAATTTCATGATGTCTTTAAATTTTATTTTTGTTTGTAAAACGATATAGAAAAGAGTTTTCTTTCACACATTCACGCCGGCGTGAACCACCGGTGGGTCACATGCTACAGTCAGCAGAAAAATATCCGAGCACTAGCAATGATCTCTGTCCAAAAAAAGTACACTTAATAGTGCTTTGTTAAATAAATCCTTGACGAATCATGTACTTAGTCAGTCTAAGAACATGATTCGATAAGGATTTATTGAACAAAACAGTTTTAAGTGTACTTTTTCGATATCAGAATTATTGGCTAGCGCTCGGAAACTTTTGAGTAGACTATGCAAACAAAATGTGCGCAAGAAAAGCCTTCGTTGATTCACTACCTTCATTGATTTCATTAATTAAAAAATGGTTTCGTTAACAAACTTTGATCTATTGGCATGCAGGCCGAGTTTTGTACATATCGAGTTTGATTTTGAAATTTTTCCCGCATTCGGAAATCGGTACGTTTCTGAACCGGGGCTTTGCTAGTAGTCGATAAAGATTTATATCATTTTCTTTCTAATTGGATGTTATAGTTTCATAATTTTTAATAAAATTATTAAAAATTGTATTGAAGATGATTTTTCTTGTTTTCTATGTTTGTTTCTGATCAAATTGCTTTTTTTCCCAACATGTTTTGTTGATTAGTTAGATCACTGAAAAGCTCACTATCTTATGCCGCCAATGGGCTATTATAACTGTGGACAGGATGCAGAATGGTAAAATATTAATAATTAAAAAAAAAAAAAAAAAAAAAAAAAAGCACCAAGTGGACCAACAGACTAATTTTTCCCTTATGAATGTGAATTGCACTATTAAACACTATTTGAATGCATGCTTGCAGCCAATATTATAAAAGAAGTGAAAGATTTATCATATTTCAGAAGACAGTTTAGGCTCAGGAAATAGAAGCTCTTGTGAAAATATTAGTTTTTTTTTTTTTTTTTTCAATTGTATTTACAGTTGAACACATTTCTTTAGTTTCTATTAGTACTTTATACTGGAAGTGCTTAAGCAGATGAACGAAAAGTCACATTTTTCGGTTCACATTGGTATTTATATACATTTCTTCCTTTTTTTACATTAAAGTAAACTTGTTAATTGCAGTTGTATTAGCCAGACTTCACAATACATTTCATATTTTATAGATTCTGTTGTTTTAAAAAAATGCAATTTGGATTTTTTTTTTTTTTTTTTTTTTTTTAACAGTTTAAAGTAGTATTTATTATTATTTTTTTTATGGATGATCAAGTTTTCATTGGTATTTGGTGTTTTAAGATTAAAGGCAACTGAGTACTCGAGGATCCCAGGCCGGATAAAGTTTACATTATATAACTACATTTAAAGTTTAAATTGCAAAATTTTATAATGTGATAAATATGCTAAGAAAAAGATATAATATCTGTTGTCCTTAGTGAAAAAGAAGAGATCACCAATTTATTTAACAAACATATTTAATTCCTCTGAAGAATCCTGATTATCTTGATAATGTATATTAAGGGAGCAATCAGCAATATGAAACAATATTTTGCCCAATATATATCATGAAAATATACACATGTCATGTATGTTTTCGATTCCCAAGGACAACATATCAAATCTATGCCTATGCTAAAAACAAAGTATAAATGCATAAAGCATAAATCACTACGTTCTCTGGGACTTTTAAATTTTTCTTTTATTTTCATTCTCTCCACACACAAAATTTTTTAAATGATAATATATAATTAATAGTAACTCCACTACATACACAGCATCACTTAATAAGAATGTAATATATATATTAATCAGGATACCATTTATTATATTTCATAAACCAAAGTAATTACTTACATAAAACAAAGAATGTTGAATACATTATAAAATAGATAACATTCTAAAAAATTGAACACAATTTTATTTTTTAAATAAGACGCAATAAAACATATACGTGATGAAAAGTATCCGGTTTTAATTCAATCTTTTCAATGTAAACTTGATCATCCATAAAATTTAGTACTTCTTTAAATTTCAACATAAAAACATTAGCATGTACATTTTATAGGAAATTACATTTTTCTCAAACGATAGTAATACATAAAACCAAATTAACACGCGAAGCATGAATCTGTTAAATCTGATATGCATTACGAAGTCACACTAGTACAACTGCACAATTAACAAGTGCTATTTAATCTAATGTAAAATACAAAAAAGAAACCTGTATAAATAATACCAACATAAACTGGAAAATGTGATTTAACCGCTCAAATACTTCTCAGTATAAAATAATTTAAACTAAAGAAAAGAATTCGTCTGAAAATACGATTTAAAAAACATACCATGCTTCCAACAACAGCTTCTGTTTCACGATTTAGTATGAAATATCTCCTGAAATTTGTTTAATCATCCATTTCTTTTATGATTTTCATATATCTTATTCTTGGAAGATAATTTCTTTTTATTAAACTATTTATTTTTTGTGACTCCTCTTTTTGGAATCTTAGGGGTACATACAAATGAAACACTTCCGTTTGCAAAGTCGTTTGCAAGCGTTCCATATGTATGACTACAGTCGGCAACAAAAGTACCCGAGCACTAGCAAAAATTCCTATGTAAAAAAAGCACACTTAACACTGTTTTATTAAATAAATCCTTGTTGAATCGTGTTCTTAGACTGACCAAGAACAGGATTCCACAAGGATTTATTTAAGAAAACTGTATTCAGTGTACTTTTTTTACATAGGAATTTTTGCTAGTGCTCAGATACTTTTGCTGCGGACTGTATTTGCAAAAAACTTGCAGAATTTACGTCATCGAAGTTGCAAGCGTTCCATTTGTATGTAACCCTTAAAATATACACAAAACATCGACGAAATCCGCCATGTTTGTAATTGTCTGGTTGATTTGCTAGCGTCAACAACAACAATGGGGAAATGGGGAGTGGGTAAAAGCGTTCATGAAAACGATTACCCGGGTTAAAGTTATGACGTCATTTTCTGGGGATGTGCGTACCCATGCCCAAGCCCGGGCTGTGTATCGTGAACTCAACCTAACACAGAGACAGCGGGCGGGTTCAGGCTCTCGACCGATCCAATTGGTCGTGGAACAATGCGTCCAGTGTCATCGACCGGTCTGGATCAAAGTCGTCCAGTGTAATGTGTTCCATGGACCGGTCGTGGATCAAATCGCCCAAGAACTTTTTCCGAGTCATTTGATCCATTTACAAATCCATTGCTCTGATTGGCCGTTGGTTATTGCTCTGGTTCCGCCATCTATCGGTCCTTACAAACGCGAATATGCATACATTTTTTTTTTTGGTAAAGAACTGTATAATTGTTTTAGAATTATAAATATATTCATGCAATGGATTTAAATATAATACAATAATGCAAATAAAAAAAAATTATCGAATATTATTTAAATTTAATAAAATAAAATTTTAAGATGCTCCCTGCTAACAATTTTTAAATTTTCAGTTTAACAAAATATTTTAAATATGTTTTGTACTGCTTTGTTAATATATTTGCATTAAATTTTAGCATTCAAACATAAAAGTAATTAACAATATTTAAAAATCAATATTTAATTTGTATTTAAATTTAAAAAAAAAATCATAAATATATTAAACATTTAAAATATTATTGATTGAAATCATAATTAATTGAATTTGCAAACCAGTCAATGAAGTGATAATTTAAAAAACTGTTTCTTTCTTTTTTTTTTTTTTTCAATCATTGATTTAAATCAAAATTTAAATTTTATATTTTTTTGGCAATGTGTAATAGTTTCATATTTCTTACCTTAAATCATAATAATAAAACTTGAACCTACTTCTTATTTACATCAAATATTTGAATGCTAAATATTTGCTTTAACATTCCAACTTAAAAATATTTAACAAAAATTAGCTTGATAATAAATCCATAAAATATTACTTAAAATTGTTTACAATATATCGTTAAAATACAAAAATGCATAATTGAGGGAAAAATTAAAAAAAATTTCCTGGAAAATTTTCTAAAATTAAAATTTTATTGTTATTATTTTTTTTAAAAATGATTTTCGAAAAAGAATTATATAATTAATATTATTGTATCTCATTGCATATGTACCCAGCTATGCAGAATAGAAAAAAATAGATATGCATCTATCTTTTTTTATTCGTAGTTAAATTATATTTTTAATTAATGAATTAAATTTTTCTTTAACGAATTTAATTCTAATATTTTAGAGCTAATTTCAAACTAAGCCTACAGATGGCAGCACTGATTTTGATCCAATAGAGGGATCGGAATCGTCCAGCCTTTTCTTTCGACCGGTCGTGGATCAAATGTCTCAGGGCCCAGTTGGATCGGTCGAAGTGTTCCAGAGGCTGGACTCGCCCAGCGATATCGTGCGGTCAGGCACGATCGGAACAAGGAACAAAGTCTAATACATGACAGTCAGAAAGAAATGAAAGCAGTACAGGAAGATATGAAAGACAGTTTGACCGAAGAAATTAAATTAAGATGAAATGAAGAAAGAACTCTCATCAGTAACAGATGATTTGGTAACCATAAAAGAAGTGATAGAGAGCGAATTATCAGTGATGGGAAATTAAAGAGAAAGTTATGAAGATAGAAGAGTTTTTGGAGAGAAAATTATGAAGATAGAAGAGAGTTTTGAAGAGAAAGTTATGAAGATAGAAAAGAATTTTGGAGAGAAAGTTATGAAGAAAATAGAGGAACATCTTGAGAGGAAAGTAGAAGAGAAGTTAACCTCCATGTCCCAGGAAGATAAAAGGAGAGTTAAAAGAATCCAGAATCAATTAAGCTATCCACCTATGATGGCAGCTCCTCCTGGCAGGTGTATAAGACACAATTTTAAATTGTTGCTGAAGCTAACGGCTGGGATTCTACTGCAAATACAGCTGCTGATCTGGTAGAATCGTTACGGGGCAATGCAGCAGATATCTTGGAGACCTTTTCAAAGGAACAGCAAAATGACTTTGAAGCTTTGACCAGAGCACTGGAGCTGCGTTTTGGAAGAAAATGGCCCAGAGAATATAGTCGACTCCAGTTAAGATCACGTCATCAGAGACCAGGGGAAAGCTTACAAGAACTAGCATCAAATATCTAGAGGCTATCACACTTAGCTTTCCCGGACTGTCACCCTAAACTCGCAATGATTTGGCCCTAGAATACTTCATTGATGCTGTGGGATATCCAGAGATTCAAAATGCACTCATACTCTCTCACAGCAAGGATGTGGAATCAGCTTTAGTGTATGTCCTGAAGAATGAGGCAGCCCAACAAGCCTCCTGTAAAGACCGCAAGAGCAGCACAACAGTCAATTTGGATGGCTCTCAAGATGACCCGAGAGAGATAAAAAATATTCTGGCAGATCGTACTAGGAGATTACGCAATCTTGAGAGTAATAAAAAAGCGAAGAATCCAACGACTAAATGCTAAGACTGTGGAAGAGATGGGCACATCAAACGAAGCTGCCCGTTTAGACAATCCAAAGAGACTACCAAGAAGACCTTTGAAATACGTCATCGGGAAGGAGTTCAATATGAAAATCCAGATGTCACGGAAGCCCTGCTCGGAAAGTTGCAAGTACTGCTCTAGAGCCGAAGAGAAGTACTAGCAGATAAATCCAGTTGCTCACCAAGCTACAGTCTCAACACCATCAAAACTGGACCAGTGGAGTGACCAGGAAATTAGACAAGCCTAGTTGGAAGATTCCAACATAAAGCCAATACTACAGTTGAAAGAGACGTCCAACAACGGACCTACCTGACAGGACATTTACTCATTTAGCCCCATTATGAAAAGTTATTGGGCACTCTGGGACTCTCTTCATCTTAGAAATGGCATACTTTACAGAAAATGGAAATCTGATGATGGAAGGAGTTTCAGATGGCAGATCTTATTACCAAGATTGAAGATTCCAGATGTTCTACAGCAGTTGCATAGTAGCCCTATCGGAGGCCATTTTGGGGTAGCGAAGACTCTACAAATAGTTCGAGAACACTTCTACTGGTGCAAGGCAAGGGAGGACGTGGGGAAATGGTGTAAATCCTGTGATGCTTGTGCAGCACGTAAAGGCCCAAAGAAACAAATCCAAGGAAGACTACAACGATATAATGTGGGAACACCATTTGAACGAATCGCTTTCGACATCTTGGGTTCCTTGTCACGGACCTCCAGTTTAAATAAGTACATCCTCGTCGTGATGGACTATTTCACTAAGTGGTCTGAGGCGTGTCCCATTCCCGATCAAGAGGCATGCACAGTCGCAGAGCTCCTAGTGTAGCAATCAGCAATGGGTGTCAAGGTACGGCACACCCCTACAACTTCATACCGACCAGGGTATGAACTTTACCTCTGTCGTTTTCAAAAGACTGTGTCAATTACTCGGCATAGACAAAACCTAGACAACACCCTTACATCCCCAGTCAGATGGCATGGTTGAGAGGTTTAACCGTACCATCCTGAATAACCTTTCTCTTCTAGCATCAAGGAACCAGCAAGACTGGAACTTGAAATTGCCATTGTTCCTGCTGGATTATCGAAGTGCTGTCCATAAAACCACCGGCTACACTCCAGCTCAGATGCTGTTTGGACGCGAATTTTGCCTCTCATGTGATCTCCTGTTTGGTTATCCACCAGATGCACCTTCATCGCCGAGGAGTACATATAAGATCTCCAGGCATGATTTGAAGACGTACACAACTTTACTTGGGTGCAGATTCACATGGCAACGGAGAAGATGAAGACAAGGTATGATCTAAAGGGAGGAGAAAAAGTTTGGTTGTGGAACCCTGTTTGACGCAAAAAACCCTCTCCCAAGCTACAGTGTAACTGGGATGGTCCCTAAACCTACATAGTCTTAAAGACTGAATGATGTAGTGCTAAGAATTGCTAAAACCTTCATCAAAACAGAAGGTGATCCATTATGATCGGTTAGCCACATACCACACATAACTATAATGATCAAATTAAAAATGTAAATATTTGTTAAATTTGTGCATGTGTAATGTGAATATTAGTACTTATTTGTAAATTTTGTAAATATTTATCACTTGATTTTGCAATCTGTATTTTTATTTTATTGTTATATGCAACTTAGATTTTGTATTTTAGATTGTTTAGTTTGTTTAATTCCACATACCACACATAACTATAATGATCAAATTAAAAATGTAAATATTTGTTAAATTTGTGCATGTGTAATGTGAATATTAGTACTTAATTGTAAATTTTGTAAATATTTATCACTTGATTTTGCAATCTGTATTTTTATTTTATTGTTATATGCAACTTAGATTTTGTATTTTAGATTGTTTAGTTTGTTTAATTTCGTCTCCTGAAGTGGGATTGTACTGCCCGGAACATGCAATCCTTGGGAGGGAGGCAGTGTTGCAAATTTGTAAATAATTCTGTTATTTTTGTAGAAATTCTTTCAAGGAGGCTTAGTAAGTTGATAAAATATTAATTTTCTGCATTTCTAGCTTGTTTTGGTGTTAAAATAACACAATTTTCTGTTAAAAACACATAAAAAAGCGGCAGGTAATGGATATGGCACCAAATTTGGTGAGTTTTTCTCCTTGGCGACTTTTGGCGAGAAAATCGTTATTATCAATATACCAAAGATGGAAGCTGTAACATCATTGGTTAATGAGATACAGGAAATTAATAGACTTTTCCACAGGGGTATTTAATGCTCCTATTACACACAATGATCTTTCAGACAACTTTCATTTGAGCCAATTTTTACTCCAATTTTTGAAATCCGAAAGAGGGTTACAATAGTTGAGTCAAAAATTGTTCGAAAAACTGGTTTGCACGGTATACAGTACATGTCAAGTGCAGCTGCTTATCGTTGTTTTAACAGGGACGAGGTGAGAGAGCGAACAGAACAACAGTGAATGAATTTCCCCATGGCACTGTCTTTTCTCAGAGCGTAAAGAGCTTTCTTCTCATTTTCTTGTCACAGTAAAAGGAGATGTTCTTAAGAACAACTTTTTCTGACTAGCCAGAAAAAATTGTTCGTATTCCCAATTTCTATCACACTGGGTGTTGAAATGGTTTGAGCCAACAAAATTGGCTCAAATTAACAATTGGCTCAAGAGTTGTGCGTAAACTCGTTGTGTGTAATAGGGGCATTTTTGAAATACAGTTGCATTGTTGTTTGTTAATGCTCCTATACATCCTGTACTGTGGATTGGCTGTTAACAACTGTTATTTAAGCTGTGTTTACTGGTGAAACTGAAGTTGATACCTGGTTTATAGACTTGTATTCTTCTGGAATTTTCTGTAAATAAACTAATGAGCTTCTGCAAGTTTCGCCTTTTATTCTCGGACAACTTACGAACTCCTGAGTATGCAACAATATATATATATACATAGCCAGTCTGATAAATAAAAACTAATGGCAGGAAAGGCATTCATTTACGTTTTTTTCACAAATCTGAATCAATATGAAGATATAATTTATTTTTCAGATTACTATTTTTCTCTATATACATTCTTAAAAGGGAACTATTTATTAATTTATTTTTCATTATTATTATTATTAGGGCCTTCTATATCCATCTGAAAATACTGGTTTCATAAAAATTACTGACTTCCAATTTTCAATGAATTTACATATTTTGAGATGTTGTGAATGCGATTTGATCATTATTGTATGCCATTTTAAGATATTTGTATTAAAATTTTGTAGATGTATACAATGTGGATACTGTATCTGACAAAGAAATGCATTGAATTCCATGAAACTTTACTTGGTTTGACCCTGGCATAAATTGGTGATGATTAGATTTTGGTACATACCGTCCTGTAGGTGGCGTTACTATTCTGCTCTTTTCCTCTTTTGCTAGAAGATTATGTATATTTGCTTCAAACTTGATATGGCTATTATAAAATAAAACTATATTAATTTAACTTGGATGCATATCAGCCGATAAGGGGTGCTTTTATGCTGCAATTTTCACTAATTACTGAAAAAATTATCGCAGCTTCTATAGTATATAAATGCACCAAATTTTATATATAAGATGGGTATTGTGAAAAATTACAATGGTTTTATTTGGTAGTTAAGACCGCTGTATGGCAATTTTTCACATTTATGTAAAGGGTTATGCATTTTATGCTCATGTATATAAAGGCCAAATCAGCTACCATTTGTATACAAGTGTAACAAACTTGAAATGTGAGATGGCTTTTATGAAAAATTGCTGATTCAATTTGGGTTCATATAAGCCTATAGGTTGTACAGCTCTTTTCAGGTGTTTTTTTGCCAAATAATATTCAAAAGTGATATAGTTTTAGAAAAACAGGTTTTTGATGACCACAACATACTATTTTACATTTGAATTCATTGTATTTTATACTGTGATAGGTTATGTCTTAATATGAATTTTAACTGCAGAGAGGTAGTTTTACATTTGAAGTCTTTCAGTTGATTGATATATCGTAAGTCTGTACTTTAAAAACTATTAAAATTTTATGTGATATTCTTATTGCAAAGATATTCCTATACCAATTTTCTCCACAGAGGACACTCCCCCTGAGGGGGAGTCAGTTAATGCAATAACAAATCAATGCAATAACAAATCAGTTATGCATTGATTTAGATGATATTATTTAAGGTTTCATGGACTGGCAATCTATTTACTTGATTACCAGGACAAAAAAGCTACGGTTCCCAGTCAAACTTAAGAGGGCACTCCCCCTGAGGCCCAGGACCTTTAATATAGTGAACTGGTCTTATTCCTAACACCAACACCATCTATATCAATTTTCCAGAGTAATAAAAGTGATTTTTCTTCAAAATGGTCTACAAGTTCTATACCACATTTGAAACAAATCAGTTATTGCATTGATTTAGATGATATTATTCGAGGTTTCATGGACTGGCAATCTCTTTACTTCAGGACAAAAATGCTACGGTTTCCAGTTACACTTAAACTTCCATTTATTTATTCTATTTTCCAGAGTTTAGATAGATCGATCAGCATTTTGGGCGCCACTATATTACATAGATTTGATTTTAGGCTTGTCTGTCTGAGCCTGCAAACATGTGTTCGTATATCTCCTACCCCACTACACTCTAAACCAGAGTGATAGTGATTCAATCTTATTTTTGCTTTTGAAGGAAATCATGCCGCCATGTTACTTGGTTGCTTCATTATGCCACTTTTTTGAAATCGGTGTCTAGAAGAAAGATCTTTCTTTTTAAAAAGTCATTAAAAATATGGTGATGGATTCATTGCAACAAATGAAAATAATTAAAAAAATAAGTAATATTAAAAATTCTAATTTCTAAAAGAAAATCTGACAAAAGAATTTTGTGATTTTGGCACCCTCAAAAATCTGGCGCCCGGGTCTAGTGTCCCCTTCACAGTAGTGGCACCAGAAATTCCCTGACGGGGGGACACCATCTCCCCGACAGGGGGGCACTACATAAAGAGTTTATTATATGAGTATTTATCAAAAACTGCAAAACTGTTAATAATATTAGTGTTAATATTTGTACCATTCCATTTGTTAGTATTCCTCGTGGTTTTGGAGATCATCGTGTCACAGACAGACATTTTCTAAAAATATCGTGGTCAAAATGTGTTTTGGACCTCTCAAAACGTGTATATTCATGGAAAACTGGAAGCTGAAAATTTTTACGAATCCAATACTTTCTTCTGTTGATTATAGAATGGAAAAACTGGAATGCTCTAACTTTGTAAAAGGAAAGAAAAATACTGCTAAAAGTAGAAAAACTGGAAATTTTGTATTTGTTCCCCTGAGAGATTTTAGGAATATGCCCCGATGGGGGGTTACAGACTCCCCGACGGGGGGAGGGGGCTAGCTGGCGCAACCCCTGCCCCTTCACACGGCCCCGTAGTAAGGTAATTTGATTCATAAAAATAAACGTTGTTTCATCACTCAATCATTCATCAAAAAGTTCTGAAAGCTAATTCGTCAGAAAACATCATGGAATAAAAAGTTTAGTTCTCGGCCAAGCATGACCTCCCTCAGTCAATGCACATCTTCAACTACTCACTCAGTTGGGTAAAAAAAAAATATTGTACCCTGGACACCAGTTACGCTTGCTATGCCACTGGGTAAGCTGTTGTGAAATTAAAAATATATGCAAATTTTAAACAGTAAAATTAAGAGTGGAAAATTTTTGTTAACTTTTTAATTTATATCATTTAAAGATATTTAATCTTAAATATTTTATTAGAAAGTTCGTAACTTTTGAATTGCAACTCAACTTGCAGAGATTAGAGTTTTGATTTTTGAGCTGATAAGTTTGCACTTACAATAGTATGTGAGTTGTAACTTTAATATATATATAAAACTCTGAATTTAAATGCTATTTAATTTTCAGAAATAATTTTTCTTTTTAAATAATAACTATAAACACTAAAATTTTTAAACTTTAAAGACCGTGTTTTCCCCATTACAAATAAAAATTAGAATAATATGAAATACGCAGAGAGAAAAAGTCCAATGTGATTCACTCTTTGCAGAGTGATTTGCTTAAGAATGTACAAGGCTTTGGGAGTGTTACGATATTCAAGGACAATTTGGAATCACATAGCAATATAGAGCATGGTAATGCCTTCTTCATACAGTAGAGGGTGTTATACAAGTTTGTCTTCACAACAATTCTGATAAAAATAGCTATTGTGTTGATCAATGCAATTTCAACATGAGTTCTATGTTCTTCTATCATTACACCAATATAAACTGGCAATGTGGCAACACTTAAATATTATATTTGCAGGGGTAGTTATTAAGAAAATTAAATCAGTGGCTTGCTTTGCAGGACCAGTAATTGTAAGATTTCACTGATTTGTACATACTTTGACAAATCCATTCTACTGTATATAATATTTTTTAAAAAAATTTAAATCTGTTTTTTTTTTTTTTTTTTTTTATTTAGATGGCAAATATAATTTTTGGAAATTAAAAAATGTAAATGAACTTGCATATAAATCAAAAATTTATACTTTAATAAACAAGTTAAATGTCACATATATCATTAAGACTTAAAAGATAAAACAAAGGTTATTAAAGTGAAATTAATTTAAAAATTAAATAGAATAGATGATAATGACAATTAAAATGAAATACTTGTTACATACCATTCTGTGACAGATTTATGGGTAATTTTAGAGAAGAGTTAAAAATGAAAAAATTAAAAAGTTCACTGGTTGATTGGACCACTAGAATTTATATTTTGCTGGTCTACTGAATATTTTTTGTGATACCGGTCCAACAGACCACTGCTAATTTCGAGCCCTGATATTTGGATTTGACTGAATCAGTCATGGTGATCCAATTGATTGGCATGCTTGATTGCTGGATCTTCTAGAATGTTAGGGTTTCCATTTGGCAATAATATGAAGCCAATGTGAGTGCTAATTTGTGGTTGAGTACATTGTGTAGCATATATACTTTTAGATAATGTGAAACTTAACATAAAGATGCTTTAACTCTTATTGTTTTTGCTCTTCTTCCGATTCTAGCTGGCACAGAAAACACTTTTGATGCTGTAATACTATGTAATTCATATTGTCTTTCACTAATTTACCTCAACTAGAAGCTTGCACCTACTTACCTTTTGCATATACATACAGCATGTTAAAAAAAAAAAAAAAAAAAAAATATTCAAGAAGAACTGTTTATTATTCCCAAGCACAATCTAAACAAATATTCAGTTTTTTTTCCCCCCATTTTGATTAAGGATATTCTATTCTGCTAAAATATGTCAGCAAGAATTTTGATAAAAAATAGAAATCAGATAATTTTGCTAAAAATCTTTATATAATAATCTAGTTTTTGATCAAATATTCACAGGCAAACATTATGAAACAACTGAAAAAACACAACTTATTATTTATGTAGTATATTTAGATTTAATTTTAGTTTTTAAAAGGTGAATTTAGATATGAAAACATTTAAACATACTGGAATTCAGAATCTTCTTTATAGAAGTGTTCTCAATACTAATACTGCATGCAATCACTTACTCTCTTTTTTCAATCACTTTTTTATTTTGCACATGTGAAATAACTACCTCTTTTCCTAAATAAACACAAAACAAAATTTCATTTATTCACCTTTCTTTTAAAGCACAAGCACGGATACTTGGTTAAAACCATCAGTGGAAGCAAAAAGAAATTGAAAAATAAACTGAGGATAACCAAGTTACGAAAGAGAAATCAATAGTGTCTAAAGGATCAAATTAACTTTCGAATAAAACAAAATAATGCCTGGGTATTTCAGCTAAAATGTTAAAGAAACTTTTTTGTCAGATTAAATTGTGTTCCCAAGTTATTATGAATAATTTAATGGTTGAAAAAACATTCTATAACGCATCATGTGGAATTTACAATATCCAGGGCTCCCAACATATTTTAGCTACCGAAAAGGGTAAAAGAGGACCATTTACAGTTCAAAAGAGGACTTAGGAGGACCATTTATAATTAAAAAAAATCTGGTGTGAAATAACCACACGACTTCCATTACCCACTATTACATGTATTATATATGCATTTTTGAGAGATAACGTGATCAGAAAACATAAAAGTGACCTAAAGAGAAAATCGTTAGAGCCGTTTTTGAGATACCAACTTTAAAAAAAAATCAATTATTGACCGGAAAACAATAATTACATACAAAAGGATATTTAAAAGTAAGTTAATAGGGCGAGTTTGAAAAAAATCCGCACAGCCGTTTTTAAAGAACGCGCTTGCAAGACCTGAAATTGAGCTATTTGTACATGATGCCTATCCATTTTCCTGAACTAACCAACTATATCATTCGAAAGGACATCTAATAGAGTGTTTATATAGCAAATTTGAAGAAAATCGTTAGAGCCGTTTTTGAGATACGGACTTACGGTCCCACTTCCGATTAAACTCAATTATTGACAGGAAAACAATAATTACATATAAAAGCATATTTAAAAGGGAGTTAAAATGGCGAGTTTGAAACAAATCCGTACAACCGTTTTTAAAGGAACGCCTTTACAAGGCCTGAAATTGAGCTATTTATACAGGACGCCTATCAATTTTCCTGAACTAACCAACTATATCATTCGAAAGTACATCTAATAGAGTGTTTATATAGCAAATTTGAAGAAAATCGTTAGAGCCGTTTTTGAGATACGGACTTACAGTTCCACTTCCGGTTTTTCAATTTTACCAAAATTTGGAAATTTCATCTGTACACCAGACGTATTTCAATTCTAAAGTTTCGTAGCTCTATCTTTATTAGTTTCTGAGCTATAATAGCCAGAAGATTCTCCACATACATACATACATACACATACATGTATACACACTGACCAATTGCCAAAAACCACTTTTTTGGACTCAGGGGACTTAACGTGTAAATCAGGTGAAAACCCGATATCGAATTTTCAGACCGAATACAATACTTCCACTACCTACGGTAGTAGGGTAATGGAAGTAAAAAGATGACTTCAGAGTAGGGATGGACCGGATATGGATTTTACCGGATAACCGGATATGGATATCCGGCATTCCGGATATTTTTTTACTTTGCCGGATCCGGATATCCGGCCGGATATACCATCGAATATCCGGCAGTCCCCTTCCCCAGTTCACATGAAATTTTCAGTTTTTTAAGAGCACACAATAATTAAACTAGTATATTGTGGCCACCACAAGACTTTCTTCTATATTTTCCTATACAAATTTACTAAGGGCAAATAATTTATTAAAACTATCATTCATTAAAATTATCTAACATGAAAAATGCAAATGATTTTTATCTTGGAGAAAACTGATATCTATCAATTGTCCTCGCACATAAAAAATTATTAATTTTATGAATATAAATGCTTATTTTTTTATATATATAGTTGTTAATTTGAATTTAAAAGTTTTCTCTATTTAAACTCGGTCAGCCATCTTTTACTTGCATCGCGCCATTACTAACGATGTCTTGTTTACATTGTTGTCGTTGCCAAACTTGCTCTGCGTAATTTTCTTAATTTTTACTGTTGCCACTGTTATTGAAATGATTATAGTAAATTGTATTTTTTGGCTATGACCGTTGAGTGGCAATGGTGATGCATTATTTATATGTAGATTTTTGACTTGGCAGTCAGTATAAATAGATCGCGATGCGAGTGTTAAAGAGCAGTTATCGGCAGTTGTCAGTAATGGGCAGCTAGTCTTCGATAAAAAATGAAGTGGCTGTTTGTGAATAATTGAGCAGCTCTAAGCTGTTGATGGCTAAGTACTGATGCTGGTACAGCTGAGCTAGTTATGTTTTTTGGCTATTGCTTTTAAAGAAATGATGGCTGCCATTGTTATTGTTATTTTTTTCAAATGTTAACTGTTTAAGTTTGTTGTTAAGTTTGTACCCTGTTAAAAAGGGATAAAGTTTGAAGTTTTTCGTTATTCGCGAAAACTAAAAAAATAAAAATTGATAATCGATGTTTTTGAAATGAGGTCGTTAAATTTGATAGTTTGATTGATGTTGATTTTGTTTAGCGGTTTTTTAAACCGCACTTGTTACGTTTTTGAAATTTTCTACTTAATCAAGTTATAAAGTTGCTAGCATCCAATAGTGAATTAAATTAAATTATAAGTGATTTTTATCAGATTATGGAATTAATGATATGCAAATTGTGATCTTCAACCTTCAGTAATATAATCAGTGTGGTAGTGATCTTCAGTTTTAAATGATATAATCATGCTTCGTCTCCCGTTGGTCAACGAGGCGACCGCGGCGTATTTTTTTTCTTCATCTGTGAAATATATGTGTTCTTTTGAAGATGATGATGTGTCATGATTTTGTCATAGTGAAGTTTAGTCTGCTACATATTGTGCATCTCTTGTGAAATGAGGTAACTTTAAATATGTTATACTTTGAAAATCTGTTGAATATACTTTATTTATTAATATATATATTTTTGTGTTTCATTGAATAAAATTTGTTTTGTTGTTAAAACTTGTGTATTTGATGTGTTATAACAGTTGAACACTGGTCGGGTTATTTTTATTGAAACCCTTAAAACTTAAAGATTAACGTTTCCACTGTATGTGAAACTGCTTAATAAAATTAATTAAAAGATAGACCTTTAGTCTATATTATTTGGTTATGGGCGGTTTTTTTTTTGAGGGTATCTTTTTAAACTTGACCAGTTGTTCTTTTCTTGTTTTCTGTATAATTGATAATTAAGTAACTATTTAAAAATGGCTTATAATATTGTACCTCAAATCACTAAGTTAAATGCCACTAACTACTCTGGTTGGAAGTGTGATATTAAATTTTTACTTATGGAAAAAAATGCTTATGATATCGTCACTGGTGACGAAACTAAGCCTAAAGTTAGTGAAACCGTGTCTGAGGAGGCAGTGCAAGACTTTAAAATAAGGCAGAATGCTGCCATGTCAATTTTATATTTGAATATTGATAGTGAGTTTAAAAGTTTAATAAGTGAATGTACTGACCCCTCCAGAAGCGTGGAAAATTTTAAAAGTTAACTTCCAGCCAGATAGTAGAAGTCATCATATGAAATTGTTTTCTGAAGTTATGACATGTTTTTTAGAACCTGGCGAATCTATTGGTGTTTTTGCAGCTAGAATATCTAAAATTGCTGATCAGTTAAAATCCATTAATAAACCTATTGCAGACGAATATTTATCTTTTCAGGTTTTGAGATACCTACCTGATAAATTTGATCAGGTTGTTCAACAAATTCTTCATTGGCCTGATAAGGACTTTAACTTTAAAAATATTATTGTTGAGTTATGTGCCGAGGAAACGCGCCTTCAACTTAGAAATTTTGATAAAAGTAGAACGGAATGTTCTATTGAGGCCCAAAATGTAAAATTTAAACGCAGGCCTGTTTTTACTTGTTGGAGGTGCGGGAAAAAAGGCCATGTAATTAAAGATTGTAAAGTTAAGTTAAATAATGATCTAGCTGCAAGGGAAAAAGAAAAACCACTCAGAAGTAATTTTTCTAAGAGGGGTAGTTCTAGTCAACAGTCAAAACGTGATAAAACTCCTAAAGCTCAAAATTTCATTGCTGAAGCAAATTTAAGTAGTTTTGATAGAGAGGGCAGCTGGGCTTATGATACGGTGGCCTCTCATCACTTCTGTAAAGATAAATCCTTTTTTTGTAATTTTTCTGAAATTTCCTGTGATGAGTTACACGTGGCTGTTGATGGCGTCACTTTTCCCATTACTGGTAAAGGTGAAGTAGAACTGAATTTTAATGGGACTGTTATTAAACTTTGGAACGTTTTGTATTCGCCGAACTTGCGGAAAAATCTTTTGAGTGGTTCTAGATTCGACCAGGGTGGTGCTAAATTTATTGGTAAGGCCGGCAAAATAAACGTGGTCGACAAGTATGGTGATTTCCTTTTCTCTGCTAAACTCCATGACGGGATTTATTATACATTTCCAAAAGTAATTAAAAATAAGCACAGTGTTAAATTGAATGGGGGGCAGAATTCTAATGAAAATTTAAATGATAATACTGAAATTTCAGCTTTTCCTGTAATAAAACCTGTTAATATAAAAGACTTTGATACCTGGCACCTTCGTTTTGATCATCTAAGCCCTGACTTAATTTTTAATACTATCCGTAATTCTGCTGTAAAAGGTCTGCCCAATTTAAAATCAGTTGATAATTTTTTTTGTGATCCCTGTCATGTGAGTAAGCAAAATCGTATTTCTTTCAAACCCTTAAGTCATTCTTCTTCCAAAAAACCTTTAGATCGACTTTTTATGGATACTTGGGGTCCAATTAAAATTCCTGGCAAAAAGGGTGAACGTTTTTTCTTGTCTGTAATAGATGATTTTTCTGGTAGGTCATCCGTTTACCCCCTCCAGGAAAAATCCATGTGTTTTGATGTTTTTAAGAGACATGTTTTGAGGGCCGAAAGGTTTTTGGGAACCAAGTTGAAGTCGATCAGAACTGACAATGGCAAAGAGTTTGATAATGATTCTTTTAGGGGTTTTTGTAGAGAAAATGGAATAAATCATGAGCTGACCAACTTTTACACACCAGAAGAAAATGGAGTTTGTGAGAGGTTCAACCAAACTATTATGAACTGTGTTCGGGCAATGTTAAAGTCCAGTGGTTTATCTGATGATTTTTGGCCTGAAGCATGTTTACACTTTAATTATACGTGGAATCGTATTTGTCATGGCGGGAACTCCAAAACTCCATTTGAACTCTATTCAGGAAATAAACCCTCTGTTCGACACTTAAGACCATTCGGTACTTTGACATATGTGGGTGTTCCAAAAGTCAGGCGTAAGCACAAGTTAGACTCCAAATCAAAACGTGGTGTCCTTGTGGGCTATGCATTACGTACTCGTGGTTACAGGGTCTGGTTAGAAGATGAGAAGAAAGTTGTGGAAACTATAAACGTATCTTTTGTTGAAAGCGGTGATGTTTTACGCAGTGGAGCGGTGATGGGCGACTCTTCTTTTGAGTTGGTGCTTGTCCCGGAGGAACAACCACGGCCCGTTGACCGGTACCTTCTTCCTGGTCCGGAGCCTGGTACCTCTGGGGTCTTGCCCAGCGAGACTGAAGTTGTCGTCCCAGCCGTCTCTCCTGCTACTCCTGCTCCTCAAGTTACCCCCCATACTACTTCTCATAACTGGATGTCCAATCCCATATGGTACCGGAAGGTTGTACCTCGTCCTAAGGGGAAAAAGGTCGATATTTATTATTATCCTGATGGAGAGGGTAAAAAGTGTTGTCTCAGGTCACCTAATGATGTCGAAAATTTTTGTAATTCAAATAGTATTGATTTTAACCCTGCTGATTTTGATTTTTCTAAGTTTAATAATTTTTCTGGTGTTGTTAATCCTAATGTTATACCTTCCGTGTCCAGCACGACTAGTTGACTAGATGTGGTGGTCCCGAGAACGTATAAACAGGCTTTAAAATCTGCACAATCTGATGAGTGGCATGGGGCTATGCTGGAAGAGTTAGAATGTATGGCCACGAGAGGTGTCTGGCATCTTGTGAGACTCCCTGAGAACAAGACTGCGTTGGGAAACCGCTGGGTTTACACAGTAAAGCGTGACGAGTCTGGCAACATTGTCAGATACAAGGCCAGGTTGGTCGCGCAAGGTTTCAACCAGATCCAGGGCGAATCGTACGATGAGACCTTCTCGCCTGTGATAAACTTTTCTGTTGTTAGATTTTTTTTCTCTCTTTTAGTCTCATGTTATGGTTGGTTTAATGTACAGTGCGATGTTAAGTGTGCCTATCTGTATGCTCCCTTAAAGGATGAGATTTACATGAGGCAACCGGTTGGCTTTACTGAAAAAGGTAAAGAAGACTGGGTCTGTAAGCTGGATAGAGCACTGTACGGATTACACCAGTCACGCAGATTATGGTTTTATGAATTAAATAAAGTATTGTTGGAACTTGGTTTTTATAAATTTGAAAATTGTAACTGTGCATATTCATATTATGATTTCTCTGTTTTATTGGTTTATGTTGACGACATCGTTGTTTTTGCCAGGACTGAATCTCAAGCTAATGACATTTTAAGTTTGTTGAAATCAAAGTTTGATTTGAAAATTTTGGGTATCACACGCAAGTTGTTAGGTGTGGAGTTTGAGTATACAGATACAGGAGTTTTGATCCACCAAAATCAATATATTGACGAAGTCAGTAAGAGGTTTCAAAATCACCGTGTACCTATCTCCTCCTTACCTATTGTTAAAGGTATCAAATTTTCAAAAAGTGATTGTCCTGTTATTCAAGAAGACATCGATGAAGCTTCTCATTTACCTTACAGAAATCTCTTAGGTTGTATTTCTTTCATTTCAAACCGTACTAGACCCGATATCGCATATGCCACTAACATTTTCTCACAGTTCCAACAAAATCCAGGTATTAAACATTGGCAGGGTTTACTTAAATTTCTTGGATATATAAAATTCACCAGTCAATATAAGCTCCATCTTAAATGCACACAGGTTAAATTAATTTCTTATTCTGACGCTGACTTCGCCGCTAATAGGGACGACTATGTTTCTATGGGTGGCCAGTTAATTCTTTTGGATAGTGCTGCTGTTTCTTGGCGTACTAATAAACAGAAAGGGATTACCATATCAACGATGGAGTCAGAATTTGTTTCTATGTGTGATTGTGTTCGTGAGCAGGACTGGTTTTATAATATTTTATGTGAATGTTCTGGCTTAAATCTTATAGAAAATAATTTTGAAATACCTACCCTATATGCTGATAATCAGGCTGCAATACGTTTTACAAAGTCCAGGATTGAGAATTTCCATACACGTCATGTTAATATTAAACTATTTTTTATAAGGGATTGGTTTGATGAGGGCAAATTTCATATTCAATATATTTCCTCTAAATTAAATCTTGCCGACCAGTTTACGAAGCCGTTGACAAAAAGTGATTTGTTAAAATTTATAAAAGTGATCTTTATATAAATCTTTCGTGTTTGAATAAATTTCTTCGCTCTGTAGATGCTTTTTATAATTTTTTTTATATTATGTTATCATGGTGTGAATGTGTGTGTGAAATCGTGAGGCGCCTTGCGTATTTGTTCATTGTATATATATATTCATTTTTCATAATTTTTCATATATTGCATAGATATTCATTTCTTGTATATATACTTCATATTTACTCTTGTTAATAACTTGAATATTGCATCATGTAATTAATATTGTATATAATGTATGTTTTTCATATCACTTTTTCTTTAGTATATCTGCGGAGTGGGGAGTTGTTTTTCATCACTTGAAATTTTTTTGTCAATGGTTATCTAGTAATTAGTTTATTACATCACTTGTGACACTTCTTATGGACTATGGGGAATCTCATGATGGTATTTTGTTAAATTTTTTTTTATATGCTGTGGTGGGGGGCAATTGATATCTATCAATTGTCCTCGCACATAAAAAATTATTAATTTTATGAATATAAATGCTTATTTTTTTATATATATAGTTGTTAATTTGAATTTAAAAGTTTTCTCTATTTAAACTCGGTCAGCCATCTTTTACTTGCATCGCGCCATTACTAACGATGTCTTGTTTACATTGTTGTCGTTGCCAAACTTGCTCTGCGTAATTTTCTTAATTTTTACTGTTGCCACTGTTATTGAAATGATTATAGTAAATTGTATTTTTTGGCTATGACCGTTGAGTGGCAATGGTGATGCATTATTTATATGTAGATTTTTGACTTGGCAGTCAGTATAAATAGATCGCGATGCGAGTGTTAAAGAGCAGTTATCGGCAGTTGTCAGTAATGGGCAGCTAGTCTTCGATAAAAAATGAAGTGGCTGTTTGTGAATAATTGAGCAGCTCTAAGCTGTTGATGGCTAAGTACTGATGCTGGTACAGCTGAGCTAGTTATGTTTTTTGGCTATTGCTTTTAAAGAAATGATGGCTGCCATTGTTATTGTTATTTTTTTCAAATGTTAACTGTTTAAGTTTGTTGTTAAGTTTGTACCCTGTTAAAAAGGGATAAAGTTTGAAGTTTTTCGTTATTCGCGAAAACTAAAAAAATAAAAATTGATAATCGATGTTTTTGAAATGAGGTCGTTAAATTTGATAGTTTGATTGATGTTGATTTTGTTTAGCGGTTTTTTAAACCGCACTTGTTACGTTTTTGAAATTTTCTACTTAATCAAGTTATAAAGTTGCTAGCATCCAATAGTGAATTAAATTAAATTATAAGTGATTTTTATCAGATTATGGAATTAATGATATGCAAATTGTGATCTTCAACCTTCAGTAATATAATCAGTGTGGTAGTGATCTTCAGTTTTAAATGATATAATCATGCTTCGTCTCCCGTTGGTCAACGAGGCGACCGCGGCGTATTTTTTTTCTTCATCTGTGAAATATATGTGTTCTTTTGAAGATGATGATGTGTCATGATTTTGTCATAGTGAAGTTTAGTCTGCTACATATTGTGCATCTCTTGTGAAATGAGGTAACTTTAAATATGTTATACTTTGAAAATCTGTTGAATATACTTTATTTATTAATATATATATTTTTGTGTTTCATTGAATAAAATTTGTTTTGTTGTTAAAACTTGTGTATTTGATGTGTTATAACAGTTGAACACTGGTCGGGTTATTTTTATTGAAACCCTTAAAACTTAAAGATTAACGTTTCCACTGTATGTGAAACTGCTTAATAAAATTAATTAAAAGATAGACCTTTAGTCTATATTATTTGGTTATGGGCGGTTTTTTTTTTGAGGGTATCTTTTTAAACTTGACCAGTTGTTCTTTTCTTGTTTTCTGTATAATTGATAATTAAGTAACTATTTAAAAATGGCTTATAATATTGTACCTCAAATCACTAAGTTAAATGCCACTAACTACTCTGGTTGGAAGTGTGATATTAAATTTTTACTTATGGAAAAAAATGCTTATGATATCGTCACTGGTGACGAAACTAAGCCTAAAGTTAGTGAAACCGTGTCTGAGGAGGCAGTGCAAGACTTTAAAATAAGGCAGAATGCTGCCATGTCAATTTTATATTTGAATATTGATAGTGAGTTTAAAAGTTTAATAAGTGAATGTACTGACCCCTCCAGAAGCGTGGAAAATTTTAAAAGTTAACTTCCAGCCAGATAGTAGAAGTCATCATATGAAATTGTTTTCTGAAGTTATGACATGTTTTTTAGAACCTGGCGAATCTATTGGTGTTTTTGCAGCTAGAATATCTAAAATTGCTGATCAGTTAAAATCCATTAATAAACCTATTGCAGACGAATATTTATCTTTTCAGGTTTTGAGATACCTACCTGATAAATTTGATCAGGTTGTTCAACAAATTCTTCATTGGCCTGATAAGGACTTTAACTTTAAAAATATTATTGTTGAGTTATGTGCCGAGGAAACGCGCCTTCAACTTAGAAATTTTGATAAAAGTAGAACGGAATGTTCTATTGAGGCCCAAAATGTAAAATTTAAACGCAGGCCTGTTTTTACTTGTTGGAGGTGCGGGAAAAAAGGCCATGTAATTAAAGATTGTAAAGTTAAGTTAAATAATGATCTAGCTGCAAGGGAAAAAGAAAAACCACTCAGAAGTAATTTTTCTAAGAGGGGTAGTTCTAGTCAACAGTCAAAACGTGATAAAACTCCTAAAGCTCAAAATTTCATTGCTGAAGCAAATTTAAGTAGTTTTGATAGAGAGGGCAGCTGGGCTTATGATACGGTGGCCTCTCATCACTTCTGTAAAGATAAATCCTTTTTTTGTAATTTTTCTGAAATTTCCTGTGATGAGTTACACGTGGCTGTTGATGGCGTCACTTTTCCCATTACTGGTAAAGGTGAAGTAGAACTGAATTTTAATGGGACTGTTATTAAACTTTGGAACGTTTTGTATTCGCCGAACTTGCGGAAAAATCTTTTGAGTGGTTCTAGATTCGACCAGGGTGGTGCTAAATTTATTGGTAAGGCCGGCAAAATAAACGTGGTCGACAAGTATGGTGATTTCCTTTTCTCTGCTAAACTCCATGACGGGATTTATTATACATTTCCAAAAGTAATTAAAAATAAGCACAGTGTTAAATTGAATGGGGGGCAGAATTCTAATGAAAATTTAAATGATAATACTGAAATTTCAGCTTTTCCTGTAATAAAACCTGTTAATATAAAAGACTTTGATACCTGGCACCTTCGTTTTGATCATCTAAGCCCTGACTTAATTTTTAATACTATCCGTAATTCTGCTGTAAAAGGTCTGCCCAATTTAAAATCAGTTGATAATTTTTTTTGTGATCCCTGTCATGTGAGTAAGCAAAATCGTATTTCTTTCAAACCCTTAAGTCATTCTTCTTCCAAAAAACCTTTAGATCGACTTTTTATGGATACTTGGGGTCCAATTAAAATTCCTGGCAAAAAGGGTGAACGTTTTTTCTTGTCTGTAATAGATGATTTTTCTGGTAGGTCATCCGTTTACCCCCTCCAGGAAAAATCCATGTGTTTTGATGTTTTTAAGAGACATGTTTTGAGGGCCGAAAGGTTTTTGGGAACCAAGTTGAAGTCGATCAGAACTGACAATGGCAAAGAGTTTGATAATGATTCTTTTAGGGGTTTTTGTAGAGAAAATGGAATAAATCATGAGCTGACCAACTTTTACACACCAGAAGAAAATGGAGTTTGTGAGAGGTTCAACCAAACTATTATGAACTGTGTTCGGGCAATGTTAAAGTCCAGTGGTTTATCTGATGATTTTTGGCCTGAAGCATGTTTACACTTTAATTATACGTGGAATCGTATTTGTCATGGCGGGAACTCCAAAACTCCATTTGAACTCTATTCAGGAAATAAACCCTCTGTTCGACACTTAAGACCATTCGGTACTTTGACATATGTGGGTGTTCCAAAAGTCAGGCGTAAGCACAAGTTAGACTCCAAATCAAAACGTGGTGTCCTTGTGGGCTATGCATTACGTACTCGTGGTTACAGGGTCTGGTTAGAAGATGAGAAGAAAGTTGTGGAAACTATAAACGTATCTTTTGTTGAAAGCGGTGATGTTTTACGCAGTGGAGCGGTGATGGGCGACTCTTCTTTTGAGTTGGTGCTTGTCCCGGAGGAACAACCACGGCCCGTTGACCGGTACCTTCTTCCTGGTCCGGAGCCTGGTACCTCTGGGGTCTTGCCCAGCGAGACTGAAGTTGTCGTCCCAGCCGTCTCTCCTGCTACTCCTGCTCCTCAAGTTACCCCCCATACTACTTCTCATAACTGGATGTCCAATCCCATATGGTACCGGAAGGTTGTACCTCGTCCTAAGGGGAAAAAGGTCGATATTTATTATTATCCTGATGGAGAGGGTAAAAAGTGTTGTCTCAGGTCACCTAATGATGTCGAAAATTTTTGTAATTCAAATAGTATTGATTTTAACCCTGCTGATTTTGATTTTTCTAAGTTTAATAATTTTTCTGGTGTTGTTAATCCTAATGTTATACCTTCCGTGTCCAGCACGACTAGTTGACTAGATGTGGTGGTCCCGAGAACGTATAAACAGGCTTTAAAATCTGCACAATCTGATGAGTGGCATGGGGCTATGCTGGAAGAGTTAGAATGTATGGCCACGAGAGGTGTCTGGCATCTTGTGAGACTCCCTGAGAACAAGACTGCGTTGGGAAACCGCTGGGTTTACACAGTAAAGCGTGACGAGTCTGGCAACATTGTCAGATACAAGGCCAGGTTGGTCGCGCAAGGTTTCAACCAGATCCAGGGCGAATCGTACGATGAGACCTTCTCGCCTGTGATAAACTTTTCTGTTGTTAGATTTTTTTTCTCTCTTTTAGTCTCATGTTATGGTTGGTTTAATGTACAGTGCGATGTTAAGTGTGCCTATCTGTATGCTCCCTTAAAGGATGAGATTTACATGAGGCAACCGGTTGGCTTTACTGAAAAAGGTAAAGAAGACTGGGTCTGTAAGCTGGATAGAGCACTGTACGGATTACACCAGTCACGCAGATTATGGTTTTATGAATTAAATAAAGTATTGTTGGAACTTGGTTTTTATAAATTTGAAAATTGTAACTGTGCATATTCATATTATGATTTCTCTGTTTTATTGGTTTATGTTGACGACATCGTTGTTTTTGCCAGGACTGAATCTCAAGCTAATGACATTTTAAGTTTGTTGAAATCAAAGTTTGATTTGAAAATTTTGGGTATCACACGCAAGTTGTTAGGTGTGGAGTTTGAGTATACAGATACAGGAGTTTTGATCCACCAAAATCAATATATTGACGAAGTCAGTAAGAGGTTTCAAAATCACCGTGTACCTATCTCCTCCTTACCTATTGTTAAAGGTATCAAATTTTCAAAAAGTGATTGTCCTGTTATTCAAGAAGACATCGATGAAGCTTCTCATTTACCTTACAGAAATCTCTTAGGTTGTATTTCTTTCATTTCAAACCGTACTAGACCCGATATCGCATATGCCACTAACATTTTCTCACAGTTCCAACAAAATCCAGGTATTAAACATTGGCAGGGTTTACTTAAATTTCTTGGATATATAAAATTCACCAGTCAATATAAGCTCCATCTTAAATGCACACAGGTTAAATTAATTTCTTATTCTGACGCTGACTTCGCCGCTAATAGGGACGACTATGTTTCTATGGGTGGCCAGTTAATTCTTTTGGATAGTGCTGCTGTTTCTTGGCGTACTAATAAACAGAAAGGGATTACCATATCAACGATGGAGTCAGAATTTGTTTCTATGTGTGATTGTGTTCGTGAGCAGGACTGGTTTTATAATATTTTATGTGAATGTTCTGGCTTAAATCTTATAGAAAATAATTTTGAAATACCTACCCTATATGCTGATAATCAGGCTGCAATACGTTTTACAAAGTCCAGGATTGAGAATTTCCATACACGTCATGTTAATATTAAACTATTTTTTATAAGGGATTGGTTTGATGAGGGCAAATTTCATATTCAATATATTTCCTCTAAATTAAATCTTGCCGACCAGTTTACGAAGCCGTTGACAAAAAGTGATTTGTTAAAATTTATAAAAGTGATCTTTATATAAATCTTTCGTGTTTGAATAAATTTCTTCGCTCTGTAGATGCTTTTTATAATTTTTTTTATATTATGTTATCATGGTGTGAATGTGTGTGTGAAATCGTGAGGCGCCTTGCGTATTTGTTCATTGTATATATATATTCATTTTTCATAATTTTTCATATATTGCATAGATATTCATTTCTTGTATATATACTTCATATTTACTCTTGTTAATAACTTGAATATTGCATCATGTAATTAATATTGTATATAATGTATGTTTTTCATATCACTTTTTCTTTAGTATATCTGCGGAGTGGGGAGTTGTTTTTCATCACTTGAAATTTTTTTGTCAATGGTTATCTAGTAATTAGTTTATTACATCACTTGTGACACTTCTTATGGACTATGGGGAATCTCATGATGGTATTTTGTTAAATTTTTTTTTATATGCTGTGGTGGGGGGCAATTGATATCTATCAATTGTCCTCGCACATAAAAAATTATTAATTTTATGAATATAAATGCTTATTTTTTTATATATATAGTTGTTAATTTGAATTTAAAAGTTTTCTCTATTTAAACTCGGTCAGCCATCTTTTACTTGCATCGCGCCATTACTAACGATGTCTTGTTTACATTGTTGTCGTTGCCAAACTTGCTCTGCGTAATTTTCTTAATTTTTACTGTTGCCACTGTTATTGAAATGATTATAGTAAATTGTATTTTTTGGCTATGACCGTTGAGTGGCAATGGTGATGCATTATTTATATGTAGATTTTTGACTTGGCAGTCAGTATAAATAGATCGCGATGCGAGTGTTAAAGAGCAGTTATCGGCAGTTGTCAGTAATGGGCAGCTAGTCTTCGATAAAAAATGAAGTGGCTGTTTGTGAATAATTGAGCAGCTCTAAGCTGTTGATGGCTAAGTACTGATGCTGGTACAGCTGAGCTAGTTATGTTTTTTGGCTATTGCTTTTAAAGAAATGATGGCTGCCATTGTTATTGTTATTTTTTTCAAATGTTAACTGTTTAAGTTTGTTGTTAAGTTTGTACCCTGTTAAAAAGGGATAAAGTTTGAAGTTTTTCGTTATTCGCGAAAACTAAAAAAATAAAAATTGATAATCGATGTTTTTGAAATGAGGTCGTTAAATTTGATAGTTTGATTGATGTTGATTTTGTTTAGCGGTTTTTTAAACCGCACTTGTTACGTTTTTGAAATTTTCTACTTAATCAAGTTATAAAGTTGCTAGCATCCAATAGTGAATTAAATTAAATTATAAGTGATTTTTATCAGATTATGGAATTAATGATATGCAAATTGTGATCTTCAACCTTCAGTAATATAATCAGTGTGGTAGTGATCTTCAGTTTTAAATGATATAATCATGCTTCGTCTCCCGTTGGTCAACGAGGCGACCGCGGCGTATTTTTTTTCTTCATCTGTGAAATATATGTGTTCTTTTGAAGATGATGATGTGTCATGATTTTGTCATAGTGAAGTTTAGTCTGCTACATATTGTGCATCTCTTGTGAAATGAGGTAACTTTAAATATGTTATACTTTGAAAATCTGTTGAATATACTTTATTTATTAATATATATATTTTTGTGTTTCATTGAATAAAATTTGTTTTGTTGTTAAAACTTGTGTATTTGATGTGTTATAACAGTTGAACACTGGTCGGGTTATTTTTATTGAAACCCTTAAAACTTAAAGATTAACGTTTCCACTGTATGTGAAACTGCTTAATAAAATTAATTAAAAGATAGACCTTTAGTCTATATTATTTGGTTATGGGCGGTTTTTTTTTTGAGGGTATCTTTTTAAACTTGACCAGTTGTTCTTTTCTTGTTTTCTGTATAATTGATAATTAAGTAACTATTTAAAAATGGCTTATAATATTGTACCTCAAATCACTAAGTTAAATGCCACTAACTACTCTGGTTGGAAGTGTGATATTAAATTTTTACTTATGGAAAAAAATGCTTATGATATCGTCACTGGTGACGAAACTAAGCCTAAAGTTAGTGAAACCGTGTCTGAGGAGGCAGTGCAAGACTTTAAAATAAGGCAGAATGCTGCCATGTCAATTTTATATTTGAATATTGATAGTGAGTTTAAAAGTTTAATAAGTGAATGTACTGACCCCTCCAGAAGCGTGGAAAATTTTAAAAGTTAACTTCCAGCCAGATAGTAGAAGTCATCATATGAAATTGTTTTCTGAAGTTATGACATGTTTTTTAGAACCTGGCGAATCTATTGGTGTTTTTGCAGCTAGAATATCTAAAATTGCTGATCAGTTAAAATCCATTAATAAACCTATTGCAGACGAATATTTATCTTTTCAGGTTTTGAGATACCTACCTGATAAATTTGATCAGGTTGTTCAACAAATTCTTCATTGGCCTGATAAGGACTTTAACTTTAAAAATATTATTGTTGAGTTATGTGCCGAGGAAACGCGCCTTCAACTTAGAAATTTTGATAAAAGTAGAACGGAATGTTCTATTGAGGCCCAAAATGTAAAATTTAAACGCAGGCCTGTTTTTACTTGTTGGAGGTGCGGGAAAAAAGGCCATGTAATTAAAGATTGTAAAGTTAAGTTAAATAATGATCTAGCTGCAAGGGAAAAAGAAAAACCACTCAGAAGTAATTTTTCTAAGAGGGGTAGTTCTAGTCAACAGTCAAAACGTGATAAAACTCCTAAAGCTCAAAATTTCATTGCTGAAGCAAATTTAAGTAGTTTTGATAGAGAGGGCAGCTGGGCTTATGATACGGTGGCCTCTCATCACTTCTGTAAAGATAAATCCTTTTTTTGTAATTTTTCTGAAATTTCCTGTGATGAGTTACACGTGGCTGTTGATGGCGTCACTTTTCCCATTACTGGTAAAGGTGAAGTAGAACTGAATTTTAATGGGACTGTTATTAAACTTTGGAACGTTTTGTATTCGCCGAACTTGCGGAAAAATCTTTTGAGTGGTTCTAGATTCGACCAGGGTGGTGCTAAATTTATTGGTAAGGCCGGCAAAATAAACGTGGTCGACAAGTATGGTGATTTCCTTTTCTCTGCTAAACTCCATGACGGGATTTATTATACATTTCCAAAAGTAATTAAAAATAAGCACAGTGTTAAATTGAATGGGGGGCAGAATTCTAATGAAAATTTAAATGATAATACTGAAATTTCAGCTTTTCCTGTAATAAAACCTGTTAATATAAAAGACTTTGATACCTGGCACCTTCGTTTTGATCATCTAAGCCCTGACTTAATTTTTAATACTATCCGTAATTCTGCTGTAAAAGGTCTGCCCAATTTAAAATCAGTTGATAATTTTTTTTGTGATCCCTGTCATGTGAGTAAGCAAAATCGTATTTCTTTCAAACCCTTAAGTCATTCTTCTTCCAAAAAACCTTTAGATCGACTTTTTATGGATACTTGGGGTCCAATTAAAATTCCTGGCAAAAAGGGTGAACGTTTTTTCTTGTCTGTAATAGATGATTTTTCTGGTAGGTCATCCGTTTACCCCCTCCAGGAAAAATCCATGTGTTTTGATGTTTTTAAGAGACATGTTTTGAGGGCCGAAAGGTTTTTGGGAACCAAGTTGAAGTCGATCAGAACTGACAATGGCAAAGAGTTTGATAATGATTCTTTTAGGGGTTTTTGTAGAGAAAATGGAATAAATCATGAGCTGACCAACTTTTACACACCAGAAGAAAATGGAGTTTGTGAGAGGTTCAACCAAACTATTATGAACTGTGTTCGGGCAATGTTAAAGTCCAGTGGTTTATCTGATGATTTTTGGCCTGAAGCATGTTTACACTTTAATTATACGTGGAATCGTATTTGTCATGGCGGGAACTCCAAAACTCCATTTGAACTCTATTCAGGAAATAAACCCTCTGTTCGACACTTAAGACCATTCGGTACTTTGACATATGTGGGTGTTCCAAAAGTCAGGCGTAAGCACAAGTTAGACTCCAAATCAAAACGTGGTGTCCTTGTGGGCTATGCATTACGTACTCGTGGTTACAGGGTCTGGTTAGAAGATGAGAAGAAAGTTGTGGAAACTATAAACGTATCTTTTGTTGAAAGCGGTGATGTTTTACGCAGTGGAGCGGTGATGGGCGACTCTTCTTTTGAGTTGGTGCTTGTCCCGGAGGAACAACCACGGCCCGTTGACCGGTACCTTCTTCCTGGTCCGGAGCCTGGTACCTCTGGGGTCTTGCCCAGCGAGACTGAAGTTGTCGTCCCAGCCGTCTCTCCTGCTACTCCTGCTCCTCAAGTTACCCCCCATACTACTTCTCATAACTGGATGTCCAATCCCATATGGTACCGGAAGGTTGTACCTCGTCCTAAGGGGAAAAAGGTCGATATTTATTATTATCCTGATGGAGAGGGTAAAAAGTGTTGTCTCAGGTCACCTAATGATGTCGAAAATTTTTGTAATTCAAATAGTATTGATTTTAACCCTGCTGATTTTGATTTTTCTAAGTTTAATAATTTTTCTGGTGTTGTTAATCCTAATGTTATACCTTCCGTGTCCAGCACGACTAGTTGACTAGATGTGGTGGTCCCGAGAACGTATAAACAGGCTTTAAAATCTGCACAATCTGATGAGTGGCATGGGGCTATGCTGGAAGAGTTAGAATGTATGGCCACGAGAGGTGTCTGGCATCTTGTGAGACTCCCTGAGAACAAGACTGCGTTGGGAAACCGCTGGGTTTACACAGTAAAGCGTGACGAGTCTGGCAACATTGTCAGATACAAGGCCAGGTTGGTCGCGCAAGGTTTCAACCAGATCCAGGGCGAATCGTACGATGAGACCTTCTCGCCTGTGATAAACTTTTCTGTTGTTAGATTTTTTTTCTCTCTTTTAGTCTCATGTTATGGTTGGTTTAATGTACAGTGCGATGTTAAGTGTGCCTATCTGTATGCTCCCTTAAAGGATGAGATTTACATGAGGCAACCGGTTGGCTTTACTGAAAAAGGTAAAGAAGACTGGGTCTGTAAGCTGGATAGAGCACTGTACGGATTACACCAGTCACGCAGATTATGGTTTTATGAATTAAATAAAGTATTGTTGGAACTTGGTTTTTATAAATTTGAAAATTGTAACTGTGCATATTCATATTATGATTTCTCTGTTTTATTGGTTTATGTTGACGACATCGTTGTTTTTGCCAGGACTGAATCTCAAGCTAATGACATTTTAAGTTTGTTGAAATCAAAGTTTGATTTGAAAATTTTGGGTATCACACGCAAGTTGTTAGGTGTGGAGTTTGAGTATACAGATACAGGAGTTTTGATCCACCAAAATCAATATATTGACGAAGTCAGTAAGAGGTTTCAAAATCACCGTGTACCTATCTCCTCCTTACCTATTGTTAAAGGTATCAAATTTTCAAAAAGTGATTGTCCTGTTATTCAAGAAGACATCGATGAAGCTTCTCATTTACCTTACAGAAATCTCTTAGGTTGTATTTCTTTCATTTCAAACCGTACTAGACCCGATATCGCATATGCCACTAACATTTTCTCACAGTTCCAACAAAATCCAGGTATTAAACATTGGCAGGGTTTACTTAAATTTCTTGGATATATAAAATTCACCAGTCAATATAAGCTCCATCTTAAATGCACACAGGTTAAATTAATTTCTTATTCTGACGCTGACTTCGCCGCTAATAGGGACGACTATGTTTCTATGGGTGGCCAGTTAATTCTTTTGGATAGTGCTGCTGTTTCTTGGCGTACTAATAAACAGAAAGGGATTACCATATCAACGATGGAGTCAGAATTTGTTTCTATGTGTGATTGTGTTCGTGAGCAGGACTGGTTTTATAATATTTTATGTGAATGTTCTGGCTTAAATCTTATAGAAAATAATTTTGAAATACCTACCCTATATGCTGATAATCAGGCTGCAATACGTTTTACAAAGTCCAGGATTGAGAATTTCCATACACGTCATGTTAATATTAAACTATTTTTTATAAGGGATTGGTTTGATGAGGGCAAATTTCATATTCAATATATTTCCTCTAAATTAAATCTTGCCGACCAGTTTACGAAGCCGTTGACAAAAAGTGATTTGTTAAAATTTATAAAAGTGATCTTTATATAAATCTTTCGTGTTTGAATAAATTTCTTCGCTCTGTAGATGCTTTTTATAATTTTTTTTATATTATGTTATCATGGTGTGAATGTGTGTGTGAAATCGTGAGGCGCCTTGCGTATTTGTTCATTGTATATATATATTCATTTTTCATAATTTTTCATATATTGCATAGATATTCATTTCTTGTATATATACTTCATATTTACTCTTGTTAATAACTTGAATATTGCATCATGTAATTAATATTGTATATAATGTATGTTTTTCATATCACTTTTTCTTTAGTATATCTGCGGAGTGGGGAGTTGTTTTTCATCACTTGAAATTTTTTTGTCAATGGTTATCTAGTAATTAGTTTATTACATCACTTGTGACACTTCTTATGGACTATGGGGAATCTCATGATGGTATTTTGTTAAATTTTTTTTTATATGCTGTGGTGGGGGGCAATTGATATCTATCAATTGTCCTCGCACATAAAAAATTATTAATTTTATGAATATAAATGCTTATTTTTTTATATATATAGTTGTTAATTTGAATTTAAAAGTTTTCTCTATTTAAACTCGGTCAGCCATCTTTTACTTGCATCGCGCCATTACTAACGATGTCTTGTTTACATTGTTGTCGTTGCCAAACTTGCTCTGCGTAATTTTCTTAATTTTTACTGTTGCCACTGTTATTGAAATGATTATAGTAAATTGTATTTTTTGGCTATGACCGTTGAGTGGCAATGGTGATGCATTATTTATATGTAGATTTTTGACTTGGCAGTCAGTATAAATAGATCGCGATGCGAGTGTTAAAGAGCAGTTATCGGCAGTTGTCAGTAATGGGCAGCTAGTCTTCGATAAAAAATGAAGTGGCTGTTTGTGAATAATTGAGCAGCTCTAAGCTGTTGATGGCTAAGTACTGATGCTGGTACAGCTGAGCTAGTTATGTTTTTTGGCTATTGCTTTTAAAGAAATGATGGCTGCCATTGTTATTGTTATTTTTTTCAAATGTTAACTGTTTAAGTTTGTTGTTAAGTTTGTACCCTGTTAAAAAGGGATAAAGTTTGAAGTTTTTCGTTATTCGCGAAAACTAAAAAAATAAAAATTGATAATCGATGTTTTTGAAATGAGGTCGTTAAATTTGATAGTTTGATTGATGTTGATTTTGTTTAGCGGTTTTTTAAACCGCACTTGTTACGTTTTTGAAATTTTCTACTTAATCAAGTTATAAAGTTGCTAGCATCCAATAGTGAATTAAATTAAATTATAAGTGATTTTTATCAGATTATGGAATTAATGATATGCAAATTGTGATCTTCAACCTTCAGTAATATAATCAGTGTGGTAGTGATCTTCAGTTTTAAATGATATAATCGTGCTTCGTCTCCCGTTGGTCAACGAGGCAACCGCAGCGTATTTTTTTTCTTCATCTGTGAAATATATGTGTTCTTTTGAAGATGATGATGTGTCATGATTTTGTCATAGTGAAGTTTAGTCTGCTACATATTGTGCATCTCTTGTGAAATGAGGTAACTTTAAATATGTTATACTTTGAAAATCTGTTGAATATACTTTATTTATTAATATATATATTTTTGTGTTTCATTGAATAAAATTTGTTTTGTTGTTAAAACTTGTGTATTTGATGTGTTATAACAGTTGAACACTGGTCGAGTTATTTTTATTGAAACCCTTAAAACTTAAAGATTAACGTTTCCACTGTATGTGAAACTGCTTAATAAAATTAATTAAAAGATAGACCTTTAGTCTATATTAAAAACTAAAACCAAATATCCAAATAAGGATAGTTTTATTGCCTATAAATAAATCTTTAAAAATGCGCATTTATAATGGTTATCTCATATCTCATACAAGTTTAGATATAGTCTTTCCATTATCGAGGAAATTTTCAGTGTAGAAGTGCCATCTATTGGTCTATAAGCATCCAACTTGAATCAGCGTAATGTCTCATAATGTCCTTCTTACATATCAAGTTTTGTTTGATTATACGCCATAGAACCTGAGATATAGTCTTTTCTTAAATTGCAGAAATCTCTGTGTGGCAGCGGCAGCTGTTGAGCAGCTGACATCAAAAATTGATAGAAACTAATTTATGTGAAGATTCAACTACAGATAAATTTTAATTCAATTCTGTGCATTAGTTCCTGAGATATAGCCTTCCCTTAAATTGCAGAAATCGTTTTTTTAGCAGCGCCACCTGTTGGCCGATAAGCATTATTTATTAAAATTACCTACCACAATAAATGCAGGCGATTTTCATCTTACAGCAATCTAAAAAACTGCACTATAGCAGCGTAACCTATTGGTAGATATACATCCAAATTGAATCGGCATAATGTCTCATAATGGTCTTCTCACATAGCAAGTTTTGTTTAATTATACCCAATAAAACCTGAGATATAGCCTTTTCTTAAATTGCAGAAATCGCTGCGTGTGCATCACCTGTTAAGCGGTTGACACCAAAAGTTGACAGGTACTAATATATGTCAATGTACATCTACATATAAATTTATATTCAAATCTGTACAGTAATTCCTGAGATATAGCCTTCCTTATATTGCAGTATAGCAGCGCCATCTGTTGGATGATAAACATTTAACTTGAATCAGCATAATGTATCATAATGACCTTCTTACATATGAAGTTTTGTTTGAACATACGCAATAAAACCTGTGATATGGCCTTCCCTTAAATTGAGGAAATCACTGTATTGCAGCGCCACCTGTTGAGCAGTGACACCAAAAGTTGATAGGCCCTAACTTAGGTCAAGGTGCATCTATATACGAATTTATATACAATTCTGAGTAGTGGTTTTGGAGATAAAGTTGCCACAAAATTTTTGTCTCTCTCTCTCTCTCTCTCACACACACACACACATTTTCTAAAAATGGTAAATTCATGTTCTTAGACCTCCCAAAACGTATAAATCCTTCGAAAACCGGAAGTTGAAAATTTTTACGAATCCCATACTTTCTTCTATTGCATATAGAAGAAAAAAAAAAAATGATATTTGCATTTCGTTTTTATACAACTGAATTCCATTCGCATACATAACAAATATGATGTGGCCACCACATGAATTTCTTCTATATAATATTACACAACATTCATTGAACATAATTTTTTTATTAAATTATTTTTTATTATAAATGCAGATGATTTTTATCTGAAAGAATTATGTCACTACATGCCGAAAGAAAGTAAATTTTTTGCCAATATCAAAAGAAATAAGATTTTTTTCTAATTTTTTTTCGTTAAAAGATAAAAAAATCTATAACTTTGTTTTAATTTATCACAGATCTATACTTAAACCATTTATTTTAAAGGTAATGACGAAGTCTTTCAAAACAAAACACCCATATCGAAAATTTACTGCTATTATTTGTTCTTGAGATATGCTGATGATAGACACACGCACAGACACACAGACCAACCGTTAAGAATAGGATTTTTGGATTCAGGGGACCTTAAATCGTGTAAATAATACAAATAAAAAAAAACTCAACTTAAAAAATTTAGCCCAAAACTTTACTTCTCTACCATTTACATGGGTAAGAGAAAGTAAAACTAGTATGTTATGACCACCACAAAACTTTCTTCTATATTTTCCTATATAAATTCACTCAGTTAAAATAAACTACTAAGACTATTATTTATTAAAATTATCTACCATGATAAATGCAGGCGATTTTTTATCTTGGAGAAAACTAATACTAAATATTCAAAGAAACACAGTTTAACTAACACCTTAAAAAATACGTTTTCATACTGGTTATCTCATGTATGACGTTTTGCACAGCTAAATGCCATAGAAGTTGAAGCATGCATTCCCGTTCTCTGGAAAAAACTGCATTATAGCAGCACAAAATATTGGTAGATATACATCCAGATTGCATCGGTGTAATGTCTCATAAAGGCTTTCTCACATATCAAGTATTGTTTGATTATACGCATAAGAACTAAAGGTGGAAATTAAGAAATTTGGTTGGTGGCCACTGGCCACTAGCCTTCATTTTTTTAGTGGCCACTTTTAAAAAGTTAGTGGCCACTGGCCACTCGCTGACAAAAGTAAAAGTAAAATAAAATTTTCTGTTCTTTAATTTTTTCAATGTTCAGTCTCGACAAATCATTAAGAAAATAATTAAGGTAGTCAACTTTTTTGAAACTCATCCACAATAATACATTTCTGATAAATTTTAATAAATCAAATAGGAATAGATTTACATAATTTATACTATGAATGTAAGAAAATACTATTCAATACAAAATTCATATGTTTAAAATGCTCTTTTGGTTATATTATTTTATAACAGAAAAATTCTGATTATATTGCCCCTTCACTATCCTGAATGGTGTCGATTTTCTACTTTTTCAAAAAAAAAAAAAAAAAAAAAAAAAAACATCTTTGATTCATGAAAATATATTAGTATATGTAAATAAAAAAAAATATTTTTTTAATAATACTTTTTTATTTTGCAAGTTTCTTTTTCCTTTTTTTTTTCATGTTACAAATGAATTATAAATTAATTTTTCCTTAATAATAATGAATTTTTAATAATTTGCAATTATAATCCCCCTCTCTAACTATACTGCCATGTTAAAAATTTACATAAAATGCGATCACAGCGCTACCTGCTGGGCTATTGATCCCCAAATCTAATCAGCACAATGCCCCGCCAGGGTCCAACTATATACCAAATTTGGTTGAATTTCATTCATTGGTTCGTGAGATACGGTGAAAACACTAAACCACAGACACACACACACAGACAGACAGACATTTTTTAAAAACTATCAATTCGTGTTCAGGACACCCCAAAACGTGTAGATCCGTCAAAAAACGGAGGTCGAAAATTTTCGCGAATCCAATACTTTCTCTATATTACATATAGAAGAAAGTAAAAAATAGTTCATATGCAATAACAAATATTAAATAATATGTAGTAAATAAATAAAATATTCAATAAATTATGCATTCTTCTGATTAAGAACTAAACATATACATACATATATACATTTTTTTTTTTTTTTTTTTTAATAATAACAGAAAAACGCACTTACCTTTTTCCGAAAAAAGATGTTATTTTTACAGAATTATCTGTAGCTCCACGTTTACTACCACTATGGTTGCTTTGCGATTCAGGATTTTCTTTAAATCTCTTCATATTAAAGCAATAAATCCAAAATTTATATTACTATATAAAGCTTGTTTTAAAGATTGAAATTTCGAGAAACCACGCGTATGACTGAATGCGATATGGCCGTTGGGAATGGATAGAAATGCTAAGTTTGAAAAGAAAGTGGTATAAAATAACAAAGAAAATGCGCCGAATGACGTTTTTAATTTTTCTGCGAACGCAATACGATCGGAGTTTCAGCCGATTGATTATCTCACGAGCTTCCTTTTCGTCTCTGTCTCCCGAAAGTCGGCCGAAACTCTCATTTTGACATTTTTTAAAAATCAAAATCTAATACTTTTATAGAAAAATGGAAAAAAGCCATACGTTTTTTTAGTATATGAATAAGACTACCTGCTAATTTCCAGTGTTTACTGTTAAAATTGACTTCCGAAAATGTCTGTAAGTGGCGATGTTAGATTTGAGAAAGCCTGAATTCGAGGCGCACGGCGGGTTTATTGCGAAAACGCCACCGCGCGATCCAAGTTTGCATTGGAATGGGGTATTCTATAAAGAATGGGTAGAAGAATTTTAAGTGTTTACTATTAAAATTGACTTCCGAAATATGTTTGCAAGTGGCGAGGTTAGATTTTAGAACAGCCTGAATTCTTTGCGAGGCGTGTTTACCGCGAAAAAGCCGCCGCGCGATCCAAGTTTGCCGTGGAATGGGGTATATTTTATAAAGAATGGGTAGAAGAGAAGTGGCCACTGCAGTGGCGACCAAAGGCAATTTCTTTAGTCGCCACTTTTAAAAATCTAGTCGCCATGTGGCGAGTGGCGACCGCTAATTTCCAGCTTTAATAAGAACCTGAAATTTAATCTTCCCTTAAGCTGAGGAAATTGCTGTATAGGAGCGCCGCCTATTGAGCAACTAGTTCCAAAAGTTGATCCGCTGTAACTTATGTCAAGGTGCATCCACATGTAAACTTTTATGCAATTTTGCACAGTAGTTCCTGAGATATTGCCTTTTTTCAAATTGTGGAAGTCGCTGCATAGCAGAGTCACCTGTTGATTGGTTGACACCAACTGTTGATAGGCACTAATTTATGTCAACCTGGCAGCGGGAACACAAGAAGAGTTTTTGAGCGATTTCAGTATTTTTTTTATTCTTTTTTTAATAAAGGGATATAGAAAAGAGTTTTCTTAAATATATAATGACCAGCGAAGCGGGCAAAGCCTGCTAGTACACAATAAAACTGTCTTTCTTTGAATATTTAATGTTAGTTTTTTCTAAAATGAAAATTATTTGTATTCATCATGTTAGATAATTTTAATAAATAATAATTTTAATAAATTAATTGCCCCTAGTGAATTTATATAGGAAAATATAGAAGAAAGTCTTGTGATTTCCACAACATACTTGTTTTTAATTAAAAGAAATGAATTGCAGGAATCTACATCTATAAAGGCAGATCTCCTGACTGACGTGCTTGCTCGCTCAGCAATGCCGAGTCAAACTAACAGAGACACAAATGTGTAATTTTATGATATTATTGATTTAGTGACGTGATTTAAGAAGCTATTTTTTTAAGTTTCCCCGCAAACGGAGGGAGAAAAATTGCTTCTCGCATTTCTCACCATATCTTAATGAAAGAAAACAAGAAAAAAAGCAAATATTAAAAAACCGGATATCCGGTGATTTTGATCCGGAAATCCGATGATATTTCGGATATTGAAAAATCAGCCGGATATGCCAGATACCGGATATTTTCCGGATATCCGGTCCATCCCTACTTCAGAGGGATTTTTTTTAATCCAAAAATTATAACAAATGTAAACATTTTACACTATCATCGTTTTAAGCACCTCGTTAAACAATCATTTAATCATAAAACATTAAATATAACATAACAATAGCTAATACCAATGAGGAAAAAAATATCCAATAATTTTTATTTACCATTTATAAAGGCATCTATACTGCTGCATTGGAAACTTCTTAAATTTGTGGGGGGGGGGGGGGGGGAACATAGTAGTAGTAGTTATTTGAAGAAAAAGTAAGGCAGTTTAATTCCTGAGTAAGTTTTCCAAACTTATTTAATTATTAAAGATTTATTCTTATAATTCTACAATGATACACTGGGAGAAAAAAACAAAAAACGAAAATTATGCAGCAGATTGTGAGATTATTTGGAAATTACACAGATTATGAAATAACACATTTGATTTTCTAAATGATATAATGAAATTCCAAAAAGAAAAAAATATAATACAAGATTATTTGGAAGTTACACAGATTATGAAATAACACTTTTACTTAATGATATAAATAAATAAGATGGAAGATTGTGAGATTATTTGGAAATAATTTAAAATATTTGTAGTCCCTGAAAAAAATCTTTTCTTATAGGTACTGGGGTTATAATAAACTAAATTTAAAAGTAGCATTTACATTGTGGGTGGAGAAAAATTATTCTACACTCATCATCATCATCAAAATTAACTTTTCAGAGTTCTTAGGAACGGCGTTCCTTCAGCTCTAATAGTAGTAGTATGTAGAATAAAAAATATAGTAGAATATATGGCCAGGTATGTCTTTCTAGATTCAGGCATGAGAGTGCAGAAAATTAAAAAAAGAGGAAACACGCGTGTTCATAAAATTAATTTTAAAGGAAAAGTAATGTGCACGGGGAAAACTATACAAATGTTCGTTCATAAAATTTATTTCAAATGAAAAATAATGCTCACAGGAAAAACTATACAAAATATTTTAAAAGTGACAAATTAAACTAAAAGAATAATGCACATCAACACAATAAATTATGTGTTTAAAAAAAAAAAACGTAATCTAGCAATCAACATTTAATCATTGGCTGGTGGTGGAAAGTGGGAAAGAAGGGGGGGGGGGAGTTAAAAAAGTAGTTAATGAGAGAAATATTAAACACAATTCTACTTCTTTATAGGTTCTAAAATATCAGAAAGTAAGTTTAAAATTTTTTTGTGGATGGATAAATATTCAATAATAAAAGGCTTCCCATAGAATGTTTGATCGGCAATGGTTAGAGATGAAAAAAGGGGGGGGGGATGTCAAAAAAAATTACATGAGTGAGAAATATTGAATAATTCTGTTCTTTTATATGTTATAGAATCTGACAAAGCATGTTTAAAATGAATATTGACATTTATGTTTTGGATGGAAAAAGATTGAGAATCTAAAGTTTTTCATGGAGCGTTTGAACACTGATCGTTATTGGAGTTAAACATTTTTAAGTCATTCAAAAGAGGACTAAACGGACCAAAACATTAAAAAGAGGACAAAAACGGACCTCACTATGAAAAACGGACTTTGGAGGGAAAAGAGGACCATTTGGGAGCCCTGAATATCATAGGTTCAATGTGTGATCCCTAATTACTGACCATGTGATAGAGGTGAATGTCCAAACTGAGTGACACTCCACCTATGATACCTTATCTGATAGGTCATTTGAATACACAACACTTATGTAATCACTGTGCTCAGCAGAGTTTATTATTTTTTTTTTAAAGATATTTTGGAATTTTCAGATTTTTTATTACAACAAAATAACGCGGTCCCCTACTTGTCAAAATAAAAGAATACAATATACAGTCGGCCCCGCTTAAAAGAATATCTACCGTTCCAACTATATTAATTCGATTAAGCGGGGTACTCAATTATGCAGGGAAGACTAGAAACACAATTGCATGGATAACTATAATGTTTTTATGCTTACATGAAAAGATAAATGATCGATACCTCTTTCTTATTTAAATATTTAACAAAACTTTTACTAAGTTAAAATATTATAGTAATTTATAAATGCAATTAACGCTGGAATAAATATAAAATAAAGTGTACTTACAATTTTACTTTTAACACAAAAAAAAAAAAAAAAAAAAAAAAAAACAGTTATGAATGATTACTTTAACATAGACTTAACTAAAATAAACATTTTTCGATTTCAATTTTCTAAAGCACATAAATAGATTATAATCGCTTCTATGAGACTCAAAATGACGATGAATAATGTTAAAGGATTTTGCAACTTTATTTATCGTTCGCTTGCTCTTCTTTATCACTTTCATTTAAAGGTTTTATTGGAGGTTTCCACTCTTCGTCTCTTTCTGTTTCTCCATCTTCATCCACATGTATGAGTTTATAAAGTTCTTTTTTAATAATTTGAAAACTTTCAAAATTTGTGATTTCTATTTCCTGGAGATAATTTTAATTTTAATTTCTAATTTTCTCATCAGTTGGTGATTTTATAATTTTGGCTTTTGTAAAACTATTTTTATCACCTCGGCAGGAATACAGTCTCATATTTAAAGAGCATACCTTAATTATGTAAGGTTTTTAAAAGAAGAACGGAATTTTTTGAGAATGAGAGGAAAAATTTGCCCAGAAATAGAGGAATTTTATTTAAGAAACTTTGAGTGTTTATGCGATTAAGCGGGGTGGCATTGTAAAAAATATTTCTTTAAACAAGGAAATTTAACTTCTATGGGGAAAAAATTGGTTCTATAACTTTATATTCTTATAAGCGGGGTATTCGATTATCCGTTACCTGATTAAGTGGGGACGACTGTACTATTTAATACAGATTTTTTCTGGTTAACATGCTTCTGGGAGGAAAAAGTATGATTTCCATTTGAAAAAATCGAGTTTGTATCACGTGGGGCTTCTTGGGGCCCCAAGGTTCCACCTATGATACCTCATTTGACAGATCATTTGAATCAATGGCCCTTTTGTAATCATTGTGCTTTGTAAAATTGCTCTTATTGAGATATTTTGGGATTTCCAAAAAAAAAAAAAAAAAAAATTTTTTTTTTTTAATTACAACATAAGAATCAACAGTCCTGGGCTTTGCTATGCATAAAAAAAAAAAAAAAAAAAAAAAAAAAATTATTAATAAAAATTTTTCTTACTTAACTCTATCCTGTGAATTAAAAGTATGGTTTTTATTTGAAAAAAATTGATTTTGTGTCATGTGAAGCCCCCAAAGCTCCACCTATGATACTACCAGTGGCGGCTCGTCATTAAGGGCCAGCGGGGCACGGCCCCACCTAACATTTTTTTGATATAATATTAATAGAGTATCAATTCTTTGATAGTATTATAGGTTCGTTCTAATATTATACAACTAATCTTCATTCCAAGCTTTAGGTAATTACAAGAGTAACATTTCAAAACATTACATTCAACTTTTATCCACGTTTAAACATCAAAAGTTTGCGGCAAATAGCTTTAGTTTACTTCGATATTCCCCGGCAATCAGTTTTAGAAAAGACAAAAGTATGCCGGTCGCGAAAGTGTTAATGATTCACCCATCAAATGTTGAAAAAAAAAAAAAAAAAAAAAAAAAATACAGCCTTGGACCAGCTGCGGTTACGTTATCTAAGCGTAGGGCAGCATCATAAGCGGCCCATCTTGGCGTATTCATTTATACAATAGTTATTCTATTAGATCCTAAGGATTCTAAGACGGAAGGTGGCCGCTCACCACTATGCAGCGGTTTTGAGCGATTTCAACCTTTAGAGAGGGGCTCCGATGGCACTGTGGTGATTCAAAAGAGCCCGTGTCCTCCGTTGTTTATTGCATAAACAGAAAAAAAAAAAAAAAAAAAAAGGTTACAGAGGTCGCCAAAGCGGAGCTTTCACACGACAGAGGGCGACAAGGAACAAGAATATGAAAAAAAGAACGGAGCCTTGATCCCTCGCATGGAAAAGCTTGTGAAGAAAAATTGTATGGTCCTCCATGAGAAAAGTTGGTAACTGCCTTGGAAGATTGAAACATTAGTCGGTCAAATTGGAAAGATGCATTAAGAAGTTATAGATTCTGGTTAGTTTCTGACGTAGGGGAAGCCGGGTAACGATATTAAAAAGCCAGTCGTTAGGTTTATTAGGTGGGTTAAGGATACGCCAATCAAGAGTTAGTGGGCATGAGAAAAAGATTCTATTAGATCAGAAGGTTAACAGATTTGGCGATGATCGCCTTTAAACAACATTAGCACGCTGTAATTTATCGTCTCTAGGGCACCGGCAGAGTGGCCCTTTGAGACAAAACTATAGGGAAAAAACTGTCTCTTTTATTCAGTATGTTAACCATACAATTCCTTGATGAAATTTGGCGACTTTTGCATTACTTTTATTTGTATGATTTTTCGGTGCATTTTTTAAAACTTACATATGATAGTTTTTAATTTTAGTGTTTAAAAAGGAATTCTATTGATAGTTAAAAATATATTTTTTAGATTAGCGTTTGAGATATAAAAGCTCTTAATTAAGAATTTGAAACCTCTCTAACTGCGATATTTTGAATTTAAATGAAAAAATGGAAAGAAAATGGGCAATTGCGATATTTTTCTTCAGATTGGTATACTAAAACTTTTATGCAAATAAATTGTAATATTTTTAAATAAATAAATAGTGGATTTCCATGGATATATAGATTAACTATCTACATAAAAATGTAGTTTTTTTTTTTTTTTTTTTTTTTAGGACTGAGAGCCTATTAGTCTCAATCTGGGATTTTTGCGTTGTCGATTTCGATAGTTGGACATTTGTCGAAATCTAAAATTTATCGAAAATGTAATTGAATAATTTGAAAGCGATGTTATAATTTAAAAAAAGAAAAAAAAAAAAAAAAAAAACTAATAGTCCTCCGTCCTAAACTAATTTCTGCTTTTGCCAGAATTTCATCAAAATCTTTTTTTTTTTTTTTTCTTTTGTTATTATTATTATTGAAAGAAAAAGAAAAGAAAATTAATAATAATCAGTATCGTTACAAGCGATATCGAAAAAGTTTTTTTTATTAATTCTGAATTAGGAAATAAAAAGTGCACGTGAAATAATATGAAATAAAAATAAGTTAAAAAATGAATTTAATGATTTAATGTTTTTGTTTTTCGGGGGCTGCTCATGCATATAAAAAATGCGTGTTAAAACGAGTCGAAGAAGGAAGCGAAATAAGTATCGAGTTATATTACGATAAATAATATGATACGATATATTAGACCTATCGTCCAGGGTTACTAGGCATTTTCGTTGAAAGAAATAGTTTGTTCGTTCGGTGCAACTTGCACCTTAGTCCCGTGAGGTGCAACTTTCACATTAGTCCCCTTGAGGTACAACTTTCACTTTAGTCCCGTCAGGTACAACTTGCACATTAGTCCCCTTTTTCAATTATTATTATTATTATTATTATTATTTTTAACTGGATTTCTTAAAAATACGATTTGATAAAACAGTTTTATTATGACTATTATTTAAAGACGATAAACCGTCTTTTTTTTTTTTTTTTAAAGAATCAATCTTTAATTCTCAACAAACATTATGCATAAAAACATCATAAAATTGTGTCAAAAAGAAGGAATTTTATAATCGTAATTGAAAAGTTTTAAAATGACATTTTTCAATGTTCGAAATTTATGTTAAATTTTCTCTAAATGCACATTTTTATAATTTTACACATGAAAATTCGAAACTCATAAGGATAAAGATATTTAATTTTAAATAGATGTTTTCTAGATAATTTTCTCTAAATTGGATCAAAAATTAAGAAATTTAATTTAAATTATTTAAAATTAAGCTCTTAAAATGATAAACATGGTAGTTTTTTAATATGTATTCATATTAGTACATTATTCATGAATTTCCAAATTTCAATATAACTTGTTATAAATTTATTAAAGTTTATTTTATTTGTTTTTTAAGATAAGAAATATGAATATAACATTTGAAATGTTTATTATTAAATGGCTTAGGGATATAATTCGCGCAAGCTAAAAAATATTACATGTAGAGTGAGAAAAAAATTGAGTTCAAATTTTAATGGCGTGTAGTGTTAGGGTTAAGGCCAGCTGACTAAAAGTAGGTCCTAGATCTGGGTGGTGTATTCTCCCTAGGGAGTCTTTCTAAGTGATGATACCTAACTCGTATTTATGCGAGTTTCGGAGAAAACTATGGAAAATTGCAAAAGCATATATCAGCTAAAGCAACCTGGAATAGAACTCGGCAAATCCTATCTACCATCTTCCAGATATTTAAATTTTGATACTCCACTGATCAGAAAACTGCAGAAATTTGTAAATGAAATCGTAAAACATTAATTTCCGAGATAAATTTACGCAGTTTTTTCCATATTGTTAAATTTAAGATTTGCCACAAAAAAAATTTTCTTCCAAAAAAACTTACGCTTTATATACCTCCTTAATAATGTATGTATTTATGTTTGAACAATGATTATTATTATTGTTAGGTTATACACCATACGATGGGTCGGGCCCCACTTATGAAAATTTGCACGAGCCGCCACTGGATACCACATTTGATAGATCACTTGAATGCATGAGATTTTCAAAATAAATATGTTCAGCCAAATTGCTTTTCTTTTCTTTCCAAATATTTTGGTGTATCTAGACTTATAAATGTACCTAGACCCTCTATATACATATAAGGTGTAAGTTGACAGAAATTCAAAATTTCAATAATGTAATAGCAAGAATGTAAATTCATTATGAACACAGGAATATTGAAAAAACACCTCCCCCCCCCCCCCCCCCAAAAAAAAAAAAAAAAAAAAAAAAAAAAAGGGGGAAACGTAGATTTCAGGAATGTGTCTTGCTGCCTGCCTGCTTCCTTTCTTAAGTTTCTTAAATTATTTTTTCCATAAATTTCATTTTAGTTTAAGTTTTTCTGTTAAGATTTGTTGAGTTAGTTTATTGTTTCGTTCGTTTTGCAGGCTGTTAATTAGTGGATTTGGTTTCTTTAAATATGTGTGTTTCATGCCCTGATGAAATTTTTTTCGCTTTTCTGAGCTTCTCCTACATAAAAGGATTTTTTTCCTTATTGGTCTTTGTGGTTTCAGTGATCTTGTATCTGTTGCTTGGCTTTTCTACGCTTAATGAATCATTCTTATATATATATATATATATATACTGTTGCATACTTGGGGGTTCGTGAGTTGTCCGAGAATGAAAGGCGAAACTTACAAAAATTCAATAATTTATTCACAGAGAGTTCCAGAAAAATACAGGTCTATAAACCAAGTATGAGCTTCAATCCAACCAGTAAACATAGCTTAAACAACAGCTGTCAATAGCAAAACCACAGTACAAACTGTATAGCAATAACACATAAAGCAAGTCTCTTTCAAAGAGGCTCAAAGCAATGCAAGCACTAGTGGAAGCTGGCTGAGAACTGAACTGACTGCCTTGGCGAAAAAAAAAAAACAGCCCTTACATACCCCTGTAGAAAAGTGTGGAAAGTTCCAGAAATTTCTGTATCTCATCAGCCAATGAGATTAGAGCTTCCACATTTGGTATATCCCTAATAAGGAGTATCTCGCCAAGGTCGCCAAAAAAAGTCACCAAGGTGGGGTAAAGTCACCAAATTTGGTGCTAAATACATTACCTGCCTTATTTGGGCTTTTTAATGCATTTTTAAGTGAAAATAAGGCTATTTCAATGCTAAAATGACTAGAAATGCATAAAATTAGCACTTCATCCATTTACTAACCCTCTTTGAAAGAATTTATACAAAAATAAACACAATTATTTACAATTTTGTAACAATACTGTATGATAATGATTTATTAAGTATAGTAAAAGCCAAGCAACAGATACAAGATCACTGAAACCACAAAGACCAATAAGAAATTAAAAAAAAAAAAAAAAAAAAAAAAAAAAATGTAGGAGAAGCTCAGAAAGGTGAAATTTTTTTATCAGGTATGTATTCATAGTGTATACTTACATATACACAAAAATTCAACATTTATGTATACTTTTGTTATTAAAGTAAGTCTTTACATTGTAAAATACATTCTTTCTCAGTGAATAGGATAATAACTGTACAAAGCTTATCAAATAATGATAAAACCAATAATAGACAATTTAGCAATCAATAAAAATTTTATAACAAAATAAACATTCTTTATTTACAAAAACAAATCAAGAAAGTATTCAGATATAGAAATTAAGGCAGATTATTTTAATTTTTCTTTCATTAAAGCATTAATCACTTCTTTTACATTTTTCTTTTTTTCTTCAATTCCCATCATTTTAATCAGATATTCTTCTCGTACTTTTGGCTCAAAAGCACCTGAAAAATAATATAATTAATGTATATATCTATCTATATATATATATATATTGAAAGCACAGATAGGTTATGTAAGAATTTTTCAAGGTTTTCAAATTTTCCATTTCATGAAATAAATCTGTTTTTACATATTTTGTTCATACATGCACAAAATTTTCAGGTATTTTTATTTAGGTGGTACAGAATCATGCATATTATTATTATTATTATTATTGTAACCGTTGGTACCAATTTGCTTATTGAGTTCTCCTCCTGAGGATGGTTCACTGAAATTATTGAATTTGCATAAAAATAGCATTTTAAAATTTATTTCTTTTCTTTTGACATTCCATGAAGAAGCTAAGAGATATAAATAGCCCAATGAAAAAAATCTACTGAGATTCATATACATTTAAATATAGTGCATTAGCAGAGCAGGTAAAGCCTGCTAGTTAGAAATAAATTTCCTACAATTGAAATGAGATTAAAAAAAAAAAAAATCTTTTTTCAAGGCTCATATCACATAGAAGATACTGAAAGAATATTGAAAATACTTATTTTATTTTTCTGATTTTATACAGCATCACAATATCAGCCACCTACTTGAATAATAATAATAAAAAAAAAAAAATTACAGCAGAAATAATGTGATATAGCGCTCAGACCACATTGTCTTAATAAGTAAAGATAACAGTTTATTAAAATTTAAGATGTAAGATAAGAAAGCTGTATTTGAACTTTTTGAAAGCACATTAAAATTAGTTGAAAATTATTTTAGAAAACAGTGTTATTTAACAAAACTCGCTACATTCATAAACAATTCAATCAAAAGTTTATTTTTCAGAGAATTTTCACTCGAACCACTCTTGGATCACATTTGAGTGATTTTGGGTAACCCTATGCAATTATTCATCACATAGTATACTTAAATTTAGCACAATAAGAAAAATGCGTAACATAACTTCAAATGTATTTCAAGGAATTTCAAAATATATCCATTACTTAAAAACATTAGATAAGAAACCTAAACATTACTTCGTGCTTCGTTTAATTTATTTATTTATTTTTTTTTTTTCAACCGGGCACCCGGTCCTCTTCAGAACGACACCTTCTGTGCAGGGCCCGACTTAGACTACTTGCAGCCCCGGGGCAAGCCTATTCTGGGGGGCCCCCTTGCAGTGGCATAAGAGGTCTTTAGCTTGCAGAATTTCTGTATTCGCCTGTAGGGGGGCCCCTTCCAGAAGGGGGGCCCAGGGCATTTGCCCCGTATGCCCTGCCGTAAGTCAGGGCCTGCTTCTGTGTGGAAGACTTGAGGAGTTGGAGTGATCTTGAGCTTGCTTTGCCAATAGGTGACGCCATCACTGTCTGGGGCTACTGCGCCGCTGTCGTTGCATACATCCTTATTGGTGGATATTTCAATCGATTCCCTGAACATCGCGTAGTTGTAATCGTCGTAGTTGGCTATTTTAGTGGCTTTATCAAAATCGATTTTAATGTTTTGTTTATTGTAAGTTTTAGCTGAGGCTGTATTATATTTTTCGGTTTTTATATCATTTTTATGTTCATTATTTCTAGTTTTAATTTTTCTGTTGGTAACTCCTATATATGATCCAGGTTTATTATCCTCATTTGTGAATGGGATTTTATAAATTCCTGCAGTTTTTAAAGGGTGGACGGGGTCTTTATCGCTTCTGATTAATTGGAAGATATTTCTGTTAGGTTTAATGGAGATATTTACGCCGTATTTATTTGCTACATTTTTAACTTTATTGGAGGCCCCGCGATCGTACGGAATAGAAGAGGTAAATTTAAGGGGTTGTTTTTGAAAACTGGGAATGTAATCTAGATTTTTAATTTAATTTTTAATTAATTTATTAAATTCCATTATCTATACAAATTCTTTTATCTAGCTTGGTAAACAAATGGCGAATGCCTTTTACATCAAACTATAACAAGCCTGCTTCTATGCATTTCAAAAGTATAATATGTTAACCCTCTGATCCCCTTAGATAAGCACTAACTTATAATGTTGTTTTCATTGCATAGTATTTACAATGTAATGAAATAAAAGTTATCCCAATATGAGGTGAAAATCACAACTATGCATTTGAAAGTAAACTTAATGATTATTATACATGATCTACACAGTTAAAAAAAACATTAAAATTTCTTATGTAATCTTTAATTATAAGATATCAAACACACACAAACACATACAGAAGAAATAATAATAATAATAATTAAAAAAAAAAAAAAAATGCTCAGCAGACAGATATATCATGTCTCAGTGATCTGAAGGTTAAATTTAATTATTTTTAGCACAGTCTGAAGCAGTTAAAGTATGCTAACGAGAAATTTCATCTATGGGCTTAATTTAAATATTTTTACCTACACTACCCCACTACTGTAGGTAACGGAAGTACTTATTCGGTTCAAAAATTTGATATCGAGTTTTCACCTAATTTACACATTTTAAGGTCTCCTGAGATAAATAGCTCAATTTCAAGTCTCACAAGTGCATTCCTTTGAAAATGGCTGTACGAATTTTTTTCAAACTCGTCATATTAACTACCTTTGAAATATCCTTTTGTATATAATTACTGTTTTCTAGTCAATAATTGAATATGCCAAGTTTTTGTAAAAGTTGGTATCTCAAAAATGGTTCTAACAATTTTCTTGATAATTGCTATATAAATCCTTTCTCATGTATTGCGAGGCCCGTTATTACAGTGGGTAATGGAAGTTATGTAGTTTTTTTCACACCAGATTTTTTTTATATCCCTGTACAAGAACCATTTGTCCAACATAAAACCTTTCCAAGTAATATTACTAAGTCATAGAGATTTAAAATATTAAGTTTGGGCTTCCTGCCAATACCTGTTTTTTGGAGTTATGCCTGATAACAGACACACAAAGATCAACTGCTGAAAATTTCATTTTCAGATTCAGAGAATTTTAAAATGTGTAATTCTAACAAACACCCACTTTTGAAAATTTGAACTAAAAACAACATTTTCTCATATAAGTAAGGAAAAAAAACCCAACTTACTAAAATAAATTTCTGTTCCTGAATAATAACCAACTTCATCCTTTGGATCAGTCATGCTTAATAATTGAATACTTTGAACCTCCTGGGTTCCAAAATAATTGTCACTGAAATCTCTATATAATGAAGGATCAATTTTCTTTGGAAGCTAACAAAATGAAATAACCAGTCTGAGAAAATTCAGAATATTAAACATATTAAAATAATTTTTTGCCCCCAAAAAATTGTCATAAAAGATTTGAATTCACAGTCAGATTACATAATAAGTAATGCTATAAATTCTTTCTTTCTTTCTTTTCATTATTTTAAATCTTTAATTACACTTTAATTAATAAAAAGTTAGTTTATAAAGAAAATCCACTGACTACAAAGCAATAAATAATAATAGTAATAACAATTACAGTCAACTTCCTCTAATCCACAAAAGTTTTATCCAGTGGTTCTGCAGATTATAGGAATTTGCAGATTAGAGATTTTTTTGTTTATATTTTCTTTTGCAAACTGAAAGTCAGTTATTATTATTAATTCATAAATAGACATCAAAATGGAAAGACTATTTCTAATAAATTTTAGAATAAAATATTTTTTCAATATTAATAAAACTAATCGATCATATTCATATACGATGGTAAATATCAAATCATATTCAAATAATACATACCAATAAATTGTAAACATACATTTTACTTAAAAAATACTAAACAAAATATTTTTTTTAAATACAGAAAAAAAAAATATTCATAACTGATTATTTTTAATTTTGTTAAACATTAATCTAATAGTAGTTTGTTTTAAATTTTTATGTACTTTCCTGACATTCTTTGGTTTGACTTAGCGCTAGTTCTGTATAAATTGCAGGATAATAAATTAAAATACAAGAATCTTACTGTTTTTTCTCCAACTGTGTTTAAAAGCAAGGATTAAGCTAAAAATTTGATTAAAAAAAAAAAAAAGTAAAAATGTGAGAAATGTGATTTTTTTTTTAACTATCAGCTGTAAATTTCTTTGTTTACATTAAAAAATCAACTGCAGATTCAAGGGATTTTTCTGTGGATTAGAGAAAGTTGACTGTATTACTTTAAAGGCTCATACATAAATATGCATATAAAGAATTCTCAAAGTTGCAAGTAAGAAAATCATTTATATTTAAGTGTAGGGTGGCTACTAAATACTGTAACACTAAAAAAAAAAAAAAAAAAAAAAAAAAAAAAGAGAGAGTTAATTTTAATCATTTGATAAAACAATTTCATACACATATTAGGTGAGATGTAATTAAGCCTCGTCAACAGCCCCAGTGCCTCTATGTCCACCCTTCACAAGCTCCAGTCTCTTTTTTCTGCATTTACTGCTTTACTGGCTATAGTTAGGTTATTTTTTTTTCTCCATTACTTGTAATTGTGTTTTTTCTTTTTCTTCTCATGCCATTTTCTAGGATTTTTGACCTTTACCTTCTTTTTTTGTCATTCTTAAGTATGGTGGCCCCATTGGTCACTAATGACCAAGCTATCCTCTTAAAATGAATTATTTGTGTCGCAATCGGTCAATGGCATAAGAGATTATCTTTAATAATTGATATAGATGGTAGTTGATTCTGATATCTATCAATTGTCCTCACACATAAAAAATTGTTAATTTTATAAATATAAATGCTTATGTTTCATTATATAACTATTAACTTACCTTTTATTTAAATTTAAAAGTTTTCTTTACTTAAATTTCGGTCAGCCATCTTTGCCTGCATCACATTTTAACGATTGATGTGTTGTTTACATCGTTGCTGTTGCCAATCTTGTTCTGCATAATTTTTCTTATTTTCACTGTTGCCACTTCTACTAAAATAGTTATAGTAAATTGTATTTTCGGCTGTGGCCGTTGAGTGGCAATAGTAATGTATTGTTTGTATGTAGATTTTGACTTTTCAGTCAGTATAAAAAGATCGCGGCAGGTGTGTTAAGGGGCAGTTATCAGCAATGGCCAGCTAGTCTTCAATTACAAATGAAGTAGTAGTTTTGTGAATAGTTGAGCAGCTTTAAGCTGTTGTTGGCTAAGCACTGGAGTATGTGTTTTTAGTGTTATTACAGCTAAGCTAGTTATGCTCTTTTGGTTATTGCATTTTTTTAAAGAAACGATGGCTGCCGTTGTTGAAAATTTACATATGTTAAAAGTTGTTAAGTTTTTGTTTTTGAATTTGTTCCTTATTTAAAGTATAAAGTTTTTTCGTCATTCGCGGGTGATCAGAATTCTTAAAATGAAAATTGATAATCGAAGTTTTTTGAAATGAGACTGTTAAATTTAAGGTTTAATTGATGTTATATATTGTTTAGCTACTTTTTAAGTAGCAATTGTTAAGTTTGAAACGTCTGAAGTTGATAAAAAAAAAAGTTAAATTAAAGTCTTCTAAATTAAATTGTATAATTAATAGTGTATGAGCATAATCTTCATCATGGCTACTTTGTGTTAATACATCTCGTCTTACTTTCGCTGATCAACCTGGTGATCGCGGAAGCTTTGTGATTGTTCTTAGAGTGCATTGTCATCAATATTTGATTGTGCTTATTGCTATATCTGGTTCAGCACCTGAAAACGTAATCATGTTCTTGTTATATTTTTGAAAGTTTAATATATATATATACCCTGTTGAATAAAATTGTTTTTTTGTTAAAACTTTTGTCTTTGATGTGTTATAACAGTTGAACACTGGTCGGGTTATTTTTTATTGAAACCCTTAAAACTTAAAAGATTAATGTTTCCACTGTATGGAATTTGCTTAATAAAATTAATTGAAAGATAGACCTTTAGTCTATATCAGATTCAAATAAAACTATTCCAAGGTAAACTTTCATTTATAGTATTAATCATATTGGTGTATTTATCATTTTCTATTTTATGTCTGTATAAAATGATTTAATATTTGTAACAATATTTTGTAGCCATCCGGTAAAAAAAACATAGACAAAGTTTTCCATCATGAGTTTTATTAAAAATTAGATTTCCACTTTCAATACAAATCCTTGCTATTAATTTACTATAATATTATAAAAAAGAATATTGCAGAAATAAATAAAAATTATAACATAATAAACAAATAAAAAAAATTATTGATTTCAGAAGTATACATCTAAATATGCTACAAAAAAAAAAAAAAAAAAAAAAAAAAGAATAATAAAAATAAATAAATAATATATATGTATATATATGATTTGATAAGTGATCGTCATTCCATAACAAAATATGTAGTAATTTAAATCTTTAAAACGGAGCATATTAAAACTATAATTAATTAATTATTAGCCTTATGAAGCTCCATACCTTTTAAATTGCAGTGGCTTTCAGTGGCAGATCCGTCCCATCTTCAGCAACCTTTATTGTGGCTTGCAGTAACACTGAGTGCTGTTGCTTATTTTCTTTTTGTCTTTCCTCCAAAAGGTCACACCAATCCTGATTTAAGCCTGCCTGTGGTTCGTGCCCATTACAAGAATCACTGTTTCTAATATTTTAAACCGTTTTATGGTAAATTGCATAATCAAAATTATTATAGTTTGTGATTTTTATAGTTTTATTAAAATTTATGTCAATATTGTTATTTTGGTGAACCAAGGTTCACTAAGGTAAACTATAATAATTCCGATTATGCATTTTACCGTGAAACGGTTGAAACGATTAGTAACAGTGATTCTTGTAATGGGCACGAGTCACACGCAGGCTTAAATTAGGGCTGGATTATTTATCAATATATCCCCAAGTATCGATATTTTTTAAATATCCCGATAACAATATTTAAGAGTTTGCTCTGCCAATATATCCCTTTAACGATATTCCGCGCGATCAATTGATATGCCGATAAGTACCGTTAAACGCCAACGACGGATTAATAGAATTGTGCTTCCGCGCAAGCGCGCATCACAAATGAAACCCGAGCGAGCAAACGATCCCATCAGCGAACGGAAACCCGAACAAAAAGAGCGCGCAATATCTTATACTATCTCCTAATCCGTGACTAATACCCATTCTCTTATTTTTCTCCCATCCCTCACTGATAAAATAAAAAAATATAACCCCACCCCCAAACGATCACTGCACTCACACAATGCATATACTTCCCCTTCCTTTATTCCTGCATGAGAAACCTCACATCTAAATTATCACTGCTTTAATAAGTCCACCGCATAATAAAAAAAATAAACAGTATTTATTGAAAGCCATCTGCTTTTCCCGCAGTATATTGACTTATTTATTACTGACTCTAAACGATAATATGAAATAATTTATACTACCGTTAGTATTTGATAATATTCCACATCACCACTTATGGATCGTAGGTGTAATACCAAATACCACAGTAACCAAACCACAGACAGGGCGATATGAAAACAAACGCTTATTATGACGAATGTATACAATATCTTTTGTTTTAGCTCATTTCCTGCTATTGGTTCATTGATATTGGTTTATTTCAAAGTGTGGATAACTTCTGGCCAATAAGATGCGACGTTCAATGTGTTTAACTCGCTTTGGGCTCAGTGATGCCAGAGTGGGGATTTTTGAAGCTTCTGGGGACAATTTTGGAGAATTCTAAAATGTTTGGGGACAAATCTGGGGAGTTCAACTTTCTGTCAATGTTGGCAACGTAATGATTTATCCGTACGACTAGAGACTTTCAATAGCTTTATTGTTATTTGGGGATTTTTTTTCAAAAATTGAGTTCATTTGGGGAAAAATCTGAGCTCAAATCAGAAAAATCTGCTTGATATTCTTTTTTGAAAAAAAAAAATTTTTTTTCCTCTTTTCAGTGGAAAACCTGTTGGGGATTTTTTCGAAAAAAAACCCCTTGATTTGGGGAAATTTAGGACCTGTTTGGGGAAATAATTTTCGATCATCTGGCATCACTGTTTGAGCTCCCTTTCTCCTTTCCCATGTTATCCAATGGGATTTTCGTTGCTTCGTTTTATAAAAATATCTCATTCAAAAATGAAGTTTTTCGAATTCTGTTTTTTGAATATTACTCTTTGAACGGGTCGCCTTTTAACTTGGTGAACAATTTTTCGAAAAAATTAGTTTAAATATTTTATTTCAATAAGTAAATTATGGACTCTAAGTGTGGATCTCTAAGTAAAATATTTAAATTTATTTTTTCGAAAAATTGCTCACTAAGCTAAAAGACGACCTGTTCAAAGAGTAATATTAAAAAAAAAACAGAATTTAAGCTAAAAGACGACCTGTTCAAAGAGTAATATTCAAAAAACAGAATTCGAAAAAGTTCATTTTTTAATAAAATATTTTTATAAAACGACGAGACAAAAATCCCATTGGATAACATGGGAAGGGAGAAAGGGTGGTATCTGACTGATGTAAAATAAAGTTTTATCTTCAGTAATTTTACAGTGACAGTTTCTTTATAGAAATATATAATATTGGATAGTTTATTACTTTTTTTGTGTAGCGTTTATTTTTTCTCTTTCCTTTTCCTTCCTTCTTTCTTTCTTTCTTTTTTTTTTTTTTTTTTAAGCCGTACATGTTAAATAAAATTGGTTTAAATGCAAAATGAGTTACTTTAAGCAACAAAATGAAACTTTAACATAATATTGTTTAAATAATATAATTTTTATACTGACAATGTATACATATATATAATATATATATAATTCAATTTTCAATTGTTGTGAAACTATTATGAATGTGAATTGAACACATATACATTTAAAAAATATTGTAATGATTTGGTAAGCAGAAACAAAAATAAAAATGACAAGTAACTGACATTTAGGATGCATATAAGAGTTTTAAGTAAAAAATATTACTCTCTACGACCAAAAAAGGTGTATCCAATTCCAATGGCATTTCTTAACTATTTAAAATGATTTTCCTTTTTATTTAATACCTACATCTTAAGACAAATTTTCTTAAGCTTTATTTTTAGTAGAATTATGAATTTTGATATACTTGGTACAAATAAAACACAGATCACATATTAGCTGTGTTAAAATATGATTTTAAAATAATTAAAGCTTAAAATGGGAAGAACAGAGGATAAACTATACAGAGGTATACTAAAAAGCAATAGTATAAGTTATAAGAAACACAAAATATTGATTCACTTTTTATGATTTTTTTTTTTTTTATGATAAAGTTATGGTAGTAATATACCAGAAAATACATGGAAAACACTCTATACTTGTATACTTTAAAATTCGTGTGCATATGTTGTTAGGAAAAAATAGACATTTGTTATTTTTTCCTATCTTGAAAGAAATATCGCAATATATCACTAATATCGATATTAACTTGGTGATATATCGCGATATTTAATTTCTGATATCGTCCAGCACTAGCTTAAATCAAATTTAGTGCCATCTTTTGGAGGATCGTCAAAAAGAAAACAAAGAACAGCACTCAATGTTACTGCAAGCCACAAAGTAGGTTGCTGAAGACAGGGCAGATCTGCCACCAAAAGTCGCTACAATCTAAAAGATATGGAGCTTCATAAGGTTAATAATTAATTAATTGAAATATGTAGTATTTTATTAACTTATCAAATAAGATATTCAAAACAAACTTTGCCTTATCTAATCATATAGAATTTTAAGTTACAGTGCAATTCTTTTAAATGAAAATGGATTAATCATACTTTTTAATGCATTACAAAGTTATAATTATTTCTTTAATGATTTGTTAAAAAAAAAAAAAAAAAAAAAATGCAAATGCTTTTAAATGAATATATACTTTGAATTTAAAGGAAAGAATATTATAAATATAATTCACAACTGCTGCTGTCTCTACATGGTAGTAAAAGATAAAATTATCTCATTTCACTAAAATAAGAAAAATAAAAAGAATATAATGCTATTTTATAAAATCAGAAGTAAAAAAAAAAATAATAATGGTATTTAAAGACCAAACCTTTCACATTTTCTTTTCTTGCACAATTCATAAATTGTATTAAAATTTTGTCCAAAATCATATTTAGTTTTGGTCATGAGGCCTCCCCTCCCTTTAGTTACATTACACTGCGCCTTTTACAACTTCATCTACTTTTATTCCTAAGTAATAAATTTTTATTACCAGATGCTTTCACAAAGAAAATATTTTATGCACAGAATATCATGATTATTTATTAAGATTTGCACTATGGATAATTATATTTCCTTCTGATGATTATAATGCCATATATCTTGTTACTTATGGTATGGCATTACAATATTCTCTTTTCCAAAAGTTTTTAATTTCCTTAAAAATTAACAATATACAGTGGAACTCCGTTTATACGTTTTTCAAGGGACCGTTCCTAAAAAACGTATAACTGAAAAAAACGTACAACTGAAAATTCGTTTTAACATTAATACACAATAAAGTATCATATTAGTAATAAAAGTCTAAATCAATTTTCAGGATTTCCTTTACATTTATTCGAATAAGATATAGTTTTAATTACATTTAAAATATTTTTAAAATATTTTTTTGTGGGCTATTTTACTTCATACCCCATTCCTGGAATCAATTAAAAAAGAAAGTGGGAGGTCTTCAAGTGGTCACTAGCTACTTGTATACCTACCATTCAACCCAGTCGCCAACTGCTTATCTCTGAAAATTTCTCTAACCCCCTCTTCCCCTAGGCTATTGATGCAAGTCGCACTTTGTTCTATAGCCGCACTTTGTTACCATAGTTCTAAGGAAAAAAAAATTGAAAAAAAAAAAAAAATAAATAAAAAAAATACGAATAAAACTTAAAGTGCATTCATCTTTTTTTTTTTTTTTTTTTTAATCCTGGAATGAAACTCAAACTTGGGATTTTACAAGGAGAAAAAAAAAAAAAAAAAAAAAAAAAAGAAAAAAGAAACAAAAACGTATAAGTGAAATTAAGAATTTACTTGTGTCGTATAAACGAAATATTTTAACATTAGAATTCAATGGAATGATTTGGGACCGAACTCGAAAAACGTATAAATGAGAAAAACGTATAAATGAGAAACGTATAAAAGGTGCTCCACTGTACCATAAAATACTGTTCAAATGCTCCCTCAATCTTTTTCAAATAATTAGTGTATGATTTAATATAATACAAATCAATGTTTTTATTTACACAGGCAAATGCTGTAAAAGAAAAAAAAAAAAAAATGTAAAAAACTGTCGCCTATAATTCAAATATAGTCTACTACTGAACACAAGGGGGTGTTTAATCGAGGTAGGGTGCTTTTGCAGTATTTTATGGTGTACATATATTAATAAAAGATAATTTAAAAAAAAGAAAGATAAAATGTACATTAAAAAGAAAAAACATTAAAATTCTGTCTTAAACACAATTTAATTTTGAGTAAAATAAAACAATAAATAAAAAAAAGATTGCATAAATTTGTTTTTTTTAATCAGTTATAAATTGTTTATTTTAACTTGATGCCAAAGGGGAAAACAAAAACATTTGGTCCATTTTATCGGAAAGAAATATGCCTTCATCCTAATAAAAATGTCTTGGTAAGAATTTTGAATGTATTTCTAAAATTTAAAATTCACATTTTAAACTACACCATTTTGAAAATACGAGTACAAGGTGAAAAACAAAATAAAAATACCTATGAAAAATATTCATATACCAAAAGAGCAAGTACAAAAATACCTCTTTTTTCTTCTTCTTCTTCCCCATATCTCGAATTTTTACAACGGTCAAATGTGGAGTGAAGTCTGTTTTAGAATCAGAAGAAGAAATGGAAGCATTAGTGTAATGCTGTCTTACACTTTCAGCTAAGGAATGCAAACGCTTATATGACTCATCCCCTGACAATTTGGCATACAAAACCTGCAATAACATTTGACTAATAAACAAAATCCAACATTTAATAATTATTTATATGAACTTGTTTTATGCAATTATATTATTAGATGTTTAACAATAAATTATGAATAACAAATTTTTGCATGTCACAAAAGAATATAACCCTCACATACTGAAAATTACAACCCAGGATATTGTTTTAAATAGCATCACAGGTGTAAAAATGATAATTTTTTACACTTCCTATCTTGTTTAATCTCCATACCAAAGAATATTATTTTAAAAACAAGCTTCAAAATATTTCAGAGAATATCAGTAATTATTAAAATTATTTAGATATTAATTCCAATATTTAAAATAAATCCATTTAAAATTTCCATTCTCCCAGTTTCCCATTTTCAAAATTGAATAAATAATAATCACTTCTAACTCCATGTTATCCATCTGTTATAATAATCTACTCTTTACTCTATGTTATTCATCTGCTTTAATAGTCTAACTTAACTCCATGTCACTCCTCTATTAGCAATATTTATTATCTCTTTTTTTTATATTACATTTTCCGTTTGGCAACACCAACTTACTCGACTGTTTTTCTCCTCTTTCCCAGTCACTTTGCAGTAGAAGAGCAGGCGATCAACATTGTCTTTCGTGAGCTCTGCGGCTAGAAATCGCCAAAAGGGGAGCTCACGAAAGACAATGTTGATCTCCTGCTCTTCTATTGCAGAGTGACTGGGAAAGAGGTGAAAAACAGCTGGTGCTGCCAAACGGAGAAACATAATATCGAGAAAAGAGGTAATAAATATTGCTAGTAGAGTAGTGACATGGAGTTAAGTCAGATTATTAAAGCAGATGAATAACATGGAGTAAAGGATAGATTATTATAAGAGATGGATAACATGGAGTTAGAAGTTGATTATTATTTATTAAATTTTGAAAATGGGAAACTGGGAGAATGGAAATTTTAAAGTGATTTATTTTAAATATTAGAATTAATATATAAATAATTTTAATAATTACTGATATTCTCTGGAATATTTTGAAGCTTATTTTTAAAATAATATTCTTTGGTATGGAGATTAAATAAGATAGGAAGAGTAAAAATTTATCATTTTTACAACAAGAAAAAATATAAAATTCTGCAATTAAAAATAACACAGACACTCACATATATAATGTAATAAAATGTATATATGTAACGATAAAAATTTGGTTCTGGATTACAGATGTGTACGATCTCTTATAAAGGAAAGTAGGCATCTTATAAAAGAAAGAGGGAGTCTGTTTGGTTAACGAATAAACCTTTATTAAGTCCAAAGGTATGCAGTCGTGATGATACAGTTCTAGGCCAAGTATGAAGACATCTGGAGAGGTATATGCGCTCTTAGTTCAGACAACCATCAAGCTACGGTGCCGATGGCCGGCAATTCGACGTAGTGGCGAACCCCGAAGGGCGCCATGAGTTTAGCCAGTAAGATTTTACATGTTGGAGTATGATTTTGACGTGAATTTATTAGGCAAGTAATTATCGGAAAAAAGCCACAATATCTTGTGTGTTCCAGCTTAAATACCGCATATTTTGACGCAAACTCAAACTTTTCTCATGAATTCTTATTGGATAATTAGTTGAGCTAAATACCGCCTACCTTTTATCATTGGTTGACTCTGACACCTGGGATTTAGTATTTTGCAATGTTTTGCTGCTTATTTTGACAATTGCATAATTTTGATTCTAAAACTTATTCTTAAATCAGATTCCTGCGCTATGAAGTTCTGAGGCAATTTTACATGGGCAGAATAGAGTTCCCGTTATTTGTTCTTAAAATTAAGATTTAATCTGAGATATTAATATTAAGTTATCACTTAATATTGATTTAAAATACTAATTTAAAATCTTGATTATTTTTATCCTTTCATATATTTACATTCAAGCAACAAGTAAACTTTGATTTTTTTTTTTTTTTTTTTTAAATAAAAAACTAACATTAAAGTTTGCTTGTTGTATATTAAACTGTATTTTAACTATAAAACTTCTATATTAAACTAAAAGTCAATTTTGATACAGATTTTTTAAATCTATTTTATAAACTCATCAATCAGCATGATCTAGGAAAAAAAAAAAAAAAAAAAAAAAAACTATAAAAATATTGCTACATAATTGGCCTTTAATAATTTTTAATAATAGTTTAGAAATATAACAAGGGAGAAAAACAATACCTTAATATAAATCGCTTTCTAACATAATGGGATACATGTAATAAAGATTTTTTAATTTTGTTAAAAAGTGTTAAAAATGCATAACACAAATGAATATGCACTTTGAGCAATTTTCACTTACACAATGTATCTGAATATTTTTGTGTGACTTTGTTTGTTAAAGCATTTTCTAGGTTTTAATAACATTACAGTAAAATTATTGTTATTATTACCATGTTTTTATTAACTTTGATTCTTGTTTGTTTGTCCAGTACAAATCTTGCAATCAATTTTTAACTAACTTTCCTACTAGCTAGACATTTGAAACTTTCAGAATAGCTCAGAACCCGATGACAACACAATACTTTGAATCCCACTTTTTGAATTTTTGATTAGTTTTCTTTTAATTCATTAAAATGTGAAAATAATACCTCTAATAGCTTTAAAAATAACTATTAAAATATTAGCTATAATTTAATTGTTGCCAAAAAAAAATTTACGAGTTCATTTTCTTTAGACATATTTAAAAAAAAAAAAAAAACATTTAATTAAACGTCAGCGTTAAAAAATTGTAAAAAGTTAAATTATGCATCTCACAAAAATTGATGTCATATTATCACTTTAAAAATTTTATACACATTGATAAAGTATTAATGTAGTTCTATAGCTATGATCCAACAGAAAATTTAAAAATATGGTACATAAAAAGTTTTTTATCTTATAATTATTTATATTTTCTTCATAGAGAAAAAAAAAAATATATATATATATATATATTCATATAGATGTATGAAATATTAAAAATACATATACTTATAACGTTATTAAATATTAATAATTCCACTGCTCGTCACTCTACCTTCATTCCTCCCATCATCCAAGAGAAGAGAAATATGAAAATTTACACATGCATTATTTGGGCATAGTTCAAGTGAGTATGGGATGGAACGGGAATGAGCCTGAGTGCTTTTTCAAATACTGCCTATGTTTATTTTCTTAAATAATGACGAAAAAACTATCAACATTTTCCCAGTTTTTTACTAAAATACCAAAGATTTTTGCTTCCAATGATATAGTAAGCAAAGATTTTATCCAGAAAAGCTATTTGGAAACAGCTGTTTCAAATGACAACAATGAACAAATTATACACATCAGCATTTTGTCTAATTCGAAAAATAAATTGAAACAAAAAAGACATTTATGATGTAAAACAAATAGAGGTGTTTAATCTCTTATGGAAAAAAGATTTGATAGGATATTTTTTTGCTAAAATGTTTCTTTGAATGACTTTTCACATTTATGCCCTTTAGATATTTTAATCTTATTTATGCATATTTGTAAAATCATTTCAAATAATTTTGAAAAAAAAAAATTTCAAAATTTGTAAAATAAAAAACAGAATATGTCAACCTCATTTTGTTGAAAGTACTTTTTTGTTTTTTTTTCAGCAAGTGTAATCTGAATTTAGAAGTATTTATTCATGAATTCATCAACCGTGAATATTCATTTTAAGCAAATTTGAGTGTAAAGGTTGATATTTTTATTTACCAACTATGTGAAAAATACCAGAGCCGGGAATCGAACCCAGACACCTCCGCTTAACGCACGGATGCTCTACCTCTGAGCTACCCTGGCTGACAACCAGCTAGGCATTTCTCACATAATATTCATTGGACAAGTCACCAAGTCTGCAATCGTGCTTCTGATGAAATAGAATTTAAATTGGGTGCTGAAATTGGTGTAAAACTTATAAGTTTAACATTTTAAAAGTAAATAAAAGAAGAAAGAAATTGTGAAAATTTCACATGGGTTTGCTAGTATAAGTAAATTATAACATACTGAAATAAAAGAATATAGAACAGTAACAATAATCACATAAACTATCTATTTTTAATGTATCTGATTAAATCATTCCAAAAAAAAAAAAAAAAAAAAAAAAAAAGATGCATTTTTAAAAAACTGCTTTTTTTTATGCCTGTAAGTGTCATTTTAAACCCAGCCTGTATGTTGAAAATAAATTGCAGCAATGAAAAGCACAATCAAAATAAGTATCAGATTTGTCTAAAACAAGGAATTATACAAAATAAATAAGATTATAAAAGAAGCAAGCACACAGAAAAACTCAATATTCTCATAACAATACTGAACATGTTATTCAAAAGTTTAATTCTGATGTTTGAAAAAATTTCGTAATAATAAAAAAAAAAAAAAATAAATAAATAAAAAATTTGAAGATTTTTTCTTTTTTTTTTTTCTATCTGCAAGAACACAGCAGAATTTTATAATATTAAATATAAAAAATCTGATGTGGGCACCACATGACTTCCTTATACACCTTTAGAAATATAAACATAATGTTAAAAAGCATTATCATTGGACCCAAGACAGATGGCTAAAAATATTTAAAAAATGCATTATCACTGTGTTCTGGGCTTTTCTGAAAGTTTCAAATGTCTAGCTAGTCAGGAAGTTAGTTAAAAATCGATTGCAAGATTTGTACAGGTAACGTGCCGAAGGCAGCAGGGATCCGAAGCAGTTGGCTAAAAGTATTTTAAAAATGCATTTTCACCGTGTTCTGAACAACTATTCTGAAAGTTTCAAATGTCTAGCTAGTCAGGAAGTTAGTAAAATAAATTTTCTGTTGAACCAAATAAACACTGCCAAAGGCATCAATTTGCTAAAAATATCTAAAAAATGCATTGTCACCATGTTCTGAGCTTTACTGAAAGTTTCAAATATCTAGCTAGTCGGGAAGTTAGTTAAAAATCGATTGCAAGATTTGTCCAGGTAATGCTGCCGAAGGCAGCAATCCGAAACAGTTGGCTAAAAGTATTTAAAAAATGCATTTTTACCATGTTTTGAACTATTCTGAAAGTTTCAAATGTCTAGCTAGTCAGGAAGTTAGTTAAATAATTTTTCTGTTGAATCATATATACGCTGCTGAAGGCAGCAGGTATCCGAAACAGTTGGCTAAAAATATTTTTAAAATGCATTGTCAACGTGTTCTGAGCTTTTCTGAAAGTTTCAAATGTCTAGCTAGTCAAGAAGACAGTTAAAAATCGATTGCAAGATTTGTCCAAACCGTTTTTGGTTATTACCATTTTTTTGATACATTATGGCCAAAACCTTTGTATTTTTGGTCATTAGGAGCCTAATTTTCCTAAATATCTCCAAAACGGAAAATCAAACGAAGTCCAAAAAGGGAGGTGCACAACTAGATGTTATAACAAACCTATGTACCAATTCGCAACTTTCTACGTCCAAGCGCTTAAGAGTTATGCGACATACACACACACACAGACACACATACATACACACGTCACAAAAAATCATGTAAAGTCGCTTATATCTCTAAAACGAGAGCTCATGTTAAGACGACACTTGCAGGTGTACAACTAGACATCATGACAGTCACATGTATAAATTGGGAACATTCAGCGATCATTCGTCTTCGAGCAATGTGAAATACAAAATTCATTTTGCAAATCAGGATTACTATACTTCCTTATACTTTGTATAAGGAAGTAAAAATATTTAATCACCAAAATGGTGACAAAAATTTCAAATTCACTAAGGAGGTCCCATATTAAACTGTCACCTGATTTTGAAGGCACTTTGTTTTCCTTGGCAAAGTAAAGTTGCAAGAACTCATTATTCAATAACACCATTCATGAACAAATAATTTGTATTGGGCGAATTTGTAGAGGAAAATATAGAAGAAAATTTTGCGATGGCTACAACATATTAGTTATGAAATTAAATTTATACATAATTATACAAGTAATTGAATAATTACAAAAGAAAAAAACATTTAAAATTAATTTTAAAAATATTCTTTGGAAGCCACATTTAGCCAATAAAACACAAGCATCAATATACTGAACTCATATTTACCAATAAAAAATATTGAAGAAAGGGAGTATATGAAACAGGTGCATCTGTTCATGTGTACTGATATTTTATTGAATTTAAAAACTTAAAGTAAAAATCTGCTGTATTATAATTAGTGGAGGGAATAACCTAGATATATAAAATTTAAAACATGTTAGAATGCACATAGTTGATCTTTTACATATGAAAAAATTTACTCCTATTTTATTATTCAAGTGTCAGTTTAAACATTTACCCATTCTGAACTATCTAAGCTTTTCAAATAGGAAATCAAACAGAATATAAGTAAATTCATAAAAATTAAACAAAATTAAAGTTAAAAAACAAAACAAAAAATCATTACTGTTTTTACGTATGTTCCTTATTATTTATAATAAATAATAAGGCGCCAGTTGCTATAAATTATAGCAGCTGGCACTTTTTTATTTTAATTACTATAAAGGTTTTACCTTGGGAGCAGATTTTACCGGTGGTCACTCATATATTGTGCATTTTTGTAAGCCATTTGTGTAAGAATTAAAATAATATGAAGTACTTTACCCTATTTTGAAAGTGGCTGAGACCTTTAAATTCTAATTTCAGAGGATTCTTGCTTAAGTCATCATTATGTTCTTGATGAATATTTTCAAGTGTTTTTAAAGCCCTATATAGAACATTAGAACATAATAATTTATCTTGCTTAGACTATTATTAAATTACATAAAAGATAAACATAATTGAAATGAAATAAAAAAGAATCATATAAAATTATTACTTTCTCTTATCTCTCTATATATATGTATGGTAGAGAAAGTATTGCTTTTGGGTTAAATTTTTGAAATTGAGGTTATTGTTATAGTTGCATGTTTTGAGGTCCCCTGAATCTGAAAATCATGTTTTGAGTGGTTGGTCTGTATGTCTGTTATCAGCATATCTCAAGAACAAATATAGCAGGAAATCCAAACTCGATATTCTAAATATGTATCATATAAGTGGTGCCACACTAAACTTTTTGTTGAGATCAAGAAAATGGTTTGTGTACGGGACATCAAAGATAATTTAAATACATTATGTCTATAAGTGAAATTTTTTGGTAAGTACAGTGTACAGTCGGTAACAAAAGTATCCGAACACTAGCAAAAATTCCTATGTAAAAATAGTACACTTCATACGGTTTTGTTAAATAAATCCTTATCGAATCATGTTCTTACACTAACAGGATTCGACAAGGATTTATTTAACAAAACCGTATGAAGTGTACTTTTTTACTTTCTTCTATATGTAATATAGAGAAAGTATTGGATTCGCGAAAATTTTCGACCTCCGTTTTTTGACGGATCTACACGTTTTGGGATGTCCTGAACACGAATTGATAGTTTTTAGAAAATGTCTGTCTGTCTGTATAATTTTTTTGTGGACGCTGTATCTCACGAACATATGAATGAAATTTAACCAAACTTGGTATTTAGTTGCACCCTGACATGAACTGGTGCCCATTAGATTTGGGGATCAATAGCTCAACAGGTGGCGCTGTAATCGCATTTTATGCAAATTTTTAACATGGCAGCATAGGACAAAATTCCGTATAAATGGGCATAATGAGAGTTATTTTAAACTTGTGATTGTAAAATTAATTTGAATTATTGATGATAGTAGTAGTTAACTAGGAAAAAAAATTTGTGCATGGGGGGGCATCGGTTCCCCCCCCGGGGGGGGGGGGGTTAAATTTTGCAGATGGGTATCATTCGAAAGATCTCGTCAATACCTTTAAAACGAATGGTTGAACCATAAATCTGTGATAATTTAAAACAAAGTTATAGATTTTTTTTACTTTTAACAAAAAAAAAAAAAAAAAAAAAAAAACTTAGAAAAAAATTCGATTTTTTTTTTATTGTTAGTGATTGAATATGTATTAATTTTCACAAAAAAAAAAAAAAAAAAAAAAAAAAATTTTTTTTTTTTTTTTTTTTTTTTAAATATTGTTACTGATTGAATATGCATAGGAAAATATAGAAGAAAGTCTTGTGGTGGCCACAACATACTAGTTTACATAGGAATTTTTGCTAGTGTTTGGACATTTTTGTTACCGACTGCATAGTTGCCAACCAATTTTAATAAAAAAAGGGAAGATTTTTGTTGAAAAACCAGAAGATTTCATAAAAAAGGGAAGATTTTTTTTGCTTGTTTATTACGTCAATTAGAAATAATAATATTACAGTTTTACAATTTTAATATTTAGAAGCAATCTATAAAAACGTTTTACTATAGATTGATAATACTAAATATATAAAAGTTTTAAATGGAGTTATTCCTCTTCAACATATAAATATCTACAAAACAGAATCTGTAAGAAATTTATTTAATAATAGACAAAAAACTTAGTTAGTTTCAAACATGCATAAAACTAACTAAGTATCAATTTTCTTAAATTGATTTGGAAAAAATTTTCCTACCTGAAAAAATTATTCTTAATTTTTTTTCCCCATGTTTACACATTTGGTATAAATATGACATACAAATATTTAATTTAATTGAGCAAAAATAAACAGATTCATTAAATTCAGCAATAAAGATCTAAAAATAATTACATACGTGAGAAATATTGAGCACTTCCATTGCTTTATTGTTTCTAGAATTGATCATTGATCACAATCCGGGGAAAGGGGGGGGGGGATACAAAAATAATTACAGAGTAAGAAATATTAAACTCTTTCAACTCTACTTCTAGAATCTAATGAAAGAAGTTTAAAATTAATATTATCATTTATGTTGCAGATGGATAAAGATTAGGAAACAAAAGACATTTGATTGCTGATCACTAGTTGGAAATAAATGAAGGGGGGGGGGTAAAAATAATTACATCAGCAAGAAATATTTAACAATTCTATTTCTTTACATGTTCTAGAATCTCATAAAGCAAGTTTGAAATGAATATTGACATTTATGTTATGGATGGAAAAAGATTGGGAATCAGTAGTTTTCGTAGAACATTTGTGTTTTCTTTTTAAAACGAACGATATCCGCGACTTTTTTAAAAACGGAAGATTTCATCATCTGTCCGGAAGACCGGAAAATACGTTAAAAAACCGGAAGTCTTCTGGGAAAACCGGAAAAGTTGGCAAGTATGCGACTGTAACATCAATAGGCTGCTTTAAATGAAATAGAATGAACATATTTTTTTATATGCAGAAAAGCTTGTTTTGTGTAGATTGTGGTATAAAAGTCTTTTATCATTCATTTACAAGGTTACCCAAAGTATTTGGATATATGGGGCTATACTTGGAGATTACTGGAAGTGTATTTCATTTTGTATTATGTGTTTTTCATATAAGCCTAAATTTAAGTATACAATGTGATGTGCATATAGTTTATAAAAAATATACTGGGCTACCCAAAATGCTACCCAAAATTAAGCTAAATGTTTTTTCTATTGAATGTAATTGACAGAAGTGTTTTGATACCTTTCTCTATGTCAATGAAAGCTGCTCAGGAAAGAAAATTAATTTTTCATACCTATTCTATAAAAAAAGTATTTTTTGAAGTTCAACTTTCAACTCTGTTTTATTCTATAATATCACATTTTGAGGTGCCTTGAATATGAAATGAAAGTCCAATCTTTAGTGGTTAATACATTTGTATCTGTTACCAGCGTAATTTAAAAACAAGTAACTGCAGAAAATTCAAATTTGGTATTCTGAAGTTTGCATTAGATCGCCACTTGTAAAATTTTATTAAGATTCATAAATTTGAGAGCAAATTAATAACAGCCTTGATTAATATATATAGGCACTATAATTGAACAGGGTTTAAGGGGGCAGTAGGCCCCTCCCCACCCCACAGAATTACGTGTCACATAAAACTGTGTCAAATAAACATGTCTTAAACCTATTTTAGATTATTTTAAAAGTAGATTGAACTTTATTATTTCACCTTATTGATCTCATGACTTAATCTGCAATATATCTTTTAAGTACTGAAATGTAGGGTAAGAGAAAGTGGTGTGAGTTACATACTAGATTATTTTATTTTCTATAAACTTATAAAGAATAACTTTAAAAGAATTCTAATTTGTTTGAAGCATTAATAAATTGAAAACCTTAAGTAAAGTTTTCAACTTAAGTTTATTAGTTAAAAACAAATTAAAATAAGAAAATTATCTTAAGAGGTTACATGGGTTGCAAAGTTTTTTTTTTTTTTTTTTTTTTTTTTTTTTTTTTAAGGCCTATTTTCTTTATTTTTTTAATAGAATAAGAATAATAAAAATGAGCATATAAAAGAGCAACATTTAAACAATATTTTCTACAATTTTCATAAAAAAAAATTGAATTTTGAATTTTCGGCAGATTTGTATACAAAAAAGTATAATTTTCGGTACATTTTATCCCACATATAGCCTTGTAAAATTAGTTGTACTTGGGAAGAAAAAAAAAAAAAAACTTTTGTTCAAGCACTAGTCTATTCTATTTTGAAGAAGTGTGTAAAACTTTAATAAGATCGGTGCATTAGTTTTGAGAAATCGGGTTCACTGAATTCAAAAATAGTGTTTTCAGAAAAAAGCAATATTAAAGTTTTAAGAAGGAATAAAACGAATCTAATGTAGAAAATTTCCAAAGGCTCGCACTCCCAGATGGGTGTGAGTACCGCTGCTCTCGCAACAAAGAATTGGTTTATCCTAATGCCAAATTTCTATTTCTATACTTTGTTTCCTTTTAAATAAGACATGATAAGTTTAATTATTAGTACATTTCTTACTTCCATTACCCTAGTACTATAGGTAATGGGAGTATTGTATTTGGTCCAAAAATTTTATATTGAGTTTTCAACTCATTTACATTTTATAAGGTCTCCTGAGTCCAAAAAAGTGTTTTTTGGAAACTGGTCAGTATGCAGTGGCATAGCTAAGGGAGAGGAGGGATCCACCCCGGGTGTCACCCCAGAAGGGTGACACATGATCTGTCTGATGAAATGAAAAATTCTATAAAAGTGTTTCTCTTATAAATGTTGAATAAGTACATAAAAATAATATAAAATGAATTTTTGCCTAAAACACATAGCTTTATGCATTAGGTGGTGTTGGTTTAGGAGGTTAAGGCAAATTGACTGCATTAGAGTCCCAGGTCTAGGGGAAGTGCCCTCCGTGGATGAGTCTTTAAGAGGGGTCCTAGACTATGTTCGAGTGAGTTTCAGAGAAAACCATGGAGAATTCTGAAATGCTAGTTTTATGCATTAGGAGCTATGACCCTTTATTTTTAAAATATTTTTTTTCTTTTTTTTAGTCTTGTTGCCCTAGCACCTCGTCAGTATGCATAACATCTACAAGCAGGGTTGCCACGCTACCTGGTAAAGCAATAACATGGTGACACAAAAACAATAATTTTTTTCTCATGTGTTGCCCTCTATTTCCCTCAAGTCTATATGATCCTTACTTAGGGATGAAACAGTTCTATTTTTTCTGCCACCAGTATTATCAGCATAATATAAATACTTTTTTTTTTATTTTTTATTTTTTTTTTTTAAGAAAACTTTTATAGTTCTTTTTATAGAATTTTTTTATATAATTTTTACAGCATTTACAGTGCATTTCCTCCATGACAGCCTCATATGATTTCATTACGGAAGAAAAGTGTCACAAAAAATTTTTAATAATCAAAGGACACACTTGGGAATGTTAAATTTTGTCATATTTCTGTGCTCATGAAAGATCAAAATTTACGAATGTTAAGAGATTACTGTACTTTATTATTTGAATAGAACTTAAAAAGAAAAATGTAGAAGTGAGAAAGAGAAATTTTATTTTTACAGAAGTTACAATCTAATGAAAATTTTCATTCTTAATGAGATTTAGAACAGAAATCCTAATTCCATGAGTGTTTCAAGTTTCAAATTTCCTTTGAAGCATGTGAAAAAATACAGATTAACCTATTGTTACTTCCAATGCCCTATAAGAATGAGAAAAGAAATATATGTTCTCTACCTGTCATGTGTTTCAGTATCTCCAATATACATCACCATAAGTGTGATATGCAGAGTTGTCAACTGTATCATACTTTTCTCAAGACGATGATCTTTATCCAACATATGTTGTTGCAGTTCACTAAAGGCTTTAATAATCTGCATTTTAAAGGGGGAAAAAATTATTATAATAGCTTAAGTCATATACTATACAGAACTATGAAAATTTTATTATAGGTTTAATAGTAAGTTTATTTCTATTTATCTATCAATATATAAATGAATATTTAAGATTTTTTTTTTTTCCCCCTTTAACCACAAGACTGCAATAATTCTCTTCATTCGATAAAGCATTCAGTTAATCATATTACACAGACAAACACAGATTACATGAAAGTAACTAAGTGAAGTAACAAAATCACTTTTAAGTCTATATATATTTTGAATTTGCAGACTTAGACAGCTTTTTTTCCCTGAAAAGCATTTTTGATTTCCCCAACATTTTTCCTTGTTGAGTAATGTCTTTTTATGAATAAGTAAGTATACTTCATAATATAAAAAAAACTATAAAAATGTAACTTTTCAAAAAAAAAAAAAAAAAAAAAAAAAAATTCAAGAAAGTCTAGAGTTTTGAAAAGTAATAATTTTAATAATGGGATGTTAGTTTACAATAGATTGTTGCTTAAAGAAAAAAAAAAAGCTACAGCTTTTGTAGTGATTGCATGTACAATATGATTGTACACATATATAAAAGCAATGAAATCAATTTGTCAAAATAATACACAAAGATCATTTTGATGTTTAAAAATACAGTTGAAAGTTGAGGTCAAATAAAGTTTTATAGACTAATGCATAACATCAATATAAGTAACAAATGAAGGAGAGTATTTTTCTACAGGGAGTGATTATATTCATAAAATTTATTTAACTTTTTTTCTATTTTTGGAAAAAAAAGAACAAAATGGCTTTGAAAAAACATTCTTAAACTTACATTTTTCAATTAACCTGATTTTGTCATGAATGCAATCAGGGGACCAACCCCAAATTGAAGAAAAACAAAAATATTTTTGAATTACCTTGTATCATAAAATGCTACAAATAACTTAAAACTTTAATACATGGTTTCATTTACTATTTATATTCATAATATTTGTAAGCTTTTTTTGTGGGAATCCCAGGAACATTTAGAAAGATATAAAATTTGTTTCTACAATTATTACTTATTAGCAAATTTTTTACTTAACAACAACGAATTTGAAAAAAAAACTTATAAAACTTGCAGAAAAAATAACAAAATGTCCCAGAAACTATATTCTGAAACATGAAATGCATATGTTTAATCTCTAATGAGATATGAATATTTATAAAAAAATAGAACAAAGTTAAAAAAGGAAAAAAAGAAAGAAAGAAATCTAAGAAAATGATCATTCACTGTACATTTAATGCTACTTTATTCGACAAAAATATTTAGATTATTCTTGTAAAACTAAAAAAACAAATATCAAAATGTTTTAAACATTACCTGTGTATCAGAAATTTTTATGGCCACAAAATAATTAGGCCTATGTTTTTTAGGTTTTACACCAGCAGTTTCAGACCTCACACAATCATTTTTAGGCAGATCTATCAAAGAAATCTATTTTATGTATTTAATAATAATAATATGTTTTGAGTAAAAATATAACTAAAAGGTAAAACATAACTAGTTTTACATATCAAAATCACTAAAAATAAAATAATTATAAAAAAGAAACATTTTACAACTGCAAAATATAAAATAATTATCTAAACCATAAAATATGTACTTGTCCTATAGTGACTCAATAAAACATTCTAGTATCGCCCAGTGGTCGAAACTCGACCATTTTTTTTTTTTTTTTTGTAAAGCGAGGCAAAGCAAAGTTATTGCCTTGTCCTAAACGGAATGCAATTGCAACACAGCTGCGGCAATTGTTTGCCGATATTCACTCTAACTGAATCAGCAGAGTTTTACTTAATATAACTATTTCTCTCTGTAGATGTTAGCCTTTCCTGAAATGAGAGAAAATCGCAACGTGAAAACGCCCCTTGTTGTGTGATACAGCCCAGAAGCTAATAGGTACCATGTCAAACAAAGGCCCAACTAAGTATCAAATCCTGTTAAATTAATTCGATTGGTTCATAAAGTACAGGGTTTGAAAAAAAAAAAAAAAAAAAAAAAAAGGATATTCTTCAAAAATGGTCGAATTGAGTTCGGGAAATTTCAAAACGTGTAACTTTATCGAAAACCGAAAAACTAAAACTTTTCTGAATCTTATATTTTCTACTAATATATGCAGAGGAAAGAATAATAAATCCACTTTTTAAAAAATAAAAATAAGTAGTCAATTTCACTTAATTAAAATGCAAGGAAATCTCAAAACGTCTAAATTCATCGAAAACTGGAAATAAAATTTTTTTATGTATCTTCTACTTGCTTCTTCTACCCACAAAAGCTAGCAATAAGGACACTTTTTAAAAAAATAAGTAGCCAATTTCAGTTAATTGAAACGTAAAGAAAGCTCAAAACATGTAAATTCAGCAAAAAACGGAAATCGGAATTTTTTCCGCATCGTCTACTTATATATGCAGCAGTTAGTAACAAATCCATTTTCCTTTTATTTAGTATATTAGTTGAATATTTATTGTTTAAATATCACCCTTTGAAATGAAATGTTTATGTTTATATTCGAAACGGGAAATTTGCCATTTTTTTTTCTGGAGTTTTGTGATTTTAAATTAAAAATTTATCAATTTTACAGAAAAAATAACTCAATCAAACACAGGTAGACAGTAACTTATATATAACTATACCCAAATATCGGAATTAAAATCGTCAGATAATTTCCGTTATTTTTTAATAATTTTTTTACAAAAAATCCAATGGACGATTAACAGAGAAAATCTTTTCATTGGCTTCATGGACAGACAGTGACGTCATCACTTCGCTTGCGTATAGTGATGCTACATTATGCAAATTACTGCGTCTATGGTTTTATTTGAGCTTTATGAAAATGCCAGATTTAACAACTTTCTACTTTTAGGTATTTTTTAATGTAAAGGAATACGTGTATAAAAGGGAAAAATGGGAGAAAATGCATAAAAAATAAATGTATTTTTAAATACCTTGTTGACATCGTAAGAAAATAATATTTGTATTTGCACCTTCCGGCTAATCATACCTTTCGAATGATACCATTTTCAACCCTCTACTCCCATAATTAATATGTTAAAAAGGGACTACAAATTTTATGCTTGCCTATTAATATATAGATAGTCGCAACATAAAAAAATTAAATAATTTGCGACTAGTTTTTTTTTCTAAATTTCATTATTTGATTAAGTAAAAACGGAGTACGTTGGCAACTGGACATAAGTTAAACAGTAACAAAAAATGATACCATACTACTGAAATATTACAAATTTCGACATTCTGACATAACACATGTCAAAGCAAATTTGGGTCTTAAAAAAAAAAAAAAAAAAAACCTGAGATTTTTTTCAGTTGACTAAGGAACATGTAACATATTTTATCGATTAATAGCGCAAAATTGCACAAAAATCAACATTCTATCATGTGACAATGAAATAATGTTTTAAGTAGTTTCACAAGATTAAAAAATTTTAACAAATTATTTTTTTTTTTACCCCCACAGAAACAAACTCTGTAAATAAAATCCCCCCCCCCCAAAACAGCAGGAATATTGTTGATAATCAAATTGAAAATGATCATATATTTGACATGTTCAAGCCGGCGCATTCTTCTCAAAAGTATCTGAGCACTAGCCAATAATTCCAATATCAAAAAAGTATACTTAAAACTGTTTTGTTCAATAAATCCTTGTTGAATCATGTTCTTAGACTGACTAAGATCATGATTCGACAAGGATTTATTTAACAAAGCAGTATTAAGTGTACTTTTTTTTGGACAAGGATTATTGCTAGTGTTCGGATACTTTTGCTGTGAGCCACCGGTGTACCACGTCGGCGTGAACGTGTTAAAGGATCGTCTTTGAAAAGGATTTTGGCCAGGCCAAAAAAAAAAAAAAAAAGGCTTTTATTAAAATCATTTTTATATAAAAGTGCAGTGATGACTGCAGCATTAATATAATTAAATTATATTGTAATAAAAAATCAAATGAAATAAGACTAAAATAAAAATTTAAGTAAAAAAACATTTTTTAACAGTAGACGCTTTTTATTGTGGAGCTCTGAAAAGCATAAAATAAAAATTTATTCTTGCAAAGAGATTCTATAAATGAATGAAAGTTTCAACACTAAGAAAATTTTAGAGGAAAATATAGATATTTCACTTTTGCCAGAGATGAAAATTTTTAAATATTCAAAATATTTTAAAAAGCTATCGATAACAATATTCTTAGTCATTAGTTTCTACATAAGTATTTGTTAAGCCATAAATTTCAAAGGTCTCAAAAGCTTTTAAAAATATTTTGAGTATTTAAAAATTTTCATCTCTGGCAAAAGAGAATTATCTATATTTTTCTCTAAATTTTCTTAGTGTTGAAACTTTCATTTATTTATTGCGTCTCTTTGCAAGAATAAATTTTTATTTTATGCTTTTCAGAGCTCCACAATAAAAAGCTTCTACTGTTAAAAAATGTTTTTTTACGCTCTAACCAAAAATCAAAGAACAGTAAAGAAAAGTCATAGAAAATGTTAAAAGTTTTCAACAAATACTTATACAAAAAAAATATTTTCTTCGAATGTTTTTAAAAGTATTTTGAATATTTAAGTTGCAAAGTTGCTCTTGCAAAGTGAAATATTTATTTTTCTTTAAACATTTATATTTTTAGAAATATTTATTCAAGAATTCATCAACTGTGAATATTCATTTTAAGTAAATTGGAGTGTAAAGGTTGATATTTTTATTTACAAACTATGTGAAAAATACCAGAGCCGGGAATCGAACCCGGGCACCTCCGCTTAACGCACGGATGCTCTACCACTGAGTTACCCTGGCTGACAACCAGCCGGGCATTTCTCACATAATATTCATTGGTCAAGTCACCGAGTCTGCAAATGCAGCTGTATCAAGTGACAATATTAATCGCAGCACAACTCCATAGACCACGAAATTTCAATTTAGAAATATTTATTCAAGAATTCATCAACCGTGAATATTCATTTTAAGTAAATTAGAGTGTAAAGGTTGATATTTTTATTTACCAACTATGTGAAAAATACCAGAGTCGGGAATCGAACCCGGGCACCTCTGCTTAACGCATGGATGCTCTACCACTGAGCTGGTTGTCAGCCAGGGTAGCTCAGTGGTCAAAATAAATTTAATTTATGTGTTCTATGTGTAAAGTAATAAATTAATTTAACTGTAGAATACAGTTAAATTAATTTATTACTTTATAAAATGAATCTAATTTAGCATACAAATAGCATAAAATACGATTACAGTCGGGGAAAAAAAAAACGCAACACTCAACGTAACTTCGTTGCTAATCGATGTAGAAAAATGTAATAGGTATCATTCGACGGGGAATTGTGAGTAGTTTCAGAAAATGAAGTGAAATTTTGAATTGGGGGTCATCTACATATTAAAACGCACACCAATTTTGATTTTTTCAATGGTAATGCCCCATTTTTATTTTATATTTGAATTCCTGGGATCACGACAATGTGAAAAAGTATATTGGTTGTATATTTTACTTATTTTTTCACAGAGTTATAAGCGTTCAAAGTTTGATGGTGCTAATGTTAAATTCATATTTCAAACTTTTATTAATATCTTCACAAAAAATAACTTGATCAGTATAATTTTTTTTTACAAAATACAGTGAAGAAACCCAAACATAATCCATCATTACTTTAATTTGATTCTGAAAAATATTTTTAATTCGGAAAAATATTAATAAATTCATATTTATAAAAATTATGAATCATGACCTATATTAATTTTTACATAAAATGAATCCTAATGCTGAAAAATATGGGTGTGCAAATTTGCAGCTCATTCCAGTTATTAGTTTTCGAGATATAAAAAAATCTTTCTTTTCGAGTGGTTTAGAGGGTCGTCTCTTAAAAAGTTTTGCATGAGATAATGAATCAAAGCTTAAAAAATAACAAAGAAAATTAAACAAAATATTTTTATTTTTTACTTACGGGTCAAATTATATAACAACGTCAAACGCAAAGAAATGAAACAAAAATGATAACTTTTAGTCATTAGTCATCAAGAATTCCTGTTTTCTAAAGAAGACAAGCCCCGCCTTAATTGTTCTTCAAAACAAAATAATATAGAAAAGAAAAGAAAAGTAAATGTGACATCGAATATTCGTGTTAAACCCCTTATTTTATGTTGACAAAAATATGCACAAGTGGTATTTACTTCATCGATTACTGGTGATAATTTTTTAATCTTTTAAACGAACACTAGAAGAAAAAAAAATTAACTAAATAGGCGGGGTTTACTGCTTTAAATAGCAAAATAGGCTTAATATTTCAGAACAAATTTTCTGTATTCACAATTATATTACAAATGGATATACATTATAATTATATTCTTTCTAATCAATATACTTCTATCCATAGTATATTTTATTGCAAACCCAGTGGCAGAAAGTTCTGTGACTGTCTGCGATACGCTTTTTAAATTTCATAACCTGTCTGCAAACTATGCATGTAATCAGGGGTGAAAATGGCTTACACTCAAAAAGCCTGAAAGCTGGTAGTGCCAATTTTGGGGGTGGGGGGAAGTAAAGGGCAAAACTGGGAAAATTCATTAATAGCCAGTGGCCAGTACTGTCAGTTTCATTAGTAGCCACTTTTTAAAGTTAGTGGCCACTTTTCACATGATAAGACTATTTCTTTCAGACTGCAAAAAGAGTTGTCACCATTTTGTGGTATAATCACCACAAGAAAAATATGAAAATAAGGAATACATATAATAATAAAATTAACACAGGGACACTGAAATTGTAATTATGCTCTTTTTAAAAATCCTAAATTAAAATCTGCTTAGGGCTGTAATAATAACAGCAAAAGTTTTTATCTTTCAGATAATTCAGTAGTACTTATTTTTCAATTTATTTAAGTGAAGTAAGCTGTTATCATTCACAGTTCACATTGATGTTTTCTAGTAAATGAATCAGCTGATTCATCACCATCACAACCTTTTACATGGTCATGTGTAAATACAGTTAGCAGTTTTATTATTTTTTCTTATTTCTAAAGACACACTTTTTTAAATGATTTTATTTCAATAGAGTTAAAATATTTCCTCTTAAAAAGTATAGATATGGAAACTTAGGTGCTTCATTAAAAATAATTTACTTAGCTGCCAAATTTGTAGCTTTAAAAATAGGGAGATTTCTACTTTAAGATGGGAAGGAAAAGGGAAGATTTCTACTCAAAAGAAAGCAAATACAAAAATTTTTTAAAAATACACATTTAAGCCAAATAAAATTTTGATACACACATTTGTCAAATATCTTAAATGGGTTAAATATACACTAAATACTATGGAGATAATAATGGAAAAAGATTGTGCTTTGCAGGACATTTGATCATTAACTGCTAGTTGAAATAGAGCACACATGTGTGCGTGTGTGTGTGTGTGGGGGGGGGGAATACATCTATATACTTCTTTATAGGTTCTAGAATCTAATCAAGAAAGTTTAGAATGAATATTTACATTTATGTCATGGATGGAGAAAGATTTTAAATCACAAGGCTTCAGTGGAGCATGTTATTGCCAATCGTTGGAGGGAGGGGGGGGGGGATTACAAGAATTATGAGTAAGAGATATTAAACAATTCTACTTCTTTACAGATTCTAGAATCTAATAAAGTAAGTTTAAAATAGATATTTATATTTTTGCGGCAAATGGAGAATGATTAGAAATTATAAAGCTTTCTACAAGCTGTGTGATCACAGATTGTTAGGGGGGGGGGGGGACAAAAAATTATATGAGTGAGATATATTAAACAATTCTACTTCTTTATAGGTTGTAGAATATAATAAAGCAAGTTTAAAATGAACATTGACATTTATGCCATGGATGGAAAAAGATTGGAAATTTCAAGGCTTCGATTGCCTATCGTCGCTCGATTTTTTAGAATCTTTTAATGATCACAAAAAGTGGCGACTTTAGTGGCGATCGACGCATAATTTTTAATCGCCATCTTTTTTTATTTAGTCGCCATGTGGCCGGTGGCGACCGTTAATTTTGCCCTTTAGGGGGAAGCTTAACAACAGTGGTGATATCATGCAACAATACACAAATACAATTTTACTACAGAACAATATAAAATAAACAATTATACAAAAATAAGTTGAACTCATTCAATTAAATATTTCATAGCAATGTTTGACACGACACAATATAAATAACTTTAAATATTAAAAGTACTAGTTTTAGTTTTGATTCAGATATTTTTGTATGTCTGAAGAATGCTCAGAATCTGAAGAAAATGGGAATGAATGTGAAGGATCCAGTATGCGTACGTTCCCGTAGAATCTCAGTAACAGGTAACAAAAGAAAAGAATACACGTATAACGCTGCCTATCAAGGGAGATATAGGCTCCCTAGGTCGCCGTTATTAAGCACTGTTTCATATGTTCCTACCAAGGCACCTATAGGGAGACTCTAGGGTTCCTACCAGAGAGCATTTAAGATATCATACATCGGTAGCACAATGTTGCGGGCGAAAAATGTTTGTAAATTTCAGACAAATTTTTTTATGACTGCAGGCAGACAAAGTCTGTTCGAAAGTTGCGGGCATTTTTTTTTAAAAATTAGTGCAGACAAAAACTGTCCGTAAGCCGTTTTTCTGTGTCCGCGACCCCTGTGGCAGAAATTTATTATGCTTTCTGCGACAAGCTTCATCAACACCAAAATCTTTCTGCAGGAATAGTTTGTGAAGTTAACATTTACGAATTCACAAAAAATTATTTTTAAATAGTAAACAATATTCAGTATAACCAATGTATTTAAATTTTAAGTAGGCACAAATGCATATATCTGCACTATTGCAAGAAAATACTTTTTTTTTTTTTTTTAATTAAGAAAGGTGAAAATAAATCTATTGATCTTAATTGCTTCAAATTTTTTGTTTACATTAATATACAATATTGTTTATAAAATATTCAATGAATTCAAACCATAAAATACAGTAACACATAAAAAATAATCTGCAATTTTTTTAAGGCATTTAAATCATAAAATGTCTAAATTAAACAAATATTACAAATACTTTTAAAATTGCATTACTTTTTTTATATTAAACATATATATTTAAATACACAAATGCATTTATCTCATAAGGTGCAAACCAAACAACAGAAAATATAAAACAGAACTCAAAATTAAAATACAACAAATTAAAAGTAAAAATTAATATAGAATACTGAATATCGTAATGAAATATAAATAATTTACAATATTTATAGTTTTTGAGATTATTAGAAAGATGCACGATAACATTCTAATACACAAGATTCTTTTTTTGTATTATATACAAATAGCATAAAGATGTGATTTGACATTAAAGAATTCAGAATGCATAATTATACCATTATTTAAATACATAATGTAAAACAGAATACAAGATCAAAGTAACACAATTATAGACAAAGCATAGTCGAAATATTTTCATAAAGATTGAGGCAAGTGAAATATTTAATTTGTAAGGAAATGTTGAATGAAATGTAACAGATTTCATGGATAAAATCTATAATAGAAAATAATGATTACAGATGAATGAAATAAATAGAAATCAACTAAAAGTAATATTTGATATTGATATCTATACGAATAAGTAAATAAAAATAAATAAATAAAAGCATTTTCTGTTTAATTAGTATTTATTCAAAACAACTACTATTAGATAAAACTCCTTTTGTTTACAAAAAAAAAAAAAAAAAAAAAAAAAAAATCAACAAAACCTTTGGTTTGATTTTTATTTAAAATAATTATTTAATATGCAATATTTCAATTAAAAAAGAAACATTTTTTTAAAATTCGAATGTTTAAAAAATTAAATGAACAAGCAGTAGAAACTAATGATAAGAGTATTTTTGTAAAATAAATTAATAATTTTTTTTAACGACTTCATATGCTCAAACAACAAAATTTAAAGCTAATAATTTTAATCACAATTAAAATAATGATTAGTAAAGAAAAAAATTAGAGAAGATACCAATTTTATAACTTAAGATACCCATTAATATTTATTGCTAAGATATTTTACTACATGTAAAATGCTAAATATCAATAAAGCATATTTAAGATTAATTTCTTAATTTTCTATTTTTTTTAAGGAAGGTTTGAAGCTTTATTTTTTATTTTGCGTATAACTACAGACGTTACAAATTTCCACATAGTCTTATTTCTGTATATATTTGTGAAATGTATTGCATAGTTTGAACCAAACATTAAAATTAATGCAGCTTTAAAAAATGTATGTGTATTTACTACCATGCACGTATGCACGCTTCGCATACATTAAAGAAAAAAAATCACTAGATACAACTAATTTGTCGTGCGTAAATCAGAAAATGTATGTATGAAAATCGGTTCAGCACCAATCACGCACTTAAAAAAGAAAAAAAAAAAATCACTGGATGGAGCTATTTTGTTATGCATTAATCTGAAAATGCATGAAATATGAAATTCGGAAGCCACATTCTTTCGAAAAAACATCTTTTTACAATACAATAAATACACACGACACGAGCGGCAGGCGAGGGGAGAAAACAAAGTTTGGAGACACGAAAATGAAGTTCCGATTTGAAGAGGTTACCAGTGAAAAGTGTCGATACACCGAATTATATTACCGCATCACGAATCGCCAATGCATGCCGGTATCAAAGCTTACCCAAGTGAGTTACATCCGCTTTATCTCCTCTCCTTATTCAGGATTGAGGCGATTGTACCTGTAGAAACGAAAATTTGTTCTGCAGAACAGTTTGCAAACCATTTTTTGGGTTTCTTTCTCTCTCCCTCTTTCTCTTTTCTCTCTCTCTCTCTCAAAAAATAAATAAATAAATAAATAAATAAATAAATAAATAAAATAAAATAAAATAAAATAAACGGCAAAATTTATTTCACTTAAGTAAAATCTTTCTGCAAGAACATTTCTGTTTCTGCGACATTGTCGCCGTGTCGCCGCGTTTCTGCCACGGGGTCCGCGACTATGTCGCCGTGTCGCGATGTTTTTGCCACTGGGATTGTGAGGAATAATGATAATAATTGTGATAAATATGAACAATGGATACACACTTAAGAAATAAGTAACACACAAATTACGAAAGAAACGCCCACTGACAGAGTTACAGATTTTAAAATGGCGTGAATCTATGTCAGCAGTCACGAAGAATTAATTAAGAAATTATATTTTCATAGAAATTATAAAACGAATCATACAGTTCCAAAGAGTTCAACTGACCCAAAATTGGTAAGTGCGATTAAAATTGTTTTAATATTTACTTCATGAACCCTTACAAAAAATTATCTGAAAAGATTTAGTTTATGCTTTGTTGTTACACCTACAAAAGAAAATTTAAGCTTTATTGGTGATCAGTACAGCCATAATAGACACTTGAAAAATACAGTGAACTCTCGTTAAGACGGCCCTGTTTAAGATGGATTTCTCGTTATGACATACAAAAAGAGAATCCCCGGCTAAGGCCTGTAGGAATTGCATGTAATAAATATCGCTTTATACGTACAATTCATTCATTAAGATGGACATTTTTCCCCCTCAAAGCTTACTTTCTTCGAAAAAGAGTCAGTTCCCAAAATCTTTTCAAATTCAATATTTTTATTTATTTATTTATTTTAACATGCAAAGGTTCAATAATAAAAGGATTAATGTTTTTCACTCTGTGCTATTACACTGTGGGAGGTTAATAGTATTGATTGACAGTGACAGTTGAGGTCAACAATTTGCACCTGTCTCCACTTCTATTGGGGAGACATAGCAAAGGATTTTGTTATCAAGTTGTACTATATGAAGAAAAGAAGTGTTGAAGGTAAGTATCGGTTTTCATGTTTTTATATTTTTAGTGAATAAAAAGGTTTGAGGAAACAAATTTTCATTCGTGTTATACTGTGTACATAATAGTGATTTTAGAGTTCATATAGAACTTCAGTTTATGAACTCCTGTTATAATGGACTCTCGTCTCGTTAATATGGACAAAATCTGCTGGCCCTTGATTGTCCGTTTTAACGAGAGTTCACTGTATTGCATTTTTTTCAAAGAGTACTCTCTGGCAGTGTTAGAAATAAGAATTTTGAAACTAGGCGTCAAAATGACGCCTGGATTAAATTTTTTGGGCGTCAAAATGAAAAATCTAGGTGCCATCTATAATTAAATATGTATATTAAAATAATAATAATAAAGTATCAACTTGTAAATAATATATGCAAGATTATATAAAAAAAGATTTATGTAATGAATGTAATTACATTGACAATATTAGACATACATATTTAAAATCGCAAATTCATTCTTCGCCCAGAAGATACATCATTCCACCACAATTTAATAACATTTTCTGGGCAGAAATCTTCCAATTTAGGGCTGTTTAATTTAATCATTAACAAATCGTCAACTACCTTCATAGAGATATGATTTCTTAAATCAGTTTTTATTTGGTTCAATTGACTGAAATAGACTTGTTTACAGTCTGATGGGATTGGGAAAATTATTAGGTATGATAAAAAAAAAAAAATAAATAAATAAAAGCCAGGCGTCAAATATGGCACCTATGATTGGAATTCTAGGCGTCAAAATGAAAAAACTGGTCGCAAAATGCGACTAACGACCGCTTATTTCTAACCCTGCTCTCTGGACCAATCGCAAGTGTAATAGTATTTAAATAGACCTGAAATTATCTAAAAAAGTACTGAAATATATACAAATCTAAAAAACTGAATTCTGGTTAATTAAAAAACTGGAAAATACAAATGTTTTATTAATTTATATAATTCTTTTTTTATTGAAAGATTTCCGGTGTCAAACATTAAAATTTTGTCTATTTCTTATGGGATCTTAATTTTATTTTTCTACATTTAGAGATAACCCCCTAACACATTTTTGATTATAACTCTATAAATACTAAAGATAAAGTATACAAACAGCATACTTTTCCGCACTGCCAGACTCTCAGAAATTCGAATATGAAATAAATTGGATGTTGCTATTGAAAAAATCAAATTTGGCATTCATTTCAATATGTAGATGACCCCTAATTCAAACTTCAATGACATTTTCAGAAAGTGCATTTAATTTCCTGTTGAATTAAGTCTATTATATGTTCCAGCGTCAATAAATAATGAAATTACAGCTGGTGTTGCTATCCCCCCCCCAACTGTACTATATACTTAATTATGTTTTACCACTGGAAGCTGATTGGGACTAGTATAGACATGTCCACAGTAGCCCCATGTAGCCATTTATTTCTTCAGGCCTAGCACAGGTAAATTTAAATCATGCAGAGCAAAAGTAACTATCAAAAAATGTCTTAAATATATTCATTTATTACATACTATCCCCTTTCATTTGAAATAATTAATTAAAATAGTATAACTTAGTAATCAAATAACAAATCACGAACTTACTTTTGCACTATAAAAAACTTGTTTTACAAATTGCTAATTAATCATAAAATGTATTTGCATGAAATTGCAGATGGAAGTGCCAGGGCTGCCAACCTCTGGGAGTGCTAAAGTGTAGTTTTAAGCTACAAAGTGTAGTCGCTAAAAAATTAGAAAATACTTAAAATATAAATAAGCATAAAATCTTTTGTTTACATTATGACTTACTTTCTGAAATTTATTGATTTTTAATAATCAAACATTCAAAAATAATAGAAATTTTATCCAAATTTACCTTTTATATTAACATGGATACATGAAAATACACTAATTCTAATATAATACACTAATATGCAGGGTTGCCAACTTTTCAAAAACAGTTTGAGGAGTATTCAGAGAAATTTTGAGGAGCATTTCGGCTACTTTGAGGAGCAATTTTAAAAATTAAAAAAGAAAAAGAAAGAAAGAAACTACTAACAAAAATAAATTAGCAATAATCATATGAAATTAAGTGAAGAAAAAAAAAAAAAAAAGGTAAGATGTAGGTATGCATCAAATTTTTAGTTATTCAGTATACTGAATATTCATTATTCAGTAATAATCAAACATTTAGTGCATGCCTATTCAAAAGAAACTTGTTTAATTACAAGAACAAGACAATTGATGTAAAAATAATTTCAATGCTATACTTCAAACAGATACAAAAATTGGATTTTTTTAAACAAAATCTTAAATTTTTGGAGTAACAAAAGTCAAAATAATGAACAATTTTAATAGTTTAGATATTAGAAAATGTAATAAAACTGAATCTACAATAAAATAATCATTGTTATTAAGGACGGAAAAGGATTGAAATTGTACAACATTAAATTCAATTTCAGTGCAAACTGACAGCCATCAACTTTTCTGAAACTTTTTTTTCCCCCTTAAGACTATTGCTAAATATACCTAAAAAATCGAGTTTCCGTAGAGGGGGGGGGGGGGGGAGGTAGAATTACGTTTTTATCATTAATTAAATAAATATGCTATTTTTCTCGTATTTGACAGAATTCGCAATATTTTTACGACCGATTGCCGAAATTCGTAATTATTTCACTGCAAATTTACAAAATCTACGTTTAATAGCAAATAATTGCTAATATATACTATAATTTTGCTCTAATTGATAAAATTCACTCTTCTTTAAAGGTAAATCTTAAAATACGCGATTATTATGCGGCCGATTGCCGAAACACGCTATTATTTAGCTACTAATCTATGCAAAATACGTTCATCTAAAAGCTGAATCTTAAATACTCAACTATTTTGCCACTAATCAGTGAAATTTCCTTTTTTTTTTTTTCTTTTTCAAAGTGTAATCTCGGAAATCGGGAATAATTTTGAAGTAGTTTTCGCTAATACGGGATCGCTTACCCACTAATAATCAAAAATTTACGTTTTATATGCTATCATTTGGCTGCTAGCCAATAAAGGTTTTTTTTTTTTTTTTTTTTCCCCCACAGTTGATTTCAGTAAATCGCGATATTTTTGTAGCCGATGACGGAAATACGTAATCATTTCACCGCTAATTAACAAAATTTATGTTTAATCGCTGAAAAAGGCTTTATTTTGATGCTAATCGATGAATTTCTTGCTTTTTTCAAACATGATTTACATTATAAGTATAATTTTGTGGCTTTTTATAGAAATACGGAATTATTTTACAGTTAATTTTTAAAATTACGTAATCGTAAACTAATTGCTAAAATAGATGTTATTTTTCTAAAAATGTCTAATTATTTAGTCATAAATCAGCTTTTTTTTTTTTAAATTACTGAAATGTCATTTTTTGCGGCTGATTTATAAAATATGCAATTTTCTTGTGCTATTTTTGTGATGAATCCATTTTAAATCCGACGATTTTTGTGAAAGTCCCATTTTCAGATATGAAAATTTCTTAGAATCACCCACGCACTATAAAATATTCTTTTTCTTTCTCCAACGGTAGATACTTGGTACGATAAAGTTCGAAATTTTCCATGATTTTTTCAGAAACTTGTATATTAAAATACTTAAGAAAGTTTCCTATTACAGAGGACAATTCCTCCGTTAAAGTCCGACTTTATACTGTTTTCTCCAAAACTCGCGTGATTAAGGCTTCAGACACTTTAGAAAGTCTCCCACGGAAGATAGCTCTTCCTGGTCTTAGTTTCCTTGCGTTGTCAATCGTACTTAAAGTTCAGTAACTTTGAATCCATTATTTTTATCGATAAATAATTAAAATAAACAATTTTTTTCATTAGAAAGTATTATTTTTTAGCGACTTATTAACCCCTTCCACTCCAGGGACGTACGTGCGTACGTCCTAGTGTTAATGGCCATTAATACCATGGACGTACGTGCATACGTCCAAAGAAAATATACGATACTATTTCAAAATTATAATCTGGTATTTCAGACATTTATACTACAGCTAGCCTGGAGCGGAAGGGGTTAAGCATTAAGATAACTGAAACATTGATAGAGTTTAAATGAAAATCAAAATACAGCATAATCATAGCCATGAAGATAATCATAGCATTCGGTTTCTTTCTCCCCCTCCTTTCAGCTTGCGGTGTCTGTGCTTGCGGTTTTAATTAAGCACACTCTCAGCTAATGTAAACAAATACTTGTTCCCGTTCTGAGTCAGCAATATTTCGATTACGCAATGCCTAGCAGTAGAATGTTTTTTTTTTTTTTTTTTTTCTTTACTATTTATTTATGAGTATTTACGATGAAGCATGTGGTTCTTCAACTAGATTGTAAAAGTTAGATTTGTTATTTTTATATTTTCAAGAAGCACTTTCATACATAAAAAATAAAATTCAAAGAATAATGTTTTATGCGGCAACTGTTGGAAATGCAAAATTAAAAGTTGATAAGGATTGGATTGCGATTTCTGTCTAGATGTGTGCAAGGGAAAAAAAAAAGAAAAAGAAAAGAAAAGAAAGAAAGAAAAAAGATAGTTTTTTTTTTTTTTTCCAGTGTCTGCCACTATTCAGTTTTATATTATACTTTTTTAATCCGTGGTGAAATTGGAGTTCGCTCATTGTAAACAAGATGACGATGGGGAAAGGAAAAGCGTAGCTTTAAGTATACGATGCGTAGAGTGTAGTAGAAGCAGGCTAAAGCGTAGTTACTACGCCAATTGCGTAGTTGTTGGCAGCCCTGAAGTGCATATCAGTGTTGGCAATCTGCAAAAAATTACAGAGAAACTTTTATTGAAAAATAACAGAATTATACAAGTTGTCCACATTAGCCCCATGTCTACACTAACCTCCTTCCTCCCTACAGATTATGGTTTGTTAACTCTAATCTGATGTCTTTATTTACTTTTGGTGAAAGAACTTGAAAATGATTCTAAATGTGGAACTAGGTTGTTTATTTATCCTTAAAGTAAGGTATTATTAGTAACTAAAACATTTTAAGATTATAATAGATATGGATGCAGTTGTTATAACATATGATGATTATATGAAAAAAATAAAAGAAAAAGAAAGGGAAAATGTTTCCGTTAAAAAAAAGGAAACATTTTACCAAAAGAATCTGGAAGTTCTTCAGATGATGAAAGTTTTGTTTTCACCGTGTTTAATAGGATAATAGGCAACTCTCATGCTACCATTAATATTAAAAAATCTGGTTTACCAAAAAATCCACATCATCAACTAAAGCTACATTTAACAAATGTAATAAATAAGATTGCTAGTGACAAACTTTTTGCTCGTTTATTATGAAACTTCATATTATACTAGTAAAGTGTTGGACGTTGAGCATCTGAAAATGAAATTTTTGAAATTGTATGAAGACAACAAATTTTGGTGGCCTTCAGTACCAGATATTAAGAAAGTTCCTAAATCTATTTTATGGTCCAGTTCAGACAGATTCTGGGGGCGGGGATCGTGAAATTTCATCAATTAACAGCGAAATAGCAGAATTTGAGAATTACTTGTGATTAAATGCAAGTTTTGACTGTAAGAATTGACAGCGGGGGAAAAAATACTGTATTTTTAAAATCGGCTGTAAATCTATTTCGTATTTTGGTACTCAGCTTTGAGAAAAAAAAAAAAAAAAAAAAAGCTAAAATTTCATCGCTAAGCAACGAAATAATTGAGTATTTGGGAATTTAATATCAAAAAATGCAGAAATTGCATTAATTAGCGACAAAAAAAATTATGCATTTCGGCAATCGATCGTAAAAACATGCGGAATTTCGGGAATCAGTCTTGAAGAATTTTACCTCAAAAATAAATATTTTAAAATTATTTAGGTAAAAATTGCTGAATTGTAAATTAGAAATACTTTACTACAAATATTTTACCGGGCCCTAATTATTTCAATTATAATTTTTGTGAAATTTCAGCTCTTTTGGACAAATAGATTTTGAGATACATCTAAAAAACTATTGCCACCAGGAGACCAGGTTTAAGATTGAAAAATACCAAATTACTTCAAATTTAGTAGTCGGGAGTAAAATTTTCTTTAGAACTTATAAAGTCAAAATTGTGTGTTCGTTGAAAATATAAATTTTAACACCATTGCATGCTTACATCTGTAAATGGCTGCTAAGCTTACAATTTTAATAAATAATTAAATCAAAATAGACATGAATCGAAGAAGCATGGTACCTGATGTGTTTTTCCGTTAATTAGGTGATGAGATAGATGAATGATCTCCTTTTATTTGTATTTATTTTATTTTGTGGACTGTACATTTTATAAACCATTTAGTGAGTGGTGAAGAAAGTGCCCTTTCGTCTATCAATATGTGCCCTTTTCGATAAATCGGCCCTGCCCTTTTTTTGAAAAAATGTGAACACTAACCTAGTACATCCAGATTTAATAATTAAGCTACTTTTTTGCTATTGTCATGTTTTCCTGATTTTTATAAAATGTTATAACATGTGAAATCAAACATTTTTGTGTGTGTGTGCATTAAATTGCCAATTATTTTGCCCTATTTGAAGTACACAATACAACCAAATACTGACTAATTAGTACAGTTTGTAAAAATCTCATTTTCTATTCATAAAACATAAAAATCCAAGTGTCTAATAATCACCCCATTTCTAAGAATTACCCCAATCGCCAGGGTAATTCTTAGACACGTTTTTATTTTTTCTTTATTTACAAAGACATTAATTATTCTGATAATTCATATAATATTAATAACTACCCGCCTTCGGTGACCAGCTGGTTCGTGATCCTTGAAAAATCCGACTTTACAAAACTCCCACTCGGTGGCGCCTTTTCCCTGTTTCAGGTCTTACAACAGCTTATTGACATATAGAGAAAATTTAGCTTTATTGAAAAATTTAATCGCAGTAAATTCCCGCTCGGTAGCGCCCTCTTCCAGTTTCAATATCTGAAACAGCCTGTTCGCTCACCATTTTATGATCTTTAAAATTTCTGACTTTAGCAAAGTCCCGCTCGGTGGCGCCTTATCCCCGTTTTGGAACTTACAACACCTTCCTCGCTCATCAGAATTTGAAATTTTAAAATATTACAGTGCCATCTGGCGGTAGAAATTTCTGTAATCTACTGTTCAATTCCAAATCAACAAAGCTTTCAAGGTGTTCTGGCTTTTCTCTGAAACTCCCGTACGGAATTTAACGGCTTCTGTCGGTTTAAAAGTCTGCAATATTTCAAATGATGTGTTATAACTAATTTAATCGTAATTAGAATTCTAGATATTGAATTATTAAAATATCAAACCGTCCTCTGGTGACAGATATTTGCAACATACACTCTTCGATTCCAATTCAAATAACTTTTAAAATGATTTATTACTCATGAAATTGTGTTAATTAGAAGCTGAGATATAAAGATAATATTAACATCTTTATAAAAAGATTTGTGTCTGGCTCATCCATGTTTTTTTCTGAAACTTGCGGAATTCTGGGCTGTATAACATTAAAAATCCTTAGTACAAAATGTGAGCGGAAAAATTTGAATCTCTGCAAAATATAAAAGAATAAAGGCGTTCTGGGTTTTCCGTTGTTTTCTCCGAAATTCCCATTCATTTTCTACATTTTTCCCTCTTCGTCCCTCCTAATAATTTTACACTCGAAAATATCCGCAATAGATTTATCTTGCTTTAAAACTTAATAATACAAATTTCAAACGCTGTCAATTTTTTTCCCCTTCCCCCTTAAGCCTTTCCTAATAATTCAACACTTTCAAAAATATTCACAATCAAATCAATGGGCATTAAAACACAATTCTATGAAATTTCAACAGCTCAATTTAAAATACTGCAATATATAAAAGACAACTTAATCTTACATTGTCTTTTGGTTGCAATAAAATATAATTCCCGATAAAAATGTATTTTTTTTATTTATTCATATATTTTCATGAAATTTGAACTGTAACTTTATAATATGCTGTGTAGGCCGAATATCAATTTAAATGTAACGTAAATAAAAATTTGAAAAAGTTTGAAAGTTGCAATTTTTTCCCCCACTATAAAACACGTGTCATCTCAATTGATTACAATCATTTCCTTTTTCATCCAGACAGTTGTCTGCGATCTGTTTTCATCGCAGACAATTGAAATGATGTTGCCATCTAAATTTTATACTTTAGTTAATTTTAAAAAATCTAATTGTTGTATCGATAAGCTGCTTGCACTCTTAGATTCGGAAAAAATTCCCCTTTCATTTGGTACCAAATTCGTAACAATCGGACTAACATTTCTAATTTATTTTCCACTTTGTCTGCTTTTAACTTCGTTAAAATATCTATTTTCATGCAATCGCGGTGAATTCTCAGTCATTGAGATCGCTTTTTGATTAGACATAGGTCTACTTTTAATTTATATCTCTGGAACTAATTAAAAATTTTAAATTCTGTTTTCAGGAGCCCCTCGGGAAGGCTTCAGAGCACCCGTATGTAAAATTTTGTACTTCTGCATTCAGTAGGGGGCTGAACGTATAGATGCACAGACAGGCAGACATCTTCTTTTATTATTATAGATAGATATAAAATTTGAACTATATCTAAAGAAACACATTTTATAACAAAAGTTTACTTTTTGTTTGTAAATTAACCCAGTTACTCCTAATGCTTCCTCTATCATTTAACACTCATATTTAGATAACGTTATCAAGAGATAATATTTAAAATATTGCAGAATTCTCTTAAAATATATATCTTTTTTTGTTCTGAATCTATTTTAAATACTTTTATTTTTCTATCTAAATATCACCCAAGCATTAATATAAGCTAATACTTAAAAAAAAAAAAAAAAAAAAAAAAAAAAAACTCATGATTTTTCACTTTGCAATTGCTATGTCTTTAATATAATGGAACAGTTTCTGTCTAAGTCTCTGAATCATCATGATGCATATTTTGGAGATTTTTAAAATAACCAACTTTTACATTTTCATAGACATCGGAAATAATATTGAAAACCATTTTCAATCAAACTACAGCATTGAAAGCATATAACAAAAAAAAAAAAAAGTGTTACTTATATGAAAATATTAAATATTTTACATATGATAAATCATAAGGATCAATTAAGAGAAATATGCAATAGTAGGTATATAGTATTTGTTAAATTGAAATTATTAAAAATATATCGTTAAAATACCTAGATTATCATTTGTAGATACAGAATTTACTTCTTCAACATCATCAATTTTATTGTCCTCAGTTTTCTGTTTTTTCCTACATGTTTCTATTGGCAAGTCAGAATTTGCATTAGCATGATGCGAAGGTACACCTTCATCAGAGGTAGAACTTCTTTTCATTCTAAAAGCATTTATTGCGTGTTGAACAATAGTTGATGGAGGCTGTGAATTATGAGTAGTTTGGCTATCTGAAATGTCATGATTTTCTTTTGGAAGAAGAATTTCTTCTTCGGACTGCCTCGAAAAACAGCAACCACTTATTAGACATCCGGTATTACTAAAAATGCGTTTAACAAAATTTACCTGACTTGATGTACGTTCTGCACGGTTTAGTATCTTATAAAATTGAAAACAACTTTGTAAAATCGATGAATTTCTTCGAAATATCAACATATCAATTATTTATGTTCAATTTGTGACTTTCAATAAAAAAAGAAAAAGTACGTAAAACTTTTCTTAAAGAAGCTACAATAACGAATTGCAGCTTCTTTAAGAGAAGATAAATTTACGTTAGTTTAAGTGGGACATTGACAAATTAAATTCCTAATATATCTGTTCGTATTTCGAACAACACAAACGAAGAAGACTGAAGACTCTAATACCAGAAATAAACAAAACAACTGATCAAAACAAAAACAATTAAAATTTTGATCAGTGTTGCCAGATAACGGAAAAAAGATTCCGATAAAATGGATAGGGTACATACAACTGAAACCCTCTCGATTGCAAAGCTGTTTGCAACGCGTTGTTGCAAAGCCGTTTGCAACAACGGCCAACGCGCTTTGGTTTGCTACGGAAGTTTCAATACAAACGAAACATATCGCTTGCAAACTGACAGCAAACTCATTTGCAAATCTGCAAGAGTTTGCACTTTTCGTAAGTCAACTTGCAGCGAAATTATTATTTTGAAGAATTAATCAGTTCTTTATATATATATATATGTATATATGTGTGTGTTACGGTAAAAGTGGATAATCCAGAGATTCTGTATAATTCCCGGGGATTATGCAGAATCGCCGCTACATTTTGGGGAATGTGGATAATTATTTAATATTTACCGCATTTACCGGTTATTTTAGCAGTGTTGCAGTACAAAATTTTGCATATTTTTCAGATTCATGCATTTTGAGCACGGATTAGGAGACCAGGATAGAACACTAGATCCGCGTTTGTAATGATCGATAGATGGCGCTCTCTGAACGCTGCAGTTGTTAGTAAATATAACAGCCACGTGTAATTATTATTCTTTCTCCGCCATTTCATCATGGAAAGTCGATTACATAATATGAGGATATGCAGTGGTGTGATAATTTCACCTTAGCCCACCAGAGGGCGAGCATTTCATTACAATCGCGGATAGGGCAGCGAGCGCGAAAATAGAAGCTTTCCTTTCCGCATTAATTCAGCTGACCAGAGTAAGCGATCCGATCGCCGCCTGGTGTAGTATCTTTGAAACTTATCGGAAGAAAGGGAAAGCCCGCCCCTTAGGCTTCAGTCATCCAACGAACGAACAGCCAGAAATGTAAAAACGCGCTGATTGGTGGATTCTCGAGATTGGTCGCCCTCTATATGAAAGATGAAAATTACTACCTTCCCGTAACGTTAGTAATATATCCTATAGAATCTCCTAATCCGTGATTTTGAGATAGAGATGTAGCGTCGCCAGCAATGCCATTCAAATGTAGATAATCCTAACTTACCGATGGACAATGGGTTAACCTTTTGTCCAGAGGTACGGCGCTGGATTGCTACCAAAACGACCTCGGTTCGAATACAATCTACCGCAACACGCATTTCCTTCATTGGTGACCCGGACGTGATCTAGTATAGTATTTCGAGCGAGTTCATCAAATTCTTTTGTTAATGTGGCTATATCAGCTTGTAACGCTTCTAACTGACCTTGAGTGGTGGAGGTTGGCGATGAATGCACTTTAGTTATCGGGCTTATTTTGGATGTACTGCAAACTGAAATAATTTTATCAGCCATTTCTGCTGTAGCGACGCCATCAACGCCATTCAAATGTAGATAATCCTAACTTACCGATGCACAATGGGTTAACCTTTTGTCCAGAGGTACGGCGCTGGGTTACTGCCAAAACGACCTCGGTTTGAATACAACCTACCGCAACACGCATTTCCTTCAGAGATATCCAGTGATTTTTTTTTTTTAGTTTTCATGTATGCAAAGCGTACAGACGTGCGTAATACTGGCTGCTGTAGTACAAAATTTTGCATATATTTGAATTTCATGCATTTTGAGATACGGGTATCTAGTGATTTTTTTTTTTTTTTTTTTTTTTTTGTTTGTTTGTTTTCATGTAAGCAAAGCATACAGACTGCGTCATACTGGATGCTGCAGTACAAAATTTTGGATGTTTTTCAGATTCATACATTTTGAGATAAGGGGTATCCAGTGATGTATTCTTTGGTTTTCATGTACGCAAAGCGTACATATGTGCGCAATACTGGCTGCTGCAGTACAAACTTTTTGCATATATTTCATATTCATGCATTTTGAGATAGGGTATCCAGTGTTTGTTTGTTTTTGTTTTGTTTTGTTTTGATGTATGCAAAGCGTACAGACGTGCGTAATATTGGCTGCTGCAGTACAAAATTTTGCATATTTTTGAATTTCATGCATTTTGAGATAGGGGTACCAGTGATTTTTTTTTCATGTACGCAAAGCTTACAGACGTGCGTAATATTGGTTGCTGCAGTACAAATTTTGGATATTTTTCAGGTTCATGCATTTTAAGTAAATTGTTGTACTGCAGCAACAGTATCATGCACATCTGTACGCTTTGCGAACATGAAAAAAAAATCACTGGACAGCCCTATGTCAAAATGCATGAATCTGAAAATTATGCAGCATTTTGTATTGTAGCAGTCAGTATTACGCACGTCTGTACGCTTTGCGTACATGAAAACAAACAGAAACATCACTGGATACACCTATCTAAAAATGCATGAATTTGAAAAATATGCATGAAATTACACATTGCAGCGGCCAGAATTATGCACGTCTGTACGCTTTGCGTACATGAAAACCAAAAAGAGATCACTAGATACCCTTATCTCAGAATGCATGAATCTGAAAAATATGCAAAATTTTGTACTGCAGCATCCAGTATTACGCAAGTCTGTACGCTTTGCGTACACGAAAAATAAAATCAATGGATACCCGTACAGAGCTGCCAATCTAATCCGACAAATTGTTAGTACCGCCCATTTTTCTACACCACTTAATTTTTAGAATATTTGTTTTATTAATTCATCGTAAATATATTTGAAGAGAATTACTCTAAAAATTAAGTGGTGTAGAAAAATAGGCGGTACTAACAATTTACCGGATTAGGTTGGTAGCTCTGCCCGTCTCTCAAAATGCATGAAATTCCAAAATGTGCAAAATTTTCTACTGCAACAGCCATTATTATAATTTTTTTTTTTTTTTTTTAAAATCAAACCATCAAAAATTAAAAAATATTTATTTCTGAAGTTAATACGATATACAAATATAGATAATTTACATTTTATTATGTAACTTAATAAAATGTAAAATGTCCCATAAAGGTTTTAAAGTTTTAAAATCTTTATGGGACTTTTTAAAATGAATATTTACAAATGGAAATTAATCTTTTGCCTATTTTCAAAGCCTTCCCTTCATTAAATGAGAATTCTCTTTTAAGTCTAGTGTACCCCCTTAGCTATGCTCATACACCTGCTGCATTTTATCATTACGTGTCAATTTAAATGAAGAAAACTAGTTATTTTTATCAGTTTTACTATATATGTTAGTTAGTTTTAAAAATCATACACTTTATATCAATATTTTTTGTATTTTCTAAATAAAATTTACTAAATCAAAATTAAAAATATAATGAATGAAAAAAAAAAAATCTTAGTTCGACGAAGTTTAAAAGAAATGAAAATTTATAAATCTATATATTAATTTGAAACATGTTTTTGTCTGTCTCCACTATATTGAGAGAACAGCTAGGTGTAAAAATTCGGTTGAGGTGTCTAAAGAAAGGTCTTGGTCTGTAGATGTGCTATGAAAAGAGAAAAATAAAAAAAAGTCGAATGGTTTCCCCCCAGGGGGGAAACGGGTGGGAAACCGTTTCCCACCAGTTTCGGGTTAAAAACACGTTTACGAGCTTAACTAAGCTTCAAATTACTTCACGGGGAAGAAATTGTACGTATGGGGACTAGAGTCGAATACTAAAAAATCAATATCTGCGAATTTGGAATTTTCGATTTTAAAGGGGGAAAAAAGGGGGAAAGTAGATTTGGAGGGAAGGGGAAAGGGGGGAAATTAGTTTGAGAGGGAAATCCGTTCTAGACCCACACATGTAGCACCTCATTTTAAAGGTCTTGAAATTTCATGTCGATTCGGGATGTTTGTATACAGTACAGTCCGACCCCTGGTGGTGAAAAATGGAACTAAGTGATTTTGCTGTAGACCCTATCATGTTACATCTTATTTTAAAGGTCTTAGTATTTCCTGACCGTTGGTGATGTTCGTACAGAACACAGTGAGCCCCCTGGTGGTGGAAACTGCAACTAAAGGATTTGGCAGTTGACAAAACCATGTGACACCTTAATTAAAAGGTCTTGGAAATCCAAGGCGATTGGTGATAGAGGTCTTGAAATTTCATGTTGATTGGGGATGTTTGTATACAATATAGTGCGCCCCCTGGTCGTGAAAAATGGAACTAGGTGATTTTGCAGTAGACCCTATCATGTAATATCTTATTTTAAAGGTCTTGGTATTTCCTCACCGTTGGTGATGTTCGTACAGAACAAACTGCGCCCCCTTGCGGTGGAAAGTGCAGCTAAAGATTTTGCAGTTGACACCACCATGTGACACCTTATTTGAAAGGTCTTGGAAATTCAAGGTGATTGGGGATGTTTGTATACAATATAGTGCGCCCCCTGGTGGTGAAAAATGGAACTAGGTGATTCTGTACTAGAGCCTATCATGTTATATCTTATTTTAATGGTCTTGGTATTTCCTCACCGTTGGTGATGTTCGTACAGAACAAACTGCGCCCCCTTGCGGTGGAAAGTGCAACTAAAGGATTTTGCAGTTGACACCACCATGTGACACCTTATTTGAAAGGTCTTGGAAATTCAAGGTGATTGGTGATGTTCGTATACAACATACTGCGCTCCCTGTTGGAGGAAAGTGGATTTTGCAGTGCTTGCGTAGTATGATTGCTATACGGTGCTGAAGCCGCAGGCAGCGGTAACACGAGTCAGAGGTTCGTTCGGTTCAAGGTTAATTTTTGAGAATTTTTTCATGTTAATAGCGGCCTGCATGTACGTGCCACAGGCACTGGGATACGAATCCGAGTTCCGTTCCGTTTGAAGTAATTTTTTTTGTTACAGATTATTATTATTATTATTATTTGTGATGTTTTCATTTAAAAATAGAAAATCAAACAAAATCGAGTTAAAGATATAAAACCATACAAATTTAAGGTGCATTTAAGGTTATTATCATGGGCCGGCAAACACCAGGCGGGTTCTTTCGGTTGCAGGTTAATTTTTGGGAATTTTTTTTTTTTTTTTGTTATTAGCGGCTCACGTATGTGCTGCCGCAGACACCGGTGTCAGAAGACTGAGTTTCGTTCGGTTCGAGGTAATTTTTTTTGTTACAGTTGATTATTTTTTTCGCGATGCCTTTATTTAAAAATAGAAATTCAAACAAAATCGAGTTAAAGACATAAAATCATACAAATTTAAGGTTCAATTAAGGTTATTATCATGGGTCCGGGCAACGCCGGGCGGGTCAGCTAACATGTAGCCTTAGTATTAAAAGAAACAGAAAATAAAAGATAGCAACTGTTTTATTTGGAGTCAGTTTGACGTCACATTGACAGTACTTTGTAGAAAGTGATGTCATATATAGTATTTCAATTTATAACCATTTTTCCGAATTTCTTTTTTTTTTAAGTGAAATGTTGTAAATTATATTAGATGTTTTAACTTGAAATACATTTAAATAATGATACGACGATTTTTGAAACATTACGGTGAATAAAGTGACCGTCGAAGTCGACGGGTTCCAGCTAGTTTATTTTAAAATAAACTTCGTTTTGTGACATGTTCAAAATATAGATTTTTGAATGCTATATTAAAATGTTGTTTTTTGAAGAAATTCGTGTTTGAAAAAGTAAGCATTCTATATGCGTAAACATCACTGCAAATGAAAACGATATAATTATATTTTAAAAAATCTCATAGTAAGAAGCATTATCTCGCCTTTCCTTCAACCCTTTCCTAAACTCACTCTTACCGAAGGTACATTCTGGCGAGAGCGCGTTTGGGTACATAGGTTTCCGCCAATGCTCTGCGTGGTTGAGTGTTCTTAAATATGTGTTCCGGGTCATCAAAAATCATAGTCGGGCCCTAGGCACAACATGTGATGAGTCAAAATTGGTCGTAAATGTGTAAGATTACTGGAAAATAAATAGTCCAATTACTCTGATGTAATTTATTATAAAGTGGTATATTTTGAGGGGTTTTCTGGGGACGGGGGCCCTCGGCAATCACCGACCAGTCCGGGCCTGATATGACAATGACAGTATTGTTTTATTAAAATGTTCGTCTACATTTTATGACTTTTTTGTTTAGTGCCATGACTGGATTTCATTAATTATTTGTTTTCTCGGTGATGCTAGAATTCACAGACCAAGGATTCCTTACTACGATAAAATAAGAAAAAAGTCACTCTTAATAAAAAAGTTGTGCGAAACAAAGGCAGAGCTAAAAATGCTCCGGAATAAATTAACATGCTGGCAACTCTGTATTAGGTTTCAGCTTTATAAAAAGATAAAGCGCCATGGATTCAAACTCCAAATAAAAAAGTGACTACAAAAATGCCGAGCACGTCCAAAGAGGCATGATCCTCAAAAATGCATCTTCGACAAGGTTTGTACTCTTAGCCCTTTTTCCAGGTCACTTTAAGGAATGAGCAATTTTTCCCTTTACTTCCACCGCTAAGTTTATGTAGAAATGTTTATGGTATATATATATATATTTATATATATATATATATATTAATAGCAATGGGTCGTGATTAAATAAGATAGAGTTTATTGTATAAAAATAGTGGTAGCAATAAAGGCGAAAATTTCTCATCCCTGAAAGAGACATTGATAAAGGCCAGGGAATACGAATCTTGTTCAGTGATGGAAATTATTTTGCATAGAAGAAACATAAAATTCATAAAATATCCCTGTTTATGCAGCATGTTTTGAGGACATTTTTTCAATCTCACAAGGAAACTCTTTGAAGCGGTAATCACCGATTTTCTTGAAAAAAATTCTGGCATAAGATTTAATCATGAATAGCATCTTCCTAAAATATTAGCTGCTGAGTCGCAATAGATAAGCTATAAAAAATTATTAAAAATGGAAGCATGTTTGCAATATTTCCAAAAAAGCGCCTGTTTGGCGACTGCATTCTTCGAAATTTCATTGCAATGAAGATTTAATAGATGTAGATGTTCTTCTTCTTTTTTTTTTTGATAGTCAAACGAACTCCCTACGCTGCCGAGCACATGAGAATTCAGAATAGATTAACAAAAACCAGATAATTTACCAGATTGAGACTTATTTAGTCGAAATTCTAAATAACATTTAATATTTCAGTTAAATAAGCTGTGTCAATAACAATTGCAAGAATATTTACATCAAGATTTTAATAACGACATTAAAAAAATATATGATCAAAACTTTTTTATAAATTTAAATAAAACAAAACATTTTATATTAAAACACAAAGCTGCTTTTTTTGAAAACTAAAATGAAAGCATTTTGTATCCGAGCACATTTTTCTTATAAGGGTTACATGCAAACGGAACGCTTGCAACTTCGATGACGTAAATTTTGCAAATTTTTTGCAAATTCAGTTGGCAGTAAAAGTATCCGAGCATTAGCAGGAATTCCTATGTAAAAAAAGTACACTTAATGCAGTTTTGTTAAATAAATCCTTGTCGAATCCTGTTCTTAGTCAGTCTAAGTACATGATTCGACAAGGATTTATTTAACAAAACAGTGTTAAGTGTGCTTTTTTTATATAGGAATTTTTGCTAGTGGTCGGATACTTTTGCTGCCGACTGTAGTCATACATTTGGAACACTTGCAAACGGCTTTGCAACCGGAAGTGTTTCATTTGTATGTACCCCTTAGTCTGATCATTTTATTGGGCAGTACGAACCTTCGACGAACAAGCAACTCCACAGAATATGAGTTGTGTGGATCCAATATCTCATTAGAGCTACGCAATGAGCAATTGGAGACGATCTATGATTCTACCCTAAATTTCGTCCTGTTTGTTGGTTGGGTTTAACGTCGCACTAGTACTGCACTATGGGCAATTGGCAACGGTTTGCGATGCACTCCTGAGGAGGGTCCGGTACATCGGCAGGTGATAAATGGTTGCATTCTGCGTATGTTATTTATTTTTAATATATACATACGATTTGTATGTTTGACTCGACATTCCCCTCCTGTAAATTTCGTCGAGATGAGGACAGATATAACATAGGGAGGTATACTATTGTAACAATCGCAGCTATCTTAGATCACAAGTCGGATCGAACACTCGGCAGCAAAAGTAACCGAGCACTAGCAATAATTCCCGTCTAAAAAAAGTACACTTAATACAGCTTTGTTAAATAAATCCTTGTCGAATCATGTGCTTAGTCAGTCTAAGTACATGATTCAACAAGGATTTACTTACATAAATTTTACTTAAATAAATTTAATTAAATAAATCCTTGTCAAATTGTGTTCTTAGACTGACTACGAACAGGATTCGACAAGGATTTATTTAACAAATCTGCATTAAGTTTACTTTTTTTACATAGGAATTTTCACTAGTGCTCTGTTACTTTTGCTGCCGACTGTATTTGCAAAAAACTTGCAAAATTTACGTCATTGAAATTGCAAGCGTTCCGTTTGTATGTAACCCAATGTCACTTTTTCTAAATAGAAACTTCTAGATTTCAGAAAATATATTGAGTGTTGAGTGGGTTTTAACGTCGCACTATAGCTACGCAGTGGGAAATTGGAGATGGTCTTGTATTCACTCATAGGGATATTCTGGAGACATGCCATCATAATTTTGATCCTCCGCGGAGGGGATGGATTCCTTGCTTCAGTCACCCTAGAGCGATAGAAAACACAACCCTCCCATACTGAAGTCCCTTGGCATCACTGAAGGAAGGTTAATGTGATTTGGCGATGACTTTTTTCGTATTTGGCGTTCAAAACGTAAAGTTTAATAATTTTTTACAGATTTCCTGTTGCGATTCAGCAGCTAATTTTTCACAAGTGAATTAAGTATAATGTAAACTATTTTCTGTAATTTTTTTAAGAAAATCGGTGATTACCGCTTGGAAGAGTTCCCTTGTCAGAAAAATATTTTTGGTTCCAGAAAGCCTCTTCAGTCATGATTTGGGGTGGAATTCCGTATGCTGACAAAATAAATCACTTTTTTTACTTCCTTATACAAAGTATAAGGAAGTATAGTAATCCCGATTTGCGAAATGGATTTTGTATTTCACATTGCTCGAAAACGAATGATCGCTGAATGTTGCTAATTTATACGTGTGACTTTCATGATGTCTAGTTGCACACCTGCAAGTGTCATCTTAACACGAGCTCTCGTTTTAGAGATATAAGGGATTTTACACGATTTTTCGTGACGTCTGTATGTATGTGTGTCTGTGTGTGTGTGTATGTCGCATAACTCTTAAGCGCTTGGACGTAGAAAGTTGCGAATTGGTACATAGGTTTGTTATAACATCTAGTTGTGCACCTCCCTTTTTGGACTTCGTTTGATTTTCCGTTTTGGAGATATTTAGGAAAATTAGGCTCCTAATGACCAAAAATACAAAGGTTTTGGCCATAATGTATCAAAAAAATGGTAATAACCAAAAACGGTTTGGACAAATCTTGCAATTTAACTGACTTTCCGATTAGCTAGACATTTGAAACTTTCAGAAAAGCTCAGAACACGTTGACAATGCATTTTTTAAATATTTTTAGCCAACTGTTTCCGATACCTGCTGCCTTCAGCAGCGTTTATGCGATTCAACAGAAAATTTATTTAACTAACTTCCCGACTAGCTAGACATTTGAAACTTTCAGATTAGATCAGAACACGGTGAAAATGCATTTTTTAAATACTTTTAGCCAACTGTAAAACTTCCGGAAAAGCTCAAAATACGGTGACAATGCATTTTTAAAATATTTTTGGCCAATTGTTTCGGGTCACTGCTGCCTTCGGCAGCGTTTACATGGTTCAACAGAAAATTTATTTAACTAACTTCCCGACTAGCTAGACATTTGAAACATTCAGAATAGTTCAGAACACAGTGAATATGCATCTTTTTAATACTTTTAGCCAACTGTTTCAGGTCCCTGCTGCCTTCGGCAGCGTTTATATGGTCCAACAAAAAAATTATTTAACTAACTTCCGGACTAGGTAGACATTTGAAACTTTCAGAATAGTTCAGAATATGGTAAAATTCCTTTTTTTAATACTTTTAGCCAATTTTTTCGGGTCCCTGCTGCCTTCGTCAGCGTTACCAGTACAAATCTTGCAATCGGTTTTTAGCTAACTTTCAGAAAAGCTCAGAACACGGTGATAATTCATTTTTTTTAAATATTTTTAGCCAACTGTTTCGGGTCCAATGTCAATGTTTTTTAACATTATGTATATTTCTAAAAGTGTATAAGGAAGTCATGTGGTGCCCACATCAGATTTTTTGTTGAAAATGACATAAAAATAAATACCCATTATTATACAAAAAAATTCTTGCCACATATTAAACAAAAACTGCCAAGGTATAAGGAAATACTGGTTGGGCTTTTCAACAGGGCGCTCAATTCCTTCATATTCGGTAACAACGCTAAAAAATGGTGTTAGCAGAACCGTTCTGATGTTATTTTGTACGCAAAATGGTTCCCAACGTCCCCTGATTAAATTTCATTGAATTATGGCACAAGAGGATGATTAAAGGCCAAGATCAATTCAAAATAGCACAAAACGTTTGAGTCTGTAAAGGCAGCCACTATTAAAGAATTGAACAGACTCCCAATGAATCGCATTCAAATGCATGCTGCAGTAGTTGCTTATGCGAAGAGATTGTACAGAGTTTTTGTACAGAGTTGCCAACTTTTATAACACAGGTCGACATGTGAAATTTTGATTTTATAATTTTGGCTGATCTTTATGTTTTTTGGTGTGCTGAAACCGGAAATGAAGCCTGTTTTTCTCTATCACGGATTTGTTTAAGAAATTTTTCTAACCGTAATATTGTTTATTAAAGAAGTAGGAAGTTTTGTTACATTGATAGTGGTAAAAATTCTGCTCCCGTGTTCCATCTCTGTAAGCATGGATACCTATTTTGTAATTGCGCAGCACTAGTGCGACGTAAAGCAATACCAATCAACCTATTGTTATGATGGTATATGTAAGAAATTGAGTCGGTAAACACTGGTACACCCTGTATTGACAAACATCTATACGTGATAAAGAAAAATTGGCTGCATTTTCGGTTTCAGCACGTCAAAAAACATAAGGATCAGTTTTCCTCAAATCAAATTTTGTCAACTTCATTTTTGTAGGCCTATGTAATTTATTTTGGAGTATTTTTAACCGCGCCTTCTTTTTGCATCTGAATTTTTGTGGAATATTTCTGTCCAGTACGAGACAATGACTAAATAAAAAGAAAATCATTCTTCAAAATTACTGGTATGAAAAGAAGGCGGGACTAAAAATGCTCCGGAACTAATTATAAAAGTAGACAACTCTGTATTTCAAAAGAAGGTAACAGATTTGAATGGAAATCACAAGAACCAGTGGGATAATACTGCATATAGCATATATGATATACTTTAGTCTTTAAAAACAAAGGACTTTTCTAAAGATTCTTCTTCTACTAACATTTTATTTATTTATTTATTTATAGGCTTAGTTATAATAAACGTTACTTTTTAAAATCAGTGGCAGGCAAAACGAGGATCTGCGGAACCTTTACTATATATTAAAAATATTTTTGTAATAAATATATTTCATTGATATTACCAGGAGTTATACAGTCATTAAAAGAAAAAAAAAAAAAAAAAAAAAAAATAAGAAAAAAGAAAGAAAGAAAGAAAGAAACCCCTTCCCCCGTCTAATTTTGCTTCATATCATCATATAAATATGCGGCTAGTGCTAATGGACTGGTAATAATGTCCAGTTATTATTACAATTGCTAAAATTTACCAAGGGATCGTCTACATAGAAAAACTTGCAAAATCTTAATTTTTTTCGAAGTACACCTATTTTTGACTCTATATTAGAATTTCTGACAAGATAGGTCTTAAGCGCATACTCAGAATATTGTGAAAAAATTACACTGATGTTAGTACATGGGTAATACAAGATCAGTCAAATTTATCGGCGGAATCTCACTAAAAAGTCTAGGGAAAAAAAAAGAAAAAGAAACACCTTCGAATATTTGGCGCAAAAGGAGAAAAGTGCATGCGATTTGGCGAGTAACATCCTTTTCCTCCAACTGCAATTCATTTTAACGCGTGTGAGAATTTTTTGCAAACAAATCTTTCTGAATAACGTTACAGTAAATATAGTGTGAAAATAATCGATGACAGAGTTGTCTGTTTTTTGTACAAGCTTGTATAATATATGCATGTGGCCTTTCATTAAAAATATTTCGTTTTTATTTTGAAAAAAGAAGTATCTTGCAGTCGCAAATCTTTAAATTGTATGTCAAGTACATATTTAAGTTATATGTTTGTTCCGGAGCATTTTTAGCCCCGCCTTCTTTGCATACCAGTAATTTTGAGGATGATTTTCTTTTTATTTAGTCGTTGTCTCATACTGGAGAGAAATATTCTACAAAAATTCAGATGCAAAAAGAAGGCGCGGTTAAAAATGCTCCAAAATAAATTACACAGGCCTACAAAAATGAAGTTGACAAAATATGATTTAATGATTTTAGCTGATCTTTATGTTTTTTAATTGATAATTGGGGAAAAAAAAACTACATTTTGCATATTGAAAAATATTCATTTTTACTTTTATTTATAACTGGACATTATTACCAGTCGATCAGTACTTGCTGCATATTTATATGATGATATGAAGCAAAATTAGAAAAATGATGATATGAAGCAAAATTAGCAAATTATATTTATTAAATATCGAATAGTTAAATACATCACTTCATACGAAAAAAATTAAATAGCTTGAGTAATATGAACCCTAAAATGTTGAATTACAAAAATCTAGATACCAAGATAAAAGAATAATAGTAATGATAATAATATCAATAGCGGTTAAAAAAAAAGAAGTGTTTAATATTTAAGAAAAAGAATTATATACGTCTGTTGGGTATACTTTTATTTTATACAGTAAGTCCCACATGAAAGTGTTACTATAAAGTTTTATATTTAATTTTAGGCGTACAAACCAACAATATATAATATAAAAAAAATATAGATAACAATATTTTAGCTAATACCTGAGAAAGGATATTTAACACTTTCGCGACCGCTGATGTAGATCCACGTTATTGGAAATCTGTAACTCCTCCAATAGGCGTTTCTGTCACAATTTTTGTGTTACTATATTTCTTAAGAATATTCCTTATATTCATAATTATATATACAAAATAGTATGAATACAAATACTTTCACTAGAAAGAGTATAATTATAATGTATATTCATATGTAAAAAATATATGGATACAGAAAACCTCGTTCTGACATAATGCATACTTGCCAACCATCTCATTATGAATCGTAACACTTTTACTATCCCCCTTTTTTTTCACACCAGTCTTTTTTTGGAGTAATTTTATTCCTACTAAGTTAGGATGGAATGGTTGGGAGGCATCTGTGACAGCGTCGCGCATCCTCCTTTACCTGAAAGTGGAAGCTAACGGAGTGAGAGTCCCGAATAACAATTTCACTGCAATGGAGAGAGGGGGGAACATAAAACAATAACAAAGGAATTTTAGAGCTTATGGAAAGATGAAACACAATATTAAAAATAAGTAGAAAGGTTAAGTACAACATTACACAACTAGGAGAAAGTTTAGGGATAGTAAGAACATTTTTTATTTTTCAAGGAGCAAATTTTATATTTTTTTGGTATGTTACAACACAAATTTTTATTTATTTTTTAATAACACAAGGACAAAAAACACACAACGCGAGACAACACAAAGACAAGGACAGGATACAATCTCCGAAGAGAAGTCAAGGCCTGAAGGCGATAGAAAAGTGAAAAGGCAAAAAAAGCTAACACAAAAAAGGTTAAAGGTGGGAGTTTAGACTGAGGCCCGCTTTGGGTCTGCGTCTATTAAGAGGATCATTATGGTCATATCTTGCAAGAGTGTTTAAAGCAGGATTGTGCTAAATGAAACTGAACATTTAAGTGTTGGTTGAAATCTTTAAGTTGAGGAGTATTAATTTTTTTATAAATATGAAAATTTCTAACGTACCAAGGCATATCAAGAATTTGCCGAATAGCTGAATTTTGAGCTCTAATGAGTAACTTGATATGCGATTTGGCAGCATATGACCATACCATACAAGCATAAGTTAAAATGGATCTGAAGTAGGAAGTGTACAAGAGCAATTTGTTTTTAAAGTTTAATGTACAGTCGGTAACAAAAGTGTCCGAACACTAGCAACAATTCCTATGTGAAAAAAGTACACTTCATATGGTTTTGTTAAATAAATCCTTGTCGAATCATGTTCTTACACTGACTAAGAACAGGATTAGATAAGGATTTATTTAACAAAACCGCATGAAGTGTACTTTTTTTACATAGGAATTTTTGCTATTGTTCGGACACTTTTGTTACCGACTGTACTAAGCTAAGAGGGGAAGTAATTTACTTTTAGCTGTACGGAATTTATTACGTGTGGTGAGAATGTGTTGTTGAAAAGTGAGAGATTGGTCTAGAATAACACCAAGGTATTTACAGTGATTTGACCATGGTAGGGGGTGGTGCCGAGGCTAATTTGGAATTTATCTCGTTTATAAGATGTCATTGCATTTCTTCCACGTGAAAAAAAGAATAGCTTCAGTTTTGGTAGTATTAAATGCAATTCTCCATTTATAGAACCAGTTAACTAAAATTTTGAGGTGACGGGAAATCGCCGAAATAGCATAACACATGTTGACGCTTGAAGGGAAAATACAGGTATCGTCTGCAAAAATAGCCAGTGAGGTATGAGGTTAACGGGGAATATCGTTAATGTAAAGATTAAATAATTTAGGGCTAATTTTAGAGCCTTGAGGAACGCCAAAATGGGCAAAAAAGTCCCGTGAAAGAATGTCTTTCATCTTCACGTAGAAGTTTCTGTCAAGTAGGTAACTATGAATTAATTTAATAAGGGGAGGGGAAAAGTTAAAATTAATAAGTTTAAAAATTAAGCCAGAGGTCCAAACTTTGCCAAATGCCTTTTCAATGTCATGAAAAACTGCCGCAGTATATTGCTTCCGAATTTTGCCGGTGGTAATGTGCTCAACTAATCTGTAGACCTGGTGAGGAGCTGAAAGGCCATTGCTGAACCCAAATTGTTTTGGGATCATAATATTATTTTCTGCAATATGAAAATCAATCTGTTGAGCAAAAAAGGCTTCGAATAATTTACTTAAAACATTCAGAAGGGAGATTGGGCGATAACTCGAAGCCCTATCAGGGGGTTTGGCAGGTTTTAGAATCGGAGCAATTACTGCAGTTTGCAACAGAAAGGGAAATAATTAAATTTAAAAATATTATTAAACAGATGGGTGATTTTTGGAATATAACTGAAGGGTAGATTCTTGAGAGCGTCATTAGTGATTCCGCTGATGCCTAGGGCTTTTTTAAGTTTTTTGATTTCGCGGATGACATCAGCGTAGGTTACCAAAAAATCGCAGGGAGGAATGGGGTTATTCAAGAATCTTCTAACAGTAGAATTGACTTCTCTCTCAGTTTCATCACTATCAATAGGGTTGCCTTGGAATTGTGTCTCGAGATTTATAGTAATGGCATTGGCCTTCTCTTCATTAGTGTGCGCATAGTTCTGGGAATTTGGAATAAGGATAGGGGGTAAGAGCTGAAAAGAGCTCTTAAATCTCCTAGCCGCTTTCCAGATAGAGATATCCTCTGGAGACAGGGATTCGAGGAATTCGCTCCAACAGTCATTGCGTTTTTTGGTAAGATAATCTTTAAGATCCTGCTGAGCTCTATTGAGAATAATTTTATCTTGGATTCTATGCGTACGTTGCCAAGCTTTTCTGGCTCTATTTTTACTAGTAGTGAGAATGCAAACGTGCGGGTCTAATTAAAAAAATTCGTTGGCAGGTTTGGAAGTAGTAGCATAATCAATAACACTTTTAATAACATTAGTGATGGCATTTACCAGGAGATCTATGTTATTAGTGCTATTGATTGAAGGAAGGGAGGGGGGATATCGTTAATAAAGTTAGTGAATTGAGTCCAATTAGTACGGGAAATAATTTGGGGGGGGGGGGATCAGGGGAAGACGAATTTGAATATTAATTTTAATTGGATTATGATTGGAACTCAATTCAGCCAAAGAGGTAATATTTTTATCAAAATTAAATCCCGTAAAAAGACCAAAATCAATAGTGCTACTACTTAATCCAAAGTTATGGGTAGGGGTGTCCGGAAAAGGAAGTCCGCATAATCGAAAAGAAGGATGTTGTCATAAATAGCTTTACCATAAGCGTTCGAGACAGAACAATTCGAAGAGGGATGGTGGGCATTAAAATCACCAAGGAGAATGCTGTTCGCGTCATATCTGAGTAAGACAAGTAAATCAGATGTTATAACAACTGCGTTCTCATTACAAGGAACATAAACTGAGAAAAAAGTCAAAGGGGGGAGGGGGGGGGACCTGGAACCATAAGGGTTATGCCAGTGGTATTGACAATGTTCAGAGTAGGAATAGTTACCTGGTGTAAATTTAGATTATTTTTTATACAAATAGCAGTGCCTCGGATGGACAGTGGACTAACAGGGTTAATATAATCATTTCTAATAACAATATAATTTGGAATTTTTAGGGTCATACCAGGTCGTAATTTGGTTCTTGCAGTAAAATAATATCAGGAGCATGTACTTGTACAAATTCCCTAAGCTCTAAAATTTACCCTGAATGCCATTGCAGTTCCAAGCGACACAGGATTTTTATTCCTATTTAATCGTAACTACATTTGGAGAAATTTACTCTAAAATTAAATTGGTGTGTAAAAAAGGGGCGTAACAATATTACGATTATTAATGAGATGGTTGGTAAGTATGTATAATATAGTTTGAATGAATAACGCCCACAGGCGGAACAGACTATCTAAAAGACAAAAACATGCGGTCGTGAAAGTGTTTAATATTCAATAAAAAGGAGATACTGTTCAAAATCATTTCTATTTTGAGTAATACGTCACGTCTTCATAAGTTTCTCTAAAACATGAAATTATTTCACAATTTCATGATTAAATAATTGAAACTTTGTCACCAACAATCGGAACGATAAATTTCACTCCTTTATATACGCTAGAGTTCTATAAAGAGTCAAACAAACTAAAATTAAGGAATCAAAAAACATTTTTTAAAGTAAAGTATTGTTTCAGAGAAAGCCACATGGTGGGGTTTATTATACTTTTGGAATGCTTTCAAAATTTCTCCCCTGCAATGCGTTAATTTTATGAAAATATGTTAATATGTATAGTAAACATCGGAACCTTACTTAGAAACCAATAATACATATATATATATATATATATATATGTGTGTGTGTGTGTGTGTGTGTGTGTGTGTGTAATGAAAACGCCAGCCTTGCCCAGTCATTTAATTCCAAAACCAGCTTTGTCATAAATCCAGTTCTCTCACTACAGCAACGAGCAAACAAGCAGCCTTGACGGAGTGGCACAACCAAGACGTAGTTGTGATGTCAGAAAGACGTCATCACTTTCACCTCTCCTGTGCGCGCATCCTCCTGTGTGGAATTTCCGAGCAAGTGCGTTGGAGCGGCAGACGGTTGTTTGGATTTGACCATCGAGCAGATATACTAGTAGAGGGAGAATCCCTATTCTTTTCTACGGAAGAAAACGTGTCCAACATGTATCACGTGAAATTTCGCTGCGCTAACTTTTTTTCGCTACTTATCGCCTTCTTGGCAATATTTTGTTTCCCATTAAAAATAATTTTTAGGTTGAAAATACCAAAGAATAATTATCTCATTAGATATTCTTTGACAAATATACTAGAAGAGTTATGTATTTATTATTCTTATTATTATTTCTTTTTCCAATGAAAACTCTGCTAAGCGATTTTTATTCAAATAAATTACAATTTTAAAAAAAGATTTAAAAAAAAAAATCTTTTGAATAAAATATAGAAATAAAAATATTTCAAATATATAGTATGTTGTGGCCATCACAAAACTTTCTTCTATATTATTCCTATACAAATACACACAATGTAAATTAGATATTAACTAAAATCATTTTTTATTAAAATTTCTTTTCATGATGAATGCAAACGATTTTCATTTCAGAGATATATATATAATAATGGCTAAAAAAAGTTTATTATATTTCCTATAGAGTATAGACCACATTCATATTTTAAAAACTGAATTTTTCTCCATAAGTTTTTTATTTATTTATTAAAAAACGAAAAAAAAAACCCGATAAATTTGTTTTTAATTATTCTATACTTATGGTTCAACCATTCGTTTTAAAGGTATTGATGGGTTTTTTTCAGAAACACTAATATTAAAAATTTACATAGACCCCCCCCCCCCCCCCCAAGTGAAAAGTAATGCATTTACATTTACCTTTTTTTTTTTTTTTCATAATTGATTATTACTATTTTAAACAATTCTTTTTAATTCACAAAAAATCTATAAAAAACAATTCTCACTGTGAATATTTATGTGAAGTTTCGTACTTTGTTGAAACAAATAAATAAATACAATAAAATAAATATATACGGGATGACAGCGCTACCTATTGGGCGTTTGGTGTTTTGGAAGTAAGGCTGATTGTCTACCCTAGGATCCTAGGCATAAAGAGGAGTGCCCTCCGTGGGGGAGTTCTTTCTAAAGGGTCCTAATCCGTATTTACACAAGTTTCGGAGAAAACCACGGAAAACTCCAAACAACTAAGCCAACGTGCACGAGCTGGGATCGAATCCGGCACCTCACGTCTACCAGCTTTGAGCGCGGAACCGCTCGGTCGCTGGTGGGCGATTTTCAGTAACAGCTTATAAGCACTAATTTTCGATGTTAGAACTAAATATCAAGTTTGGTTAAATTTCGTCCACTTATTTATGAGATAGAGAATCCACAAAAGTTTAGGCAAACACGAAGACTGTACAGGATATGTCAAAACGTATAAATTCATTGGAAACCAGTGACTAAAACTTTCCATTAATCGAATACTTTCTTCTTAAATATAAAGAAGAGAATAATAAATAAAACAAATATCTTAAATAATGATGCATCTAGATTATTAATAAAAATATTATTATGATGACATTAAAAAATAGAATCTGTCCTATTCTTTTTTTTATATTATTATAATGTAATTTCTTTTACAGTTATAAGATGAAAGTATTATATTCCTGTAAATTTTTGCTACGATTTTTGATGGGTTTATTTTTTTTACGGCAATGGGATTTTTTTTTTTTTTTAATGCCAATATCGTCAATAACATGATTTTTTTTTTCCCATTTTGAAATTTCTGTTGACTCCATAATACGTAAATCACATATCAAATATTTCACTTCGCGCTCAGTTAATTCGTAACATTCGAGGATTCTAAAACCGCATTCAAGTGCATCGAAACACATCGGTATAAAAATTATGAGAATATACAAATAAAATAAAAAACATATTTTTAAGTTATCAAATGATACGCTTTCATTTCTCCAGACACACATCGTTTCGAATTTTTCATTAACACTTACATTTCAGCGGAGGGAAAAATTCCCTAGTTTTCATAAACTTGACAAACAGGTGATTGTGTGAGTGAGTTTTACGTCGAACTAGTGCTACGTTGTGGGCAATGAGTACGGTAACCAAATATCCCCATTTTCTACAGACAACGTTTAATTTATTCGCATTATTATAATTTTTTAAAAAATTATAGAAAGTAAACTATTTAATATTTAAATTTTATTTTTAGTGCTTATTAATTAAATTTGAAAAAAAAAAAAAATGCATGCATAATTAGTTAATTGTAGCAATTAAAAGCTTCTCTGTTTTAAAAGTTCACGGATCCGGCCACTGTAACGACGGAGGATGAATTGGGACATATCCCTAAGGTATATGAACCAACAAAGAAACATGGCTGTATAAAACTATGAATCTGAAAACGCAGGTAACTCGGCTCCGCGGCAATCACTTTCAAACATGTTAAAACCAAAAAAACATCACTGGACACCCCTACCTCGCTGTGCATGAATCTGAAAACGCACGCAACTCGGCTCCGCGGCAGTCACTGTCGCGCATGTTGAAACCAAAAAAAACATCACTGGACACCCCTAACTCGCTGTGCATGAATCTAAAAACGCACGCAACTCGGCTCCGCGGCAGTCACTATCGCGCATGTTAAAACAAAAAAAACAAAACATCACTGGACACCCCTAACTCGCTGTGCATGAAACTGAAAACGCACGCAACTCGGCTCCGCGGCAGTCACTGTCGCGCATGTTAAAACCAAAAAAAAAACATCACTGGACACCCCTACCTCGCTGTGCATGAATCTGAAAACGCACGTAACTCGGCTCCGCGGCAGTCACTGTCGCGCATGTTAAAACCAAAAAAAAAAACATCACTGGACACCCCTACCTCGCTGTGCATGAATCTGAAAACGCACGCAACTCGGCTCCGCGGCAGTCACTGTCGCGCATGTTAAAACAAAAAAAAAACATCACTGGACACCCCTACCTCGCTGTGCATGAATCTGAAAACGCACGTAACTCGGCTCCGCGGCAGTCACTGTCGCGCATGTTAAAACCAAAAAAAAAACATCACTGGACACCCCTACCTCGCTGTGCATGAATCTGAAAACGCACGCAACTCGGCTCCGCGGCAGTCACTGTCGCGCATGTTAAAACCAAAAAAACATCACTGGACACCCCTACCTCGCTGTGCATGAATCTGAAAACGCACGTAACTCGGCTCCGCGGCAGTCACTGTCGCGCATGTTAAAACCAAAAAAAAACATCACTGGACACCCCTACCTCGCTGTGCATGAATCTGAAAACGCACGCAAATCGGCTCCGCGGCTGTCACTGTCGCGCATGTTAAAACAAAAAAAAACATCACTGGACACCCCTACCTCGCTGTGCATGAATCTGAAAACGCACGTAACTCGGCTCCGCGGCAGTCACTGTCGCGCATGTTAAAACAAAAAAAAACATCACTGGACACCCCTACCTCGCTGTGCATGAATCTGAAAACACACGCAACTCGGCTCTGCGGCAGTCACTGTCGCGCATGTTAAAACCAAAAAAAACATCACTGGACACCCCTAACTCGCTGTGCATGAATCTGAAAACGCACGCAACTCGGCTCCGCGGCAGTCACTATCGCGCATGTTAAAACAAAAAAAAAACATCACTGGACACCCCTAACTCGCTGTGCATGAATCTGAAAACGCACGCAACTCGGCTCCGCGGCAGTCACTGTCGCGCATGTTAAAACAAAAAAAAAACATCACTGGACACCCCTACCTCGCTGTGCATGAATCTGAAAACGCACGCAACTCGGCTCCGCGGCAGTCACTGTCGCGCATGTTAAAACCAAAAAAAAATCACTGGACACCCCTACCTCGCTGTGCATGAATCTGAAAACGCACGTAACTCGGCTCCGCGGCAGTCACTGTCGCGCATGTTAAAACAAAAAAAAAACATCACTGGACACCCCTACCTCGCTGTGCATGAATCTGAAAACGCACGCAACTCGGCTCCGCGGCAGTCACTGTCGCGCATGTTAAAACCAAAAAAAAAACATCACTGGACACCCCTACCTCGCTGTGCATGAATCTGAAAACGCACGTAACTCGGCTCCGCGGCAGTCACTGTCGCGCATGTTAAAACAAAAAAAAAAACATCACTGGACACCCCTACCTCGCTGTGCATGAATCTGAAAACGCACGCAACTCGGCTCCGCGGCAGTCACTGTCGCGCATGTTAAAACCAAAAAAAAACATCACTGGACACCCCTACCTCGCTGTGCATGAATCTGAAAACGCACGTAACTCGGCTCCGCGGCAGTTACTGTCGCGCATGTTAAAACCAAAAAAAAAACATCACTGGACACCCCTACCGCGCTGTGCATGAATCTGAAAACACACGCAACTCGGCTCCGCGGCAGTCACTGTCGCGCATGTTAAAACCAAAAAAAACATCACTGGACACCCCTACCTCGCTGTGCATGAATCTGAAAACGCACGTAACTCGGCTCCGCGGCAGTCACTGTCGCGCATGTTAAAACCAAAAAAACATCACTGGACACCCCTACCTCGCTGTTCATGAATCTGAAAACGCACGTAACTCGGCTCCGCGGCAGTCACTGTCGCGCATGTTAAAACCAAAAAAACATCACTGGACACCCTCGCTGTGCATGAATCTGAAAACGCATGTAACTCGGCTCCGCGGCAATCACTGTCGCGCATGTCAAGACCAAAATTTCCCAAAATCTATTTCTAGTGCAACGTAAAATACCCTCGAAACAAATGATCCAATCAAACATCGCCTAATTTCCCATAATGTAGCTCTAGTGCAACGTAAAATACGCTCAAAACAAATGAACCAATCAAATATCGCCTAATTTCCCATAATGTAGCTCTAGTGCAACGTAAAATACGCTCAAAACAAATGATCCAATCAAATATCGCCTAATTTCCCATAATGTAGCTCTAGTGCAACGTAAAATACGCTCAAAACAAATGAACCAATCAAATATCGCGTAATTTCCCATAATGTAGCTCTAGTGCAACGTAAAATACCCTCAAAACAAATGATCCAATGAAATATTGCCTAATGTCCCATAATGTAGCTCTAGTGCAACGTAAAATACGCTCAAAACAAATGAACCAATCAAATATCGCCTTATGTCCCATAATGTAGCTCTAGTGCAACGTAAAATACCCTCAAAACAAATGATCCAATCAAATATCGCCTAATTTCCCATAATGTAGCTCTAGTGCAACGTAAAATACGCTCAAAACAAATGAACCAATCAAATATCGCGTAATTTCCCGTAATGTAGCTCTAGTGCAACGTAAAATACACCTAAAACAAGTGAACGAATCAAATATCGCCTAATTTCCTGTAATGTAGCTCTAGTGCAACGTAAAATATACTCAAAACAAATGAACCAATTATATATAGCCTAATTCCCCCAGAATGTAGCTCTACTGCAATGTAAAATACACTCAAATCAATAAAAAACAAATGAACCAATCAAATCTCTCCATACTGCGTCATAATAGAATTATTAATTTATGTGTACAAGGAAATGCAGTTTATCGCTACGGAAGTTCGCCAAGCAGAAAGTGACCCTCTAATCTACTTATCTACTCATCAACCATAATTCCTATGAGAATTGAAAATCAAGACCTATATTTCGATGTTACTAGCGTCTCTTTGTAGCGGCAGACCTCTACGGAGCTTACGGAGCTAAGTGAGTTTGGCGAGAATTCACCATTGGCGTAACTAGAACATTTTTCTAGGGGGGGCCATGGTCCCTTTATCTCACGATATTTCAAATTTATAATTAATATTTACGTTATAGTTTTTAAGACTCAGTATCAACCCTTTTCCATAACGGACGATGTTAAAAGTGCATAACGGAGTTTTGTACCGAAAGACTTGTGTGTGTTTCTATCTTTTATTTTTATTACTTATTTATTTATTTAAGCCCCAGTTTTCTAAAACAAACCGGTGAATATAAAAGGTGAACTTACCAGTTGAATATAAGTAAAAGGTGTTTTACAGCTTGATAATGCATGAAGAAAGATACATGGAATCTAAAAGGAAAAAGTTACAATTCTCGTAATAATATGAAATGAATTGCTCTTTTTCTGCTCTTAATATAAAAGTGACTGTTATTTGTATTTCCATTACAACACAATGTCATATGATTAAAGAAGGTGGGATGATGGGAGTACAAACGATTTAACTAATTTGATTAAAAATGGCAAGGATTATTCCTAGGTAAGTATTCCCAGAAAGCGATTTAAGGTGAGAAAAATTAAGTAAAAGTGGTTAATGTTATAATTAAAAAGCATTTCTGCTTAGAATATTATATCAAAATAAAACTGAATATAGTAATATTAAAAATGAGTAATTTATTTAAAATATAATTTAACTGAGAGAAACCTAACTAGAATTTTCTAATTGCCTGCTTATTATATTACCTCCCTTTTTTAAAAATAAGTTTATTATTAAAGACAACACTTGAAGTAGTTACTGTATGATAATGTAGTTGTAAATAAATGCACTCAGTAACACTATGTGATAAATAAATATGCAAAAGGTTTTATTTATTTATTTATTTTAATTTTATGATCTCAGCGAAAGCTATACACAACGATACTTATTACTTTCGGCATAAAAATAGCTTCAAGGCTTCAATAAATATTTAAAAAAATTTCATCAAGAAAAACTTAACAAAAAAAAAAAAAAAAGTCGAATTTCTTTTAAAATTTTTACTGGAGGTACATATACAGGTATACTAACGACTCGTATTTCTGAGGAAATATTCAAAACCATCCAGAAATTACATAAACCTAATAGGATGTGGCTATCATAAAACTTTCTTCTATACGAACTCATTCTCTTAAACTAATGAAAATAACTTAAATAATTATTTTTTGTTAAAATTTATCTCCCATGATGAAGGAAGACGATTATCATCCCAGAGATTTATAATGGTAAACAAACAAAGAAGGTCAATTTTTTGTTCTACAAAATAACATAAAAAAAAATCCTTTTTCGATAAGGTTTTTTTCACTTTAAAGAAGGAAAAAAAAATCGATAACTTGATTTTAAATTGTCCTAGATCAGTAGTTCAGCAATTCTTTTAAAAGGTATTGACTAGTTCTTTTGAAATATACCCACATTAAATACTTACACCTCTTCCCCAACGCGTAAGGACTTCTCTACGAAATTTTGTACAATACGTTACGTTAAAAATTAGGGTGGGGGAGGAATTGTAGCGCCATTTGTTTGCTAAATTTTACTAAAAATTGGTATGCACTAATTTATGTCATGATGTAACTACATATCGATTTGTATGAAATTTTGTTCAGTTATTCTTAAGATACAATAATGTGCACAAAATTTTGTCAGATACATACACAGGCTGACGGACAGACATATGATCAAATATGTTCTGGATCTCTTAAAGCGTATAAATCCATTGAAAACCATAAATATAATTTTTTTACGAAATCAATACTTTCTTTCGTTGAATATAGAAGAAAGAATTTATTATTCATTTTTATTTTACTTTATTTAGATTTAGTCTTATGCTTCTCTGATATGAAAATTGCATCTGTATTATCATGAAAAACATTTTTAATGAATAATAATTTTAGTAAATGTTTCGCACTGCGGAAGTTCATATGGTAAAATATAGAACAAAGTTTTGTAATCGCCATAACATGCTAGATTTTTTTCTCCAGCTGTGTAGTAAGTTTTTTGTTTTTAACACTTTTCAACAATGTTTTAAAAAAGCAGAAATGGCTTCGGTACATCTATCTGTCATGAGCATGGCTTCTGCTTATCTGTTTGATATAAATCCCACTAGCGGCTGAGTGGTTCTGCGTGCAAAGCTGAGAGATAGGAAATTCTGGGCTCGACCTCAGGTCACGCTCATCCGGTTAGCCGTGTGGAATTTTCCGAGATTTTCTGCGACACTCGCGTAAATATAGGTTAGGACACCTTAGAAAGACCCCCACGTAGAGCATCACACCGATAGTACTAAGACCCGTGTGTAGTCAATCGGACTTAAACCCTACAACCAATCAACCAAGCATCTGTTTGAGATCTCATATTACTAAAAAACATTTATTTCTTTGAAATTGATGGGTATATATGTGTATTTTTTTTTATCATACATCAGCAGGTTCATTGTGGCTTGTTTTCAGTTGAAAATAGCATAAACAGCATTAGTGATTTAACTACGGAAATTAATCGAATAATTCAAATGCATTACAATCTAAGAGCGGCATTTCTTAAAACTTTGAAAATGACATGTAACAAAATTTTCGTTTAATTTTCAGATGCAATAAAGTATGTTTCCTATGAAAACGGCATGATTTTCTTAATGATTCATTTACAGGATCAGATGGTGGATTTATATTGCTGCCGCCTAGGGGCTAACGGCAAATTGCCGTTCGTTTTTGCATGAAATAGCAACATGATTCTTATAGCAATATTTAAAAGAAATATTCGGAAAAACAGACGATTTTTAAATAATTATTTTTCAGTTTCATCTGCAGACGATTTTAACTTTCTTAATTTAAATCAATATCTAAAAATTATTTTCCTCGTGGGATTAAAATAAAGCAGACGCTATTCAAATTTTACATGCAACTGCTTTTTTGCTTCGTTTATGAAAAATAAATTCTTTAAAAATTGTAATTAAGAATGAAAGAAGAAATAGGGTCTGATTAACGCATGGGCCGGCTGGGCCTTGGAAAATAAGAAAATCTTTCTACAAGAAATCATCAAATACATATAAATAAAAATTTATTTAAAAAAAAATAATAATAATAATTAATAATGTAGTATTTTTGTTAAAAATAACTTACCAAAATTATTCTGGATGCTTGAAAATGACAAACACGCACTTCACTTGTTTTAAATCTGCAATAAGTTGTGGTCCAACAACAACATACAACGAATGTCTTTACTTTGAAACTTTGATATTTAACATTCGTGGAACTGACCTCTCCAAAATACAGATTACTATTTTGCCCCTGTTTGCTTCCGAGAATCAAGAGTATACTTGGTTCACAATTAACCAGAATTTCTATTACTATAAAAAAAAAAAAAAAAAAAAAATAGACTAGAGAGAGAGACTAGAGAGATGACACAGGACACGTTTTTTTTTTTTTTCCTCTCTCTGCCTACCTATTATATGCACATCACCCTTTCTTCTCCACCTCAGTATGAAAGAAAGAAAATTCCGTTGTCAAGGGCTTACCCAGGATTTTATTTCGGGAGGCGTCCAAAATCAAGGTTTCTTTAAGGCACGTAGGGTGCAAGGCTATGATTTTTTTTTAGGACCCCTTTACATACTATTATAAATACGATTAAAATTGAGCATCCTCTCATAAAAAGCCTCTAGTTCACTATAATTGAAACCCCCTCCATTACTTATGTAAAATTTAAGCTTATCCTAGAATTTAAATTTAATCTCACTTTTTTAAATATCAAAATTAAAAATTACAGTTCATACTGAATTCACATTTACTGAATCCACATGAAAAAATTATACATTTCTCTAAGTGTTTTTCGCATATTTAAAACATCACTCGATTCCTTAACACCTAAATAGTACCTTCAGTGAATTTTGTGCATTTTTATCTATAAATGACTCTGGAAGTATTAAAAAATTTCTCTTTACCACGAAGAGGTTAGTTGTGGTTGTTGGTTTAAGGCCGATTGACTACGCTAGGATCCTAGGCCTATGGATGTAATTTCCATCGTGGGGGTCTTTCTAAGGGATCTTGGCCCGTATTTACGCGAATTTCAGACAAAACCACAAAAAACTCCAAACAGGTGAGTCGATGAGCGCGACCTGTGATTGAACCCGGCATTTTCCGTCTACCAGCTTTGAGCACAGAAACGCTCGGCCACTGGTAGGGAATCGGGAATAGGGAAAATATTTTTTGAGAACATACTTAATTGAAGTACATACATTTACAATAGATATGCAGCAATTGTGGGCCCATTTTATCATATGGGAAAATTTCTTTCCGCAATGACTCATTACCTTATGTATTTTTTAAATTTCTGTTTTCACATTCAGAAAAGTCCCAATCATTAAATAAGTGCTCATTTTTGAAAAATTAGTTTTTTAAAATTTTTACACTTTAATTTTTAGTTAAAGTAAGCGAATTTTCACGAAGTTTATTTTTCTAATTTTTTAGCCACAATATGAAATACTAAAAATTTAAAAATCAGTTTTTCGAAAATAAGTTCTAATTTAATGATTATGAGTTTTCTGAATGTGAAAACGGATTTTTTAAAAACGCATTAGGTAATGAGTAATTATAGAAACAAATTTTCTCAAAGGATAACATGAGGGCCACAGCTGTCAGCGATTTTGGGTATTGTTTGCTATAAAATGGAGCATATGTTAAGTAAAGATACTGTAATATGAAATACTTTTCTATAAATGTTTGTTTATTTACATATTTATGAAATTACTTATATATTAATAAAAAATACAGAATCAAATTGAAACTTTGTTGTCTCGAGGCCATCTTGTTCAATGCATCATAAAAATTGCATGTTAATTATAATGTTTTGAGAATATTGATAAGCAAAAATAGTCTTTCATGCACAGTTCTGTTTATAGTAAACGTCTTTAAAATATATCATTGTGCTCGTATAGTAGATACATGTAAACTGTCAATTTCATTCAATTGCTAAAGAAATACAATAGGCGCAACTGCATATCAGAAAAAAAAAAAAAAAAGCAATTTAAATCGAAAATAAGCTTATTTTTCACACTGTCTCCATTTTTTATTTTTTTTTGTCCGTTTATAGACCACAAAAAATATCATTAGGGCTATTTGATAAACCTTAAAATTTTGAAAAAGTAACCATAAAGTAGCTCATGTACGAAAAAAATCTATAAGAAAACATAAGTTTTCTCGATAGATTTTACATATGTTTCTAATGTAGGTGGCTGTTGCCCCCCTGCCCTCCTCCATGGAAAACTAATTCTATCAAATGATACGATTAAAGAACTGATTAAAAAACGTATTTACTTTTCAAAGTTATGGAGGTTATAAAACAATTTAGAACATCAGAAGGGCATTATTATTAAAGAAACTTTTATTAAATTTTATTTCGGGATGGGTCCGGACCCCATGGACCCCCTCCCTGGGTACATCCTTGTCTGTTGTGTCTGTAAGTTGCAATAGGTGCAATTTCTTTATCGTTTTTCTTTATTTATGTGCGTGCATAGGTATGTACTATTTTCACAGCGCATTTTATGTCTTTTAACTTAAAAAAAGGAAGAAATGGTAATTTGCATTTTTGAAAAATTCTGGGGGGGTCCAACTGGAACTCTGGGGGGGTCCAGGCCTCCTTGGACCCTATCTAGTTGCGCCAATGGAATTCACGCTTGGCGCACACTGTGGCTTGAAGCTATGCGCTTACGTACAACGAGGAAAGATCACAAACCACGCGGGGGCAATACCTCTATGATTCGGCTTTCGGCTAACACAATACCGTAGTAGTTCACGGGCACAGGAGAAAGGAGAAATCTCAAAGTTATTGTCACGTGACACTTCTCGATGATGTTGGCCACACAAAGGGGTTGCCATTTCGCTCTCTACCTAAATTAAAGCTCGATGGATTTGACGATGGCAGACCTCGGTTTTGTCGACGGTTGTTTTACTAAATGGCAATGGGAGTTTATTATTTTATTTTAACGAAAGTTGTGCCGAACATTATATCATCTAGTGATAATAAGTAAGGTGACCATATTTTCAAACACTGATTCGAGGACAAATAACGTACTGTTCCCAAATCGTATAAAATTTTGGGGACATTGGAAATTACATTTGGGGACTTTCTCGAGGACATAAATACAAATACCTATATGCATTATTTTGTTTTTAAGAACACAGATTTATGCATTACAAAATGTGCTGAAACACTCTTGAAACGTAAAAAATTTTTAACCTAAAAAATATTTAAGCAAACTGAACCATCTCAGCATTAAATTTCTAAATTAAAATAGTAAAATCTAATTTATGGAACACGTTTGATCTAAATTTATTATTATGATGGAAGACAATACAAAATAAGAGCATTTTATTTTAATCCTGAAATTTCCCACGCCCAGAAATGAAGAAATTATTCCTTATATGTGCAGTCGGTAACAAAAGTGTCCGAACACTAGCAAAAATTCCTATCTAAAAAAAATACACTTAATACTGTTTTGTTAAATAAATCCTTGTTGAATCCTGTTCTTAGTCAGTCTAAGAACAGGATTCGACAAGGATTTATTTAGCAAATCTGTATTAAGTGTATTTTTTTTACATAGGAATTTTTGCTAGTGTTCCGACACTTTTGCTACCGAATGTATATTAAATGTGAATATCTTTTTTCTCTCCTTCATTTTCTACCAATGCAACGTGTGGGGGACGGTGGTCATATAATTGATGGGTTTTCAGCAGTCACTATTTTGAATACCACTTTTTATAAAAAGCAATCTTTATAATATTCCTCGGAAGATATATACTACAAACGATTAATGAAGATCATTATACAAAACAAAAAGCGGTATTCAATAAAGTGACTGCTGTGAACCCTGTAACTGCTTTTTGTAGTACATGAAACAACTTTTTTATTTATTTCAGACAAATCCAGCAAGATAAAAATCCATAGCACGATGGTGTTTATTTGACAGTTTTGTTGATTCCCAAACTTGTGCAGTCATTTGTGCACTTGACTACGATCTATAGAGAAATAAATAGAACTATTTAAATTTGGGGACATTTAGTGTCCTCAAGTTATCAAAGTTTTTTTGGGGACAAAAAATAAAAACGTTTAAAATTTGGGGACTGTCCTCGAATTTCGAGGACATATGTTCACCTTAATAATAAGTGAACTATTTGAATAATCTAGTTGGACAACAAACATCCGACGAGTGCTTTATAATATGCATAAATATAAACTCTAACTTCTGTTTTGACTGTTACAATACAAGTGACTGGTGAACGTTCTTGACGGTCACGGATAATCCGTGTTGACGATATAAGTTATGAGTATAACTCAGCTGTTTAATATTAATTCCTAAATCATCCTGTATATAAATTGTACAAAGTTTTTCATTATTAAATTTAAATAGTTAATAATAATTAGTATTAGTATTCGAGCAATTAATTAATCGAACGCCCACTACCGCACCCTCTATAAAAAATCAGAAGTGGGATGGGCCTGAACTAAGACAATTATTTTGATCATTAGTTGAACTTAAGATAAACTTTTCATTGTTGAACTTTATTATAAAGAAAGGAATATTGACTGAACTTTTTTTGATTTTAAAACTGTCTGTTTACGAATGAGATACGGTGTTGAATTACATAGAAACTTTTCTGCAAATTATTAAAGTGTTCAATGACAACGGATCGACTCAACGGAAATTGATCGACGGGAGTTTGAGTATGAAATATATTTATTAAAATAACAAGGCATCTGTTGTTCCTGTTCTTCAAAGTACGTTTTTTTTTTTTTTTTTTTTTTGTAATTTATGCATGATGATTTCTTTGGGAGATGTTTCTCAAATACGTATTGCACTTGGGAACGAAAAGTTTTCTAAAATTAAAATTATGCATCTTTTTTATTTGACGATGACGGTGATTGGAAAAACAGAGGCAGAATAAAAAAAAATTCGGGTTTCACTTTCGCCGTTGGCGATAAAAACTATGTTCTAAAACAAAAACTTATAAGTGAAAACTTCACATTGAACGAACTCATAACAAAGAATATCTACTACGAAAAGAAGGAAAGCTCCAGTAGAAATAATGTAAACGCGAACTGGGAGCGTCTGAGCAAGCGCGCCGTGTAGGTACTGTTGTATAGCAAACTTTACAGGGAAGTGACGTGACGGCATTCCCGTAGAATTTTCAGTTTTGATCCAGTTTCGTTGGGTTTTATGAAACGTTCCAAATTAGAAAATTACTTTATGAATGTTTTCTTTTGGAATAAAATGATTTTAAAATATGGTTTTACCATAAGAAAATTAATATATATATATATGTATTTATTAATGTTTTTAATGGGTGATTTTTTTTATTAAACTTTTCATTTTTATTGAATGAAATGCATGTCAAAATATTAAATTTTACCAACTTTAATCGTTTTGTAAAAATTATAATTTGAGAGAAATGTATGGGTGTGTGTGTACATTGTATAAAAATAGAAGGGGGAAAAAACTTAATTTCCGTAAAACACAAAAATGTATACATGTGTTTGTGTATATGTATTAAAAAAAAAAAAAAAAAACCTTAAAATACCAAAAGTTATTAGGAGAGCAGTAATGAATGCTTTTGTAAACAAAATACATTGAAATTGCCTCATCCAATTTTAGATCATTAGTTTTATTGTTCATTGCAAAATAAATAAATAGTAATAATGATAATAAAAATCCTTTTTTTGTAAGCTATTTTGATTGTTAATGAAAGGAATCATTGTCAAAAATATTAAACTCTACCCACTTTAATCATTTTGTAGAAACAATAGCTTGAGAGAGAAATATATATATATACAGTGTGAGTATATATATGAAAAACCTTTTCAAATAATTCACAGAAAAAAAATAAAAAAATATTTAAAAATAAGTGCTTGAAAAAATGGTATAATATCTAAATGTAAACAATATCAACAATTTTTGAAATAAGTTTTTTTTTTTTTTTTTTTTTAATATAAGTTAAAAAAAATTAAATGTTATGTCTCATTAATTACTAATCCTGTTTCAAAAAACATAATTTTATTTGTATTTCAGTTATTATTAGAAATGAAATATGTACTGCATTTTTTGTTAAATCTTTCCAATTTTAAGTTTATAAAATGTAATTAACCAATTTAGTTATACTATTGTCTTTTACATTCAGTAAAATGTTTTTTAAACTAAAACTATAATCTGCTTTCTAAGAAAAAATATGTATTTAAAATCTCTTTTATATTAAGTTAGAATTATGAAATAAAAAATTTAATAAAAGCTATATAGACTTTCTCTCTAATTTAAATATTTTGCTTTTTTTTTTTTTTTTTTTTTTTTTTAAATCATCTGTGATTTATAACTAGATTTGTATAATCTAATGTAAAAGTACAGATATAAGGTAAAGATGGAATAAAGTAAATTCAGTGTAATAAGAATGGATGGCATATGAAGAAAAATTTTACTGTCTTATATATTTCTATTTTAATGGGATACCATACTTTTGTATCTAAATTTATATATACTTCTAATTTAATTATTTATTTTTAATCTATTTTATAATTATTGAAGTGTGCTTAATGTTATTCCCAATCTTTGATTGTATCAACAGTTATTAAAAATTTATTAACTCCACTTATACAGTCTTTACTACATCACAAAAGGTATTCATAAATTTTCCACTATTACAATGCATTTTTTTTTTTTAGTTGATTTGTGTTTAATATTAGTCACCAAATGAAAGAACTTTAAGATGTAGTAAGGGTGTTGATACCTACCATCTTAAATAAAAAATAAAGATCATTTTTTATCATGTTTTCTGTCTACTTATACGGTATGAAACTATTTATCTGTAAACCAGTTAACGATAATTGCATTTTCCAACAAATAGCTCCCCCCCCCCCCTACCTAAAATACTAAGACTGTGATATTTTTTTCTTTTACTAATGTCATTTCTTTAATACAGCCACTGTATTAAAGGAAAAAGAAAATCACAAATTATGGTTTTATAAAATTTAGGCATTATTGTTAATCAAAATATCAATTATTCCTCATAATTTTTTTTATGTTTTCCATATAAGAGATATAAGTAATAGCCACATTAATTCCTATACTGATTATATCTTGTGTGTGTGTGTGGGGGGGGGGGAGTTAAAATAATTAATACAAAACCTAAGTTATTTTTTAAATATGCTAATAGATATGTGAATAATAAAAATAAAATAATAATTCAGAACATGTGGACATACTTTTATAATGAATTACCTAATTTAAAGGTGCAGAATACATACCTTATAGATCTTGAGAAACCATCATCACTATCAATTTTTAAATATTCTTGAGTCTCTGAAGCCAGCAAATAGTCATCTTGGAAGGTTTAAAAGCAATAATATTTAATGCCTTCCAAAATTATATCAACTAGCGTAAATTGTTGTATCTTGATTGTTGAAAAATATCTTCTTCCGATTTAGAATATCAATCCAATTAATCAATTTGGCTTGAGGAGCAATAATCGAAAAGCAACAATACACGATAAAATAATGCAGCTTAAAAAAATGTATTTTACAGAAAAAGTGAGTAATAAAAGATTAAATCCCCATGAATATTTAATACACGTGAAATACATACTACGCACGCTAGTATTTTTGAATAAATTACGAAGCAAATACTTGTACAAGAAAAAGATTTGAAATCCGAATTCGAAAATGGCGGCGAAAACACGTTACCCACCTACCAAGAGATGAATGGATTACCACTTGCCTCTCCCTCTCGCCTCGTTGTTTACGATTAGAGAGCGCATGCGCGCGGAATTAAGCATCTCGGCCAAAGAATATCTACTACGCGGTTCTTACGAGCCGTTCAGCCTGTATGTTTGCTTCTCCTTTATGCTTTATTCGCGTCGTCAGATGGCAATAGTTACGCTTCGATAAAGCTTTCCTTCTTCTCGTAGTAGATATTCTTTGCTCATAACAATCAGTAATTTATTAAATATCTCTTTTGATGGTACTAAAGAAGAATTAAGTGACAGATTATTGTCATACTGATACTGAATCACTAATAGATAAAAATTCTGAAAATGAATCAGAAATTGAATCCGGAAGTGAATCGGAAAGTGACGATAGTGAAGTCACGAAAATTGATTCCTCAGTGCAATGCCATAATGATAATGATAATAATGGTGATAGATGTACTGGTAATTGTGTTAATATTAAGAATTCTGGAACACACGGTGCAGCCATTTCGTTTAACGATTTCGAGAATAATATTTCTAAATGTAGCGGTGAACCGCATGAAAACATCAACTTATGGTTTACTGAATTTGAAGAAATTTCTGAAATGTTTAATTTAAATGAATTACAGAAAATAATTTTTTGTAAACGATCTTTGAGCGGAAACGCTTTATTGTTTAATAAATCTGAAAAAGCGCTGCTTACGTATAAAAAATTTAAAAAAAGCGCTCATCGAAGAATTCAAAATTGAAATTAATTCAGCTGCTTTGCATAATATATTGAGTAAAAGAAAAATGAAATTTGATGAAACGGCTACTGAATACTTTTTTAAAATCAGAGAATTGAGTAAGAATGGGCATATCGATGCTGCTGCCATTATGCACTATGTGGTCCAGGGAATTAATGATAAATATGAGAATAAAATTATGCTTTATGGTGCTAAAAGTCTACGTGATTTTAAAGAAAAAATTAAAATGTATGAAGAGTTTAAAAGAGATAGTGAGAAATGTAAATATAGGTTCAAGAAAGATAATATAGATCATAATGCTAAATTGAAATCCATAAGACATAATGTAGTCGAAAAATTTAATCCTAAAAGTGAAATAAGTAAAGTTTGTTATAATTGTGGTGAGAAAAATCAGTTATCTAAAGACTGCATCCATAGAGCTAAGATCTAAAGTGTTTTTCATGTAAACTTTTCGGTCACATGAGTTCGGAATGCCCGGGTTCGAAATTCGAAGTCGAATCGCTATGTATTACTGTAAATCAAAACCATACAAATAAATAACGTGAATTTTACTGGTATAATTGATACAGGGAGTGAAGCCACATTACTTCGTAAAAGTGCCTTTAATAAATTGAATGTTAATAGATTAAATCCTATGAGGCCCACTCTGAAGGGGATAGGGAAAAATTTTGTAAAGCTGTTAGGCTCGTTCGAAGCAAATCTGAAAATTGATAGTATTACACATGACGTTACTTTTTATGTCGTAAATGATAATTTTATACCCCATGGCGTACTCACTAGAATGAATGTGCTGATGTTAGGCGAGACGACAATAAATGAAAATGGTATTTTTGTAAATACAAATCCAGTCCCATCCAGGTAAATTTAGTAACAGTTCTTCAAATAAATGCATATCAAAATGAAGTTGTCACAGATATTGCTATTGACGTCCCCATTAACTTTAAAAATAAAATTTCTGAAAAGTCCTCAGAAATAAATAAACATTAAATACAGTTGAAAAGTGTCAACATAAAACCTCTCGAAAAATCATTAGAATCTTCCAAAAAAGCTGCAAGTGAAAATAATGACGATGACGAAGGTAATGACGAAAATGATGACGATAAAAAGATGCATTTAAGGGATGATAATAGTGAAGATTAGGTCTGCGAGGAAGAGGAGGAGCCTCAGTGAAAGAAACAAAATCAGAAGAACATTTCCCAAATAAAATCGCAAAATCAAAAAAAAAAAAAAAAAAAAAAACTTCTTCAAAGAAAGACGAAAAACAAATTATACATGAAGAGGTTTTGCAGTTAGCAGAAGAGCGTAAAAGAGAAAGAGACTTAAGAACTTTATTCATCGGAAACTTGCCTAAAAATACAAACCAGTCGGAATTAAAAGTATTATCAAGTGATATTATACATGTCGATATTCCTCCTCCTATCAAGAAAAACAATGTATTTGCTTTCTTAGAATTTGCCAATGAAGCAAAAGTTGAAGAAAATTTCAAACTTCTTAAAAGAAAGAAATTAAGAGGACAGCCTTTCACGATAGATTTCATTGATTGTAAAAGACAGAATGTCCCAAAAGAGGAGACTGCCAGTATAAGTTTGAAAAAATTGTTTATTTCATCATTTCCAATGGAGACTACAATTAATAAAATAGCTGCATTATTTTCCAAAGCTGTGCATATACTGTTGTTAAAAGTTTCCCCTACACATAAGAGTGCTACTGTACATTTAATAAAAATTTAATATTTTATTATGTTACGTCATGCGATAAAATTTAAAATGCTTTAGCTTACAAACGGTACAGTAAACGAATGCTAAAATGTTGCAAAAAGATTAAAACAGAAAATTTGTTTTAAAAAATCTGAAAAAATTAATAAATATTAATTAATTAAAAAATGGGAAAATTAAAAGTATTTTTCACTGCGTATTGCTCTTTCATATAATAATCCTTGTTTTACCGCGTTTTCTAAATCATGACATTTAACTTGAGGTGCACGAATCCTAAAATATTCAAGTAAAAAAAAAAAAAAAAAAAAAAAAACGACAACAGGGATAAATAGAATTTTAGAAGTGAGAAACTACGAAAAGTTATGTAGTATTTAAGAACAAATACTTAACATTTCTCATTTGAGTATACTCCTTTTTGCAACGCAAGGCACGCCTTTACAAAATTTTTCAAAAACTTTACATTATAAAACAAAATTATTTTACATAGTTCCAATTAAATCATTTAAATTTTGTCTTCAGCATTCTATGTTGTAAATGCCACTGACATTTATGCATACCAGCGTCACATGTACAGTCATATACGAATATGCAAACTAGTTTATTTTAATATTGTTTCCGCATTATAGAGGCGGGGCTTCATTTCTTTTGGGATTCTTTCACAATCTCTCGCTTGCACTGTGATAATTTTATGAAAAGTAATCCAAATTGTATCATAAACATCGATATGTTGCTTAGAAAACAATTAGAATTACATAAAGATAAATTTAAATAGTTTTTCGTCAAAATATATTCAGATATTTACTCACAGACCATATAAATTATAATTAGTGACGGTCCCCTAACAACAGTAAACAATGAAAAATCGCTGTAACTCAAACAATAATGTTACAGAGCTGCCAACCTAATCCGGCAAATTGTTAACGCCTATTGAAAAACGATCCCTTTTTCTAAACCACTTAATTTTTAGAGCAATTCTCTTCAAATGTATCTATGATGAATTAAGAAGAAAAATACTCTAAAAATTAAGTGGTGTAGAAAAAGGGGCGGTACTAACAGTTTGCCGGATTAGGTTGGCAGCTCTGATGTTAGGAACCACCTGTAATTTTGAAAACCCATGTTTTTGATGATGCCCGTCCTATTCAATCAAAAATTAGCATAGCTCATAAATCATAATTTTTTCAAATATGAAATTATTAACAATTTTCATAATTCAAAAAATGTTTTTTTATCAAAAATATGCATCTACAACAGCGCACTTATCCTAAGTACATCCCGTGGACGTCTCTTGGATGTCCGTTCATCCACAGGATATCCTTAGGATGTCCTCGGGAGAAAATGTGTTGTTTGAGATGGAATACGTTTGGGTCACTTCATTTTACCGTATTAAAGAAAAGAAAAACAGAATTTGAATATCATAATTATTTTGGAAGATATGAGTTATTGTTTGTCTCATTCATTTAACATTAGCATCTTCATATTTTGACAGCTTATAACTCTGTGAAAAATTGAGCAAGATATATGAACTATACCATTTTCTGCGATAATTTGATCCAAAGAATTCAAATAAATTATAGAAAATGGCGGTTACTACTGAAAAAAATGAAGTTGATGTCAGTTTTAATATGTAGATGACCCCTTAAGAACAAACCTTATTACAAATCGATTAGTACCAACCACACATGTTTCTACGACAACTTATAGCAAAATTAGATGGGGGGGGGGTGACTTTTTTTTTTTTTTTGTTTGATCGTACATCATTATAAACTAGACGTTATTATTTATGGACTGGTACCAGCCGCAAGTTTATATGACAATTTGGACAGAAATTAGCCGGAGGGGAGGGGGTGGCGGCTTTTATTTTATTTTATTTTTGGCTGTAAAAAAAGTAGTATTAATATTGTTTTTTAGTATTGGTGAAACAACTAACGCTACATAACAGGATTTCACAAAATTGGCTGACATCCCACGTGGTTTAAAACTTTTATACATATTTCTTACATGACATTTTTTATTCTTTGTCGATTGCTACAATCGTTACACAATCTAGCTGAAATTGGATAATTAGCTCCTGATATTGTTCGTTGCAGTTCAGTATTTAATGTAGTTAACCACGCAAAATGAAAATTATTATTTACCGACAAGAGGGATCCTCCCCCTAATAAACCAGAACTCGTTTCCGGTTATGAATATATCAAAAGCGGTATATTCTATTTTTATACGAGTTCGTATTCCCCACCTTTTCCCCTGGTCTCTTTCAGTTTCACGGATGAGAAATTTTTGCCTTTATTTCTACCACTATTTTTGTACAGTAATCTCTATCTTATTTAATCACGATACATTATCATGAAAAATATCATAATTATAGCGTAAATGGCGAAAATTTCTAATCCCTGAAAGTGACTTAATACGAACCCTGTAATATTCTTAAATAATAATTAAAAAAAAGTACTATAAGTTAAATTTTGGTAAAAAAAAAAAAAAAAAAAAAAAAATAGATTGCAAAATTTTTTTTTTCAATTTTTTACGTTTCATAAAATAAGCGATTAATAAGTAAGGAGATATGCAAATCAGAACCATTATTATACAGTACGACACAAAAGGTTAGACAATGACGTTATTCATCTTTAAAACTTAGAATTATGATGTCAGAATTACAAAAACCTGTATATAGATTTAAAATATGTTTTAAAATGCTATAATCAAAAGACAGTCGTTTGATTTGCTATAATTTAAATTTTTTTGATAAAATTAAAAATTTGCTTGTGACAAAAGTTTAGACACGATTATTAGTTTCTGTGAATATTTGGTGGCATATGCAAATTTAAAATCGATGGTGTCACAGATTTTGAGTAAGTTCTGCAAACGATAACGCTTCGTAGTCGACATGCCGCGAGCTAAAAAAATTCAAGGGAATGAGGTTTCAATGATTTGGCAGTTGAAAGCTGAAGGGAAGCGCGTTTCAGAAATTTTGGCGATTATTAATAGATCTAAGAAATCTATTCATCGAGTATTATCGCGTGGTTGAGAATATAATAGAGAATAGATCTGGGAGGCCGCGTGAAAGAAATATAAAAGAGGATCGCCCGATACAAAGACTAGCGAGTACCCAACAAATGAGTGTACGTGGAGTTCAAAGGTCATCGGGACTCTCTGTATCAAAGGGTACAATTCGTAGACGAATTGCGAAAAAAGAAACAACAGTTTATAATAATATGTAAAAGAAAGCAGCTCTGAAGCCTAATCATAAGTTACAAAGAATGTTGTGGGCTCGAAAGCATATGTCATATGGACAGAAATGGCAATCAGTCATATTTAGCGATGAAAAAAAGTAGAATCAATGGTCCAGTCATCGTATTGGCATGATTGCGGAAGGAACCTCTAGGTTTTTTCAATCGCAGATAAGGAGGGGCCTCGGTGATGATTTGGGCAGCCATTTGCTATAATGGACAAGTATCTCTTACCTTTACCAGTGGTCGTCATTTATCACAGCAATATACAAAGACATTAGAAAAGAACTTAATGCCATTTGCTGAGCTTCTAGGTGACCCCCAGTGTCAATTTCAACAAGACAATGTTTCGATTCACACTGCAAACAATACAAAATCTTGGTTTAATTCTTATAATATAAGAGTTCTCGATTGGCAAGCATCTATTACAAATCTTAACCCTACAGAGAATATTTGGGACATCATGCCTCGCAAAGTTTATAGCAGTGGTAGACAATACTTTTCTGTACAGGAACTCAAGACATCTATTGAGGATGCATAGTACGACATCGGTCCCCAAACTATGCAAAATTTAGTTTCTTCGATGGAATCTCGTATTTATGAAATAATACAGAAGCACGAAAGCACAATTAGGTTTTAAAAATTGTTTATTTAGACTTTATTTAATTTTTGTTTAAACTTTTGAGACAGTATTATATTTTTGTTACCATTTAATTACTTGCAATATGTACAGTGCTACTTTTCATTGTTATAAATATTGTTTATATGCACAGCACATTACATTCAAGCTATGTTAGGAAAACTGATTAAATATTTTTCGAAATCTGCATGAATTTCTTCATTGTCTAAACTTTTGCTTCGTACTGTTTTAATAACATTGTTTTTCCCAAATTCTTATGTACTTATTGTCATTCACTACGGTATGTTTGTGAATCTCAACCAAATAAAAACTGCACCTCTATTTTAAGGTAAATACAAGCTTTTTCATTTTTCTCTCCGTGGCTCAGTTAATAAGAGCGCCATGTTAGTAATCCCGTGGTCCCGTGTTCGGTACCCTGAACGTCCGGCGTATTAATTTTTGCAGACAATTAGTAGAAAAGATTTAAATTAATAAAAGAAAATATATCGTTGACTACACAGTATTCTAAGAACTTTGAAGAGTTTTTTAATAAGCCTTTTTCTTACATCTGTTTTTAGAAGTAAAAAAGAGTTTTTTGTGGACTACAAGCGTCCTCTATTGGGCGAAATATTCACTAAAATGTCAATGAAACAATTAACAATACAAAATAAAAATGATTAGTAAAAACACATAAACATTAACCAAATCAGTAAAATGTTAAATTATAATATAAAAAAAATAATAATAAACTAAAATAATAATGAAAAGGTGCTTCAAACGAATAATTAAATTGCAGATATTGGCCCTTAACCAGAAAATGAAATTACAAAACTTTTAGGCAATCGTGTGGTGCTGCCATCTGTTGTGAATTTTAAGAAATAATTTCTCTTTTCTTAACAGAGTTCAAATATCCCCAATTTTGGTTAATAAACAATGTTACATTTTTTTTTTCTTTTGCAAATTAAAGGGTATTGCAGGATAAGCATATGAAAACTGCACCAGCGTCGAATGAAGAGTTCTTGCCTGCTATTTATTGTTCTTTATCTGAAACATCTTTTGTACACAATTTTAGACTTCTACCCTCAACGATTAGGGAGTAATGGGGGTGGCAACCTAAAACATTAAATTTAATAAAAAAAAAAAAAAAAAAAACTATTCAAGATATCTTAACGAGGTTGAAACTATTTATAAATGTTTATGAAGTACATAATATATATTTTTTTCAGAATTTTCATTCGATTTTAAACGGTAGAAAATGATAAGTATATTTTTGATGGGCGATTTTTTATACTTTTCACCAAAGTGACACCTACCAAAAAAATACAGTTTATTTGTTTATTAGTTAGCTATTACATATAAAAATTACAGAAGTGTCAAATTGGTGGAACGTAGTGAAAAAAATAATAATCACTTAATAATAATACCAATGATATTATATTTATTTTTAAAAACTACTTAATATCAATAAATAAACAATGAAAGCAAATATAAAAATGCTCTATTAACATTTGTTATTAAAACGTAACAATTAGCAATAAAGGTAAAAATAAAATTATATATATTTATTATCAGGGATCTTACATCTCGCCCTTTTTTCAAGACACTTTTAAGGAGGAGAAATTTCCGTAATTTTTTCTACCTTTATTTTTACATAACAGTCTCTATCCTGTTTAATCACGTCACAGCACTTCAAAAATACTGATATAAAAATTTCTATATGAAAATAGCATAGATGGCAAAATTTAATTTATTCCGGAGTATTTTTTAGCCCCCGCCTTTTTTCCATACCACTTATTTTTTAGGATAAAATTTCCTGATTTTATGGAAGTTATGTATTTCATAAAATTTTTCTATAAATAACGGCGGGGGCTAAAAGTACTCCGGAATAGATCAAAATATTGGCATCTATGAAAATAGCAGTAGGAAAAAAAAAAAAAAAAGGGGGCGGGTGTTTCCCCATCTCCGAACGTGTAAAAGGGGGCATGGAATAGGAGCCAAATAATTAGCCGTAAATATAGCTGCCAACATTTTTATTTTAATTCGTAACATTGTTAGGCAGTTACTGATAATGTTACAGAATGAATTAGAAGTGTCTCAGTTTTAAAATCTTTTTGCGCTTACTTCAATATATAAGTTGTAAGAACTTTGCTAGAGAATGAACCCCTTGACATACAGTAACACATAATTTTATACATCTGAAAAGTAGTATTTAATTTGGCTAAAGTATATTTATAAGCTTTTGCGTTCTTTTAAATAATAATATTTTGATAAAGGTCTACCAATTCATTTATTCTACATGCATAATGTTTTATTCATTTATTTATGTATTTACGAGTGTGATTTTTATAAATCATCTACTATTGTTAAACGTAATCAGGTACAATTGACATAACATCCTTTATAAATCTTTCACATAGCTCCGCCCATCAAAAATGACATAGTTCGTACAGTCCTTGAAACTTCTTAATTTTCTGCACCACTATTAATATTTAGCAATTTTTTATATTCAAAATGTTTTAAAATTTAAAAGGAAATCTATTCCATAAAACTACTGGTGGTAGAATTCTTGAAAAAAGGCGTGGCTATTATGAAATATGAATGGAGAAACAGCTCTTGACAGATGCATTAATAAAGGCGGTGCTAAAAATACCCCGGAATAAATTAAAATGTTGGCATCTATGCTATTTTCATACAGAATTCTTTATATCAGTATTTTCATAGTAATATGTCGTGATTAAATAGGATAGAGACTAGTGTATAAAAATAAAGGTAGCAAAAATTAGAAAAATTTCTCATCCGTAAAAGTGGCTGGCTTGAAAAAAAAGTTTAGATGTAAGATCTCCGATAACAATTAAATAGAATATTTTTTTATTGCTAACTGGTACATTTTAATAACAAATGTTAAAAGAGCATTTTTATATTTGCTTGCCTTGTTTATTTATTATTATAAAATAGTTTTAAAAATAAATATTATATCATTGGTATTATTACAAGGGTGCAAGAGTTTCCGTCTCAGCACGGAACACCTATACCAGCGTATTTTTATCAATAATCTATATCATATTTGTGGTTCAATTTATTGCGATTGATAATAATAGAAGTTATTGATAACGAGTGCTGGTGTGTCTTTTATTTTGAGAGTGGAACACTTGCACACAAGTATTATTGTTAAGTGATTATTATTTTTTTTTCACTACGTTCTACCAGTTTGGACACTTCTGTAATTTTTATATATAATAGCTAACTAATAAACAAATAAACTGTATTTTTTTGGTAGGTGTCACTTTGGTGGAAAGTATAAAAAATCGCCTATCAAAAATATACTTATCATTTTCTACCGTTTAAAATCGAGTGAAAATTCTGAAAAAAAAAAAAAAATATATATATATATATATATATATATTATGTACTTCATAAACATTTCTAAATAGTTTTAACCTCGTTAAGATATCTTGAATAGTTTTTTTTTTTTAAATTAAATTAAACGTTTTAGGTTGCCACCCCCATTACTCCCTAATCGTTGAGGGTAGAAGTCTAAAATTGTGTGCAAAAGATGTTTCAGACAAAGAACAATAAATAGCAGGCAAGAACTCTTCATTCGACGCTGGTGCAGTTTTCATATGCTTATCCTGCAATACTAGCGCTTCAATGTTAAGCTCGATCCCTACGACGTGGATCATTCTATTTAATTTGCAGGTAAGACACACCGTAAACGGAGGGATAGGAAGCAGAAGGGGAGATACGATAGATTGCGATTTCGGACTTCGTTTTTTATTATTATTATTATTATTACTTATTTTTGGAGATAAATGCAAATGCACTGAGCTAATAGGACGGTCGGAGAAGAGATTCAGGTTAGGTTCAATAGAATTACGATAAATTTCAATTTCGGACTCAGGTTTTTTTTTTTTTAACCTCTTAACATATGCACGAAAATAGTTTCTTCTTTTTCTCCCCCTCCCCTTATATATCTATGGGAATCTGAATTCAGGCAATTCAGGTAAAAATTGACAAAATCCTCATGTACTTGGTAAATTTTAACAGCAATATTTATGAAAGCTTTTCCAAATATTACTAAATAGCAAGTATAAGATAATTAATATTATATTAATAAACGAAAATGACTTTATTTTGTTTCTATTTACATTCATGTTAAAAAAAAAAAAAGTGAATAAACCTTACATTAAATTATACTTAATGCAAGAAAAGGAGGGTAATGTAGAACTTAGTTGTAATTAGTGAAAAGATGGTGTACCTCAAAACAAGTTTTAATGTAATGCTTTAAGATTATTTACTGGAATAAAATCAGTTTACTGCATTATTACTTTAATATAATTGCACTTAAAAAATATTATTTTCATCATATGATTGAAAACAATTGCGCATTGAATTATTGATTGAAAACAATGCACTGTATAATTAAAAATATAGTGCAAGTTTTTTTTTTTAATTATTATTATTAATTAACATTAGCTACAATACATGCAATGAGTGTAAAACATTCTATGTCAACATAAACAAGTACAAATTGTTCCTTTCTTTTGACAGACAGGGCATTTAAAAAAAAAAAAAAAGGCGAATGAGAACTGTATTTTCTTGTAATTTTTATTTAATCAATTCACACCTTTCAATCCTTATCTTTTTCAAAAGTTGCAACTATAACTATATAGATGATTTAAAGCATGTTTTGAAGAAATTTGAACTATATTTATTTCCTATATTTTGCAGTGCAAGTTGATTTCCTTGTATAAAGAAATTCAGGAAAACTTCAAAAATGTTTACTCCCCAGTCACAATTATAGAAAACTAGTATGTTGTGGCCACCATAAGACTTTCTTTTATATTTTCCTATACATATTCAATCAGTAACAATATAAAAAAAAACTAGTATGTTGTGGCCACCACAAGACATTCTTCTAAATTTTCCTATACATATTCAATTAGTAACAATATTTAAAAAAAAAAAAAATACGTTTTTTTTTTTTTTTTTTCTAAGGGTTTTTTTTTTTTTTTTCGTTAAAAGTAATACATATTCAATCAGTAACAATATTTAAAAAAAAAAAAAAATTAAGATGTTTTTTCTAAGTTTTTTTTTTTTTTTTTTTTTTTTGTTAAAAGTAAAAAAACAATCGATAACTTTGTTTTAAATTATCACAGATTTATAGTTCAACCATTCATTTTAAAGGTATTGACGAGATCTTTCGAAAGATCTTCAAAATTTACCCCACCGGGGGGGGGGGGGTTCCAATTTTTTCCTAGTTAACTGTTACTATTATTAATAAATTATATTAATTTTACAATCACAAGTCAAAAATAACTCTCATTATGTACATTTATACGAAATTTTGTCCTATACTGCCATGTTAAAAATTTAGAAAACATGAGATCACAGCGCCACCTGTTGAGCGATTTGATCACCAAATGTAATCAGTACCAGTTTATGTCGGGGACCAACTAAATACCAAGTTTGGTTAAATTTCGTTAAAAAAAAAAAAAAAAAAAAACATTTTTTTTTTCTGTTTTTTTTTCTTTAAAAGTAAAAAAAATCGATAATTTTGTTTTAAATTATCACATATTTATGGTTCAACCATTCGTTTTAAAGGTATTGACGAGACCTTTCGAAATATACCCATCTTGAAACTTTGCACCCCCCGGTAGGGTACTTCCCCCCTCAGTTGGGGGGGGGGAACCGATGCCCCCACATGCACAAAATATTTTTCCTAGTTAACTATTACTATTATCAACGAGACCTTTCGAAAGATACCCATCTTGAAAATTTACTTCCCCGGGGGGGGGGGGTACTTCCCCCCTACGGGGGGGGGAACCGGTGCCCCCACATGCACAAAATTTTTTTCCTAGTTAACTGCTACTGTTATCAATAATTCATATTAATTTTACACTCACAAGTTTAAAATAACACTCATTATGTACATTTATACCAAATTTTGTCCTATACAGCAATGTTAAAAGTTTACATAAAATGCGATCACAGCGCCATCTGCTGGGCGATTGATTCCCAAATCTAATCAGCACCATTCCATGTCAGGGTCCAACTATATACCAAGTTTGGTTCAATTTCATTCATTGGTTCGTGAGATATGGTGAAAAATATGAAATTTTGCGATCACAGCGCCACCTGCTGGGCGATTGATTCCCAAATCTAATTAGCACAATGCCCCGCCAGGGTCCAACTATATACCAAGTTTGGTTGAATTTCATTCATTGGTTCGTGAGATACGGTGAAAACAAGAAACCACAGACAGACAGACATTTTTTAAAAACTATCAATTCGTGTTCAGGACATCCCAAAACGTGTAGATCCGTCAAAAAACGGAGGTCGAAAATTTTCGCGAATCCAATACTTTCTCTATATTACATATAGAAGAAAGTAAAAATGCAATTGAGTGTGTGATGTGTGCAGTGAAAATTGTTAATTGTACATCTTTGTAAGCGTATTGAAAAACACCAATAACCACAATTTCATAAAAAATATTGTCAATCTGATTTAGATAGTAGAATTTGAAATGTCAAGAACTGAGATTTTAACCTTCATGTTGCGACATAGATACTTCCAAAAAAAGGATAATAATAAAATAATCATAATTATATTAAATTTATTGTTTACTCAATATATATGTGAGCTTAAATTTGGTAAATATTTTTAAACTTAAAAAAAAAAAAAAATAATAATAATAATAAAAATTATACAGACACGACATTATTTCATTACTTAAAACATGAAAATCTGACTTTGACAGATTTTAATTTAGTGCCAGAGGCCTACTGCTAAACTTGTTAATATCGACAAATTCTTCTTTAGTTAATTCGTGACGATCTAAATTCCATGATAAAGTTTTCATTAAATCAAACCAATGTGTTTCAGCTGCAGATATTGTAACAAATAACGTTGGAAGTCCAAACTGTCTTATAGCCGCAAAACAACGTTTTTTCTCTTTTTCCCAATGAAGGGGAGGTGTGCCTTGGGGGGGGACTCATGTCAAAGGTGTGCCTTGTGGGGGGGACTCATGTCAAAATTGTACCTTGGGGGGGACTCATGTCAAAGTTGGGCTTTGGGGGGTCTCATGTCAAAGTTGTACCTTGGGGGGAGACTCATGTCAAAGTTGGGCCTTGGGGGGACTCATGTCAAAGTTGTACCTTGGGGGGGACTCATGTCAAAGTTGGGCCTGGGGGGGACTCATGTCAAAGTTGTGCCTTGGGGGGACTTTATTCAATAAATCCCCATTCAATAAACCGACTGAAATAGGCCCTTAGCACTATTAAGAGTGTATTATAAAAATTCGACAACGCTGTACCGACTGAAATAGGGGTACCTTGGGGGGGGGACTCATGTCAAAGTTGGTCCTGGGGGGGGACTCATGTCAAAGTTGTGCCTTGGGGGGACTTCATTCAATAAATCCTCATTCAATAAACCGACTGAAATAGGCCCTTAGCACTAATTAAGAGTGTATTATAAAAATTCGACAACTGTACCGACTGAAATAGGCCTCTAGCACTAAAAAAAAAAAAAAAATTCAGTTTGAAATTTCTTTTGAAAAAAAAAAAAAAAAAAAAAAAAAAAATGTATATATATCACCTTGACTTGAAGAAATTTGAGAACTGTTTGGAGAAATTTACTTTCGATCATCCGACAACACTAGCCCCAGAGCTTTTTTTGCGATAAATGAAAAAAAAAAAAAAAAAATCTCGTCAATCAAATCTTTGACAGGAGTCAAGATGAACTTAAAATTGTCAAGAAAGAATCAAGCAATAAGCAACAACCACGAGCCAAATCAAAATCGTAAACACTCACACCTCACGCGCGCAATCGCAAGCAAAGGTTCCCATCCCTCTGTCTACCGATTTACCTGCAAATTAAATAGAATGATCCACTTCGTAGGGATCGAGCTTAACATTGAAGCGCTAGTTCCTGCAATACCCTTTTATTCTATCTACGGAAAGATTTATATGATACGGTATAATACGAAAATGGGTTTTAAAAGTTCCTTTAAATACAAATTTATTATGTAAATGTTATTTATAGCCACCACTTTCTACCGCATGCTGTCTCTGCAGACGCACGCGATTGAGATAACTAATTCTAATTAAATCAACATGGTATTTTATTGCTACATGGAATTATACTGCAAAGTTACTGTCAGAATTTTCCGGTGTCAGTAAAAAAATAAAAATAAATGTTAATAAATAGTGACAGCAGAGCTGCCAACCTAATCCGGCAAATTGTTAACGCCTATTGAAAAACGCCCCTTTTTCTACACCACTAAATTTTTAGAGCAATTCTCTTCAAATATAACGTCTAGTTTATAGCGGTATACTTAGATTTTGCTTAGAGAGTCGTCTACATATTAAAATTGCACATCTTCATTTTTTTCAAATAGCAACATCCATTTTTAACACCTTTTCGTTTTTTTTTTTTTTTTTTTTTTTTTTTTTTTTTTTTTTTCCAGTTATTAGAATCAAATCATTCAGGAAATTATATAGTTCATTTAGATTTTACTAATACTAAGTTATACCTAAGTAAGTTAACAATTAAAAAATCTGAAAAATGGATTAAAATGACTTTTAACTATTTGTGCGTGTTGTGAACTTCAAGAATACAAAAATAGATTTCAAGCTTAGTGTTTGTAGTTTTATTGTTTAAGGCTTAACACTCAGAATAATATTAAAATAATACAATGTTGCAGACACCAACTAAACGTCTACTAAACTCATTTTGATCTACAGTCCTATAACTTTTTAAAAACATTGTAAAAACATTGCAAGAGAAAAAATATGTATTAATTATCAGTTTAAATTCACAATCTATTTTAAAAGGATGTAAGAAATAAAAATAGATGAATCATACAACTGTTTATTTGACCCGATGCAGGACACTAGTTCATATATTTCTCTCAAATTTCTATAGAATTACTAGCAAGCTTCGCCCGCAAGCAGGTCACTATTTTTAAAGAGATGATTATTTCTTTATAAGTCACTAACTTTTATAAGTCAGATTAAAAAAAAAAAAAAAAAAAAAAAAAAAGACAGAAAAAAAAAAAAAAGAATTATTTCTGAACAGGAAAAAACTCGCATCGGTTCCCCATTGCCTTTTGAAGCGCAGGCCCGTTTAAGTTCGATCCTCTTAACGAATCACGATAATTTTTTAAATCAAAAGACATAAAAAAAAAAAAAAAAAAAAAAAAAATTAAATAAATAAAAATACAAATTCTGTCAAAGACATAATTTAATTTAGTGTGGGAGTTAATTGTAATCTGTAAAATTTTATTTTTAATCTCATTTTTGACCGTAAATCTGGGAGACGTATTTTTTAAAATGACAGAAATGAATTAAAATGAAGTATTGCCACTAGATTTCATATTTTAGTTAATTTAAAAAAATCTAATTGTCGTGTCGAAAAACTGCTTGCACCTCTGGGTTCAGAAAAATCTCCCCTTTCATTTGGTACCAAATTTGTAACGAGCCACGTACTTTTTAAAATGATTGAAATGAATTAAAAGGAAGTGTTGCCACCTAAACTTAACACTTTAGTTAATTAAAATAATAATCTAATTTTTGAGTCGAAAAGCTGTTTGCATCCCTGAATTCAGAGAAATCGCCACTTTCATTTGGTACCAAATTTGTAACGATAGAACTGATATTTCCAATTTATTTTGGTGTTACAGAAAACTGGTCTACAAAGAATCCAGGTTGAAACTAATAGTCCTTCGTTCTAAAGGAAAAAAAAAAAAAAAAAAAAAAAAAAAAAATCCTTTTCTCATCGGTGAAATCATTGGTCTGGTCGAGGGAAACTCGTTCCGAGTTCCCACTGCCTTCTGCAGCGCAGGCCTATGGAAGCTGCGCGTGCTTTAAATTCCACCCTCTTAACGAATGACTATAATTTTATAAGACATAAAATATAGAAAGAATTCTTTTCTCATCGATGAATTCATCGATCGAGGTTTCCACTGCTTGCGGCAAATCCGCGAGTTCTGCTCGTGCCCGACGCCTTTTGATAATTTTACAGATTCGAAATTATTCGCAATCAATTCATTACCCCCAAAAACATAATACTAATTTTCAAAGCTCTATCTCCATTTTAAAATTTTTATCCTCCTTGTAATACTTTTACATCATTCATTCCTCTTTTGCCCTCAGTGATAAAAGACGTGTTTCCTGTCCGCATAGCGCTGTTTTGTGTTGGCCTGTGCTGTGCTGTTAAAAGTTCTTTTCTTATTTATTCATCATGAGCTTGACCAAATCACCAATTTTGAAAAAGCCTTCTATAAAGGCAATCCAACTTAACTATAGGAAATATACTCTTGATTTTCTATCTACCTTCGACCAAAAAAATTATGAAGACAATACTGCTAACAGGATTATTAGAGACTTAGTCGATTATCTTAATAACAGTATCATTAATTAGCAAGTTCACCTAGGAAATAACTTCTACTGCCCTGGTGGTGAGTGATTTTGAAGTAATTGCTAACTCAGTTACTGACAATCCTAACATCTCTCTCATACCTGGTAATATTTATAATTTATTCCGGAGTACTGTTAGCCGCGCCTTTTCTCACACCAAAATGATTTTGGAGAAATTTTCTCCAGAATGTAATTCCAGGGGCTCTCTCCACACTTTCTTCAGGACACTCTCAAAGATAATAACTCTGTGACTTTTTTGCCACCACTAATTTCATGCAGAAAATTTCTGGATATATTTATAGCAATGTGCCCAGATTATACACACAGAGTAGAGATTATTTTATAAAAATTGTGGTAGTAATGAATTTTAAATTTCTTATTCCTCTGAGTGTCTTGAAAAAAAGGGCGGAAAGTACGACCCCTGTAATTCGGATGAAATAAGAAGAAATTTTTTTTAAAAACATACTGGTGTGAAGAAAGGACGGGGCTAATAGTTCTCCGGAATAAATTGTAAATTTTACCAGGTATGTTGTCTCCTTCTTGGAAATCCTCATTTTGATGGTTATCATTTAGATCGTAACTTTAAGTCTCTTAATCCTTAAAATCTTAGACCAAAAAAAGTAGTTCTCAGAGGTATTCCCTGCTTCACTGAAATTAACTTAATTATTGATGCCTTCAACGAGCTTAATATCGAAATTAATAGGGCTGTGACATACTTGCCAACACCCTAATTAATATTTCATAATGTTTTTAGTGACGTCCTCTTTTTCACACCTGGAAATTTTTTAATTAATATTTTCCAAATATAATTACGATTAAATAAGAGGAAAAATACTCTAAAAAAATACTGGTGTGGGAAAGAAGGCTGGTCTAAGAATACTACGGAATAATAATTAGTATGTTGGTAAGTATGCTGTGATGATGAGTAGCAGGAAAATGGGATAACTGATGCCTCTTTATCTTCTCAACGTCTCTCCCCGGAATAATTTCGAGCATATTCATAATATCACCAATTTACTTTATACTAAAGTCTCCATTGAGTCTTATTTTAGTCAAAAAGTGAAACACTGCTACGAATATCAATCATATCGCCAAGCCTCCGAAATTTGTTGCTTTACGCCCCGGTGCGTAAAGTACGCTAAAAGTAATCTCTTTAAAGACTGCCCTGAAAAAGACAAAATCAAACCTACCCGCGAAAACTGCGTAAAAATCCACTTATATCAAAATCTCCAAAATTAATGAACAAAAAAATTCTAGAAAATCTACTAAATCACCCCACAACTTTCCAAAGTTAAGGATAATTACAATCATGAAAAAAATAATACCGCTCAAAATCTTAGTAAGTCTGGCATCGAAGACAAAAGTCATCAAACCATTTCTAATGAAATCTTTAATGAAAACAATAAATTGTCTAATGACCCTCAAAGAAATGTTTCAAACCTTTAAAGAAATGAATTCAATAAAATAATCCAATGCTTTAAAAATATATAAATGAAATAAAATAAATAAAAATAAAATAAATAAATAAAATAAAATAAATAAATAAGTAAATAAATAGCTCAATTAATCAAAAGCTGTTCAGACTCGTTAGAAAAAATGATTATTTTTATCGATCAATTCGACCAAATAGTTCATGAAATCGATCTTGTTGATGGAAATTAACTTTTCTCTTTTTCTCATTTTTACACCTTCTGAAAAGTACCATTCTTTTTATTTACATTATTATCTTTCTCATCTCTCTCTCTCTCTCTCTCTTTTCTTCACCGGAAACTTGCAGTACTGTTCCTGGGGCGCACATTTAGGAACACACAACCGCGCAGGGCAGTGGTGAAAACCTACGTAGCCAAACGCGCTTTCGCCAGAAATGTGTCTTCGATAAGCGTGAGTTTAGGAATTCGTTAAAGAAAAGACAAGATAATGCTTTTACTATGAGATTTTTTAAATATACAAGTTATTTTCAATGATGTTTAGGCATACAGAATGCTTATTATCATTATTTTTTCAAATACAACCAATTTCTTCAAAAAACAACATTTTAAAATAGCTTTGAAATAGTAGTGGCACTAGAAATTCCCCGATGGGGCACACCACCTTCCCGACAGGGAGGCACTATATAGAGAGAGTTTATTATATGAATATTTATCAAAAACTGCAATCTTGTTAATAATATTACTATTAATATTTGTACCATTCCATATGTTAGTACTCCTCGTGGTTTTGGAGGTCATCGTGTCATTCTCTGAGTGTATACTATTTTCTTTCCGAAAAAAAAAAAAAAAAAAAAAAATGTACAGGGTGCCTGAAGGAATATTCTAAAGAAAAAATTAATCTTCGTATCCGTTGATCACAGATATACATACAGTGAAATTTCCCTAAGGAGGCCGCCCATCTTGCCATAGCAAATTGTCTTTCCAGAGAGGTAGGCTTTCAATAGAAATTGTCTTCCTATTCACTGAGTAAATTACAGAAGATCAGCGCCACCTATCAGTTCATATGCACCTAAATTGAATCAGTATATTGTTTTAAAATGGCCCGCGCATATACTAAATTTTATGTAATTATGTACGATAGAATCTAACAAATAGCCTTCCCGTTCACGAGAAAAAATGAAGCACAGAAGTGTCACCTATCTGGCTATATGCGCTAAAACTGATTCCACATAATGTTTCATAATGGCCCTGTCCTGTACAAAGTTATATGAAATAATATACAATAGAATCTGAGATATAGCTTCCTCTTCTCGGGGAAAATAGCACTAGAGCAGCGCAACTTATCAGCCGATATGCTCCTAAATTGAATCAACCTAATGTTTCATAATGGCCCTGTCCTGTACAAAGTTATATGAAATAATGTACAATAGAATCGGAGATATAGCTTTATCTTCTCGGGGAAAATAGCACTAGAGCAGCGCAACTTATCGGCCGATATGCTCCTAAATTAAATCAACCTAATGTTTTATAATGGCCCTCTCACATATCAAGTTCTGGTCGATTATACAAAACAGAACCTGAGATATAGCTTTCCGTTAAATGAAAGAAATTGCAATACAGCAGCGCCACTTATAAGATGATTTGGACAAAAAGTTAACAGACACTAATTTATGTCATGGTGCAACTGATTAAAATGAAATGAAAATTTTGAAGTTTTTAAACCCAGAGTACACACAAATTCTATGTGGTTGTATTTTAAAGAATTTGAAAAACAACACTTCATCTTATTTAGATTTTTTTTTTTTTTTTCTAGATAGTCATTATTTTAATTATCACTCTACGTTTTATATTTGTTGACAGTAGTCAATGGCATAGCATTAGTATTTTTACTTTAAAAGAATAAAAGAAATTAGGAAGGTAAAAAATCAATGTAATTAGTATAATTTATGTAATATAATGTAGATCTATTTATCACAAAAATTTTATATTCCGATCTTCTATCAGACAGAAAAAATAAATGGATCAAACAAACTGTTCAAAATAAAAAATATTAAACTACATTAGTTTTCAAAAAACTCTAAAATACTTTTAGAAGAAATATCTTATAAAATATGTTAAAAAAAGATATGAAAGTAACATGTAATTTAATAACATGAAAATAATATGTATTTTTTATTAAAGCAATTTTTTAACAATTCATTTTCGAAAGTCTAATTTTTATGAATTTAAATTATGTATTAAGTTTTAGCTTCTGTTTTAATGTGTCAAAATTTAAAAATAAAATCTTTTAAATTTTGATAATGAAATAAAATTAAGCTGTCTGAAATTAATACATAAGAAATACATGCAACGTATACAGTACTTGTAAAAAGGATTTAATTAATGTAACATTTCAGTAAAGTTTTATTTGCTGTATATCACAGGTTGCAGGAAAAAAAAAAAAAAATTAAGAGTCTGTTGAAAATGTTAATCGTTATTTTAATCTAAAAAAAAAAAAAAAAAAAAAAAAAAAAAAAAAATCTAAAACACAAATTTGCCGACACACCTACATACTGTTACCATCAGTATCAATAATAACCATTATGCTTTTATCACAAACATTAATTTATGCAGGGGTCGTAATCTCCGCCCCTTTTTTCAAGACGCTGTCAGTGTCAGTGATTAGAAATTGCTGCTTTTATTGCTACAACTTTTATACAATAATTTCTACGTTATTCAATCACGACACATCACTATAAAAATATTATAAATATTTGTGCATGGAATTAGCGGTAGCAAAAAAAAGGAAATTTTCTTATCACTCACAGTGTCCTGAAAAGAGGGCGGAGAGTACAACCTGTGTTTTTGTTTACAAATTTGAATCGAAATAATTTGTACTTCTCTATTTTCAAGACTGTAGCGAGAAAAAAATTTCGGAGGTGTGTGCATGGGAGTATTTCAAGCTTTATTAGATAATATTGAGCGTTAAATGCTTAAAATAGCTTAAAACATTTCCCCAAATTGGCAAATTTTGGAAAGTGGAGTGGGGGGTGGGGACTTCCAAAACGTGGTGTTGGTTATGCCCTTGCCTATTTTGCAATTTGTCATATAAGCAACACCCATAAGTAGAAAAGCGTTTCAAGAATTATGCTCAAAAAATAAAAAGTTATATATAAACCCCCTAAAAGATCAAACTTTGAATAGATTTTGGATCGGAAAATTAAACTGAAGCAAGAAAATAAAATTAATTTTTTACTTATTATTATTATTATTATTATTTTTATTTTAGAATGATGATTTGATTAATTTTTCTCGTCGTAATTTAGTTTATTTAATTTAGTTTATTTATATTTCTAATGTTAACGCTATGACGTTAACTACTGTCGTGTTATTCAATATTTACAGAAAACATCCAAATAGAATTGCTCTTACTTTGGGGTTTTAAAATCTTTATCAAAACTTTCATTGTATTTTTAATTAAATTTAAACATTATTTCTGAAATTAATACTTAAAAAAAAAAAAAAATCTACATTTTATTAGTATACGTTTTTCTTTTAAACCTTATGGGAGTTATCAAGATTTACAAAAAAAAAAAAAAAAAAAAAATTATCATTTCCGCATTTTCCAAGCCCGGTCTTCAATAAATGAAAATTATCCTTTCTCTCATTTAGTGATGAGTCTAGTGTACCCCCTTGGCTATGCTCATAAACCCGCTATATTTTACCATTACGCGTCAGCTTAAATACAGATAAAATCTAGTTATTTTTATCATTTTTACTATATATGTCAGTCAGTCGTTAAAATAGCACACTTTGTATCAATCCTTTTTGTATTTATTAAATAAAATTTAGTAAAACAAAATTAAAAATATTAATGAAAGTTAAAAAAAAAAAAAAAAAAAAAAAAAAAAAAACCCTTGTTTGATAAATTTAAAAAAGAAATGAAATTTATTTCAAAATAAACTTCATTTTGTGACATGATCAAAATAAAGATTTTTTTGAAAGCTTTAAAATGTTGTTTTTTGAAGAAATGGATGTTAAAAATATTAACCCGTAACAGGGGAGGTGCGGTCTCACAGGCCGCACACTACGTTCTTCCTATCACCCCTATTGCATGCTTTGCCCGTTTGAATGGAATCTTCCTGTAGCTTCCCCTTTCGTGACCTTCAACCTGATCCCGGCATTTCATAACGCTTGGGCAAGTGAATCTGGTTAAATTCTTCGAAAGCGGTCTCCGAGACCGCACCTGCCCCTCTGCGTTTGAATTTTTGGCTGAAGTGTTACAATGGCTTTGAAGTTAGGTGCGGGAAGAATAATTTATCCTTCTGATCGGGATTATTCTGAAGAAGTGCAAAAAATTCTTAATGAAGTTGGAAGTGATTTTAGTGATGAAGATACCTGTGAAGAAGATTTCTGTGAAAGTTCTCACTCAACAGACTCTGAAATTTCTTCAGACAGTGATGAATTTTCTGATCCAGAAAAAAATGATTCTGAAAAAAAAAATACTACTATGGGAAAAATCGCTTCAAATGGTCATCCGTTGCTCCTAATATAAAAGTTAGAACTCCAGCCCATAATATCGTGAGACTTCCTGGATTAAGACCTTACGGAAAAATTGAGAATTCAAATCCAAAAAATTTATGGCAACTACTTTTTACTGATGAACTTTTAAACATCGTTATGAAGTGGACAAATTTAAAAATTGAAAGAAGAAGAAAAAATATCTGTGGTCCAATTAAAGGTGAAGTTGACAACACCAGCATCGATGAACAGAAAGCACTTTTGGGTTTGCTCATTTACACATCTGTCTTCAAATCTAATCACGAAGATATGGAATGTTTATTTGCAACGGATGGAACTGGCCGTGATATTTTTCGTGCAGTAATGACAATGAAGCGATTTAAATTTTTATTATCCAACTTGCGATTTGATAATCCTGAGAAGAACGAAAGAAAGCTGATCCGGCTGCGCTTATTTCGGAAGTGATGAATTTGTTCATCCAAAACTCACAGAAAGCGTATACTTTAGGCACCTGCGTCTGCATTGATGAAATGCTTGTTGGATTTAGAGGTATGTGCCGCTTTAAAATGTATATGCCTCAAAAGCCTGTGAAATATGGTTCGGCGTGCGTTTTGCATGCCGATAAATTTTGAGTCAGAAAATATATTTAACTAAAAAACACCAGCCAATTAAATATTAACATTGTTTAATAGAAAATAAAATAAAACGATAAACATTAATTTAGAGATTAGTGAATAAACAAAAACATTTCAAGTACAAACAGGCATTTGCCAGCGACCCAACGGCCGACGATACCAGCGGGAACAGAAGCAGAGCACAGACTGATGCTGAGAGAGACGCGCGAATGTTTCTCCCTCTTGGCAGGTTGCCATATTACAGTTTTTCCGCCAACTGGCAGTAAGGGCAGTTCTTTATCGCTATTTTGGCATAGCGAACCGCTGCACACTCCCTCCGCAGTGTCATTGAAAATGCACGTAACGACGTGGGGGACGAACAGGTCGGCCCGTACGGGTCGTCTGTGCAACTGGAACAGTTCGTACGTCTGGTGGTGTATTGGCATCCTGAGGAGGAGTGTGGGTCTGTTGTCCTTCACGGGCTGGTTGTGGTGTGGATGGTACAGTAGCACTTTGAGGTGAAGTGGTTGAAAGGTCCATAGCTATAAAAGCAGGTTTGAGACGATCTATAGACACCGTGTGAGAAGTCCCTTTAATTTCGATGTCAAAAGTTTTTTCTCGTCTGCAAATGACCTTGTATGGTCCGTCATATGGTGCTTGGAGAGGTTTACGCACACTATCATGCCGAAGGAACACATGCGAGCACATTTTGAGGTGAGGATGCACAAAAATTGTTTTTTGACCGTGGCAGGAAGTCTGAATAGGACGCACCTTGGCGAAATGGCATTTTAGGTCTTCTACCAGCTGCTTAGGTGAGATATCCACAGGGGTTAGATCGAAGAACTCACCTGGTAGTCGTAAGGATTTACCATACACTAATTCAGCAGTTGTTGATCTCAGATCCTCTTTGAAGACTGAACGGAAACCAAGCAGTAAAACTGGTAATGCTGTAGACCACTGATCAGTGTCGTAGGCTTTCAAGGCTGCCTTTAATGGACGGTGAAATTCCTCTATTAAGCCATTTGCCTGAGGGTGATATGGTGAAGTTCTAATTCTTTTAATTCCTAGCAGCTGAGCAAGCGATGTAAACAAGGCACTTTCGAATTGCCTGCCTTGATCCGTGGTGATACGGGATGGACATCCGAATCGAGCAATCCACTGAGTAAAAAAGTTTTGTGCGACTGTCTGTGCAGATATATCTGGTATTGGAACTGCTTCTGGCCACCTAGTGTACCTGTCTATCATAGTTAAACAATAGTAATTTCCCTGTGAAGGAGGAAGGGGACCGATAAGGTCGAGGTGTATGTGTTCAAATCTTTGTGATTGGTCTAAAAATTTACCTACAGGGGATTTTGTATGGCGAATTATCTTTGACTTTTGACATGGGATGCAAGTCCTAGCCCATTCGACACAATCTTTTCGAATGGACTGCCAAACAAATCGGGATCGGATAAGTTTTGAAGTACTGCGGATACTAGGGTGGGATAAATTATGTAAAGATAAAAATACCTTTTTACGGAATAATTGAGAAATGTATGGACGAGCCGTGCCTGTTGACAAATCACAATAAATATGTGTTTGATTATCTGATAAAAATATTTTTTTTAATTGCAAAGTTTTTGAATTTTTGATTAAATTTTCTAACTCTGGGTTTAATCGTCTCGGTTTACTATGGATTGGTGGGCCGGTTGTCTCAATGTAGTGGACTGTGTTGTGCTTAACAGGTTTTACCCGGGATGATAATTTTGTTAATTCGGGAAATTCCGCTAGAATTTGGTGGTAAACCGAATCGCCAGAAATAAGTTTTACTGAAAAATAATCTGGAGATTTTAAAATTATTCCCGGTTGGGTAAGTTTTGTGACATTATCGATAAGTTTGCGTCGTTTAAGGTCTATTAGGAGATCAAAGTTTTGTAAAAAATCGGCTCCAATTATAGGAATAGGAACATTAGCTATTAAAAATTTCCATGTGAAATTTCGCCTGAGGCCTAGGTCTACATTCATTAGTTTAGATCCGTAAGTATAAATTTTTGAATCATTAGCAGCGAATAATTGCAAGGGATCAGGCTTTAGATTTTTTAGATATTTGGGAAGAGGTATACAAGATACATCAGAGCCTGAATCGATCAAAAATTTAAAATTAGATTTTTTATCATAAATGTACAGGCGATATGACTGTGCGACTGCCGTCGATGTATCTCGATCGACAGCCGCTACTGAGAGTTTTCCTGATCGGTAGTAGTAGGGCAATAGGAACAAGGTGATCGGCATTTTTTTTGCATTTTTCCCGAACCGTTTGTGATAATAACAAAAATCTCTTTTACCATCACGGGAGCGTCCACGAGAAAAATCGCGGTGTTTGGAACTGTCACGATGAAATGGCACTCTGTATCGATCGCGAGAAAGATGTTCGACTTGTTTACTGAGGGCGGCGATTGCGCCTTTAATTGCGTTAAACTCGCTTAGTGGAGAAATACCCTCAGTGGCTGCTACACTGGACTGCCCGACGGCAAAGACGCTGTTTTCTGGTGGAGAAGTACGGACTTCTGAAATTTTGTCTGCCATCTTGGCTAAATTATCCAGCGATTCGGAGCTAATGGACAAAATAGCTTGTATTTCAGATGGTAGCCTTTGCAACCATAAAGTTTTTAGGAAATCATCATTTATTCCTGAACCCCCTAATTCTCGCATCTTTCGTAGTAAATGGGACGGCTTATCGTCGCCCAAATGAAGTCCGGAAATCAACCGGCGGACCTGCTCTGTTTCTGAAGCAGAAAATTCAGCTATTAATCTAGTTTTTAAAGTTTCATATTTATCTGTAGCGGGTGGGGTAAACAAAATATCCGATACTGTGGATAAGGTTTCAGGATCTATAGAGGCAATGAGATGGTTGTATTTTGTTAAATCCTGGGTAATTTTAGCAAGCGCGAAGTTACTTTCTACCTGAATGAACCACAGTTTAATGTTAGATTTCCATAAGGGAGGGATTTTTACAGAGACATGCGATACCTGCGACTCTGTACCTGCAGTATTATTTTGTGGGTCTTCACCAGGCATAATGAAAATATCGATTGAAAGGAGAGGTAAAATAAATTTTTAGTCAAAAACTTAGAGGATATCAGCAAACATACCAAGTTTTAAAGTAGATGTAAATAGAAAATTGCACAAAATGTAAATAGAAAATTGCACAAAATTTACAGAAATTATCAAACACGTAGCAATTTACAATATTTAATATATATAACGCCTTTTTTTTTTTTTTTGCTGATATAAAGATAATTATAAAAATAATCGACCAATCACAAAGTAATAGAAATAAAATGAACACATACTTTTATTTATGATGAATGGCACTCCTCCAGGTAGATATATAACACGTGCACACGGTTGCCGCGAAGTAAAAATAAATAAACAGAATCTATAAATAATCCTATATTTTAAATTAATTAATAAATTACCCTCATATTTTAAATTAATTAAGGCTGGATTTCGCTAATTTTGAAAGATTAAAATAGATTGTCCGCGGTCACCAATTCGGCGTGCGTTTTGCATGCCGATAAATTTTGAGTCAGAAAATATATTTAACTAAAAAACACCAGCCAATTAAATATTAACATTGTTTAATAGAAAATAAAATAAAACGATAAACATTAATTTAGAGATTAGTGAATAAACAAAAACATTTCAAGTACAAACAGGCATTTGCCAGCGACCCAACGGCCGACGATACCAGCGGGAACAGAAGCAGAGCACAGACTGATGCTGAGAGAGACGCGCGAATGTTTCTCCCTCTTGGCAGGTTGCCATATTACAGTTTTTCCGCCAACTGGCAGTAAGGGCAGTTCTTTATCGCTATTTTGGCATAGCGAACCGCTGCAATGGATTAAATGTTTTATGTTTGACTGATGCACGAAATAACTATGCCTACAATGCATATCTTTATTGTGGAAAAGACGCTGATGGAATTAGCATTGAAGAGAAGTGGAAGAAATTTAGCAAACCCAGTCAAGCTGTTCTACGTTTGAGCAAGCCAATTTTTAACACGAACATGAATGTAACAGCCGATAATTGGTTTTCTTCCATAGAACTTACTACAGAATTCTTGAAAAATAGACTAACATACGTTGGCACTGTTAAAAAAAAATAAGAAAGAAATTCCGAGAGAATTTCTTCCATGTAAGTCTAGAGAAGTGAGTTCGACATTGTATGGATTTACTAAGGACATTACCTTGATTTCTTTCATTCCAAAGAAAAGGAGAGCTGTGGTTCTGATGTCATCAATGCACCATTCAATAGAAACAGATTCAGAAATACAAAAGCCTGAAATTATTTCCTTTTATAACAGAACCAAAGGAGGAGTTGATACCTTGGATGAAAAATGTTCTGTCTATTCCTGTAGTAGAAGAACAACGCGCTGGACCATGGCCCTTTGCTACCGCTTATTAGATGTAAGTACGGTAAATGCTTATATTTTGCATCAAAGTTATTCCCGAAACTCTGTTATGACAAGGATGGAGTTTTTGAAAGAATTAGCGAAACGATTAGTTCTACCTGTATTGCACACAAGATTTCAAAATCCAAGAATAACACGAGAATTGCGCCTGACGATAAAGCGGATTTTGAGAAAAGAAGCGGAGTCCCTGGATAAGGGGCAGTGCTCAAAAGAAACAAAAGGAAAGTCAAGGAAAACTTGTCGTCTGTGCCCCCCAAGCAAAAAAAGAAAGACAGCATATTTCTGTTTATCTTGTCAAGATCCTATTTGCTTGGAATGTTCACAAAAGTTATGTAATGAATGTGCTAAAGGAGACGAGGACTAATATTTGCTTTCCACGAGTCAGTGAGATAATGATATTTCAGGTACTGTCAAAATTTTTCTGCATTGTAATACTTTCCATTTTCTTCAGTTATAAATTGCTTTGCATATTAAATAATATAAATAAGATAGTTAATCCATAATATATACGACATTTTTTATGAGTTTTATAAAATGTATTGCAGCATGTGATTTTTATCCAAAAATTTAAGGCCGTTAGAAAAGTTTCTAGGAAAAACTTTATTTCACTTTAAAACGTAAAAAAATATTTTATTTTGAGAAATTAATGTTCAAAGAATATCCAAATCAAATATCAAGATCATATTTCAATGAGTTAATTTTTTAAAAATTATAATGTTGCGCGGTCTCTGAGACCGCACGTCCCCTGTTATGTCCTACTTTTTCACCTCCCCTGTTACGGGTTAAGCATTTTGTGTGCCTGAATATCACTGCAAATAAAAACGAAATATAAATTATTTTTTCTAAAATATTAAACTTAAAAAAAAAAAAAAAAAAACCTTTATCATTATTATTATTTTATCATGCTGTTACATTTGTCTTACGCGTTATACGGGAATTTTAACTGTTAAGTACTAGTATGAGTGTATGAGTACTAGTCCCTATTTATTGTTCGTGTTTTGACTAGCGCGTTGTACGAAATCAATTAACTGAAAAAAGTTATTCAGATAAGTTTGGAAGCAAACACGTTACGTTCTGGTTCCAAAATTTAGCTTCGTTTATTTTATAAGAGATATTTTTGTACTTTTATTCCGGTATGTATCTAAATGAATAATGTCCATTCTGTGGTAGATCATAATTCAGTTTTTCTAAATGTATGGACAGACCCCTAATACATTTTCGCTTGTAACTCTATCAAGAATTGGGTTAAAGAATATAAATAGGACTTTTTCCCAACCGTCTTGATCTCAGAAATTTGAATATGAGGTCAAAAATAGGGGTTGTCATTGAAAAAAATTAAGTTCCTGCCTGTTTTAATATGTAGATGCCCCCTTAAGAAAAATCTAACTATATCATTATAAAGTAGACGTTATTACGAATCGACTGACATTAGCCACATATTTATAGGACAATTTGCGTAGAAATTAGTTGGTGTGTGTGTGTGGGGGGTTTCTCTGGCAGCTGCAATTTAATGGTGATGCAGAAAAAAAGATTTTTAGAATCAAAATAAACTTGTTAAACGCAAAAAAGCTGTTATTTTTCGTAATAAATTTACTAAGCAACAGCGCCATCTATTAAGAAATTTATAAAATGTTAAAAATTTAAAATAGTGAATTAAACTGAGTTGAACATTGACTGTATTGAAAAGATATTGTACTTTTAGTGTTGTTACTTGAGATAAGCGTCTGTTGGATAAATTTAAATTTGTATTGCATTTAATATAAGAATTATTAAGCTACGGAATAAGTAAGATATATAATACATTAAAATTATAAAGCAAATACACAAATAGGAAGATGTGTTTTAAATGGATTTACTAGCTAAACCTATGTGGCAATAAAATAAAATTACATAATAAAATTTATACTTTTTTTTTTTTTTTTTTTTAAATTCATGATTTACAATATGCCACATTTCCCCCCTAGTGGGATCCCATGTTACAAGTCCTCGTCTTAATCGCTCTAAGTTTTCAGTGGTTTTCTACGAAAGTTACGTTAATACGGACTAAGTTCCGTCAAAAATCCTTAGTATGAATTTTAGAGGCGTATCGGAATTTAATATATATATGTATACATATAAGCAGTTCTGAGTTTTCCGTGCTTTTCTCCACGTCATGTTGAAAGTATTCTCAATCGATTCTGGATTCTGAAAACATCTTACAAGGAGAGGTCACGACATGGAAAATTTAGATCGGGACGAAATTGTGCAGAATTGTAATATACTACATAGGTAACAACATATTAAAACAGTAGCGCGCACTAGCCACATAATCTCGAGATAGAAGCCTTTAAAGTTCCAGTAATTGCTTAAGTACAAGTTATTTCGGCATAGAGGCGACGCTGCAGTGGCGCAGTCGGTAGCGTAAGCGGCTGCACCGCGGAAGTCCCAAGTCTGATGCTACGTAAGTGAAGTTTTTTTTTTTTTTTTTTTTTTTTTAATTATTTATTTAAACAAACATTTTATTTTTTTTATAATTTAAAATTTGAAAATTTAATAAATAATAATTATATAATTTTTGTGAATTAAGAAAAGTGTAGGTTTTGTAGTTATATTTTGCTATTTGCATTATTTATAATTTTCTAAAACTTAAAAAATAAATTTTAGCTGTGTTTTAAATTATAAAATAAGAAAAATAAATAAATAAATAAACCCATATATATATATATATATTAATTTTGTTTTAATTTTTACTTTATTTAATATTTAAAACAATGCTAAACTTTGTTTTTTCAAATTATAGAAAATTAAAAATATTATTGAGAAATAATGGTTTTAATTCTATTATATAGAGATATAATTACTATCCAAACAAATTACATAAATAATTATTTCAATCGATACAACTCCTTGAAAATGTATAGTACAGGATTCCGTTCATATTAAATTATTATGGGCAAACAAATCTTCGAAATATACGACAACATCTTTAAATCTAGATTTTAAATATTAATCAACAAACTTTTTTTTTTTCGAAAATTAATTGTTTTTATTTTTTTGTGCGCGAAATAAAATTTCAGCTGCTGCTGCTCTGCATGTGGCGCTAGTAGTATATACAAATCTCCTTATAATTTACCACACCTATTGCTGAAAACAAAATTTTATTGATTTAATCACCGATATTTAAAATCATTTTGGTAAATAATGTAACACTTTAAAAAAATGCGTAAAGGCGGAGCCTATTGTTTAAAGTGATAATATATTACCCATAGCTGCCAGCATCCTATTTAATAATCTGGGGTACTGTTAGTACCCACATTTTTTTTTTCACACCAGCCTTTTTTTAGTGTATTTTTCTTTTTATTTTATTCTAAGTACATTTGAAAAGGATTGCTTTAAAAACTAAGTTGCGTAGAAAAATAGGCGGGTACTAACAATATTCCGGATAGGTTGGTTTATCTGATTACCTCTATTTTCTTAAACACATTAAAAAACTGTTCCCATTTTTTTACTGTTGTTTTTTTGTTTTAATCTTACTATCCATATTTTTGTATTTGAATATTGTAGTATTCGTATATCTCAAGTTAAATATAAAGATCAGAGAAACTCTTTAAGGGGACACTTCACATAACGACCTAACATTGACTTATACCATGTTATTCAATGGAGAAATTTGATTTCAAAATTATTCATTATATGTAAATTTTAAAATTCTGTTTTCACATTTTGAAAATTCATAACCGTTAGATTGATTCTCGTTTTTCAAAAAATTTTATTATTATTATTATTATTATTTTAAATATTTTATTTTGAGGCTATAAAGTGGAAAAAATGCACTTAATCAGTTTTTCGCAATTTAGAACTTTAACATGAAATAGTAAAGACTTAAAAATTTAATTTTTGATAAAGAGGAACCAATTTAATGGTTGTGAATTTTCTAAATGTAGAAACGGAATTTGAAAAACTATATTAAGTAACGAGTAATTTTAACAAATTTTTCCATATAATAACATGGAAAAAGGCTGCCATCCACTTTAGGTGAAGTATCCCCTTAAGACAAGGCCTAAAAAAATGGTCACATATCTATATGCAATATAAAAATCCCCTAATTAGGTCTTTTTATATTAAGTTGTAATTTTATTAATATATTCTTTAATATGATTCTAATCTGTTCTTTTTAAATCGAAACCACCAATTCCTCTTTCTTAAAAACGAAACTGTTAGCAAATTAAATTTATTATCATTATTTTAACGTATTTCTTTCAAATTATCTTTTTCCCTTCAGCCAGAAAATATTCCTTCCAGACTTAGTTACCGTCCAGTCTGAGTAGAAAGAACCAATTGAATAATTAGAAAGCACTATACGCCCTTTTAATCCCGTGACATATCCTCACGTAGGGAGGAAAATCCCGTTTTCTCTTCTCATTTTCCCCCATAGAAAAGTGCATACATCCCGAAATAGTGGATCATTTTCGTCCTGTCATTGCTAAAACAATTATGTGTTGGTTCTTTTTCGTTAAGGTATTGTCTAAGGAAACTGTATGATGTTTCTGTTAAAAAAAATACTAAAGTGTTGCTGACCTCCTCCTATGCGAGAAACCCTAACATATTTTAAGATTCAAATAAAGTTGTTGAAATGAACGGACTTCTTTTGTGTCTTTCACGACTGTGTACTTCAAAAATGAACTACGTATCCTGTTATAACACTTTTACACAAAAAGAAAAAAGTAAAAATAACTTTTTTTTTACAATTTGAATAATGAAATCTTAATGACATAATATTTTTATAAAATGTAGAAAGAAAGAAAGCTGTCATCGGAATACTAAAACCATAAGAAGAGTAAATGAAAAAATGAATGAGGGAAAGAAGAGCTGATAAAATTAAAGATTCTTTCATATAACAGATCATTTTTGTACTAGATTGAAAGTACTACTTACATTGCTCGTATACAAGAATATATATATATATATATATATATATATTTGGAAAGAGAAGAAGGGCTTGATGCCAGTTAACACGGCATAACACTGATCTTGACGTCAGTTCTCTGCAGTCAAACTTAATAATAAGATGAGTAACAATATCTAGCATACCAGGCTGTTTTTTTACAGGTCATTTTTAGAGGCAGAGATGGCTGCCTTATCTGGTGTATAAATGCACCACATTTGATTTATACGATGTGTATTATGAAAAATGTCGTTCAATCGATTTGTGTGCATATCAACCAATAGTAGACGTTGTTATGCTGGAATACTCACATTCTCCCATTTATTAGAAGGCTATATTTCTGTTACTGTTGTGTATAACGACACCAAATTTTATATGTAAGATGGCTTTTAAGGAAAAATTAATCTGATTCAATTTAGGTACATGTGTTTTATGGTAAGTGGTGCTGTCATAGGACCCCTTTTCAGCTCATAGTTTTCAGTCTTTAGCCATGCAGCCCTTTTCCTTTGTTAACATAATTGTCATTCTATTCCTAATAATGAATATTTTATACAGGGTGGTTACAGACCTGAATTTTTCCCGTGATACTTACATCAATATATTTATATGATAATAGTTTACTTAATTAATCGGGAAATTTTACTATTAAAAGTTTCGAAAGAAAAATACTGGTGGAAGAGGCAGAGAAACAAATATAGCCTATGACTACCCTATTATAAATAGCGATATGAAAAATAAAATAAAATAAAATAAAACAAAGCTTTTCTAATAAGACACATTTAAAAACAAATAAGATTTTTTTTTATTTAAATTGCAAATAATTTATTTACTACAAAAGTTTTTATAAAACAAATGCAACAAATTACACTTGTCCAGTAAAAGTATAATATCAGAAAGTTTATATACAAAGCATTGTAAAATGTACAGCAAAACATAATCCATCTTATTCACACAAGCAACATAAATAGGACAATAAGTAACATATATAAAACAAATGCAGGCTGAAGGTTTCAAAATGGATATTAATATTAATTGCTGCAATGATTTAAAAATTATTTTTGACAAATCAATTATTATATGGATATTAATTTAGGATGTATCATAACAAGGATGAAATATGATGTATGAATTCGATTGAATACATTTACATTTTTGTCTATTTTCTTATTATTTATAGTAAAATCATAGAAAAAATTTAGAGAAAAATAGAATAATTTCATAGAAAAATTTTCGTCATAGAAAAACTTTAAGAAGTAAATTAATGATTTCATTTGTTTTTACTAAAGTTTGTATCCAAATGGACCCTTTTTTTTTAAATTTCTTCTCCTTTTGTTTACTGTTTTACTGTTTTATGATTTTACGTCATTTATTAAATCAAAGTTATGATTAGTTAATTGTAAGAGTAGCTTCTTAACGACCCTGAAGTATTACTAAAAGAGATTAATTTAAAGTGGAATATTTTATAGCGACAGAGAATTTCTTAGTCTTTATCAAGGATTGGAGTTTTGATTTAAAAAGAAAAAAAAAAAAAAAAGTTACGTTTGTTGTCGCTTAGGTGGTATCAAATCGTGACTTTATTTCTAAATTGTCAGATATAATTATTGAAAATTCGTCCATTTTCAGATTTAATCTAAGCAGAAAAACAGAATGCAAAATTTATTACAAAAAATTGGCTGAACAGCCAAGATTAGGCGAACGTATATTTCCAGTAGATTCAAAAGATGAAAAAAATCAAAGAGAATTCTCATAATACAGACAATGTAATGCAATACAGACTGGTACATTTGAATCAACTTATCTCGGATTTTCAAACTGGCAAACCCTGCTCAAATATTTGAGGTAATCAGAACAATTTACTTTCTTTCTGAGTCATATGTTTCAGTTTCATAAATGGTGAAAAAACTTTTGTGTATTTAAAAAAATGGTTCTCAAATTTTCAAAAGTTGGGGAGTACTGCAAAATACCGCAAGTAAGTGTATGGAGCATTATTATATTTATATTTCTGAGAAATATGTTATAATATTTAAGTTAAACATTTGAAAGGGTTAATTTTTTTTAGATACATAGAAAAATTCGTCTTTTACATTTAATTGTGGCGGAAGTAGAAAATTCTAATTCACACAAAACACAAACAGGACGTTGAAAATAATTTTCATTACATTTCTGAGTCGGTCACGATTTTGCTTTCTTAATTTTCTTACTTGTTCATTTACAGAATTATTCCCTTGTCCAATGCTCCTTGTCTTCTGCAGGGGATGTTGCCCTGATGCGGGGGCATAGACAGAAAGATCAAAAATAAAAAGGTCCCCATGTAAAAGAACATTTGTTTTTATAATAAAATTTCATGAACAAAAGAGACATGGGTCAAATATATAGCGTTCGGTACTTCACTCACCGACTTTAATGTAGGCCTCACATCTACAGTGCATGGAATTTTGAATATTCTAGAAGACACCATGCTTTTTTTCTTAACTTCCCTGGCAGACACTATGATTTGTGCAACCAGAATATTCGAATTCCATGCGCCGTAGATGTGCGGCCTGCATTGAAATCAATGGATGAAGCTTCGAACACGATATTTGACTCACGGTCCTTTCGTTAATGTACTTTTATTTAGGGGTGGGAATCGATTAAAAGTTTTAACTGGGTTAATCGTAGTTCATTAATCGATTAATCGGATTTTTAATCGATTTTCATTTTTCTTTATATAATTTTATTTTAATGATGAATAAAACTCTTATATTGTATATATATATTATTCATAAGTTTGACTGAAAAAAAAATTTTTTTTTCAAAAATTTTTGTCTAATCCATTATATCTGTTTCATAACTGAAATTTAAATCAATTTTCAGAGTAATAATTGGGGACTTTAAGTGTTAATTTTATACAAATATTTTCACTTATTCAATTTTTTTTTTATAAATTAATTTTTCAATTCAATTTGAAAGAAATATTAAATGAATTTACATATATTTTAGTTTTATATTTGCAGGACTTGTCCATCTCACTTGTCACTATATTGAAATGAATTCTCAAAATTCCATATCATTATCATAAAAATCTCAAATTCTTATATTTTAGTTCTTCTTTGTCCCTTCGGACTAGAGCACATAATGTTATTACCTGTTTCTACTTCAATAGTTACTATCAGCAATTCTGAACAGACAATAAACGCTTGAAGATACTGTGAAACTCTGTTGACATTTTTCCCATCAGAGAGATAGTGGAAATCTCAATCCCTTTTTTTTTTTATCTTTAGCATTTCCATTTTTTGAAAGCTTCTTGTTTCTGAGAATACTATTACCCTAGCCAACACTTTCTGTAGTAGGCAGCAGACAGGTGGTGTTGCTCCAGCAGGCACATGAAGCGGCATTTTGTTTTATAACTGTCCTCCCCCTTTTTTCTATTAACAAAAATGCAACAACTTCTTTTGAGAGGTTTTATTTTTATTTAATTATTTTATTTTATTTTATTTTACTTTTTTTTTTTTTCTTTTTCATTATTTGATGGATGTTTCTTAGAATGTTTGTTAGCAAAATATGTGAAAAAATATTTTGTAGGCAGAACAACATTTTTACTTTAATTCGTAGTTTGAAAATTTTAATCGGATTTTGAAAATTTTTAATCGAATTAATCGATCCGATTAACTCGATTAATAAAATTGATCGGGACTAAGCATTGATCGATTAACCGAACCGATTAATCGGCACAGCCCTACTTTTATTATTAAAACGAATATTAAATGATTTTTTATTTCTGACGTTTCTGTTGCATACCATAGAGTCAGGAAAGCACTACCGATCCTGCATTGTTATATGATTCCGAGTCGTCGGAATGTACCTAACATTTCCTAAAAGTTCTGAAACGTGATACTGAGACAACACGTATATCTTAATAACTAATATGCACATAACATCTACTTTTTTAAAACATTCAAAGTAATATACACAACAATGGCAATTTGTTTTTACAAGAAAAACCTCGGTTATATATTCAGCAATGATTTTTTGGTAAAAAGATGTGCATATCCGTAATCAAATGGGATATTAGAGTAACTGTATTTATTCCATATCTAGACACATATTTCGCTGGAATATCAGTGAGCAAAATCTTCTAGAACTCATACGGGCATCCTAGCACAAACTTTGAGAACCACTGATTTAGAGTATTGATTAGTGTTTCATCGTTCCTAGCTTATTTAATGTAATGAAAATAGTTATAAACACTTAAGTTATTAAATTTCTGATTCATAAATTATTTTATACCATATGGATCATTACATTTTTTCAACTGATTAAATTACTTTTATTACTAAGACATCGCAATTATTTATTGGCGTGAAATTATGTAAGCCTTTTTCCACCAGGCAAAATGATCGCTACTATAGAAAAGGCAAATCTGCTTTCCCGACAGCGTTAACAGATAAATGGTAAATACTTATATTTTATTTTTCAATACCACTATTTTTATAAGTTATAAATAAATATTAATATACAAGTTATAATTAAACTAAAAGACTCATATTTTACAAAATTAGTGGTGTTAATAAAATTGTAATATTCACTTGGTAATCCTGCATCCAGACCTTATACATTGTTGCCAGTTTTTATGCTTGTTTAACACCATTTTAATTGAATAGAAATTTTTATTTTATTTAATAGGTGAAAATTATTACAGAAGTTTATAAAATATTTTTATTAAAATTTATTGATAGCCGAATAGCGTAAAAACTGGCAGCCATGTCTATTTCTACAGTTGTTCCGACTATAAATAAAGTTTGTTTATAGAAGAAAAACAAATATAAAAACTCGAAAACCCCTTTTACTAATGCACATCTGGACAATTAAGAAGCCACTACTGCAAAACTTTTGACTTTCAGACATTTTATTATCATATTACGTATATTTTACATGTGTAGAAAATATTTCATAAAGTACTTGTGTATTTTCTTGAACAAATTTTATAAATGCAAATTTTTTAGCACCAGTCACCAGTTGACTTTCTTTTCATAAATCAGATGAAAATGGTGCTATGATATGAATATTGTTACAAAAATTGCCTTTCTATTTGAAAGCTAAACTAGTAAATAGCTATAAATAACAACAATAATAATAATAATTGAAAACAAAAAGATATTTAATATTCCTTAAGCTTAAAATCATTACACAAACACATTTTTTTTTTTTTTTTTTTTTTTCATCTTTAAGTACAAAATTTTTATTTTACGCTCAAGGAAGTATATGGAGATGGAGCCTAATATTTTGCATCTATTAGTGATTACACAGGTCTACATTTAAAATTTTGATTTCATAACTTTGCTGATCTTAATGTTTTTTGCAGTGTTAAAACCGAAACTGAAACCAGTTTTTCTCTATCACATATAGTTTTTTGCCGATACAGGGGTGTTTACCGACACTATTTCTTCTATGACTCTTCTACCAATATAACTATATGGTAACTTGCATAGCATATTTCCATAATTAATTATAATTAATCATGGAAACATACTAGAAAATATCGAAAAAAAAAAAAAAAAAAATGTGTCGGTGGACATCCTGTATTGACAAAAATCCATTCGTGATAGAGAAAAACTGGCTTCATTTTCTTAGTGTTAGCACACCAAAAAACATATGTATCAGTTAAAATTATGAAATCAAATTTTGCCGACATTATTTCTGTAGATCTGTGTTATTTATTAGCGTTTTTAATTATTATTTTGTAAAACATTATCGTCTGAATATGTGTAGTTTCCGAAATTATTTAATCTAGATAATGGAGACATGCCAACATTTAAATTTATTTATTATTGAGCGTCGTTTGTACCTGCCCCTTTTCAACACCACTTTTCTTAAAAGGAAAATAAAGCGGTGTGAAAAAAGGGCGGGTACTAGCAATACTCCAGAATAAATTAAAATGCTGGCATGGCATGTTCGATTATGTAGAAAAGTTTGTGAATATGCTTTAATTTTTAGCTGCTGCTAATATGTTTTTATTGTGCGTTTAATTGCTCGGCTAAATTAAAGAAATATACATATATATATATATGTATGAAAAATTCTCTAACTAATAAGCTAATAAAGAAATATAATGTTTTGAATAACTTTATTTATTAACACATTGCCTACGGGATATTTTCCAATTTTTAAACACCAAGCCTCGCCTTTTGACGTTTCTCTGAAACATTACATTATTTAACGAAATTACTTTACACGCTCGTGATTAAATTACTTGAATTTTATCCTGAGCAATCAGTGCTGAAAATGTCATTTTTGTTTTCTACACCGGAAGAACATATAATATTGTACACCAAAACGTAAAATTCCTTTTAATGTAAAGTATGTTACTTTTTTATAGGAACGTCTAAAGGCGGGGCTCATTTTACTTAAAAAAAAGAAAAAAAAAATACGTAACAGCAAACAATGTGTTAATATGGTATAGTAAATGCATACTGACGAGAACTTGTTACGTTCGGTGCATAGTTGGGTTTATTAACACTAAAATATAACCCGCCCAGGAAATCACACAAGTACCTTACTCCAGACCCTGATTAAGGCCGGGGCACTCTCTCACCGGAATATTTTTACAATTATTTTTTATTTCATATTATAGAATTTCCACACTTTCACTAGGAAATTATTTTTATAAAAAATAAACGGTGTAAAATAATCGAGTTTATTCAACGTTATTAGACACCAGTACTCTTTTAAAATAATTCTTAATGAGAATTTTCTGTTTATTATAAGAGGAAAGTATTTGTGAAAAAAATAATGGTGTAAATATAAATAATGTCTGCCCCGGTCTTAATCAGGCCCTGCCTTACTCAGAGCTGCTAACTTTTTAATTTAATGCATAGTATTGTTAGTACCTACATTTTATTTAAATCAGTTTTTTTAGAAGAGTAATTTTCTGTTTATTTAACCGTAATTACGTTATGGAAAAAATACTATACAAAGAATTCAGCTAAAAAATAAAATCTGCAGACAATCTGAAGGTATTTGGAACAAAAAAAAAAAAAAAAAAAAAAAAAAAAAAATCACAAAATCTGCAAAATAACTGCAGTTTAAAAGCAAAAAAATTTACAGTTTGGAAGCAAGTAAATACCCCCCCCCCCCTAAACTTGTTACTGTTCCAAATAACTGTAGATTATCTGCTGTTTTGTGCAGTTTTTTCTTTTTTAAAGTTTTCTGCAGTTTTTTTTTTTTTTTTTTTTTTTTTTTTTTTTTTTTTAAAGCTAGGAAAGAAGGATGTAAAAAAGTCGGTACTAACAATGCTATAGAATAAATTAAAAAGTTGGCAGCTCTACTTATTTAATAAGAAAGATCAATAAATATATTTAAAAAGCCATAAGTAGAGATTGGTTTTCCAGTCTTGGTTACTTGAGAGAGAAACGTTTTTTTTCTTGTTCGTATCTGCCTAACCTAGGGTTTTAAACATTTAACCATACCTTGTGCTTCGTCAACATATAACAATTATACAGAATATTAACACTGTCATTATACACAGCTGCTTCAGAAAGTCTAAAGTTTCTGGATGTTTCTCAGCATCACTGATTTTGGCAGCAAAGTTTGATAATTCGTATATATAAAAGATTTCGCAACACAATCTTTCTTGCATTAGTCTAAGAAGGAAACGTAATCTTTAATAGGAATATTACAGACTTCTACTTACAATCCAGATAAACTTAAAAATTTTAATTTTCTCATTAATTTTAATCCATCGACTCCGACGAAGATTTTTTTTACATTATAAAAAATTTTCACTATTTTTATTTTTTTTTAATCATTTGTTTACAATCTTCAATTTCTCCATAAAAATTCAATTATTGTTTCAGTTTATGAGTTTTCCCCAAATTCTTATGTACTTACTGTCATTCACTATGGTATGTTTGTGAATCTCAAGCTAATAAAAAATGCGCCTCCATTTTAAGGTAAATATAAGCTTTATTATTTGCCTCTCCGTGGCTCAGGTAGCCATGCTAGTAACGCTGTTGTCGAGCGTTCGATACCTCGAAGGTCCGGAGTATTAATTTTTGCAGATAATTAGTAGAAAAGATGTTAATTGATAAAAGAAAATTTTTCGTTGATTACACAGTATCCTAAGAATTTTTGAAGAGTTTTTTTAAGAAACCTTTTTTTTTGTGTTCGAATGCTGAAATTTAAGGCAAAAATTTAGTATTGTATTCAAACATAAAAATTTTTTAAAAAAATTAACTCATCGATAAATTCACAAAGTAGCACACAAACATATTTAAAATACTTTTAAAACTCAAAAATAAAAAAAAAATGTTTGCAGGGAGCAACCTTGTATGCATATTTTTATAATTCTAAAACAATTATGCAGTTATTTACAAAAAAAAAAAAAAAAAGTTTTTATTTATATTTACGTTTGTAATGACCAATAGATGGCACAAACAGAGCAGCTTAAGTAGGTGTGTATCGAATCTTCGACTGCCTTACCGCCTAGACTTTCGTGGTTTATAAAAGAGTACAAATTCTTTTCCGCTGAAGAAGCGGCAGAGATCCTCCCTTCCGTGGAGGATCAAAATTGTGATGGCATGTCTCCGGACCACCTCTAGGGGTGTGTCCCAGACCGTCGCAAATTGCCCATATGCGCTGCATAAGTGCGACGTAAAACCCAACAATCAACCCTCTTTTCCGCTGAAATTTATCATTTCACTTTAATACAAAAAAATTTGCAAAATCATAACTTCGAAAAGATTTATGTGATATGATACATTAAGAATTTGGGTTTTAAAAGCTTTTTTTTTAAATAGATTATTGGATATCTTCTAAAGCCAACACCAGCATCTGCAGACGTTAGCTTTGTATCTGCATTTGTATCTACATTATGTAGATATAAAGGAAACGTTTTATATATTCTATTTGAACAATTCCATCTGTAACATTCCTATTCGGAAGCTCTGATAAATTCAAAACCTATTCATCTGAGAGCATTCTCAACTTCAGCACACTGTCTAAAAGTTCTTTGTACACTTAAATATTTAAAAAGATCGAAGTTAGTACTGTTAATGTTGTACGTTGTACAACATTACAACATTACAGTTGACTAATTATGTTGTACGTTGCATTTCTTCTTCAATAATTTAAATCTTTCTTGGTAACATTTGTATAGTTCCAAGATTAAATAAAAGTATTTATCACTCAAAATGAAAACGTCCATCTGAGAATGACTATTTTAGTCACATGTAACTTTGGCATGTAAAATTAGTTGCGGTGGTATGTCCACAGTACTATAATTTTGTAGATTCCGCAGGATAAACGAGATGCGTCGTCATCAGTCCTTTTCCTTTGATGAAAATTTGGCCCCTACACTGGACCTCATACTTGTTGCTTTCTTTTAGTATTTCAGCAACTCGCTCCGTCACCTGAAATGAGAAATAACAAAGAGATGTGACAAAGGATAATTACATAAAATAAATTTGTAACCACAAAGAAGAAAGCTAATTACGCAGTATGATATAATCAGCTTTGACTTTGGACATTGACTATTACCTAACTGTTGGAATTTAACATTTTTGAAATATATATATCCAGGGGTCGATCCAGGCAAAATTTGGGTCCCTTTTGCGGCCCCTTCACAAAATTCCACATAGTAAAAAGGGACCCTTCACAAAATTCAAATTCATAAAAAGGGGCCCATCACAAAAGTCAAATCGATAAAAAGGGACCCTTCACAAAATTCAAATTTATAAAATCAGTCCCTTCACAAGATTTTGTTTTATAAAAATGATCTTTTTATTAAATGTTTCATGTTTTCAGCATTATTTTTAATTCATGCCTTAATTTGGCTCAACGAAACTCGACAACCAGCCAGGGTAGCTCAGTGGTAGAGCATCCGTGCGTTGAGCGGAGGGCCCGGGTTCGATTCCCGGCTCTGGTATTTTTCACATAGTTGGTAATAAATAAAAATATCAACCTGTACACTCCAATTTGATTTAAATAAATATTCACGGTTGATAAATTCATGAATAAAAATTTCGAAACTCTCTTAACTTGATATTAAACATTACATAAAGTGATTATAAAAACGGTAGATTTTGCACAATATTTTACTTTTTCACAAAAATATTTTATCTTTCACAAAATAAATAAAAATTTCACAAAAATATTCTGTTTTTCACAAAAAAGGGACCCAAAAATTAAAACCTGGATCGACCCCTGATATATATAGCTTACTTGGATAGCTCCGATGACACCTGTACTGTCCATCCTACTAGCTATGTTAACCGTGTCACCCCAAATGTCATATTGAGGCTTCGATGCTCCAACAACACCTGCAAGAACTGGGCCCATGGCAATTCCTGAAATAAATAAACTAATTAATAAACAAATAAAAGGCAAAAGAACTGAAAAATGGGAAGATAAATCAAAATCAGTTCTTTACAGATTTTTGTAGTTTCGCCAACAAATTTTCTTTCTTATAATAATGTTTGAAAATCATTATATGTACACGTATGTATGTTGAAATATTTTAATTTTTTGTTATATCATCACTTTTTTTCAAAAATAGAATTTATTCTAGCATTCTCAGACTGATTCTAGTGCTCACTCTTACAACAAATACATCCTGTATTATCCGATTTCTTTTTCTCAATTTATGAGTTATGCGTACTGAAGTTTGCTTTTTGAAGTATTTTGCTTTCTTGTTTTTTGAAATAGCCTTCATCATTTTAATAAACTCAATTGTTCTCTGACTAGATCTCTTTTTTACTGGAAGTATATCCCATAATATGGGAAAATGTTTCACAATTCGTAAGTAATGTATGATTTTATTTTCTTGTTTTTAACTATAATACTGATTTGTCTCATGCATGTGTACATAAACACAATTAAATTAAATTTCCCATTTTCTTTTCTGCGAATTGCAATTATAACTATTTTCCACAATATAGGATACTATTTTATTTCAGATGATCCACTGAAATGATGATGAAACATTTATAACAGATTGAAAATTATCTTTGTGTGTAAATAAATAATCATAGTTAATTTCATCTTATTTACATAAAAATAAAAAAATAACCTGAAATACGTAGTTCTTAACATCATTTTTATGTTAGTAATCTATGAAGGTAACATGTTAATTAACAGATAATAAGTTTGGCCTGAGATTTGCACAATAAGACCTTTTTAAAGTGAAAATAAATTTTATTTTATCCAAAAGTTAGATTTATTGTTTTTCGACTGATAATGTTGCAGTGTCAGAAAAAAAGGAGCTTCCCCCCTTTAGGTGTTCCTCTAAAACAATACATTATTATTATTATTATTATTATTATTATAAGGCTTTTCGTATTCTTGTTTAGCACATTCCCCCCCCCCCCCCCCCCCTCCCCTCTATCCTTAAGTGCCATCGGTGCATACCTATCACAGTGGCATTTAACGCATCGACTGATGAAATTATAAAATTTAAATGATTTATGTATACTTTAAATTCTTTTGAATATTCAAAACAGGATCAACCCCGAGGAAGATCAAAATTGTGGTGGCATGTCTCAGGACTACCCATAAGGGAGAAGTCCAGACCATTACCAACTGCCCACTGCGTAGTTATAATGCGATATTAAACTCACTCAACTCAATTGAACTGTTCAAAAAAAAAAAAAAAAAAAGCCGATCATAAATGTTTAAAGACCAAGTGCGGTATGAGAGTCATTAGCACATACTACCTCATAAACAGGTTTTTCATGAGGGAAATTATAGAAATATCTCCGTTTGATACAATTTGCCTTATGTACATTCTTTGGTCACGAAGATTTGACTGCTAACATCTCATACAGTAGTATAAACACCTCCAATCACAGAATCGAGGTTCCAGAATATCCTCTATCTTCATTCCTTTCAAAGCCTCTTGAGATGAATTATCGCCAAATGTTGTGTCCATTGTTTACATTTGTGGATTTTGTTTATACTTAAAAATAACCATATATTCAGCTCAACAAACTCGTTCGGTAGCTTTGAGATGCAATACCTTATACTTCAGAATATACGTTCTTCCGTCTGGTAGCAGCTTAAGACGAAATTCAGTATGAGAGTCATTAGTTCATAGTATCTCATAAACAGATTATCATGAGGAAAACGGTCGAAATTTCCCCATTTGATACAATTTGTCTCACGTATATTCTTCAATCACGAACTTTCGACTGTTTGTAGCACGTTTCAGCATGAACTCCTCCAATCAGAGATCCGCGATTCCAGAATATCCTCTATCCTTTTTCCTTTCAAACATCCTTGAGGTGAATTATTGTGAAATGTTGGGTACGTTGTTTACTTTTGTGGATTTCGTTTTTGCTTTAAAATAACCTTATATACAGCTGGGGAAAACGTTTGGTAGCTTTTGAGTGGCAATATGTTATACTGGGGACAATACCTTCTTCGGTCTGGTAGCAGCTTTACATTTATAAAATAGACTTTTTAAAAGTCAGGGAATTTAAATTTTATGTTTAACATAATGAATACTATTTAACCTTTTATCTACTTACTAGCAAAGCCCCGGTTCGGGAACGAACTGAATTCCAAATGCGGGAAAAATTTCAAAATCAAACTCGAAATGTACATAACTCGGCCTGATTCTGCCTAATACGTGCCAATAGATCAAAGTTTGTTAATGAAACCATTTTTTAATTCATGAAATCAATAAAGGTCAACGAAGGCTTCTCTCTCTTCGCTGGTCACTATATTTAAAAGAAACTCTTTTCTATATCGCTTTACAAACAAAAATAAAATTTAAAGAAATCGTGAAATTGTTTTAAAACCCGTTTTGGTTAGATATAGAGAGTTAAAACAGACAAAAAAAAATGAAATACTTGTTTTAGTTACTTAAGAATATTTTTTAGAGATATAGACAATAAAAACTATGCATATCTCCTCATCATAGTAAATTAGTGAGGATTTAGTAAGGCGGTACTTTAGTATACCAGTGATACACAATGGAACGAAAAAAGATATTGAGACCTTAAAAAATTGTAAAAAAGTATTTACTTTTTATATTCCTTAAATTTTTGCAAGATTGATGGTAGATTCTTCTTGAGGTAATATAGGAATTTCAACACACATAAAGTTTGTAAAAAATGACAAGCAAAACCAGCTCTATAAAATCTTTTCTGGAACAATAGCGGCTACATGTAGAGTCTAGTACCAAGTATTGACATTAAAGTGGCGTATATACATTGTATTCTTAGAAATACAGTCGGTAACAAAAGTGTCCGAACACAAGCAAAAATTCCTCTGTAAAAAAAGTACACTTCATACGGTTTTGTTAAATAAATCCTTGTCGAATCCTGTTCTTAGTCAGTGTAAGAACATGATTCGATAAGGATTTATTTAACAAAACCGTATGAAGTGGACTTTTTTTACATAGGAATTTTTGCTAGTGTTCGGACACTTTTGTTACCGACTGTACCTTTGACATTTATCCTCACTTTTATATGCTTTTTAAACTAATGATATTTTAAAATACTGTCAATACATAAAGGATTAAAGTCTTTAAACTGGTTTCGAAAATTCAATTCCAGTGCAAATTTCGACTTCCTAAATGAGAATTGAAAAATTCTTAAGGCTTCTGAACTTTAATACTTAAAATAAATAAATAAATAACAGTAAGATTGACATGATGATTGTAAATGAAAACCTTACCGATCCTCAGATCGAATTGTTGCATGGTGTGCTTGTTTATTTCTTGCAGAGTTTCCATAATGGCCATTGCAAATTTCGTCATGACCATAACATTGTGAGTTCCATCTTCTTCAGGGCCAAAACTCTATTAACAGAAAATATAGACAATTATTCTTAAAGTCACCATTTTGCCGCACTTATGTTTAAGAATTTTACAATCACATTTTTTTTTTTTTTTTTTTTAACTCTTTTCACCAAAGTTGAAAAGTGTTTATCCCTCAAGTTTGTCTGTCTGTTTATGCTCTAACGAATGTAAATATTTTCAGAATTTTTTCAAATTGACATATGTTTTCAAGTTCACCGTGACATGTTCCCCATTGAAATTTGTATAATAGTACGATTGACTTGTGTGCACACTATCAGAAATAATATACTCAATTTTGACGATTCAGACATCCTCGGGCTTAATTTCGTTGTTTTTGACGACCATTTCGTCAAGCGATCACGTGATTTTTGAGGAAACGTGAGCTCTCAAATATTTGACGAAACTGTTTACTCACAACAACATGTGCTAGCTTTCATTACCGCCATATTAGTTTTTTTCCTGTGTTGTTTCGACTTTACGTTACAATGACTTTTATTTGCCGGCCTGGTGGGTCGGTCGGTAGGGCGCTGCCCTCTGGATTCCCACGTCCCGGGTTCGAATCGCGGTGCAGGCACGGATGTTTGTGATGTCCTATGTCTACAAAATATTCTGTGCGCTTGTTTCTGTGAATTTCTGTAAAAATATGGATCAATTGAGACAAAAATCATTGTAACTATAGGTCTCGAAGCTGTCAAATAAATGTCCAAATGAATTTTATTTGTTTGCTCTGTTTTATTTATATTTTCATTAAATATAATTAGGATTTAATGCCTAAAGAAACGAACTTGCAGGTAATTTTATAATTCTATAATTTGTATTTTATTCTGTATCACGAAACTGAGATGAAAAAAATTATCTTTACTTTTGACGAAATTCGTATGTTCAAACAAATGACGAAAGTAATTTTCTCAATTTGACGAAATAAGAAGGAGAAAATATTTTTTTATTTTTGACGAAATTCGTATTCTCAAATAGGTAACGAAACAAATTTCGTCAATTTGACGAAATGTTCGCTCGGAGCATACCCCTAGGAACACTTTCGTCAAAAACGAAGAAATTTCCGTGAAATTTTAGTATCCATTTCTGAGAGTGCAAGGATACCAAAAAGAATCCCAAATGCATCGTATTCTATGAGAAGCATTTCTATAGAACATATCTATTAGTTGGAAATTGTTACAACTGCATTTTCGTTTGTTTCATACTTTTTAACATCTTCCAACAACTTTTAAGAGTGATTATGATTTCAGTTAGACTTTCTTTTCTGTCTGTTTGCCCGTTCGCACTCTAATTTCCTTTAATATTTATACCGATTTGCAAACTTGTTGGATTTTTGAATACTAGTAAATTTTAACAGAAATATCCACTTGATATTTAAGTAAAAATTTTGTGATTAAATAATCCGGAGAAAACTTTAAGAGGTTAGTGGTATGAAATTGCCGGAATGGTTGGCAGCTTTGTTTATAGGAGGCCTTAAAATTAATTTATGTTATTGATTTAAACGGATTGTGTACAGGGACTCTCAAAACATTTACGATGAATTACGGCCTATGAGAGGCGCAATTTTCAAAGCATATTTTAATATATTTATACTATAAATAACAGAACAAAATCAATACGTATTCTTAAAATACACAAATTCTTGAAAAAAAAAAAAAAAAAAAAAAAGATTAGGGAGTAAAATTTTGATTAAATTACGATTGGTTTATATAGCGCCCCACAATATTGCTTTGATTCATTATGAAATATAGGGAAACTATTAAAAGTGCAGGTGTTTAACAAAATAATGGAAACACTTTCATTTTTTTTATGTATTGTCAAACATCTAAAAAAATACTTAATGTGTTGGTCTTGAATTTTGGGAATGAGGAAAACATGTCTTTCCTCATAGTTTTCAACAAAGATTTTGTCATAAACGCCTTTAGGAGGCGAACAACAAATACAATAAAATAAAAAATATTTATGATTACCCTGTATTTGTAAGTGTGCCCATTCATCTGCAAATTTTAAATGTGGTTATGAATGTTATAGTTTATACGTGTGTAGAGTTTATGCATGTAGAGTGCATGTATCACCCGAGAAGCCATCTTGAATTATTATGTTTGCAGAATCAAGTATGGGTCTGTGAAGATTTGTGATTCTTTGTTCTTGTTAAATATTTTCATTCACTGTCACCACGTTTTAACTTTTGTTTTTAATGTTACAATGAAATCACAAATTAATGACAAATTCTTTTGAAAATTAAATTTTCCAAGCTAAATTAAAAAAGAATAATTTTGGTGTAGGTGGTTATCGTAAAGTAAACAAAGACAAGCTTAGTATTTTGTAATTACCCTTTCGTCATTCCCTTGGACTTAGAAAGTTGTGTTTATATAAACTACTTACATAGAATATACACTGTGGTGATATCATTTACCATACTGAAGTGCCTTCTGTCAAATTCTTTACATTACGATTTACCTTTGCTCAAGTGGCAACAGCTGAAAAAGATTTGAACAAGGAACAATGGATTTTCGCATTGAAGATTCGGCACCATTTGTTTTACTTTTGTTTTCTCGTTAATAAGATTATTTAAAGAAATTTGTTCTACGCAGTTTATCAATAATACATTTGACATTATTCAACAAACTTCATACACAATAAAAAAACTTCAGAGTAATTTTGAGAAAAGAAAATAATTTTTAAAACTGCTTGTACCTCGTGCGAAGTTCGACTAGAATTTCTTCCCGGTTGCAGCCCAGCTGCAGCCATATAAGTACTTCCTATCGTTTTGATTTTCTCCAGCTTCAAGAATTGAGGCTCATACAACAACTGTGAATAAAATAGCGAAAAATTAAAGCACATTCGCTAGTGTAACAGAAGAAAAAATTCTTAAATTTAATTTTCAATAATGCAAATTAAAAAAAAAAAAAAAAGTTAAAATTACAATATATATATATATATATATATATATAGTGAATTTTGACTATAACTTTTCAATTCTGAAAGATAATATCATTAAAATCTTTGGATCATATAAAAGTTTTCAATAAAATAACATAATATATACTAATGTTAATAAAGTATTTAAATTACTATATAAGAAATTTTACAGTGATGTAAATAAAGCCTAACACAAAAACGAATACACAAACAAATTCAAGTAAACGCCAGAACTAAAATATAAAAACAATACGAAGCAAAGGATGATAATTCATAAAATAAAAGCATTAATGAATTTAATATTAATCATGGACAAAACTGAATAAAAACACAATAATTGTACAGAAACAGTATAATATATTTATTTCACGCAAGTTAGAAAGGAAAAAATGTCAGTTTAAAGTAAATGCATTATTTCGATAAATAAATAGATCGTTGTTCATGCTTCAAAAAAAAAAAAAAAGAGTTATCAAACTACTGGAGTTAGGATATAGAGTTTAGGGTCTCGTTCTACGGTCTTTTTTTGCACTTTAAGGTTTATTAGACCGGGACCTACGGTTTAAAGTGTATTTCGAACCTATGTGAATATCCATGCCCAAACCAGGATTCGAATCCGGCACTTGATAGCTGAAGGCTGGTGCGCTAACCATTTCCGAAATGCTAGTTGTGTAGTACTATTTTACATAATGCTCTGGTTTTCCTAGGGTACTTGTTACACTAATTTTATGTAGTTAATTTTTTTATGTATTATTATGTAGTTTTACTATGTATTATTATGTAGTTACTCTATTTTTATGTAGTTTTTCCAGGATCCCATTAGTGAAAAATTACTCTTAAAAATATTGACTAGAAATCTTTAAAAATATGCAAACATGCTTTTTGCCCGTAGTTTCCAAAATTTCAACTTTCTAATTTCTAAATAAAGTTTAGAAAACTTTAGTAGACACTCTAATCTATAAACTAATCTGTTACATTAATTTTCAAGGACTAAATACGTTGAAAATTACTGAAAAAAATAGCTAACATCTCCAAAAAATTCGAATGTGCAGCTCTAATGCGACGTAAAACCCATTCAACCAACTAACCCAAACAACTCGGGAGAATTAGCAATTATGCATTGCACATCAGTGTCGGAAATCATTCCTTGTGGGGTAATCAATACACTTTTGTAACCAAAATTTATATTTATTACAAAAATAAGAATTCTTAACAAAATTATCACAGATATTTTAGTATTCTATAGGTCTTCTTAAACGTAGGTTCGAAGAGAATTGCCTTGTTTTTGTTTGAAGAATTCAAGTTCTAGTCAGTACCTATTCTTAAGAGGCCACTGTAGCCCACAGATTATTATACAGATAGGACACTCCCGTATATTCTTCGGTAACCAAAATTTGACTGCAGCGACCCTATTGTCAACGGCTGTAAGTTTCTCGAGCTCTCCAGCTTACGCAAACGCTCGTCTTATTTTCATTGTATCTATGTTCATATCGTAATACTAGTGCAACGTTAAACCTAACATCCAACCAACTAACCGTTGTATTGATGTTTACATTTGGACTTTGTTATTGTTTACGAATTTGATTGTCGAAAGCAATTTATTTTAAGGAGCAAGTACTAAATATTAAGCAAATAAATTTCGAAAATATACATAAACCAGAAATATTTTTGTTTGTTATATTAATTTGTACACTTGAAAACGAATGCGTTTGGCAATTTTTATTTTCAAACATAATAAAAATTAGTTTTATTTCTTAGAAAATAGCTGTGAATGTTATGATTTTGTGAATTTAAAAGTAGCAGAAAAAGTGAAGGAAAGAAAACTACACGTATTCGTTTGGCAACTTTAATATTGTTTACAAACTTGATTGTCAAAAGCAATTTATTTTAAGGAGCAAGTACTAAATATTAAGAAAATAAACTTTGAAAATATACATAAAATAAAAACATTTTTTCATTTTAAAGCATTTTGTATTATTTAAACCAAGCAACGTTAAATATTTATTGATTTTATACCATACTGCTATTACAGAATTACAGTTTGTAATTTTAATTTGTACTTGAATATGAATATGTTTGACAAAGCATATTTTTAAACATTATAAAAATTAATTTTTATTTCTTAGAAGAATACCTGTGAATGTGTTGAGGATAATTTTGTGAATTCAAAAACAATAGAAAGTGAAGAAAATGAAAACTTCCCATACTAACCTGCTACTAACTACTCGCGAAATAGAAAAACAATTTTCGACCAAAGATGCTATTCATGTAGACTTAACACATGTAGTTCCCCTCCGTTGACACTAGTGGTGCTACTATATTTCCGGCTCGCGTTTTAGCTTCACTGTCCTATCTGTATGATAATCTGTGCTGTAGCCTAGTTGGTAGAGCGTTGAGCTCAGAGAATTGAAGGTTTGATTGATAGCACATATACATCAGATTTGTATGCTTGACACGAAGTCCGCTTGTAAATCTTCGGAGGGTTTGATACTCGAGTTGACCGAAGTCCCTCATTTGCATTAATTGTAGCTGATGCAGGTAAAATTTGTCGTAACTGGAATATCTATGCACCTTAAAATTAATACTTCTCGGAGTTATTGAAGCAGGTGGGTGGGCATCCCCTTCATTAAGGATAAATTATAATGGCATATCTTCGGATCATCCCATAGTGGTGAATTCCAGATCGTACCAGATTCCTCACCACGTAGCTCTAGTGTGACGTAGAACTCATTCAATCTCAACCTTAACCTATTTTTAAGTTAGAAATAACCGACATATTTTTTGAACCGTATCTTCATAATTTATTTTTGTTTTGTTTTGGGAGATGTGCTGTTGATTAATTCTTTTTCTGCTTCATCTTAAAAAAAAAAAAAAAAAAAAGGAGAAACTTTGGCATTGATAACACATATATATCGGATTTGTATGCTTGACTAAAAGTCCGCTTGTAAATCTTCGTCAGATAAAGAAAGATAGCACATGACATAATTACAATACGAAGAATTGGAAAAAACAGCCAGGGCCTCACGGGAATCGAACTTCTCTCCTACGCTCGAAGGCGATTAACAGTGTGGTGACATATCCACTCGACCACGGAGGGCCGGAACTTTGGTATAATTGGTTAGAACTGATTTAAAGTAGCAGGCGTTACCTTGTCGAAGTCGCAGATGATTTCATGAAGAACTTGTAGGCATTTCCTTCCTTCATCATTGAGCAGAGACTCACTGTAGAAATCCATGTAGTTGGGAATGGATGCGAACATCACTGCCACAGAACTGTACTCCTCATGGTAGAGGTCCAACTGTCGATAAAATAAGAAAAACTAAAATTTAAATTTATTGTTAACATAACAAAATGTTATAAATAGCACTATAAATTTGTGTTCGGAGACTCCTCAAAGAATTCTGATTATTTACAGTCTATGAGAGGATTTTATTTTAAACACTTTAAAATCTATTTGAATACCTTTATATTGCGTAAACAAAACGTACATTTTATAAATACATCATACGGTGAGTATACAGTTTTTACAATATTTTTCAGGGCTACGCGAAAGCAATCGATTTTATACTTCCCTTTAGAAGTAAAGCTATATATATAGCCAGTAACAAAAGTATCCAAACACTAGCAAAAATTCCTATGTAAAAAAAGTACAGTTAATACTGTTTTGTTAAATAAATCCTTGTCGAATTATGTTCTTAGTCAGTCTAAGAACATGATTGACAAGGATTTATTTAACAAAACAGTATTAACTCTACTTTTTTTTTATATAGGAATTTTTGCTAGTGTTCGGATACTTTTGTTACCGACTGTGTATATATATAGCTGTATAGCTATTTAGAAGTAAAGCTATATAGATTGTTTCCTAAAGGAAACAATCTCGTAAAAGCTATCTATATAAAAGCTATAATTAAAAGTAAAAGCGTATTCAAATTGAAAGTAAAGCGTATTCGTAAAAGTAAAACCGTATGTACACTGCGTAAAAAAAGTAGAAGGACAGTCGATTTTTGTAGATTATTTTCTGTATTTTTATCCTGGCTTTTAGATTTTTATACAGATTTTGTGTAACAAAGTTTTTTTTAATTTCACGTAAAAAGGAAATTTCTACTACTAATGCTAATTAGTGGATTGTAAACAAACTAGCACCCATGATTTTGAGAGTGTAAAAAAAGTAGGACACTTTGCAAAATTTGTTATTTGATGGATTGTGCACCAGTAAAAAGTAAATATTGAATTTTCATTGAGTGCTTTTGATGAGGAAAACATATTTTGTTAAAAATTGAATTGTTATTTTCTTTTTAGACTGCCTAGAAGAATATTTTAAAATTATTTCCAAAAGGGACAAATTGTTGCATATAAAATTAATGTTAAAGGGGCTAGACAGATTGTTCGTATACTGCGCGTTAGCCCCAATACACTTTCTAACATTATCACAAAGTCAGATAGAAATAGGAAAAGAAAGATGACTGGTAGGCCTAAAAAGTTAATGCTTTGCGATGAAAGAACACTTGCTCATGAGCTTAAAAAGAGCAGTGGTAGTATCGAAAAGACCCCAAATCAAGCAGGACTTACTCATGTGTCAAGGCAAACAGTTTACTACAAGCATCAACCAAAAAAAAAAAAAAAAAAAAAAAAAACAGATTGATTACTGTTATCATGGGTTAAAAAACACGAATCATGTACCTCAGATGGGACTTTAATAATATTTTCAGACGAAAAGAAGTTTAATATAGACGATTTAGACGGTTACCAATAATGCTGGCATTGTCTAAAGAATGTAGAAGAATTTTATTCAACTCCATAAATGATGAGGGGTGAGGGGTGAGGATCTAATAATCAATTGCGTATGAAAGAAGAACAAGTCTGATCTTTTTCAGTCGTATGCAGAAACATACAGGCTATATTGAAGTACTGAATTCTGAGCTGATGTTTAAACAAGTTGAAGCTGCCATTTACATCCCCATAGAGTTAAAAATTGGTTTGCTGCAAATAATGTGCAGGCTCTACCACAGTCAGCTAAAAGCCCAGATCTTAAACAAAGTGGGAAACATCTAATCAATGCTTGCTCGTCAAGTATATGCTAGTGGGAAAATGTTTAAATTCCTTACTGAGCTTCGAGTAGCTTTGAACAGCTCATAGGCTAATTTTTGCCAAACAGGAATCCAATCTTCGTATGATTCACTATCAAATAGAATATTAAAAGTCATAAAAGCCGATGGAAAGAATATTCCTTATTAAAATTGCTTGTATTTTATATTTTGTATTACTGTCCTTCTACTTTTTTTACAGAGTTAAAAGAAGTAGAAACTATTTTTGTTGTCATTAATAATTTATTTTTGGAAATCATGGTAATGATACTGATATTTTCTTGCTAAATGATCTGCAAAATGTTGCACATAAAAATAATTTCATTATAAATAAAAGATACCCTTTATTTTTAAAAATATCTAGTGTCCTTATACTTTTTTCACACAGTGTAATTAAAAGTATAAGCGTATTCGTAAAAGCTATAATTTAAATGGTATTAATAGCGCTACTGGTTTGGTACAAGATTTCAAAAAATAATTTGGATACATTACAGTCTTTAAAAGGTATTTCTTTAGAGCATATTCAATATGCTCTACACAATATGCTCTACTAATATACTGTACAAAACATAACAAACATAACATATATTATTCAGATGCACAAAAGAATTTTTCTTATAGAATATTTTATAATTAGCATTGATTACAACAGTTCATTTGTCTGTCAATCTGTCAAAGCTCCACTTTCCGTAAATGCTTGTGAAGTGCCTTGAAATTGATATACGTTTTTAGGTTTGATGCGAAGTGCGAAGTTTCTTGCTGAAAGTACTATAAATGTCACTACATGGGTATAAATGGGTTTATGTACAGAGACTCACAAAATAATAAAAATCCATTTCGGTTCTATGATAAGTGATTGACTGTATCAAAATCATTTTTTTTTTTTTTTTTTTGGTAAAGGGGAAAAAAAAAAAAAAAAAAAAAAAAAAACGGAAATTTTAAATTAGGAAATATTTAAAAAAGATGCTATTTGGTATTGAAGCAATTTTCATTTTTCATTAAACTTTTGTACTACCGTTTTAGCAAATAAAATTATATTGAATTATTAGGTATTTTAATTTATTTTATTTCATAGACAAAGTAGGCTGTTTCAATTTGGATACAGTCGGTAACAAAAGTGTCCGAACACTAGCAAAAATTCCTATGTAAAAAAAGTACACTTCATACGGTTCTGTTAAATAAATCCTTATCGAATCATGTTCTTAGACTGACTAAGAACAGGATTCGACAAGGATTTATTTAACAAAACCGTATGAAGTGTACTTTTTTTACATAGGAATTTTTGCTAGTGTTCGGACACTTTTGTTACCGACTGTACATCTAAGCCGAAAAGTGGCCCTATGATGTAGATTTTCCCAAGACATATTAATTTTCCAAACAATTAATATATTAGACTAAGATATTTTGATGACCACAGTATAGGCTCAATTTAGAAACTAAAATTTAGGTTAAGTATAATAAATATATCATAGTTAATATAACCATATCTTATATTATTAAAGAAAAACCAGTATGTTGTGGCCGCCACAAGACTTTCTTCTATATTTTCCTATACAAATTCACTAAGTGCAAATAATTTATTAAAACTATTATTTATTAAAATTACCTAACATGATGAATGCAAATGATTTTCATCTTTGAGAAAATTAACACAAAATATCCAAAGAAAGACAGTTTTATCGTCTATAAATGACATCTAAAAAAATGCTTTTTTATAACGGTTATCTCACATATCAAGTTTCGCACAGTTATATGTCATTCAAGTTGAGATATAGCCTTCTCGTTATCGAGGAAATTTCCAGTGTAGCAACGCCACCTATCGCCCTATAAGCATACAACCTATCAGCATAATGTCTCCTACCGGCCTTCTCACATACCAAATTTTGTTTGATGATACGCAACAGAACTTGAAATATAGCCTTCTCTTAAACTGCGAAAATCGCTGAGTAGCAGCGTCACCTGTTGAGCAGTTGACACCCAAAGTTGATAGGCACTAATTTATATTAAGGTGCATCTACATATAAATTTATATGCAATTCTGTGCAGTAGTTCCTGATATATAGCCTTCACTTAAATTGCGAAAATTGCTGTATAGTAGAGCCACCTGTTGGCCGATAAGCATTCAAATGAAATCAGCATAATGTATCATAATGACCTTCTCACATATCAAGTTTTGTTTGATTATACGCAACAGAACCTGAGATATAGCCTCCCATTAAATTGCGGAAATTGCTGTATAGCAACGCCACCTGTTGAGCGGTTGACACTAAAAGTTTATAGGCACTAATTTAGATCAAGGTGCATCTACATATAAATTTATATACAATTCTGAGCAGTAGTTCCGGAGATACCGTCGCCACAAAATTTTTGTCACACACACAGACGGACAGACGTTTTCTAAGAAAGATCAAATCATGTTCTAGACTTCTCAAAACGTGTAAATCCGTTGAAAACCAGAAGTCGAAAATTTTTACGAATCCAATACTTTCTTCTATTGAATATAGAAGAAAGTAAAAAAGAATCAAATTTCTTTATGAAGTCTACCAATTTTTAGAAGTAAATCCTTTTCATTTTTTTATGAATCTGTTAGATGACACTAAAATAGGTGAAACACTAAAAATGCCGGTAAATTCCGTTTTTAACCCTTTCACTGCCTACCCCCCGCAAATATTGCCCGCCCTCTGTTGCCTGTTTTTATAACTAATCATTAGCTAAGGGTGGGGCTTAGTTGCAACACAGCTGATGACATCATGAGTGAGAATTGAGTAAACACCGGAAACGAGTTATCTCGTCAGTGGTTGTTATAGCTGAGCCATTTTCAATTTCAGTGTATAAATTTGTTTATTATTTATCCTCTATTTTTTGTAAGTTCACGTGCTGAACAATACGTCAAAGAAAAAAAGCGTTAAATGAATTTAATGCTTTTAATTTTTATGTAAAATATGAGCGCGTGCTATCTTCAAAATTTGTTAAAATGTAAAGATTATGTGATGCGTGTGGCATCCACAGTTTTGTTTTTTAATTCAAGAAATAGAACAGAATAAAGTTAGCAACGAGGTTAGTTGCATTTTTTCATATAGTTTGAGTTCTTAATTTTAGTGAACTACTTTTTACCGTAGGAATAATCTTACTATGTTTAATGTTATAGGGAATTATTATACGAGCATAAGTGATGCTACTTTAATAACTTTAAAGTGTAAATAAGTAGTATTGGCGTCCGCTTTTATACAGTTTAATTTAGTAAGAGAAAAGCTAGGAATTTGCGGTGCTTATTCCGTTGCTTTACATAAAAATACTGGAGTCCACAGCGACAGGACCGTTCAAGTGAAGTAATGGGGGGTGGCTTCATGGTGGGGTGGCTTCTGGGAGAGGCTGGTTAGGGTAATAAAAGACCTTCTTAAAAGAGTCTTAGGACGCGCCTGTCTTACGTACGAAGAAATGACAACTCTTTTAGCTGATGTTGAAAGTGTAGTGAATTCAAGGCCTCTAACATATCTTTCTGAAGATGCGACTGTAAAGCCTATCTCCCCATCTATGTTTCTTCAGTGGTGATTTATAGCAAGCAGACGACTGATGAGATAACTCGTCAGTGGCAGGGAAAGGGTTAATGATTAGGATTTTATTTTCTATTTGTAAAATTTAAGCAATTTTATCAAATATAACTGTTAAAAGGTGAAAAAAGAAAGTGAGTGAAATATAATATTTTGGCTATTTTTATTTCAATTAAATGTAGCGATCGGTTTTGACCATAAGCGATCGGTAATAAACTTTCAGTACATCATTAATAACCGGTATGAATAGTTAAGTAGTATTGTAAATCATGAAATTCTTAAAAAAAAAAAAAAAAAAAAAAAAAAAAAGCTCGCTAATTCTTTCCAATGGAATAAATAATAATAATCAAATTTTATTATTAGTATTATAATTACTCATTTAAATGTAAATCTACTAACTTAGTAAGGGTTCATATGTTGCGGGAAAAATATATTTTTCACAACAGTATGATTTATAACTGACGTCTAAATGCTTCCATTCTTTCGTAAGACAATACTAATAAAACTACTATAAAACTATTTTCTTAGCAAAAGGTTCATATATTGCGGGAAAAACATATTTTTATAAAAGCGTGATTTTTAACTTACGTCTATATGTATGAATTCTATCGTAAGATAATATTAATAAAACTACTCTAAAATTACTTTCTAAGGAAAGGTTCATATGTTGCGAGGAAAATATATTTTTCATAACAGCTTAACTTCTAACTTACACTTGAAGTATGAATTCTTTTTTAAGATAGTTTTGGTAAAACTACTGTAACATTACTTTCTTAGGAAAGGTTCATATGTTATGAGGAAAATATATTTTTACAACAGCGTGACTTCTAACTTATACCTAGATGTATGAATTCTTTCGTAAAATAACATTGTTAAGACAACTTTCTCAGCAAAGGCTCATATGTTGAGGAGAAAATACATTTTTCCCAACAGCATGACTTTTAACTTACGTCTAGATGCATGGATTCTTTCGTAAGATAGTACTGGGCCACGTGCACGGGAAGTATGTTCTGTAGAAGAGTTCTGTTTACTAGACCCATAGTCGTAGCTTCTTCTTGCTCTTGTTTCAGCTTCCTCTTCCATAGATAATCTAGACGCCCTATGTACTCCACCTGTAACGAATATTGAAAATTGAGAAGTACAGAATGAAAAATGTTAATTGAAAAAAATACAGTCTTTTTGTAAATTAAAAAGAGTCACAGAATAATTTACGATTTTCGTCGTAAGTTTAAAAGTAATTTATTTATTTCCATCTATTTTTGATATATCATAATGTATTAATCAAGTACATTTATATGATTACTCTTTAAATTATATACACACTGTAAAAAATAGGTTCTTAAAAATAAGTATATACTGTCTCAAAATAGCCCCGAAACAATATATACTTAAATTTTAAAACCCATGTACTCATTTTTGAGTACATTAACATGTCAAACATGGGGATATTGGGATTCTTATTGGTCAACCCCATTTTTAAGCATGTCAATATACTCAAAAATGAGTACATGTGTTTTCAAATTTGAATATATTATTGTTGTATATATATTGTTCCGGGGCTATTTTGAGACAATATATACTTATTTTTAAGAACCTATTTTTTACAGTGCACAATTGTCATTCCATGTCTTTGTAAATTATAAATTCCTGGGTTATTGAAATACATTTACTATATAGTGCAATAAGTAATTTAAAATTAGAGTGTACGGTTTACATACCTGTCTATCTAACAGATGAAGTGTGTACAGTATTACAAGCAGACACCAATACTGATCAGTTCCAGGTGGCATCTCACTCCTGTTAATGGACAAGATGGCAAAAGAAAACAAGAAATAAGTAAAAATCGAAATTTACATACTCAAACATCAATACATACAAGTACACCTTTGTGCGCCCACACACGTATTATCTGTCCACGGATAATGTAAAATTTTGGTAAACGGCCAATAAGAGTCAAATCATATATAGAAAACAATTTAGTAAGGGTGGAAAATTAAACGGAGGGAACTTTTTTATTTATCTTGCGTATTTATATTTGGTCCAATTAATTTTTCTATTTTCATCACCTCTTTGTCCTTTGTAGTATTTTTATACACATCTCTCTCATTTTAAATATTTATATTTTTTTCAATATTAATCGTATTTAATCAAATGTTCTAGAACATTTTCATTATATTTTATCATCTACAAGATAAAGTAAATATTTTTTTTTTTTTTTTTTTTTCAGTACTTTTATCTTCTGCAATTGTAATGTGTAGACGAAGATGGTATGAAAGTGAAATTTTATTATTGTAATTATAATTTTCATTTTGAATTTCTTATATATATATGAAAGATATAAAATATAATGGATAAAAAAGAGGTAAGAAATAAATTAATATTTTTATATTTTAAATTATTGTTTTTACATTCTAGGGTATTCTTTTTAGATGGCAAAAAGAATTAAAAGAAATTTCATATTAGATTATAAATTACTCTAAAAGTATAAAATATAACGAAAGGAAATTGCAATCGCGATCATCATCATTTGAAAAGAAATAAACGAATTAATCATTTAAGTTTTTTTATATCAGGAAATATCCTATAAATAAATTTAATGAGCAATAGAAAAGTATCTGGACGCCGGAAAGATTTAATTAAAAGAATAAAAGATTTATGATTCTAAATTAAGGGTTGATTATTTATGTCAAAAAGAGAGCAATAAATAATTGTTTTAATGACTTGGCGAATTGGCGAGTAAAGAGTCATTAGGGTTCCAGACGGACTGGAAGAAACGAAAGTACAACGAATGAGAAATAATGGGTAGGTGTTGCTATTAGAGAGGTAGCTAATTAAAAGAAAATGGGATGGGTTTAGAAAAATGCCAAATAACACCAAAAATTAAGGGTTTAAAAGGTGGAACTCGTCAAAATTCGGGATCTTTCTTGATTAGCTCTTGCCAGTAAAAGCTTGCAACTCTGCGCCACCGAATTTGAAAGTTACGTGCGAGGTCGGACACCGACGAAGTCCGGTCAATGTAGCGGGACTGATTTCAAGACCCCACCAGTCTTCATTGCCTTAAAAGACTCGGATCCCCAGCCCTGAAATGGATTTCAAAAAAAGAAGTTTCCAGTTAGCCTGAGTAGATTATTTATGTGCTCCACGACTGTCATCTAGGAATGTGTCACACACACACATATATATATATATATATATTGTCTTATTTAGTAATTTTTAAGGAATCAGATATATTCATCAGCCATAATCGTACAATAGCAGCTTCACTTTAAAATATCTTTAGTAAATTTGTCAGTTATTTTTCAATTGATATAACTGAACTTTGAAAGTTTATGCTTTCCAAAAATCTGACAGCCCCTGTCGCTTAATACAGGCCTGCACAACATACGGCCCTCCAGCTCCTAGTTCGTGATCCGCAAAGTCATTTTTTAATCGAAAAATAAAATTTATATATTTTTTCAGATTTAATGTGGTATCGTTAGAAAAATTTTAATTATACGCCTATAGATGTCCGCAACAATTCAGCTACGTTTAACCAACCCTTCAGTAATCACTCACTTAAAACAAGCAGTAAATATCTGGAGGCTTCTAGAAAGCGCCCCGTCAAAGGCTATACATTTGTCTAAACTTCTCGGACGAAACAACATCATTATTGGTATTCTTTAACCACATTTCTTGCGACCATGGAAGCCTCTGCGCCAGTGCGGACGCAACGAGTCCAGTGTTAAGATAGGGGAGAGGACCTTTGTTGATGAGAGAAAATAGGCGATAAGGGAATACAGAATGACTGAATGTTTACCAAATCCCAACCTGTCGGTCAATTTGGTATCCCTCGAAGCCTTTGGAATAGTCCTCACTGCTAAACGTAGGAAACGTGGTACTCTGTACTTGATTAATGTGATTGTTTTTTTGTGAATATTGCCCACTGCTTTATGGTCGGCGTAATCTTCTGACAAGTGAAATTATTCAGTTCTCAGCATTAGAGATGTTAGTATAATATTTATCATTTTATGTTGGTCAATATTTTAAATATGCACCAGTTACATGCACCACATACGATGATGGCAAGCAAAAAGAAAAAAAAAAATGTTTTATTTTGTTCTTTAGTTTTTTTTTTAGTATTCAGCTTTCCTTAGTACTCAGCGTAAATTCGTGGATGATGTATTATCATTACTAATGTTATTCAGTAAGAAATATTATCGTTAAGCCCATTTATTTTACCGTTAAATGATAAGAATTTTGAATTAATCGTTTTTATTTTCGTATGGCGTTATGACAATAGTCGTAACAAAGATCAAAATAGAAATAACAATGCGATATTTTACACAAATGAAAGGGAATTTTAACACTAATCATTGCGCGTACTTTATTCGTACCAAGAAAAATAAGGATCAAAAGATAGACTTCTTTCATCCAACTTTTCACCCGTCAGTTTTAACCTCTACGGTGTTTCAGCCGAGGAAAAATCGGCGCTAAAGTTGGCTCAGAAATTGGTTGTTTCAAAAGTCGCTATGTCTGATAAGGCCTTTAGGGAGCAATTACTTTTTAAAAATAAATTTAAATATTTATTTTAGAGATTGAAAATTTGAGTCATAAGTTTACTTGATGAAATAAAGTATTTAAATTTAACTTAAAAAAAAAAAAAAAAAAGGTCACTAAGCCATAAGGCGATATATTAAAAGGAGACTTGGCGCTGGATTATTAAACCAATAAAAATTACAACGTTAGGAACGCCGAAGAGAAAAAATATGGGAAGCATTCAGCTGTTTCGGTAGCCTTTTGCGTACCGTCTTCAGTGCATAAAGGTATCTGGAACTGGAGAAGTGCTCATATATATATAATATAGAAGGTGGCCACTCTCCTCACCTTTCCCGCAATCCTACTGGTTGAACAGAATTCGGTCCCTCTTCTATTTATATGAGCCAGTGGCGGCTCATGCACCGAAAATAGGTGAAGAGCTCAAAAATAATATTTAAGTACTTTTAATCATAATTTTTTATTAAGCATAGTTTTAAATAAAATTAACTAAAAATACTTATTTAAATGTAAATTTATATTCTATAAATTAATACAGCGTAAAATACAGTGTGCCTCTTCACCAATTTTCGGTGCACGAGCCGCCACTGATATGAGCACTTCTCCAGTTCCACATTCTCAGAAATAATATACTCAATTTTGATGATTCAGACATTCTCGAGCTTAACTTTTTGCCTCGGCTCGTTTTTGACGACCATTTCGTCAAACGATCACGTGATTTTTGAGGAAACGTGAACTCTCAAATATTTGACGAAGCTGTTTACTCACAATAACATGTGCTAGCTTTCATTACCGCCATATTGGTTTTTTTCCTGTGTTGTTACTTTCCGAACACTATAGTGAGGAAAGTATTGTAATCATGTCAAAAATCCGAATTCGAGATTTTGATGTTTCTATACGTTTTGAGGTCCCCTGAGTCCGTTTTCACTATTTTTACGATGATGTATGTATGTGTGTGTGTATGTGTGTATGTGTGTATGTGTGTATGTGTGTATGTCTGTGGGTGAACACGCTAGCGTCTAAACGCTTCGTTCGATTAACCTGAAAGTTGGTACGCATATTGTAAGTCACCATAGTACGAACCCTATAGATTTTGGTGAATCTAGCACTTATAGTTTTTTTACAGGGACACAAAGAAAAATTCTTTATCATTATGGCCTATGGGAGCAAAATCTTAAAAGTGCGATAGCATCTAAACGCCTTATTCAATTGAGCAAAAATTTTATACTCATATTATAGATCACAAATACTCAATCTGTATAGATTTTGGAGAATCTAGCACTTATAGTTTTTTTACAGGGACACAAAGAAAAATTCTTTATCATTATGCCTATGGGGCCAAATTTTTAAAAATGTGATAGTGTCTAAACGCCTTATTAATCCGAGCAAAAAAATTGTACACATGTTATAGATCACAGTTGAACTAACTGTATAGATTTTGGTGAATCTAGCACTTACAGTTTTTTTACAGGGACACAAAGAAAAATTCTTTATCATTATGGCCTATGGGACTAAATTTTTAAAAGTACGATAGCATCTAAACGCCTTATTGAATTCAGCTGAAAATTTATATGAGTATTATAAATCACTGTTGCACTAACTATAAGCATTTTGGTGAATCTAACATTTATAGGTTTTTACAGGGACACAACGAAAATTTCTTTGTCATTATGATCTATGGGCTCAAAGTTCAGTAGCGTTAAATAAAACAACGTGTAATAGATGGAGAAAAATACTCAAACACTCTATTATGGTTTTCTCTCTTTTGTTTGTTTAACAACTACTCTTTCTTTACTTTATCTACAAAACTGTTAATTACTCAATGTTCGGAAAGTCGAGTGGAGTCACTCCAGATTTTTTCGACTTTACGTTACAATGACTTTTATTTGCCGGCCTGGTGGTTCGGTCGGTAGGGCGCCGACTTCTGGATTCCCGGGTTCGAATCGCGGTGCGGGCATGGATGTTTGTGATGTCCTATGTCTACAAAATATTGTGTGCGCTTGTTTCTGTGAATTTCTCTAAAAATATGAACCAACTGAGACAAAAATCGTTGTAACTATAGGTCTCAAAGCTGTCAAATAAATGTCCAAATGATTTTTATTTGTTTGCTCTGTTTTATTTATATTTTCATTAAATATAATTAGAATTTAATGCCTAAAGCAACGAACTTGCAAGTAATTTTATAATTTTATAATTTGTATTTTATTCTGTATCACGAAACTAGGATGAAAAAATGTATCTTTACTTTTGACGAAATTCGTATATTCAAACAAGTGACGAAAGTAATTTTCTCAATTTGACGAAATAAGAAGGAGAAAATATTTTTTTTATTTTTGACAAAATTCGTATTCTCAAACAGGTAACGAAGCAAATTTCGTCAATTTGACGAAATGTTCGCTCGGAGCATATCCCTAGAAACACTTTCGTCAAAAATGAAATTTTCGTGAAATTTGAGTATCCATCTCTGAGAGTGCAGATACCTTTATACACTGAAGACGGTACGCTAAAGGCTACCGAAACAGCAGTATGCTTCCCATATTTTTTCTCTTCGGCGTTCCTAACGTTGTAATTTTTATTGATTTTATAAGGCGATATATTCAAAAAGTGGAATTAGAAATAGGAATTTGAAAAAAATTCATTTTTGAATGAGGTAGCCTAAAAGAGGAGAAATGAAAAATCTCTTAGGATATCGTGGAAAGAAAGAAAGGGTGAATTTGACTCATGTGCAACCTTAAGAGATGATAATACCTAATTCTGCGGACAGCCAAGACCCATGTTATTCTATGGGTGAATTTGTTTTCACAATTACTCATTACCTAATGTACTTTTTTCCCCTTTAAGTCTGTTTTCACATTCAGATAATTCATAACAGTTAAATTAGTATTCATTTACGAAAAAATTATTTATTTTTTTTTTACATTTTAATTTTGAGTTCAAAAATGCGAATTTTCCCAAAGTGTATTTTTCTCTTTTTTTAAACCCCAAAATGAAATACTAAAAATTTAAAGAAGTTGATTTTTGGAAAGTAAGTGCTAATTTAACGATTATGAGTTTTTTCTAAAACTGAAAATTGAATTAAAAAAAATATTTTAAGTAATGAGTAATTATGGGAAATTTTTTTTTCCCACAGAATAACATGGGCATCGATTGTTCACGAGATTAAGTGTTGTCCGCTTTTAACGAGCGAGTCGAAAAATGAACAGTAACAACAATAATATATAAAAAAAATACGATCATAAATTGAAATTTTTTTATGAGAAATACATTAAAAATCTTAGATAATGGAAGAAATTTAAAATTAAATTTCTAAATTTTAGACAAAGATATGCTAAATATGCTTCTTTGCTTTTATGAGACAAAATTTGTGTTATCAGTTTTTGTTGGGTCCACATCTCTTCCCTGAGTCTTCCACAGCCAATTTTAAAAAGCAATTTTTGCCATACAATAAGCCTATAAATTTAAAAAGGAGTTTATTGCTAGTAAATAGTGGTGGAAGACTTAGGGAGAAAAGATGGGTCCATACAAGCAATGTATTACGTAATTTATTTTTGATAAATCCAGTAAAATGTACTTACCAGTCTTGCAAATATGGCTTGCTGAACAAATTAGACTTTGAGTGGATGATATAGCAAAACACAGCCACTAAGCTTCCGTTGACGATGAGTTTCATGAAATAATGAATACGTAGAAAAACTGACACAGAGATCATGCACAGAATGGCACACCATGTAAAATACTGTAATAAAAAGTCATTTCAGCTGATTGTAATAATTAAATTAAAAAAATGCGAGGGAAAACAAAAGAAAAATGCGATTAAGTTAAACGTACTATTTTCTGTAGAAGACACGATGTGGTAAACTTTCATGATAATGTAAACAAACATTATTGAAATAAAGATTATAGAAATTTCACCCATAAGACTTAATGTATCCAAGTTATTTTGTGCGTACATATTAAAGAATTATAAATACTAATATTTAATCATAGAAATTGTAGGACAGTTTTTTAGGAAATGCGATAACATAACTCACATTGATAATCTGATGAAGCGACAGCTTTCGAGCTCACAATTAAAAAATAAGGGATAACCTCATTCTGCCGCCCGACCGCTGTAGGAAATTGTCGTCGGCGGACAATTTTTAGCATTAAGTTGTGTCGCTTAACTTATACTCGCTTTGGGTTGCATGTAAATGAAACTAGTGCACTGTTTCGTTATTATACGTTATAATCCTTCTCATTCCTGTATAAACTGTAGTTGATGCTACTAAAAAGCATTTTAGTCTGTGTTGATAATATATTTGAATTATTTTGGACGATTTTGTAGATTTATTCTGTATATTAAACTAAATATATGTAATTATAGGACAATGGAAATACGTATGTTATCAATAAAATTATACTTTATAAAATAATTAGTCTCGCCCAAGAAAAAATATTTGTTTATAATACTTTTATGATTCCCTGTATACAGACTATATACACATCATTTAAACACATGATTCGATATTAAATAATAATTTAATGTACTTTACACTCATTCTTTACTTTTATTCTAAAGGTATTTCTTAAAAGTACTTTTAATACTTATTTATTGCATGTTTGCTTTATAAACAAGTATAAAATAAAAGACATTGGAATTTTGACGAGTTTAAATAGCACATAATGTCCTAAAATGTCCATATCAAGCATTAATGCCAACAAACAATAACTTTTTCAAAATGAAATGATTCAATGGGCAACTGTAAAAATAATGACAATGTTAACTATATAATTTTCCATAGAATACATGATTTAATAAAACTTTTGTGATAACTTAAATTTACGTCATTAAAACGCAGGTACTGCAAATGTCACCCATAAGCCTCAATGCACTGAAGTTCTTTTATGTATAACTATAAAAATGCTATAAGTGCTACTCATTACCTTTTACATTTAACAATATGCCAAAGTAATCCTTAATAAACAGTTTAATATTTATTAATACCGTGGTAACTCAAGCATTAATTTTTAATTTTTATTTAAGTTAAAGTATAATCAGGCACACAGACAAACCAAATACACACACAATATTAAAATTTCATGTGACGAATTAAAATTGATGTGAACTTGTTACACAAGATCATATTAAGTGTGGAAAAGTATAATAATAATAATGCATTCCTATCACTCAAAAAAAAAAAAAAAAAAAAAAAAAAACTTTGTTTACATTAAAAAATAAATTAAGTAACTTAGTAATTCTTCATCCGAAATCTTTTCGACCATCTTCAGGGATGTACTTCGAGTTGTGATCGCTAGCTTTGTACTTCCGAGTATACAGCACCATATGTTATCTAAATTCTGATTTGGCTCCAAGTCATTGCAGGTGAGCTCGTTGCTCAGGATATCTATTGTTTCGTACATTACAGCATAGTTATGGTTATTGTAGTTTATATATATATATTTTTTTGAAATCGATGTTTATTTCAGAGGTATTGTTACTTTTACTTAGGCAATGGTACATACGAAATGATAAAGACCCTATAGAAATCCTCCAAACAGCAGGTATCTACGAAATCAGTTATTAAAATAAAGAAAATCAAACAGGTTACTACACAAAAATGACAAAACGAAAAATCAACAATAGGAAAATCAAAATAATATAAAAATACGGAAAAATCACCGATGCTATAACAAAAATTAACGATAATACTAAAATAAACATTGATATATAAAAAAAAAAAAAAATTACAATAAGCTTAATTACAAAGCATAACTATGCTTTGATGCACGAAACAATATATTAAGTGTAAGGGAAAGTTCTGTCGTTGTGTGGCACCCAAACAGAGTGTTTGGACACGAAACCAAGCCTTTTAATGTGATCCAAAGCAGTAGTCAAATGAATTCCAAGCATGAAGCCCACTTCTGTAGAAATTGACGTGAGATTTGTCCTGATCATACTGTAGCACTTCGTCATTGACACCTGGTGGCCTTACTGATCTGGGTTCATCTTTCAAAGAAAAATCACCCAAACGAAATTTCACAAACCCTCTTTGGCATGTTCGAGCTAAGACTACTATATAACAGGCTGAATCATTCGCCGCCATTTGTACGTCAAGTCCGTTATTGCTAAACTTAAGATTACTATATAATAGTCTTATATAGTCTCATATAATAATCTTATATGGTAGTTCGTCACTACCAAACCTAAGACTATTATATAATAGTCTTATATAATGTCATACAATAGTCATATATAATAGTCTTAGTTCGAGCTGTTACTGCGTCCTCTCCAAACACGTCACACAAGTTTTTTGTTGCCTTCATCACGTTATTCCCTTTTTAGAACTCGTACAACATACAATGTCTAAAGTGGACTTTTTCTTCACCCATGATGACAGTACTACAAGTTTGGAAAACCCCACTAAAATACGAAAAAAATGTGTGTAAATCCTCAATCATACTCTAACCTAATTGTTTAAACCAATTCAGTCGATAATCGACAACGCATAAAAGTGCACGTGTTGAAAAACGACAGAACTTTCCCTTACACCTAATAAATCCTGGCCAACAAGCATGGCATGGCTGGAATCGGAGCGGAATCCAGTCAGCATTTGGATCAGAGGTGGGGCGGTATATTTGGAAATAAAAACAAAGCTAGCAGTCACAACTTGAAGTACATTCCTGAAAATAGTTGGGCGCCTGACCGGCAAGACTTCGGATAAAAGAGCAACTAAGGTGTTTAACTTAATATTTTATAATAATAATAAGATTATAGGGTTATATGGCAGATGCGTACAAGACATTTCGGTACAAGCTGAAATTAGTGACACTTGCGTACAAGTCCAGGTGTTCCAAACATTACAGATATGTTTTCGAAAAATCAAGTGGCACTTCCGTACAAAATTTGTTTCGCTGTATTTTTAGTTTGTAACACAAAGGGGTTGTATCCATATGTTAAACTTGAAGAGAAATACTCTTATATAAATACGTGAATTTTCTCGTATGCATGTAGTCTTGCGACTGACAAAGTTATGAGCTTAACGCATATAAAAGTTGCAAGCTATAGTAACCGTAGTTATTTTCTGAAATGACATTCAATTATTTATTCACTGAGTCAAGATTAATAAAGGTCCTTATAAAGGCTATTAAGGTCTTTAAAAATATTTTATTTCTTAAATACTTTTTTATTTTTTAACAAGTATGAATTTTTTTGTCTGCCAATAAAGAAAAAAAAAGTTAAAAAAACGATCTCTCTTCTTTATCAATAATGAATTGAATCATATTCCAATTCCTGAAATTATTTGTCGTTCACTTATATGCCTCTCTCTCTCCCCCCCCCTCCCCCCCCCGAAAAAAAAAAAAAAAAAGAAAGAATAAAAAGAAAGAAAAAGGTTTTAATGTTTGCATCATATGGATACAACCTCTTCATGCAATGATCCTCAAATAAGGCGAAAGAAATGTTGTACGCAAGTGCCACTAGATTTTTTGAAAGCACACCTGTAACATTTAAACCACCAGGACATGTACGCAAGTGCCACTGTTTTCAGCTTGTACGCATCTGTCACAACATCATTCATAGCTACTACTATTAAAAATTACAGTTAAGGTACTTAATTTTTAATAATAATAACAATAATTACCCATGGATGATGACAGGCTAAATCTTGTGTCAAAGTATTGTTCACCGAAAAGTCCGAGAAATATTCCTCGTTGTTGCAGCCTTCCTAGGTGAAATAAATTCATTCAAAAATTAACAAATGTTCCATTTTCTAAATTCAATAAAAAATTTAGACACATAATCTTAAAAAAGAGAGGGGGCGGGATTTATCGTTTCAAAAATGAACGATCAAATATAAATATATAATTAAATTATTTTCTAATATATAATTAAAATTTGTTCTTAGAATTCTCATTTATTATAATTATGTTAAGGGATCGTATCTGAAACGAATTTGAAAATTTTTATTTTTGCTGTTAAATTACAGTAATAATATTTAAAATTAATTATCATGTTATAATTTTTTTGACTGTCCTGGTAGATATTAGTAAAGAGAAATTGTTTAATATATAAACGATTTCTTAAAAGTTACTTTATAAATGAAAAGATGCTATATAAATTGTTTATTGAACGATTCAAAATAAATTATATTAATAATGATTTAAAATAAAATTGAGTTTACAAATAAATTCCTTGGGATTTCTTTAGTGAAAATATTGCACATTAAACGCTTATTTATAGCTTTATATTTGGAATACATTATACAAACTGTTGTATTTCCTAATAAGCCTTAAAGTTTGCGAAAAATGAAGAACATTCATACATTTTTTACTACGTTATGAAGTAAAGGAAATATTTTACAAAATAGATGTTGTAGCTCTCATAGTTCAAAAATGCTTAACTGTAGATAACTGAAAATTTGTATTTGCGATTGTTGTAATTTAATACTTATGTATATGCGCAATATTTGAATTTACATGAAATTTCATTTTAGAGGTATTTCAAAAGTTATTTAGATTATTTTTAAAGCAGATTGAAATTTATTATCTTTATCTCATTGATTTTATGCTTTAATCTGTAAAATGTCTTTATAGTATTGAAATAAGAGAAAGTCATGTTCATGACATGCCGGATTATTTTTATACTTTATTATTACTTTAAAGTAACACTTATAAGCGCGAACAAATAATGCAAGTGGAAAAATGAGAACTGGCGTGTTTGGAGGAGCATCAAAGAAAAGAAGAAAAGATTTCCCAGACAAAAAAGAAAAGAGTTAACAGAGAATCTATATAATATTTCTCTAACTAACGTGGACCAGTTTCAATTATTTTTTGTCGAAACGATATGATACGCGAGGATAATAAAATAATATTTATGCATAGGCAATATTTAAGCACGCGGATTTAGCTCAATGGACTAATAAGAAAAAATGACGACACTTGTCTGATGAGATTATTTTACGAAAAAATGTATTTTTTACAGTTGCTTCTTCAGAATCTTTGCAAGCGTCATTTTAAACCTAGCAATACTTTAAAGATATATACCGAATATGAACTTTTGTGTCATAAATTGACTAAAAAACATAATCATAAAAAATATAATCAAAATAGGAATTAGGTTATTTTATTTTACTTATTTATTTTATGTATATATATATATTTTTTAACAAAAAGAATATACCAAAATTAATAAAAAGTCATCGCCAACATGGCAACAAAAATTTAAAAGGCGTCGTGGGAGTCCTATATTAAAACTGTACTGCGTATGGAAGTATGAAAATTGGGTCGTGTACCATGAATTTTATTTGGGAACCTTTCTTTGAATGATTTTGCTTTTACTATTGTACAACATTAACTTGGTTTTAATAATAATTTGGCTTCTGGTAAATTAAAATTTTAATTAGGTGGTGAAATTAGTATAACATTTATGAGTTTCAAATTTTGAAGGTATAAAATAAGAAAAGAAATAAAGGGCGAATATTTCGCACGGGTTTGCTAGTCTTAAATATATCATGAAGGAATTGTTTGTTTAATTATGAGGATAAAATTGGTAATAAAATTGGTAATTTTATCAACAATGTAAAAACAAGAAAAAAAATTGCCCTTGATAGGAAAAATTGCGGCTAACATACTAAAAATCAAAATTTACCCCAAAAATTTTATTTTATTTTTTATTTTTATTAATTTATTATTTTTATTTATTTATTTATTTATTTATTTATTTATTTTTTTTTTTTTTTTTTGGGGGGGGGGGGGGGAGTCAAGACCTGTGTAATTTTGCGAACAGAAGTTTGAAGATGATGAAAATATTATTAAAATATATGTAATAGAAACGGGGGTTGGTCACTGTTTCTGTAGTCATTAATTAGCAGCCAGGCTCACGAACTACAAATAATCTTATGACAAAGATCTTTATTATATCCAAATGAAGGCTGGAGGTGATAGAAGGCAATGGGAAGTTCATCTTCTGCAATGCATGGATTTATTTCGGGTTTCATTTGACATTGTTACCGAACTCGCCGTGAATCTTCCCAGACCCGGGGGCCTGATGCTAATTTTGGTGTATTTTTCGCGTAGTTCTAATCTCCTCCCTTCCCTTATGTTTTTATTGGTTACATTACAGTAGAGCGCCGGTTATCCGAACACGTCGGGACAGGCAAAAGTTCGGATAATTGGACAGACAATTTAAGGGATATTGTGACAATAGAAAAACCTTCACACTTTATCCAGGCTTAGGACTGACACCACCAATTTGTGCTGGTGTGTTTAAAAGTGTTTTTTTTTTTTTTTTTTTTTTTTTTTAACTCTTGATTTTATAATTATAATTTAAGCAAAAAAGCTTTTGATTTTTGCTTGCTTCAAAAAAGACATTCGTTCATTAATTTCATAGCTTTTTCCAAACATTCAAAGGCTTCGTCATGTGATGGACCTGGGTCATTTTCAAAGCATTCGTTTTCATTTTCTTTTTCACCTTGAATCTCATCCATAATCTCATCATCATTTAAAATCGGTTATTCAGGGTCATGTACCTCACTATTTAACTGTTCGTTTATTTCATTTTCTTCATAACTTAGGATTCTTCCCATCTTGTATTGTTTTACATTCCTCATTTTCTTTACTACATTATTCTAATCCACTATCTTTCTTTTTTTTTTTTTCCTTTATTTAAAATTGTATTCCAAGCCTTTTTTTATGTTGAGGATTTTTCTAGATTCCAAGAATCAGCAGCCATAATGCAACAATCTTTCAAATCAGTTTTCGTATGTTGGGAATCAAGAATTTGGATAGTTGGAAGTTCGGTTAGGAAATTTTTTTAGTGGGAGAAATAGGCTGTTCGGATAACTGGAAGTTCGGGTAAAGAAAAATAAATAGAGAAATAAGCTGTTCGGATAATTGGAGTTTGGATAATCGGCGCTCTACTGTATTTAATGACGTACTACTTCTTTGTGTCTTATTGGTCATGATTTCGTGCTTGCTAGACAAATCGGTGCCCCAGCTCGCCAATTCATTAACAACATTATTTATAGCTTTACATCTGACATAAGTAATCAAATCCTAATTTTCATCAATTATTACCCATTTATCTTCATAAATCTTATATCTCATCTATAAACATCATTTAACTTATTTATGGAATATTTTCAGGCCTCAAAATGCTCATTCAATTTAATTCTTACCTCTTTTTTTATCCTATTATATATATGTAATCAGAATTTATGTACAATTATTCAAAATATAATATACGTACCAGTCCAATCATTGCTAAAATCATTGTGAGAATAGATACGATGGTAAAAAGAATTGTTCGAACGATTACACTTTCTGCAGCTCTTTCGAGTAAGTCGAGACATGGCAAGGAAGACGATTTCTGCAATCAAAGAAAAATAAGTTACTAAATTTTATAATAAACAAATGTTTGATAAATGTTAATGGTATGTGAAGACTTACCTTGAATTTTTTCCACAATACGGGTAACCACGAGCAAAAAATGGCGCCAGCAATGACTAGAAAAGCGCAGGTAGTTGCAATCCAGTAATAATTTAATCTGAGGAAAAAAAAAAAAAATAATAATACAATAGTACAAATAAATTATTTGTTTATTATTGCATACTATATACTGTATATATTTCTTATACATTGACGTTTTTATAAAGTAAAGTTTTTATAATGACGTAAAAGTTATCAAGTTTTTATAAAGTTTTTATTTAGTAAAGTTGCATGCTAAAATAATCATGAAAATTTGCATTTTTTACACATTTTTACTTTCTAAACGTACATAGGTAAGGAAAGTACTGTAATCATGTCAAAGATCCAACTTTGAGATATTCAAAGTAAGTCCTCACATACCGTTTACATTCATCAAAAATTTTTTTATTATAAAATTTAGTAATTTACTTTTCTTTTATTACAAAAATCATCTTTTTTGTCATGCCTCGACTTACTCAAAAGCGTTACAGAAAGTGTAATTCTTTGAACAATTCTTTTTACCATAATCGTATCTATACTCCTAATAACTATCTTGTAGCACTCATGCTCACTTTGTTGTCGTGCTTTATTTCGACATGAAATAATTTTTGCGAGTTTTTTTGCATTTTATAATGTTTATTCGGGGTTTTTTACTTATTACTTTTAAACGCCAGCCCTCTGGTGCATTTTTATAATTATACATCAATCAGATTTCTTCTTCCTCATAGATTCCATGAAATATTTGTTGCTTCGTATTATAAGAATCTCATTAAAAAATGAAGTTTTTTCGAATCACGTATTTTGAATTCCACTCTTTGAACATGTCGCCTTTTACTTAGAGAGCAATAAAAAATAAAATAAAATTAATTAATTAATTAATTTAAATATGTTATTTCTTTAAGTAAATTCAGGGCTCTAATTATCAAGCTCGAAGAGAAATGTTTATATTTATTTAAAAAAAGAAAAATTGTTCCCTAAGTTAAAAGGCGACATGTTTAAAGAGCGGAATTCAAAACACATAATTCGAAAATAGGGTATTTTTTATAATGTGAAGCTACAAAACTCTTATAGTGTTACATGGATAGAAAGACGAGTTAACCCGAATGATGCACTGACTTAAAGGGATACATCACAAACAGTTAAGGGCAGCCAAAGCCCATATCATTCTATGAGAAAATTTTTTTATAGAATTACACTCGGTAACAAAAGTATCCGAACACTAGCAAAAATTCCTATTAAAAAAAAAAAAAAAAAAAAAAAAAAAAGTAGAGTTAATGCTATTTTGTTAAACAAATCCTTGTCGAATCATGTGTTTAGACTGACTAAGAACATGATTCGACAAGGATTTATTTAACTAAACAGTATGAACTCCACATTTTTTACATAGGAATTTTTGCTAGTGTTCGGATATTTTTGTTACCGACTGTGTATATTACCTAACTGATATTTTTGAATTCTGTTTTCACATTCTAAAAATGCGTAATCGTTAAATTTGTACTCGTTTTCTAAAATTATTATTATTATTTTCTTTTAATTTTGGAGTGTGAAAATGCGAAAAATCTAACTAAGGGCATTTTTCTCCTTTTTTAGCTGGGGAAAAATAAAAGGCTAAATAATATTTAAAAAACAAATTTTTGGAAAATGAGTACCAGTTGAATGGTTGTGAATTTTCTGAATATGAAAGCGGTATTAAAAAAAAATACATTAGGTAACGAATAATTATATAAACAAATTTCTCCGAGTTACATGGGATTTGGGGATCGGAAACGAGGAAATTGTAAGAGGGAGAAAAGAGTCTGTGTGTTAGGTGTGTTTCTGTCTGTGTGCTAGGTGTGTTTTTTAAGGGAATTTAGTCCATATTCAAGAGAGTTTCAGAGAAAATTACGGAAAATTCCGAACAGCTAAGCTGACGAATGCGACTTTGGTTCGAATTCGACACCTACCAATATTTTTAAAAATCATCGTCTTTGATACATAAAGGTTCCACTATATTTCACAAAAATTCTTTTATTTTTTTCGTTCTTACCTGGGTTTAACTAGAGCCGTAATAACGGTAAGGACAAAACAGACAAAGAAGCTGGCCAGCAGCGAATACTTGTAAAGAGGGTCTTTTTCCCTGAGAAATGGCAGTTCTAGATTAATTTCCTTGAAAGTCAGTAATAGCGGTTGTATGCCTTCAGGCTTGAACCATTGGCTGGAAGAAAGAAAAAAATAAAAATCCATTTTGATTTTTTCCTAAAACTAAGTGTGAAGTTATTTTAAATTATTCAAAAATTGATATTGCTATGAAAATTATAAAGCGCAAGTACAGTAATAAAAATATAATAGTTTTATAATCAATAGAACATTAAAGGGGATCCAAGAAACTATTCATGAGCGTGAGGGGGGGGGGGGGATGAGCACTGTCATTCATTTCATAAATTAAAGAAAATTTCTGCAAAGAGACATATTTGTAATTTGAATCTGATGCTAATACTGAAATGTTGTTTTAAACTCTAAATTGAATATTTCCTAACATGCGTTTAAATGCTTTTTTTTTTCCTACTTTCTCTTTTGTCTAAAATGCATTAAATTCTGAGGAATACCCTACCTTTATTTCAACATTTCAATATGTTTTATTAGCTGACAAAAAAGTAATTTTAATGAAATTTAAAAACAAATCTTTTAAAGTAACATCAAGGCGTCAGTGGAATTTGGATATCTTTTTTTTTTTTTTTTTTCTGACGTATTTTGAATTTATGACAGGCTTGAATGGAAAAGCGTCATTGAGTAAATTTTTTATATCTTTCCATATAGAAAATAATGTTTACACGGTGAATAAAAACGGAACAAAAAAGCAAATGATGAAATAAAAATATCTGTGTGCATTTTAATTAATAGCACAGCGTCACACAAAGTTTGTTACGAGTAATTTTAAGACCTATATTTCAATTTCATGTAGACTTAAAGTATAGTATAACCACATTTTTCACGCCTAGCACCGAGAACGATTCCAAAAGCTTGGAAGGATGCCAAATTGACCGATAGGTTGAGATTTGGCAAACATCAAATCATTCGACGTTCCTTTATTGCTATTTTCTGGCAACCACAAGTGTTATCATCCCCTGTAGTGTCGCATTGATTAATCGTATCGGACTTAAGTTTCGGTTAAGTGACCCGGACGTCCGGGTCACCAGATGAAGCGAGGTGTTGTTTCAATAAATGAAGATGACGCTTCTCTGACTCCTTTAGAATTGATAATTTACTATTTACACTCAATTAACGACAATAAAATACAATATTTCGTACATTTTTTGGATCACAAACAAAATAGCAACAGTGTTGTCATTGTTCGAAAAGTTCAATCGTTTTCACAGGGAAGGGGGTGTGTAGTATCGCATTGATTAATCGTATCGGACTTAAGTTTCGGTTTAAGTTTGTCAAAACTGTATGGCAACGATTGAACTTTTCGAACAATGACAACACTGTTGTTTGTGATCCAAAAAATGTACGAAATATTGTATTTTATCATCGTTAATTGAGTGTAAATAGTAAATTATCAATTCTAAAGGAGTCAGAGAAGCGTCATCTTCATTTATTGAAACAACACCTCGCTTCACCCCCTATATTAAAACTGGACTCGTTGAGTCAGTACTTGCGCAGAAGCTCCCTTAGTCGCAAGAAACGTGATTAAGTAAAGTGTTGTGTCACAAACTTTTAACCCGTTAAGGGATTTTGTACTAAAAATATAACACACACACGCAAAAATATCCATGCTAACACTAAGGGAAAGAAAGAAAGTGTCTACAATACAAAACTAAAGAAGTGATATGAGAAAGGAGTTCCTCTCAAGCAACGTACTCTTTCTTACTTAGAGCCATTTCATCTATCGCAGACTCCATGAACTCGTTCACTTGACTCACCATCTGGCGAAACTGAAGTAAGCTGCAAATTGAAAAGAAACCATGTAAAAAATATTTTGATGATAAAATCCAAAATTACATAAAAAAATAAAAGTTTTCATACAATTGTAAATATGCTTAGAATTACCAAAAATTATCACTATAAACTAAAATATAATAATATTGTAGTTTAAAAAAATTATAGAACACACTTTTATAGAAATGTGAACTAAAAAGCACAAAATATCTATCTTAGTATTAAAATGCAGGGTAAGAGAAAATCGTGTGAGTGACACATCACAATATTTACATACATTTAAATCTTTAATTAAAATAATTTAGAATTAAACAAAAACCATTTTTAAAAAACCTTCCCTGACTGGGCTCGAACGCTGGACCTTTAGGTTCCTAGCGCGGAGCTTTACCTCACAGCCACAGCGCTCACGTAGGAAAAGTCTTTTTTTACAATATAGATTTTTTGTTTGCTCCCAGAGCGGTTACAAACATACAAACATACATACAGGCGAAGCTAATAAAACCGTGTTAAAAAGAACCGTTTCAAATTTTCTAGAGCCTTTTTATTTTCATATATTTTTTGTATGTGTCCGTGGTTAACTCTTGTATATTAAAACGTTCGTCGTCGCGTCACCCGCATATCTGGGTGACGGGTATGTTTCTGTGTGGGCCCCGTCACCCAAATATGGGTGACGCTCTTTTCTTGTTGAAGTTAATAGGATTTTCAGTTAGATTTTTAAAAGGATTTTAATGGAATAATCACTGAAATATAAATATAGGATATACAACATAAAAATACTGAAATATACACATATACTATACTTTTTAGTAATTTATATTTTGGATAACATATTACATTATACTATGTCGCATGGTGTTCGTTAAAACACTCTAAATACATCTGAGGTGATATTGGACAATTAAAACAATAGGTTGTAGCTTTTTTTTTTTTTTTTTTTACATTTTTCTTCGTTTCTTGGCATTCGGCTAGTTTGCATCTTCTTCTGGTAACATAGGGCGCACATCCTTCTCATAGATTTGCCCTGGTAATTCTTACGAATCACTAAGTGGTTCCTTGTTTTATTTATATTATTGTCGGGCATAGCATTTTCCGAGGACAACCATTCGGTAACGAGAAGTTCCCAAAATTTTTTATTTCTATTTTTTTTTTTTTTTTGTGTGTGTGTGTGTCTGGTACACGTTATCTCCGGCGGTCGGATTTGGACCCGGGGAGAAACTCAGCCGAAACACGCTGGGCGATGAACGTGTTAAATAATCCCTGGATATCCGGAACCCAAGCTAAACTATCGGTCAGCAGATTATTAACCAGTTAGAATCGATAATTTGCAGAACAAAAACGAGAACACAAATCAATAGAGAGATATTTCATCATGTATCAAACAAGTAGTTCGGTTAGAGGGACATCGAAAATAATTCAGATACATTACTTCTATGCGTTGCCACTTTGACTGCAGCACTCGTGCCTATTTATTCCTCTGACGAAGTGTCGCGTGTTCTTTCGACCCGAAACAGTTGATGTGAGTTTATTGCATTTTATGGTGTTTGTTCAAAGTTTTGCAATTATTAAGAGTTTAATATTTATAGGCTGCGCTAAACAAAATTAAATGAACACATTTTTTTTATGCATAAAAGCATGCTTCGTGTAGAACATGGCATGAAAATTACTGATTATTCATTTACAGGGCTACACAAAGTAATTAATGTATACTGGGAATATACTGGAAATTGCTGGAAGTGTAATTCAGGTTGTTATATGTTTTTTTTTTTTTTTTTTTTTTTTAATGTAGAACTACATTTAAGTACGTCCATCAGAGACTGAGAGATTCTGCGCTCAAAGCTGGTAGACATGATGTGCCGGGTTTGATCCCAGGTCAGGCTCGTCGGCCTGGCCGTTAAAAGTTTTCCGTGTTTTTCTTCGAAACTTGCGTAAATACAGGCTAGGACCCTTTAGAAAGAACCTCTACGGAAGGCACTCCTCTCAGGCCTAGACCCTAGTGCAATCAATCGGCCTTATTGCTAAACACCAACACCAAACACATTTAAGTATGCAGTGTGGAACGTACATAATTTATAGACAATATGAAAGGCTGTCATTCTCTCAAAAATAATATATTCAATTTCGACGATTTAGACTTCCTCGGGCTTAACTTCGTTGTTTTTGACAACCATTTCGTCAAGCGATCATGTGATTTTTGAGGAAACGGGAACTCTCAAATATTTGACGAAACTGTTTACTCATAATAGCATGTGCTAGTTTTCATTACCGCCATATTGGTTTTCTTCCTGTGTTGTTTCGACTTTACGTTACAATGACTTTTATTTGTAGGCCTAGTGGTTCGGTCGGTAGGACGCTGCCCTCTGGATTCCCACGTCCCGGGTTCGAATCGCGGTGCGGGCATGGATATTTGTGATGTCCTATGTCTACAAAATATTGTGTGCGCTTGTTTCTGTGAATTTCTGTAAAAATATGGATCAACTGAGACAAAAATCATTGTAACTGTAGGTCTCAAAGCTGTCAAATAAATGTCCAAATGACATTTATTTGTTTGCTCTGTTTTATTTATATTTTCATTAAATATAATTAGGATTTAATGCCTAAAGCAACGAATTTGCAAGTAATTTTATAATTCTATAATTTGTATTTTATTCTGTATCACGAAACTAGGATGAAAAAATGTATCTTTACTTTTGACGAAATTCGTATGTTCAAACAAGTGACGAAAGTAATTTTCTCAATTTGACAAAATAAGAAGGAGAAAGTATTTTTTTATTTTTGACGAAATTCGTATTCTCAAATAGGTAACGAAACATTTCGTCAGTTTGACAAAATGTTCGCTCGGAGCATATCCCTAGAAACACTTTCGTCAAAAATGAAGAAATTTTCGTATCCATTTCTGAGAGTGCAGTAATTAAGCAAAAACATTCTTTTCTGTTGAATGTAATTGAATAAATTGCTTTACTACATTTTACCATGTCCAGGAAAACTGCCCAGGAATGAAAATTAATTCCTCATAACCATACGGTAGATAAAGTATTTTTTTAAAGTTAAATTTTCAACGCTGTTTATTTTATTTTATTTATTTATTTACTTTCTTTTTTTGGTACAATTATGCTCTGACTATTACTATTATAGATAATTCTTTTCAATTTCATAATGGTTCGCTAAAAATAATTCTCATTGGGCATATTTATACGAAATTTTGTCCCATATTAAAACGAATAAACAAGTAATAGCAACGTCATTTGTTGTACGATTTTCGTAAAAAGTTAATAGGCACTAATTTATGTCCAGGTTCAAATGCAATGAAATTTATATGAAATTTTGTGTATTGGGTTTTCTAGCTAGAGCTTTCACAAAATTTTGGTACACATACACAGACAAGACATTTTCTAAACTTGATCAAATCGTGTTCTGAACCCATCAAAATATGTAAATCCGCCGAAAACCGGAAGTCGAAAACTTTTACGAATCCAGTACTTTCTACTATTGAATGTAGAAGGAAGTACAAACTTATTGTAATACATAATAGATAATAGATTTGAATTTATGTATTTCATACATTTGAAATAAATATATCATATAAATATAAAAAATGTCTGAAAATTCTACTATGCATGCAACACTATACAAAACTAATTACTTTTCTTAAAAGTATAAAACGTTATTTTTCATTTGTTGGTTAAAATTTTAATTAACTCATTTTATTGTAAAAATCTTTTGTTAGTCTATATAATTTGGGATGGATGGTTGGGTTTTACGTCGCACTAGTGCTGCGCAGATGGGCAATTGGCGACGGTCCTATATAATTTGGGATTTTCAGAGATTCGTCGTATCCGAAAACATGTAAAAAACATCAAAAACTCGAGGAAGAACATCTTCACATTTATCACAGTTCCTCTATTCTCTCTCTCTATATATATAGCTGCTAACCGTTCCAGTTTTCGGATAAAGGCAACTTATTTTTCATGAAAATTTCTTATAAGCTTTCGTAGCAGTATTCTGTGATTAAATAAGGTAAAAATTTCTTTAAAAAACACCGGTATTAAGAATTCGGAATGGTTGGCAGCTATGCCTATACTAAAGCAGTAGAAGCGTCTTATATTTTAAGTACCAGGATTTTTTAATATTAATCTTTTTTATTTATTGAATTTCTGTAATTAAATAAAATATATACCATTACATATTGTGGTATTCAGAAGGTAGGATGCTTCGAAGACTAATAATTTGATAAGGTGTAAGTGTAAGGCTAAAGCCAGGGCACGAACCTGAAATCTTCTGATTCTAAATCAGATGTTTTGTATCCGTTAGATGTTGATATTAGTGTTAAGGCTAACTGACCACACGTTGGTCCTATGCCTGAGTGGGATGCATTCTGTGGTTCCTTTTTAAGGGGTTCTAGTCCATATTTACAGGTAGTTCGGGGAAAGCCACGAAAAATTCCGAACACGGTGACTTAGCTTCGAACACGACACTACCCGTCTACCAGTTTCGAGAGCAGAAGTATCAGCCACTGGTGGACGATAGTCTGATAAAAAGCCAAATAATATATTTATCTTAAAAATAAGGTATCCAGAGTGTGTCAGTGAAAGCATCAAAATATAGACAATTTTTGCTTTTTTATTTAAATATTTTTTGCATTAATTCATTCAGATGTAATTTATGGGCTGTTTAGTGACAACAGCTAATGTATTAACAACAGCAACACCACTCCTCTCATAAATTAACTCCATGTACTACATTGACAAGGTATATTGCTGACGGCTTCATGTATGCGAGTAATAACTATCATATGAAGTTCGTCAACCTTAAACTTTAACAATCATGAATACTAAAACAAATTACATATTTTCATTCAAATGTGTGCTATGGATATCAGATAAAAGTTTTATTCCCGTTTAGTTCTGAAAGTATTAACCTGAATATAAGTTCAAAAGTATTACCTGAATCCCAAGACGGTTCGTCTTCTTGAAGACAAAATTTCTGTGCACGAGGATAACTTCTAAAACAAAATACAAATCCATTCAATAAATAAATTTGGGTTAAAAGAAAATTTTTAAATACACAATTCATCCCTAACAGCGCACTTAACCCCAGTGCATCCTGAAGATTTCCCTGGCATATCTTCCATCCTCAGGATATCTTGAGAATTTTTCTGGGATATCTTGCACTGTAAAAAAAAAATAAAAAAAAAAAATGCCGTAAGATTACGGGAAAAGATTACGGCAGCAGAGATTACAGACAAAGCCCGTAATAAAACATTGGTTTTACGGGCAAAATGTTTTTTTACAGGCATGTAACGTAATTTAAGGTTATTATGTACTTAATTTACGGTCTGAACGTTTCTTTTTACGGGCTTTGTCTGAAATCTCTGCTGCCGGGCTTTCCCTGTAATCTTATGCGGGATTTTTTTTTTTTTACAGTGTGCATCCTCAGGATATTCGAAGAATTTCCTGAGATATCTTCCATCCTCAGAATATTCTATGGATATCCTGAAGAGAAAGTGTTCCGTTAGGAATTAAAACTAATTAATATATAACATGCTTTATTTGTCTGTATACATATATATATATATACATACATAATAATAAACAAATATAAGGTAAGAAATATATTTATTAAAAAAAAAAAAACTAGCGGGTAAAAATAGTTACAGAAATACAGGTAAATTATCTGAAAAATCGCTAGTATAAAAATTAAATAAAATTAAGAAACAGAATAAAAAGACGTTCAAATAATTGTATTTCATTGAAAACATTATTATTCTATTCCATTATAAAAGCATAAAAATTATGCGTCATCAAATGCCATTAAAATTTGTATACTTTAGTGGAAGTTTTTATAGGGGTGTTGATGTGTGGTTTAAGGTTGATTTTATATATGAGATGTGAGGGTGAGATGTCCGACATGGAAGTCTCTCTAAAATGCCTTAAACCATATACATTTAAATTTCTGAGTAAATCAGGAAAAATCCGGAAAAATCCCGAATAGCTTCATATACGAGGTTAGCAACCCAGCCTTTCACGGTGAAAGAATATTCTCGAAATATAAAACAGCAGATCTATAAAAGCGCGCTCTACCTTAAAGCCCCTCAAATTGACTGATATTTTGTCCTAAATTGTATTTGTAATATATTTCTGAATTTATCATAATTAATTCAATTTCACTTGTGATAATGCTATTCACAGACAAGAACAAAACTTTGAAATTTAAACTTAAAAAAATTCTGGTCGAGCATTTAGGACGAGTTTTGCTAAGACAGACAAGAATGTTTAATATTTCAGGTAACATTATCTTTCGAATGAAGTAAAAATTCTGATGATAAAACTCATAAAAAAAAAAAACAATTTTGTTCTGTAAATATTATTATCATAAATTTTAACGATTATTGTTTCAAAAGGTTAATCCGTTTCGATGAGCTGCTTTGCAGCTTTTATAAAATGTTGCTATGATTTTACCATGTTTTTATTAACTTCTATTCTTTTTTGTTTGTTTGTATGTTTGTTTGTTTGTCCGGTACAAATCTTGCTATCGAATTTTAACTAACTTCCCTACTAGCTAGACATTTGAAACTTTCACAGTAGCTCAGAACCCGGTGACATCACAATACTTCGAAGTCCGATTTTCGAATTTTTGATTAGTTTTCTTATAATTAATTAAAATATGAAAATAATAACATCCTAATAGTGTTAAAATAGTCATTAAAATATTAGCTATAATTTAATTGTTGCCAAAAAAAAAAAAAAAAAAAAAAAAAACGAGTTCATTTTCTTTTGACATAAAAATAAATGCATTTAATTAAACGTGAAAGTTCAAAAATTATAAAAAGTTAAATTATGCATCTGACAAAAATTGACGTCATTATCACTTTAAAAATTTTATGCACGTTGATAAGAGCTCTGTGATTCATCAGAAAATTTAAAACATGGTACATATATATATATATATATATATATATATATATATATTATAATTATTTAAGCTAAAAATGTTGTTATGGATTTCTGAGTTGTTCTAAATCTATTGTTCCCAAATAGTCTGTATTTTGACTATCATTATTTGTAAGTAATTTAATTAATTAATTAATTAATTAATTAATTTTTGGTAGTGAATTTCTTCATTTTACATAGACAGGTAATTATAACTCGTAAATAAATATAGGGTAAGTGCACCAGTGATTGACACTTTTAGAGCAATCTTTGATGTTTTTAATGTTCTAGTCATCAGAAAATATTTTTAGAAATCTTAAGTTAGTACATATGGTATGAAAGACATTCAGAACCACATATATGTTAAAATATATACATTTGATAATTTTTTTTTTAATGAATTTTTATTTGACACTCACTCAATGTTCCAGTAATTGACACTGCCAGTTTTTCATTTTATCAGTAATTGGCCCCCTATGTTCCAGTGTTTGACACTGCTAGTTATTCATTTTACCAGTTTAGCACCTTATGCTCCAGTGTTTGACATAAAATGTTAAAATTCTTAAAAATATATATATTATTTTATTATTTTTCTTATTTATTAATTATTTCGGGGTAGATGTCAATTACTGGAGCATGCCAATCACTGGAGCACCTACCCTAGTTGAAATATAGACTAACTGGAACTCTTGTATAAATCTCACTAAATCTTCCCTACTGATATGTGATATGTCTTTAAATCTCAGAAGCTAATATTGTAGACATTAATAAGCAAAGAATGAGGAAGTGAACTTAAGAAATATAAAATTAGTACTTTCATGGAAATCCAAACAAAGAATTTTTTATTTCTTTTAGCGTTGATCAAGGGAAAATTACTTGTACTATTTTGTAATCCACACGATTTAGTCGAATGAGCTTCGCTAACTTATTGAAAAAGGAATAATTTCTCTTTAATGACTTGTTAACGATCTTGTATGCTGAAAGAAGTCGTTCCGCTGTTTTATCTGTAGGTTTTTTTTTTTTGTACTGATAGTTAGGATTAATTGTTAGACGCTAAAAATAGTTGCGAAATCATACAATTCTTTATTCGATTGCTTAATATTTTCTATTGCTTCAAGAGTAATAAAACAATTCGAGAAAATCCTGTTGAAATTTGCACATCATTTAAACAGATCCCAGCAGAAAATATTCATATATATCATCACAGAAAAATATTGTACATACATATATTATAATATAGTGTTCGATGTTTTAGACTCTGTTGGCATTCATTTGATCTTCTGGTGTATTTAAAATAATATTCTATAGTAACTCCACAGTATTTATAACACTTTTAAATCAGATACTTTAATAAAATTTTAAATGTGTATTAATCATATTATATACGGATATTATATTACATTCTTTCTGGATATTATATAATTGCGATGGCATGTCTTCGGACCATCTCTAGGGGTGAGTCCCAGACCGTCGCCAATTGCCCATCTGCGTAGAACTAGTGCAACGTAAAACCCAACCAAACAAACAACCAACCGGATATTATATATTATATCTATTAAACCTAATATCTGGATTAATATAATTATATACAGTTACTGTATTCATCTCACATATTATATTAAATATTATATCTATTAATCCTAATATTCAAGTTAATCTAGTAATTTGATAACAAGAAATTTAGTAACTTACTAGCAGGCTTTGCCCGCTTCGCTGGTCATTATATTGAAATGAATCCCCAAAACAGCATATCATTAATAATAATAAAATATCTTTAAAAAAAAGAAAAAAAAAAAAAATCATTGAAATCCGTCAAAATCTAATTTTAAGTTCCTGCTACTTTCTGTCGCGGTATTCCCGCTCGTCACAGTCGAGTCTGGAGCCCCAATGCCTTCGGCAGTCTCTTACCTGCTTTTTACTCCCCCTCCCTCGCGGTTACCGTTGAAAGTTTTACAAAATCTCATCAAAGTGCATATTTCGCACACTTAATTAACACCCACACACCAAAATTCACCATTCTTTGGTAATTTGGACGGATTTAAGCTTCAAAATGTGGTTTTTGCCCCGCCCGCCCCAAGAGGAAGGGGGGGGGGGTAAATTTCCAAAATTACTTTATATTGCATGTTGCATACACATACCTAACCGACACATCAAAAAATTGAGATCCTGAAATTATTTAAAGCTGAGCTATGCTTTAAAACTTTTTTTTTTTTTTAATCTCTCCCCCGTTCTTAAAGGAGGGAAGGAGGAGGGAATTTCGCAAAATCTCTTCATACTATGAGTTAGATACATATAATCGTCCCTTACATAAAAAATTTCCAACCTTAGGTAATTTAGTGCAGCGTTACGTATGAATACATGTTTTTGCCCCCCATTCTCCAAAGGGCGGTAGGGTGGAATTTCATAAATTCCTTTTGTAGTGTGTGTTCAGTTCGATTTCCTCGTGTGTTGAGTACCCTTCTTCTAAAACCTTTTCCCTTCCATCCCCCCCCCCTTAAAAATCCAAAATTCCAAAATCGCAGAAAATAATTTTTTTGTACTCAAGTCTGGTCTTTCCATCTGCAATTTCTTCACCGTTAAGTAATTTGGAGCCGAGTTAAGCCTTCTGCCCCCCAAGGGGGACAGGGGGGTATTTTGCAAAGTTCCGTCTTAGTTGGGGGTCAGGCTCCGAAAACCAACCTGGTCACTAAAATTTGTGACCCTCTTTCCCACAGAATCGTCATGGCAGTGTTGAGTCAGTGAATCAATGAGTTTACTCTTTTATATGTACAGATTTGTTTATATTTTTTATGGACTACTTGACTTAAGGTTGCTGTCACAAAAATAGAGTCCTTGGCGTAAAATGTCCTATCTACTTCAGTATTAAAATTAAAAATATACCCAGGATTATCAACTAATAAAGTTCTTTAATACAGATCTGAATTAGCTTTCATTTTCTTATTATTTAATTTTGATAATGACGTTATGTGCCTAAGCAAATTTAATATTTATTGTTATTTTTTATTATTATTCGCGTGAAATATTCTTTGGCAACAATTAAAAATTAAAATAAATTATTTTAAAATTTTACTATAGAAGAAATATCTATATTATATAGAAGATTAATTAAAAATTTACATTTTTTCCGGTATAAATAGTAGCCTATGTCTTATTCCAGACTATTATCTATCTCTGAACAAAATTTCATCCAGATCCGTTTAGCCGTTGTGGCGTGATTGAGTAACAAACATCCATCCAAACTTTCGCATTTATAATATTAGTATAGATTAGTTATCATGTGCATGTGTTAGATTGAGTTATTTTGCTGTCAAATTGACAAAATTTTCATTTTGAATTTCAAAACTCTGTCGTTCTTGGCGCTTATTGTATTTGGTGATCAAAAACGTAATACGAAAATATGCATGCCAGATGTATATTTTCGTAATATGCATTGTACGAAATATTGTTTCATATTATTCATTACTCTCTTAATATAAGTTGTTAAAATAATCATGATTTTTGAAAGGAATTAAATTATGTTCGCCAAATAATTTGGCGATATTTTTTTTTTCTGCTAAGGATGACCGATATCAAATCTATTCCGCTGCAACATATTAGTATCTTATATCAGATACTTTATTTAGACATTTGAAAACAAATTTGACTTCAAATTATGATAGAATATTTATCATTTTCCTTTTAATTAGTATATTAGTTGGATATTTATTGTGTAAATATCATCTTTTGAAATGAAATGCTTGTGTTTTCAATCGAATATGGAAATTTGCCATTTTTTTTTTCTTTTTTTCCCTAGAGTTTTGAAAACAAAAATAACTTAATCTAACGCATGGACATGATAATTAATACATACCTATACCTAAATATGGGGATTAAAATCGGGAAATAATTTTCCGCGATTTTTAATAATTTTTTACAAAAAATCCAATGGACGTTTAACATAGGAAATATTTTTCTTGCATACACGAACGGCCAGTGACGTCATCACTTCGCTTGCGTATTAGCACTTTATCAATGTGTAAAAGAAATTTTTAATTAAAAATGACGTGAATTTTTGTGAGATGCATAATTTTTTTTTTTATAATTTTTTATCGTTCACGTTTAGATAAATGTATTTATTTTCCTGTTGAAAAAAATAAATAAATTCGTTTTTTTTTTTTTTTTTTTTTTGGCAACAATTAAATTATGGATAAATTTTTTTGCTATTATTAGCTTACAAAATTGCTAGCAATAAAGTTCAAATTGACTCTAGAAAACGTTTGTATGGGAAATAGAAAAGGGCTGTTTTTAGGGTTTTCCCGGAAATTATTCGATTTTTTCTCGCCTTTTAAACCTTCCCTAGACCTCCACGAACATTTCAAGACTAAGATAAGATAAATCCGTTCAGCCGTTCTCGAGTTTTAGTGAGACTAACGAACAGCAATTCATTTTTATATATATAGATGTATTATCCTGTCGACCATTATCGCTTTATCACTAAACTAAAAAATAGCGCCAAATGTTGTATCATACAGCCAACGATGAAAGGAAAAAAAAAAGTTTACTTAAAGTTGAATTATGTTTTCAGTGAAAATAATTAAATCCAATTAGTAAAATTTAATTTAAATTATATAATTAATTCCTCCCTAATTTATTTAAGTATAATCGTTTATTTTAAATGAATTAAATTGTCAAGTAATATAACGGAATTTAAATTTAGTTCGATGTATAGGGTTAGGGTTAAGGCCGGATGATTACGTTAGACTTCCAGACCTGAGTGAAATGCTTTTCGTGAAAGACTTTCTAATGGGTCCTAGTCAGATAGGAGGCCCACCAGCGGCCGAGCGGTTCTGCGCTCAAAGCTGGTAGACGTGAGGTGCCGGGTTTGATCCCAGGTCGCGCATCGGCTTTGCCGTTCGGAGTTTTCCATGGTTTTCTCCTAAACTTGCGTAAATACGGGCTAGGATCCCTTAACGGAAGGCAATCCCCTTCAAGTCTAGGACTCTTGTTCAGTCAATCGGTTTTATTCCCAAACACCAACACACCAACACCTAGTCAGATAGGGATAAATGAATAGGAGCCCCTTACTCATTCTAGTTTTGGGGAAAAATAATGAAAATTCTGAATAGATAGGGCAATAAGCACCATCCTTCGACTAATTTCTAGAGAATAGCCCCTATGAGCCTACTAAGGTACAGTTCAGATTTAATTATTTATGCAAATAAACTTTGGCGCAAATGCTTCAAAATCTGCGCCAAATTATTGATCGTAGAATTAATAATACACGAGTGTCGATATTTATAAATGCATGTAAATTTTATCTATTCGCATGTGTTATATGTTTATACAATAGATCGATTCTATATAAATCAAAACATAGAAGTAAAATAAAACTTACCCTTTGAACTTTAGAATGATTAAATGAAGATATTCGGCGGGTACTATTAGGACTACGGTCACCATTCATTGGCACATACAAGGAATCTCGCTTGTTCTGTAACAATAAAATTAACAACAGCAATATTATCTTAATGTTATTAAAAGCTAACAATTGAAATAAGCACTGATTATTAGTAAGAAATCAAACTGTAATCCTTAAATTTTATCAAAATATCGTGAGGATTATTTCATTAAAAGTTCATTACTTATTAACAAAGCTTATCTTTATATTTTACACTTTTTTTTTTATTATTTGGAACTAAGTCTTGGTCTCTAAACTATTTTCTTAATTAATCAATATATTACTTTCTCTTATCCATAGGGTCGAGAAAGTATTGTTTTAGGGTCAAATTTTCGAACGTGAGTTTTTGTTATATTTACATGTTCTGAGGTCCCCTGAATACGAAAATCATGTTTTTAGCGAATGGTCTGTGTGTCTGTCTATGTGTCTGTTATCAGCATATCTCAAGAACAAATAGTAGCAGAAATTCCAAACTCGGTATTCTAAATGTGTATCATATAGGGATGCTACACTAAGCTTTTCGTTGAGATGAAGCCAATGGTTCGTGTACAGGGACACTCAAAAGTATTCAAATACATTACGTCTATGGGGGAAATTGCAGGTAAATAAATTTTAACATCTATAAACTGCACTAAACCAAATGAAACGAATATATATTTCGTGTAATAGAGATAGTCAACTGGGAAAAAAATTGTGTACGTAGGAGCCTCGCCTTTCCCCCCTGGGGGGAGTAAATTTTCATGATGGGATGAGGGGGGCGGTAGCCCCCCTCACACAGAACTAATTATCATATAAAACTCTTCCGAAGCCTTATTTGAATTGTTTAACATAGGTTTTCACAACAGTATTCGTTATCTTACCTCTTAATCTCCAACCTGTATTTATAGTATTAAATTTCAGGGTAAGAGAAAGTCGTGCGAGTGACAAACCAGATTATTTTTAATCAGAAAACTTTTTAAAATTCCCGAAATAATGTTTGTTACACTCCTTTATTTCATTAGATAATGATAAAATAGAATAAAAGACAGAATACAGTGTGTCTCATTCAGTATAATAATTTTAATAATAAATTCAACACACACACACACACAGCCTTTATTTTTTATTTTTAGTTATAATGAATTATTAAGCAAGTTTATTTTGATGCATCAAACAAATGTATTACAAATTATCATCTACTCACTTTTCCTTTTGACTTACTGTACATTACATGAAATATTTTATTTTACTTAAAAAATTAAAAAATATATAATTAAATAACTTAGTAATGTAAAAATGAAACAGCTCTAAAAATTTTCCGTGTGTGTAAAACATTATCTTCCTACCTTTGATTTGCATAATAACAAAATATGTCAAAAAAATCTGGAGTGACTCCACTCGACTTTCCGAACATTGAGTAATTAACAGTTTTGTAGATAAAGTAAAGAAAGAGTAGTTGTTAAACAAACAAAAGAGAGAAAACCATAATAGAGTGTTTGAGTATTTTTCTCCATCTATTACACGTTGTTTTATTTAACGCTACTGAACTTTGAGCCCATAGATCATAATGACAAAGAAATTTTCGTTGTGTCCCTGTAAAAACCTATAAATGTTAGATTCACCAAAATGCTTATAGTTAGTGCAACAGTGATTTATAATACTCATATAAATTTTCAGCTGAATTCAATAAGGCGTTTAGATGCTATCGTACTTTTAAAAATTTAGTCCCATAGGCCATAATGATAAAGAATTTTTCTTTGTGTCCCTGTAAAAAAACTGTAAGTGCTAGATTCACCAAAATCTATACAGTTAGTTCAACTGTGATCTATAACATGTGTACAATTTTTTTGCTCGGATTAATAAGGCGTTTAGACACTATCACATTTTTAAAAATTTGGCCCCATAGGCATAATGATAAAGAATTTTTCTTTGTGTCCCTGTAAAAAAACTATAAGTGCTAGATTCTCCAAAATCTATACAGATTGAGTATTTGTGATCTATAATATGTGTATAAAATGTTTGCTCAATTGAATAAGGCGTTTAGATGCTATCGCACTTTTAAGATTTTGCTCCCATAGGCCATAATGATAAAGAATTTATCTTTGTGTCCCTGTAAAAAAACTATAAGTGCTAGATTCACCAAAATCTATAGGGTTCGTACTATGGTGACTTACAATATGCGTACCAACTTTCAGGTTAATCGAACGAAGCGTTTAGACGCTAGCGTGTTCACCCACAGACATACACACATACACACATACACACATACACACATACACACATACACACACACATACATACATCATCGTAAAAATAGTGAAAACGGACTCAGGGGACCTCAAAACGTATAGAAACATCAAAATCTCGAATTCGGATTTTTGACATGATTACAATACTTTCCTCACTATAGTGTTCGGAAAGTAAAAAAATTTTTTTTTTCGATACATTGAATTTTATTAACTATATTTAACAGAAAATAAAACAAAATAGTAAAAAATTCAAAGCAGTTTTTCTTATGCTGCTGTCAAGGAAAAATTAGGTACGTTGACATACACTTTTTAAATAATATCAATTTATTCTGATTTAGAATACATGACGGAATGTCCAAATATATATATGTCCAAATATATTATACATATATATCTATATTATAAGATTACATATTAATAGTTTTACGTATATTGTCAACTAATAGCAACTGCGTTTAGTTTTTCCCACTTATCATTCACAAAAATCTGTAGTTTTGAGATACTCTTAGGTATATCAAATCCTGAGCTTAACAAAAAAAAAAAAAAAAAAAAAAAAAAAAGGAGGAATCCGCAAAATCTCAAAAATTTCCAATCTTTAATGTTTACTACTTATTTATTTATTTATTTTATTTTGTTTGTAAATAAAACCAATGCAATTAAAATATTACTAATACCTTTTTGTACAGAAAAATCTGTCTGTATAAAATCATTTAACAGGGAAATCATTACGACAGTTCTATTAAAAAAAAAAAAAAAGTTCTATTTTGCAGGGTTGCGGTGTTCACGAAAAAAGTTCAGTTAAACAACATAATCATTGTACACATTGTACACATTTTCAAGCAACATAATCATAGGTGAGAAAATCATTGTTTGAAATAAATCTAAAAAATTATAAACACTCAGACTAATTGATAAATACAAAAGTGGATTTTTTTTTCGCAGTAAAGTATAAAACAGCAAAGATGCAACTTAATTAGTGATCAAATGAATTGATTAAATTTATGAATAAAATATTCGAAAATAAGACATAAATCTCAATATTTTTACCGTTTAATAAAATAAACTGTTTTATTGAATCAAATTTTCGTCTAAAATATCTTTAAGTTCAATAAAGATATCTGCGTTAAATTTTATTTTCTAGTAGGTATCTAATGCCATCTTCGACACACCATGACCAAAATTTCGAGAAAGGATCAAATTCCCATAAATCCTCTTCCTGGCTACGGCCTTGTATCATATGCATATAAGATAAGTGGAGAATATTACAAAAAAATATATGTTAAACATATACTCATATAAAAATAAATCAATACATATATAACTCACTTGTTTCTTGTAAGGCGTAATGAAGAATGTTTCCATATTTAGCTTATTTAGGTAGTCATCTCGTATATTTCCGTTTCCAGGCTCTATATTATATTGTGTTTTTAACAGATCTTTAGTTGCTTTGCTTACATGCACACATCTAAGAAAAAAAAATACATAAATGATAGCGATATTATAAAAAAATAAATAAATAAAATAAAAAATAAAGATATTGGTTATATCTTTCTAAATTTATACACATTAAGAGTTCTTTTTTTCGCTTAAGAAGTTTCAATGAAGAATCATATAGCTTTTCTTTTCACAAATTGTGTATAGATGGCAGCACTAAAACACTATTTTTACGTTTCCAAAGGTTTTTGGACTGCAATATAGGGTTTTAGGTCTGAGGGGGAATGCCCTCCATGGGGGGTCTTTTTAAGGGGTCCTATTCCGTATTTACGCAAGTTTCGGAGAAAAACACGGAAAACTCCAAACGACTAGGCCGACGAGCGCGACCTGGGATCGAACCCGGTACCTCACGACTACCAACTTTAAGCGCAGAGTCACTCGGCCGCTGGTGGGCGATTTTGGTTTAGTAAATAGTCGCTCTTCGGTCATTTTTTACACTCCACCAGAATTTCCTTATAATTTGAGATACTTTTCCACAATTTCCTTATTATTTGTTATAATTTGAGATACGCTTAGGAATCATATCAAGGCCATAGGCAGAAAGATATTTTTGGAGGGGATCTGCAACTCCAAACAATTTCCAATCTTAATTGTTTACTTTTTATTTATTTACATATTTTTTAAAAATAAAATCAATGCAATTAAACTATTACTAATGCCTTATTGTAAGAAAAAGTCTATATAGCATGGTCTTTAAATCTTATTTCGAATTGCTGACTATGATCATCTAGTCATAGTTAGCAATTTCACGTCTAGTCATAGTCAGCATTCTGTCACGTCTATTGTAACGAATCTCGAAGCTGGTAGACGTGAGGTGCCAGGTTCGATCCCAGGTCGTGATCGATCACCTGCATGTTCGGAGTTTTTCGGGGTTTTCTCCGAAACTTGCGTAAATGCGTGTTAGGACCCCTTAGAAAGAATCCCACTTCCCCGCCGGCCTAGGATTTGAGTGCAGTCTATCGTCCTTAATCCTAACACCAACACACCATCTTTGCGATTTGTTAAATAAAATACCAATGCGAAAATGAAGTCTAACAAACTTGAATAAAGAGATTCATGTATTTTTAATTTACAGTAAGACGAAATATATTTTCATAATATTGCTTATTAATCCGAATTCAAATTTAATAAAATCTTTTTGTAAAAAAATAGAACCGACTCCAAAAAGGAACTACTATTCGAACAACTAAAAATGAAAGAAAATTGGTAGAAAATGGAACTGTAAATTGCGCCTAAAAGTATAAAATAATTTCCTTCGCCAAACAACCTATAACACTACAATTAATCATAACTTTTGAAGTCGGCGCAAAATTAAATAAAATTTAATTAGTTTTTAAAGGTTTGTCTTTAGATCGGTAGCAACAAATGCTGTTGTTTCGAATGATCCATTTTCATGTTTCCTTTATTTTTTTTATCACTGTATACAATTGGTCCATTAGTAGCATCTACATAGAACAGTGAACATTCTTCACAATGTGGTATTTATGTTTCTACGAAGTTAGAGTTTCCTTTGCAAATTTGGTATAACTTTGATAACTATCATCCTTGATGGCTTTTGGATTTGGTGATCAAAACGTAAGGCAAAAATATACACGCAAGATGTATATTTTCATAATATATATTGTACGATGTGTTGTTTCATATTCTAGATTTCTCTCTTGATATACCTTATCAAAATAATCATGATATCCCAAAGAAATTAAATATGTTTGCCAGATAATTTTGCGATTTTTCTTTCACCAAGGACGTCAGATACCAGCATCTTCGCCAACTTTTGCTGCTTACGAAATCTTATTTGTTTTCTTGAATCAAATTAGTTCTCGGTTGCATTTTGCAGGTAACAATGTGAGATGTATATTTTGAATAGGATTTGATTTTTGTATTGAATAAAGGTATCAATTTTTATTTAATTTTGCGCCGACTTCAAAAGTTATGATTAATTGTAGTGTTATAGGTTGTTTGGCGAAGGAAATTATTTTATACTTTTAGGCGCAATTTACAGTTCCATTTTCTACCAATTTTCTTTCATTTTTAGTTGTTCGAATAGTAGTTCCTTTTTGGAGTCGGTTCTATTTTTTTACAAAAAGATTTTATTTTACTCTTTTCAGTGAAAACTTATTTATATAGCAGAGCATCAGAAGACGTTCGACGGAAGTTTCACAAATCACAAGTTCCAAGAAAAGTGACATTACTCAAAAAATGGTTTATGTCACTGAAAAATACATGAAATGCACCCAATGTGAACAAAAAAGTTACATCTCCATCTAGAAAGTTATCCACTCGAGAGACAGTTGTGCCAGTTGTTTTATAGTAAAGTTATTTTTAAGTTGATTTTTCTCAAATGCTGCATTTTTAAGTTGTGTTACTTTTCTTCCCTTTATCGGATATGAGCAAAAAACTATCTGTTGAACGAACATACGTTAAATTAAAAAGTCTTTAGAAATGTAAAGGACGGATACGCTGTATTCGTAACAGAAAATTCTGTTAGGCATATATATTGAACTTTACAGTGAATACGTGTCACCCGCTGCGCTGGAAATTGCGCAGCGTAAAGTTCAAACAAAGAGCAAAATATGCATTGCAGCTGACGGATAGAATTTTCAACATCGATACTTACATACTGCTTTTACCAGTGTAGCTGCATGCGTTCAGCAGTTAGAGTGAGAACAGACTTTTGTGAGTATCCTGTAATTTGTTTATATCTTAATGAAATCATAATGAAACCTATTTCAGGCCAATATCATTACGACAACAAAAAAGTATTAAAATTAAATCATCTCTTACGAAGTTATAAGCTAACAAATTTCAACAGCAACAACGAGAAACATGGTTTGCATTGAGAACCTCTTCCTTTATGAAATCGGTTTAAAACGTCTATGTGTTAATCGATGTGACCGCTTACAATAACCATACATTGAATTTTACATTGCATAAATGTCACCCGCTACGCTACAACATATGCAATGTCGTTCAAGTGTGCACAAAATAGGAAATTGTGAACAAACAAATGCACGTTTTAAGCATTCTGTTTTTAGCAATTATGTCTAAACTATCTTTGCGTACTACATCGATGATGCTCTGCAATTTTATAATTCACTTTTTTCCCCTGTCTTGAAACGTTTCCGAGATAGGATCGCTAACTCCACTCTATTCCATCAGGTTGCACTTTAGGCGGTTGAATCGCGTAGCACATGTCCACTTAACTGACTTTTTGGGCACCCTGTATTTTTTTGTGATCGCAAAGATCTTACAATGGGATTTATTTCAGACCAAGACCTTTACAATAAAACAAAAAGTATCAAAATTGGATCGTCTGTTCAGAAGTTATGAGCTAACAAACAAAAACAAAAACAAAAAACATATGCTTTGAATTGAGAACCTCCTCCTTTTTGAAGTCGGTTAATTAGAGCATCTCTTACGAAGTTATAAGCTTACAAACACCAACAACAACACATAGCTTGAATTAAGAACACCCTCCTTTCTGAAGTTGGCTGAAAACGACTTTGCGCTAATCGATGTGACCGCTTACAGTAACAGTACTTTGAACGACAGAGTATACGTGTCATCCGCTACGCTGCAAAGTGTGCAACGTAGTTCAAGTGTGCATAATGTAGGAAATAGCGAACAAACAACTGCACGTTTTAAGCGTTCTATTTTTAGCAATAATGTCTAAAAACTGTCTTTTCGTAGTAAATCGAAGATGCTCTGCAACTTCGTAATTAACTTTTTTCCCATCTTGAACCGTTTTTGAGATAGGAGCGCTAATTCCGCTGTTTTTCACCAGATGGCGCTTTATTTTCTTTAGATTGTAAAGAAGTTATAATGGGACCTACTTCAGACCAAGATCTCTACAACAAAACAAAAAGTATCAAGTAACCGTATTTTGAACTATATAGCGTATGTCTCCCCAGCTACGCTACAACGTGAGCAATGTAGCTGAAGTATGTATAGTGTAAGAAATTGCGAACAAAAAAATGCATGTTTTTAGCATTGTCTAAACTATCTTTTTGTACTAAATCGATGATGCTCTGCAATTTTATAATTCACTTTTTCCCCCTGTCTTCAACCGTTTCCGAGATAGGAACGCTAGCATGAATGTGTAAACTATCTTTTTCTACTATCGATGATACTCTTCAACTTTCTAATTCACTTTTTCCTTTAGCACCGTTTTCGAGATAGGAACACTAACTCCGCTATTTTCCACCAGGTGGCGCTGCAAGCGGTTTAACCTTGTACAGCATGGCCACTTTGCTATACTTACATACCATTTTTATCACTATAGCTGCAGCCGTTTAGCAGTTAAAAGAGTTGGGACTGATGTTTTGGGGCACCCTGTATTTTCCTTATATCGTAAAGATATTACAATGGGACCTATTGTAGACCAAGACCTTTTCAACAAAACAAAAAGTATCAAAATCGGAGCATCCGTTCAGAAGTTATGAGCTAACAAACATAAAAAAAACATACGGTTTGAATTGAGAACCTTCCTTCTTTTTTTGAAGTCGGTTAAAAAATTTAAATTTTATTGTTTAATAATATCTCCCCTCTTCACTTCCTAAAAAAATAAAAAAATAAAAAAATAAATAAATAAAAGAAAGAAAAAGAAAGAAGTGTAGGATTTAAATTCAGGTCACATTCCTCGACCTGTCTGGTCAAAGTTTTCCATGGTTTTCTCCGAAACTCACATAAATACGTACTAGGACCCCTTAGAAAGACCCTTATGGAGGGCTACACCTAGTTAGGACCTTTATGAATTAAATGTGTATCTGTGTATAAAACTTACTAACTAAAACAAAAGTACGTGTATAATATTATAATATCAGTGTATAAATGTAAATGTAGATCTTTTTGTAATTTATAAGTAACAAAATATTTTCAACAAAAATTTAGAATAACGCTTTTGTTATATAATTGTTCATTATTTGAGATTTCGTCTTGCAGATATTTATGATAGCTCAAAACTTTTGGCCATATACAATCTTCTGTTTTGGAGGGTAAGTGCAATAATGCAAAAGAAGTTAAAGTCATAGATGTTTGAAAAATAGTATTCCGGACATGCATAACATATAATTTTGTAATTTCTTTTTGGTCAGCGTATAATCTCCCGTTTTAAACAGAAAATAATAATAATAATGTTAATAATAACAAAAATATTTTACATTTTAGCTTTTACAAAGATATGAGGAGTTTGGTAGGCTTACAAGAAAGTCATGTAATATTAAAACACGAATAAACTACTACGTCAGAAACGCCAAAGAAAATATTGGAAATGCATACAGCTGTTTCGGCAGCCTTAAGCGTGCCGTCTTCAGTGCAAAAAGGAAGTTTTAATATTTCAACGCCAAGTCTCCTGTTATTATAAAGTCATGTAATATTCATATCGTTTTTTCTTTTACGTTCATTACCCGATTACTATAGTTAATGGAAGAACTGTATTCGGCCAAATATTTGGATATCGAAATTTTTTCATATGATTTATATGTTTTAAGTTCTCAGGAATTAAAAAAAAAAGTAGTTTTTGGCAACTGGTCAGTATTTATGTGTGCATATATGTATGTGTAAGTGGAATCTTCAGATTATGATATCTCCAAATCTAATACAGATATAACAACGAAACTTCAGAATTCAGACAAGTGCATAGGGAAAATTTCCATATTTTGGTGGAAATTGGAATTGGGATCGTAGGTACACATATCGAAAACGGCTGTAACTATTATCTGCAAAATTGCTATGCAAACTCACTTTTAGATGTCCTTTTATGTGTATTAGTTGTTCAGTTCAGAAAAATTGATAGACCTCCTGTATAGATAGGTCAATTATAGGTCTCGCATGTGCGTTCTTTTAAAAACGACTCCAATGATTTTCTTCAAATTTATTAAATAAAACCCTTTTTAGATGTCCTTTAGCGTGTATTATTTAGTTACTACAGCAAAACTGATTAGCGTCCTGATGAATAGATCTGTTATAGATCTCGGTAATGTGTATTTTAAAAAAAACGGATCTGACAATATACTTTTTAACTGGCTATGTAAAATCTCTTTTATATGTTTTCACGTCGCACTGGGTGGCCATAATTAAACTTGGCCTATTCAAAGCACATTGCAGATGTAACTAAAGTGTGGATTGAGTCGAAAATTTGTATATAAACATTTAAAAGAATACACTTAAATGTTCTGCTAAAAAAAATTAAAAAATAATTTTTTTTAAATTTCCACTCTAAGGGGACATACACACTGTTAAAAATAGTTCCTTAAAAATGAGCTAAATTGTTTCAAAATAGCTCCGAAACAATATATACTTAAATTTGAAAACCCGTGTACTCATTCTAGAGTAAATTGACATGTGAAACATGGGGATATTTGGATTCTTATTGGTCAACCCCATTTTTGAGCATGTCAGTATACTCAAAAATGAGTACACGATTTCTCAAATTTAAGTATATATTGTTTCGGAGCTATTTTGAGACAAATTTGCTCATTTTTTATGAAACCATTTTCAACAGTGCATCAAAATACAAATGAGCTACAAATTTTAATACAAACAACTTTATTTATTACAGATTTAATTGTTATTCGTTTCAAGTTACAGACTGCTTATCGATGGAGATCATATTGTTCAATGTGGGCCCCATCATTAAGTTGTGAAATCTGCAGCCGATGCACAATGTGTTTAACAGCTGATCGCCAGTGACCCTTTGCACATGCAACGCTATACGGTCCTTCAAGTCAGCCAAAGTTACAACATTTCTTTTAAAAAACCAAACTCTTTAAGGGCCCGCTTCACTCAACGCCGCCGGAAGCCGAAGCTAATGTTATTCTATGGGGAAATTTTCTTTAGAAATAACTTATTAACTAATACATATTTTTAAACTCTGTTTTCACATTCTGAAAATTCCCAGACCTTTTTTAAAAAATTATTTTTTTATTTTTTTTATATTTTAATTTGAAGCTGCAAAATACGAATTTTCAATATGTGAAATTTTTTCATTTTGCAGTCTCAAAATAAAATATTAAAAATTAAAAAAAAAAAAAAATTGTTTTAAAAAAAGTCCGTCAATTTAACAAATGGGAATTTTCTGAATGTGAAAACAGAATTTAAAAATATGTATTAGTTAATAAGTTATTTCTAAAGAAAATTTCCCCATAGAATAACATTGGCTCGGGCTTCCGGCGACGGTAAGTGAGAAGGACCGTTAAATGGCCCCCATAACCAAAAATCTCACATATTAAAATTCGGGAGAACGAGACAACCAAGGAGTGGAAAATGAACGGGTAATCACTTTATTATCTGTATAATTCTGCAACAAAAACCTTTGCAAAATGTAAGAATTAACAGTTTTAAATGTCGTATCGTTTGAAAATGTTGAAATAGACCAAAGTTATTTATTACATAACTTTTCAAGCATTTGGATTGTAATGCTAAATTGCATTTTGATGTATGTCCCCCTCAGAGCGGAAGTTTTAAAATTTTTATTAAAATATGTTTTTTGCAGAATCTTTGAGCTCAACCTATATACAAATTTTTGACTCAATCCGCATTTTAGTTACAGCTACATGCTACAGACTGCTCCGAATAGGCCAAGTTTAATTATGGCCACCGTGTATATATCAGTTTACTCTTACAAGAGAATTGTTAGGTGTCTAATTTGTTAAATCAATTTCTGACCACTTTGTATTTCAAAAAAGTGTATATAACTTGAAGAATAATTTTAAGAAATCATATGTGATATATATAATCGACGTTTGTTCGATTCTATTCGCCTTTTATGTATATTAAATCCCACTTTTAAAATTTTTTGGTGGCTGTTGAATAAAAAAGTCGTGCAATCTGTACCAGGTGGCGCTGTCTAATGCTTGAACCGTTGCCAAGTTTCCGAGCCACGCGACAGGCATCTAGTTTAAGAGGCTATGATATAATATGTGTCATAGCGGACGTTTGAAGTCATGTTGTTGTAACACATAAATTTTTTTACATTTTGGGTGAATGCACAATTTGGTACCTGATTTCATAAAAGACTTCACCCGTTATTTCAAGTACTTATAGTTCATGGATTACCACTGAAAAAATTACTGGGAGATTAAACATTGATAATTATATTGTTTTCCACCATTTTAATGAACTTGGATACATTTCGAAACCCGATTTCTCTGCATTTCCACTGGACAGATTTTCATTGGATTTTACTCAACCTATACCTTAATTTTTGCTCTTCTGGCTTTTCTTTCTTTTTTTCTTTTTCTTTTTTTTTTTTCCCTCTGTTTTTTATTCCAAACTTATATCTTATGCCCAGTTACGAGTTGATTCAAGAAAGATTCGTTAACCTTCAAGAAGAGAAATGTTGAAAACAGGTTCCCTTTGTTCCGTTCTGTCAAAACGTGTGGAACCCTTGTATTGGATTTCTAAGTATAGTCATGTTCTTTAAATGCCAAAACACAATTAAAATATCAGTTTATCAATATAATCTCTCAATAAAAAATTTCAGGAGTAAATCAGGGATTATAATGATCTAAACCACCAAGTCATTTTTAATAAAGAATACAAATTTTTGTAGTTATCAAATAGAGAGAGTGAGAATTTGCATCATTATGCCTTACCCTGGCCTACCAGACTGTTCCATTCTACTGGCAATCGTGACATCTCTGGACCAGATGTCAAATTGCCACTTCCGCAGTCCAAGAAGCCCACTGAGAACATTGCCACTATGGACGCCTATCCTCATGTCAACATTTACACGAGTCTCTTCCCTAAAATTTCTAAAAAAGAAAAAAATAATATATATATATATATATATATATATATATAAATTAAAAAGTACTGAATGACATATTATATCAGCTTCAAGGAATTCCATGAATATTTACGGGAGTTAGAGCGCGGACAAGCAGACAGGCGGACTAATTTAAATAAAATCCCTCTTACGGCCTTATTCACCAAACCAGTGTTAACCCATGGTTCACGTAACACTTGTGTTAGAGTTAACACTCCCTTAACCCTGGGTTAGAAAGTTTTCGTATTCACCAACCGTGGATTTGTTGACCCCAGAGTTATCTGGAGTAATTTGTAAGAGTCTCGCTGGTTGGTCAAAAAAAGTAAGCAAGTGTTTTTTCGCTGTAACTGTAACATGCTCATGCAACACCTGAGTTAAACCACCAGTATCGGAGGATTAAAAAAAGATAGTTAACTCGAGTGTTAAATCGCTGATTTTGCGTGGTGAATGCCGAATTGAGATAACCTAGCACATTCCCGGGTTAACCTCAGTGTTAAAAGACAGGTGAATAAGGCTGTTAGAGAATGTCAGAAAATGTTAAGAACGTCTAATATATACGAAAATGCATTTGCAGCAATTTCCAATTATAGCCTTTAATCTATCTGAATATCTTTATGTGTTCCTGTAAATCTTAATGCTAATCGTACTATACAGAAAACATATTATTCTGCACATGACTGATAAATATCAATTTCAATAAGATATGTGCAAAATAAAGCTATTTAAGTATGGTTTATAGAAACACCTCATCTCTTAGACTGCAATGGTCTGGAATTCTATCGGGTGTTCCTGTACACAAAGCATTGGTAGTATTTACTCCACTTTTAATAGGGATCATCCCATAGTGAACTTTAATAACATACACATATCAGTTTCAAGAAATTCCTTGAATATTTACGAGAGTTATAGCGCTGATAGACGGACAGACAGGCAGACAAACGAAAGTCATGAAACTTTTCAACTGTTCCGGAAAGTGTTAAAAAAAAAAAAAAAGCAAAGAAAAAGCGTACCCTTCGAAATCGCATTTCAGGTGTCATATTTAAATTACGAATGCAAATTTGTTTAAACACATCTTTAACAATTTTAATGTTAATTGCCCAATGCTGAATTTTTTACATGACCCAATTAGGGTATGAGGCACTTTTAATCATTAGAATATTTTACATTGTAAAAAGTTCTTACAAAAATTTTAATTCAATCAACTGAAATTTTTTTTATGTACTTCATAAAATTCTGCATTTTTTCCCCCTCACACCTTTGTAATTAGTTAAGTAAGTCTAAGATTAATTTTAGAAAATTAAAGTCGACATTTTAGAACACCACGCATTTAGAATATATTATTAAGCATCAATAAAAATGTTTATTTATTTATTTATTTATTTATAATAAATACTAAAATCCTATGCGTAAAATCTTTAGCTCCGATGTATTAATATGGATGCTTGATAGAAACACTCTCACACTCATAAAACAAAATTTGCCTAATAAAATTTGATAAACACCATGTCATTATTCCCTTGCAGAACAATCTTTCCTCTTATACTTCTCTGATGATGATAACTACAACAGATAAATAAATGTTTTATCTTACAGTAACAAATGAGGTCATTTCATCCAACATTACCAAATTTAGAAAACCTCTTAATCTAAAGAAATATTAACGGATGAACTCAAATGACTGAACAAAGATTTAACCTTAACCTCTTTCATCAGAAACTTCAGAAATGAACTGAAGCATTAAGAGCTTAATATTTCATCGTCAAAGTCTATATATCCAGAGATTCATCCGATTTTCATAACGCTGAACTCATAATCTGGCATTAATACATCAAAATTTGAATTCATTCGAAACTTATTGATAATGTATCGATTTTCATAACTCTGAACTCATAATCTGGCATTAATAAATCAAAATTTTAACTTATTCGAAACTTATTGATAATGTTTAGATGAATCAAATAAAAATCTGCATTTTGGTATCTCCATAATAAGAAAACCCTTAAGGGATAACACCACTGTAACGGCCTAAAAAGACATTGTTTTATTGACAATATTTTTGAGGGCGGAAGAAAAGGTGATAGAGAAATAATACTTGGGATAGTTATTGAGCATATATTTAAATTTTTTGTCGGAAAATATTATAAAATGGCGCCACTGCAGCAATTTTTCCAAGGCATGTTGAATTTGAGGCGATTTGCGGCACGCAGTATAAACTGATGCCAATTTGAATATGGAAAAAAGAAAAAAAAATCTATGTAATCTACATGAGTTAATGAACCACGTAGGTGATTTTAGAAATATTGATTTTTGTGTAATTTGCGAGTGTTTGAATAAAATCGTTACATTTTCACACACACAAAAAAAAGTACAGTCATTTGTTAATAAATATTGTTTAAATTAACTAATCAAAAATCCCCAACGTGGTTTATTTTGAAATGTTAATTCAAAGTTGTGGTTAAATTTTCAAATAAAAAGATTGTTGGAGTTACGCTGTGTGTCGTTTTGAAAAAATCGCATTTCCAGAAAAACGTGTTTGAACTTTTGAAATGTGTCATAGACATGAACAAACGATAAAATTCTCTTTTTGATATGCTTCTAACTATACCCAGACACTACACTATAGACAACTATGGAGGTTTTGAAACTGTTACAATTCCAAAAGTGGAGATTTCTAATTGGGTATCGAGTTTGCGCAGGTAAGCCGTTTAGGGTCATAAGAGGCGCTAGAGAAGAAGCTCAAAATTACATAGAACAACAACAACAAAAAAAATATATATATATACTTTTTGCCTCATATTTTAGGTACGAAGCATGTTTTAAGCCAATAATAATAATAAATAATTTTTTGAAAATTTTACAAATCCCTTAATCATGGCGATCACAATACCGGTTTCTACCACTTACAACTCTGATTGAAACTAGCATGATAGCTATTACAACAATGTACTGAAATAATAATAAAAAAAAGGTCTATCCATGGTTCGGGCATGAATAAAATAATAAATAATCTGGTGTATCACTCACACTACTTTCTCTTACCCTGAAATTTAATACTATAAAATACAGCTTGGCGATTAAGAGGTAAGATAACGAGTACTTTTATCTAAACCTATGTTAAACAATTCAAATTAGGCTTAGGAAGAGTTTTATATGATAATTAGTTCTGTGTGAGGGGGGCGGTAGCCCCCCTCAACCCCCCGTTTCATTAATATACAAAAAACAAGCTATGAATATTTAGCTTAAAACATACATTATTTACCATATCTCAATGAGGAATTCATTTCAATTCCCGAACAGCTTTCCTGGAAATGGCAAAATATTATTAGTAAAGCACATCCACTAACAACAAATAACAAGTGAGTTGTGGCCACCACACGACTTTCTTCTATATTTTCCTATACAAATTCACTCAGTCATAATAATTTATTAAAATTATTATTTAAAAAAAAAAATCTTCCATGATAATGCACACGGTTTACATATTATAGAAGTAATATAACACTAAATATCAAAAAAAAAAAAAAAAAAAAAAAAAAAGTTAAATTTATTCTCAATATTACATTAAAAAAAAAAAAATTAATGAAAAAATTCGATAACTTTATTTTAAATTATCACAGATCGAAGGTTCAACCATTCGTTTCAAAGGTATTGACGAGCTCTCTTGAAAGATACCCATCATGAAAATTTACTCCCCTCGAGGGGGGACTTCCCCCCAGGGCGGAGGCGAGGAGCCTACATGCACAACTTTTTTTTCCCAGTTGACTATCTCTATTACACAAAATACACATTCGTTTCATTTGGTTTAGTGCAGTCTATAGATGTTAAACTTTATTTACCTACAATTTCTCCCATAGACATAATGTATTTGAATACTTTTGAGTGCCCCTGTACATGAACCATTTGCTTTATCTCAACGGAAAGCTTAGTGTATCATCCCTATATGATACGCATTTAGAATACCGAGTTTGGGATTTCTGCTACTATTTGTTCTTGAGATATGCTGATAACAGACACGCAGACAGACAGACACACATACAGATGCACAAACATACAGACACACACACACACACAGACAGACACACGGACCATTCGCTAAAAACATGATTTTCGTATTCAGGGGGCCTCAGAACATGTAAATATAACAAAAACTCACGCTCGAAAATTTGGCCATAAAACAATTCTTTCTCGACCCTATGGGTACGAGAAAGTTAAAAATATTTTTTAACAGAAAAAATAAAAAGAAGGATGAAACTGCCAAACTGTATTGAGAAAAAGCAATAAAATTTTAATTATGGTTTGAAGTGATTTTGTTGATCGTTTCTTTACTTATTTTTTCACTTAGAGATCTAATGCTCTGTGCGGCAGTTGTGCTATAGCCATAATGAAATTCCCCAAACCACTTGGGAACTTTGTCATGTGATGATGAAGAGTCCTTATATATATAATCTGTAATTCTATAAACAAAATTCCCCGTAGAATAACATGGGCTTCGGCTTGCGGCAAAAATAGGTAGAGAAAAGCAGCTTTGCCGTGTCATCAAAGTTAATTTTGGATGAGTACATTTTCATAGTAAGAATTTTACATAAAGTTTAATATTAATGACCACATTATATAACTCTCGATATACAGCATAGATTTTTATGTACATAGCAGCGTCATGTGTTGAGCGATGCACAATAAACAGTTACAGTGTTCACCAACATAATTGTAAGTTATATAAAAACAGCAAAAAATAGCAAATTTGTATAGATTCGACGCTACTAAAAGCGAAAATAATAATTGAAAAAAATAAAAATAGAAAATAGCTCTAGTTTTCACTTTATAAGCGTTGGTTGTAGAGAATTGCAGCAAATGTTGTGGAACGAAAATTAATTTCACGCTAACAAAAGCTGAGGAAAAAACTCAAAGTATGGAAGAAGTTACAAGTGTTGCTTGATTCGATTTTATAAATGGATATTTACATTTAATCTGTTGTTATCATTTTGTACTTATAGCTTGGTGATAATTTTTTCTTGTTTTAGAATGACTTAAAGTTGTGTGAACTCTCCTCACAATACTTGCTACGTTTGTGAGGGAAGTAATTCTATCTGGTATAACGTGTTAAGACGAGGATACATCAGGACCTCTTTGTAGACACAACACGTTTTATTCACACACAACACAGGAACACAGATACATGTAACACACAAAAATAAAATTGATAGGAAAATTAAAAATCATATCATTGAATTCTCGAAGCATTCCGAAAAAAATTCGGCAGATGGTCTTTCTTTCCAGCTCACCGGCTGGCACAATGCACTGCTCACTTCGGCATCTTCTCGCCGACTCCCTGCTTATTTCCCTCACACACAGTGGGTCTTCGATTATCTGCTCATACGCAGATCGTTATGTCTATACCACAGACTGTCTATGTCACACTGGTTATAGCGACAAGCTATTACGCCCAATGCTGCAAACTTTTAGTGATTTTATATTCAATATACATAATAAATTTTTAAATGTGATATTCGTCTAATTGTACGTTTGTATAATAAACTATTATATATATCAAACAGCATTCTTTAAAATTAGTGGGGATTGTTAAATAAAGATGTCTGTATAAGTTGGCAACATTGATTACGCCACTAAATGCATATCTGGCAACCTTCTAATTAATCTTCCACAGTACAGTCCCTTTTTTTCATACCAGTCATTTTTAGAGTATTTTCCTTCGTATTTACTAATCGTAATTGCATTTGGAGAGAATTACTTTAATGAAAATTTAAGTAAAAAAGCACTTTTTAACAGTAGAAGCTTTTTATTGTGGAGCCCTGAAAAGCATAAAATAAAAATTTATTCTTGCAAAGACATACTATAAAGAAATGAAAGTTTCAACACTAAGAACATTTTAGATAATATAGATATTTCACTTTTGCAAGAGATGAAAAGTTTTAAATATTCAGAATATTTTAAAAAGTTATCGCGACCAATATTCTTAGTCATTAGTTTCTACATAAGTATTTGTTAAACCATAAAGTTCAAAGGTATATTAAATAATATTCTGTCGTTTATGATCACAGGAATGGAAAAAACTTTATTAGAATGGATTTACAAAAAAAAAAAAAAAAAAAATCTTCAGAGTTTGTTCATATGTGTCACGATTCAGAAGGAATTAGAAATGACTTAGTAAGTTATATTAAAATGAAATATAATATTAATTCAGAATACGATACAGTTTATGAAAAACGGCAGAATAATTTCTTCTTATTACCTGATAATTTCAATCATATCCAACGCCATCTGAACACAATGATCAGCATGCAGAGGATCGCTGTTTGGCACTCCCGATACACAGTAATAACAGTCTCCAAGCAACTTTATTCGTAAGCAAGAGTTTTTCTAAAAAAGTAAATAAATAAATTAAAAAATAAAAATAAAAATAAAAAAATCTATATAAATTATTTTTTTTGTGGCTTTAAAATTAAAATTTAGCACATTGCTGTCACGTAAAAATTAATTCGCTAAAAAAAAAAAAAGAGCTCCGTTTTTAGGCGTTCTTTTAAAACAATACAACAATATTTTACTTAAAAAAAAAAAAGAATTTTGCGCATTGATGTTTAAAAACTTCATGTGTTGCTGTCGTATATTTCTGCCAGCGGAATTTACCGCATCGATTGATGAGGACAGAATTTAAATAATTTAATCACGATTACGTAAAATCATTAAATCATTTTGTTAAATAATGCAACGTTTTGGAGGAACGCCAAAAGGCAGGGCTTACTGTTAAAAAAAAAACAAAAAAAAAAACGATAATTATGTGTTAAACAATTTAGATTTTTAGGTTAAATTATTGTGCTTTAGCTTGTTTCTTACTCCATCTCTTCTTGTTAAGTACAGGTAGAATAATAATAATAATAATAATGCGTAAAAGTTATTTATTATTTTTTATTTTGCAGAGATTTAAAGTTTAATGTGTATTTTTATTAAATAAATATATATATATACTGAAAATACATGAACTAGTTAGTTGTAAGGCGACTGAGGCTCCCATTGAAAATTGATGAATATAAAAACGTTTCATATGATGACAATTCACAAAATATTCCCGCCGATAGGGTATAAACTATTTTAACATAATTAAACTCATAATTACACATCTATCAGTGACTAGCTTATTCATATGTACGAAATACTGTTATTGATAATAGATTATAAATTTCTATTTTGACCATTAGGTTTGTTGTGAAACACTTTGAAATATAATTAAAATCTTTCGCTCTCTCAAACGCATAATATATCCTAATTTCATACAATTTTTTTCATTACAGTTTATTTAATAAAATTTTCGTCGCTAAGGGCGCTGTAAGCTATTTTAACATAACAAAAAATATAGTTTTACTTCATACAATTATTAAGCGTATTCATGAATAAGGAATAATGCTTATTCATAATAGATTATAAGTTCTTATTTTGAGCACCGGGGGCACCTTGAAGTTCTTTAAAATATTATTCGAATCATTCACTCTCTTAAAGATTCAATACATCCTAATATCATCAACATGGTGGATCGGCTGGCGGGTCAATGTCCAGTCTCTTATCATGTAGGGTCTCTAATTTAATACAATATCAATAAAATCCTAGTTTCACTACTTCATACCACACATGTAAATAATTCACCCTCCTTCCAGTTCAATTCTAGCTCATTGTGTTTTTGAGTTTTCAAGATTTATTTTGTTTCACCCCCCCCCCCTCCCCCCCTACTCGTGAGTACTCTGTACTGGCGAATTGTACCTTTGTGTATTATTTTTTAAAGTTTGTTAATAATTATTATCTATTTGTAATACTTCGCCCTATGTCGCGCTGGAATATTGTTCTGGCGCATTTTACCCTCTGTTAATATCCGCCCCTCTCTGTACTTATTCAAATATGTTGAAATTAGAGTGACTGTAAACGTTCAAATTACTAGGCTTTTCGTCGCCATATGTCGTGAGAGAATGTTGTTTCGGCGGCTTATATGTCGCCCCTTGTCGTGTGTTAACTTCATTCTGGCGAACCTTGTAATTTTTTTTTTTTTTTTTTTTTAAATAAACGTTCCGGAGGAGAGGCCTAGCATAGCTAGAAGCGCTCGACACCAATCTTGGAGTGGTGAGCGGCACCTCCTCCCTGTTAAATACAGTCGGTAGCAAAAGTCTCCGAACACTAGCAAAAATTCCTATGTAAAAAATGTACACTTAATAGAGTTTTGTTAAATAAATCCTTGTCGAATCCTGTTTTCAGACTGACTAAGAACAGGATTCGACAAGGATTTATTTAACAAAACTCTATTAAGTGTACTTTTTTTATATAGGAATTTTTGCTAGCGTTCGGAGACTTTTGTTACCGACTCTACTGTTAAATGATTACATACTTGCCAACCTAAACCGTAAGACTGTTAGTCACGCCCTTTTCCGCCTATTTTTCTCACACCAGTCTTTTTTTAGAGTACTTTTCTTCTCATTTCATCTTAAATATATTTGAAGAGAATTACTCTAAAAATTTAGTGGTGCACAAAAGGGGGCGGAAACTAACAATCTTCCGGGTTTGGTTGGCAAGTACGTGATTATACTTATCCATTTATACAAAATATTGCACACAATATATCCTAATTTCAAACAAATTCTTTCATTACAACACATTTAATAAAATTTTCATTACATAATCAGCCAGAGAATCGGTGATAAACGTAAATAATTATAAGATTAAAAAAAAAAAAAAGAACTTTTTATATACTATGTTTTTAAATTTTCTAATGAATCTGGTTTATATATTTTCATTACTTTTAGATACAACCGATAAAATCTCAAAACACATACACCGACTGTATAAAAAAAATTCCGTATTTATTTGTAAAATTTGTACTTTTAAAACTAAAGAGTCTTTCTATAACTTTTTAAAAAATATATTGTCTTTCAAAAATTTGGTTTGGAATTGAAAATTTTATACATGAGTTATTTATAAGTTTTCAATAACTGTACAAGTAAAATAGCCAGACGTGTTGCATAACATAACAGCTGCAAGTGATATTGAAAATTATGTTCGATTTATATTTTATTCGATAGAAATATAGCAGAATCTAAATATAGGCTATTTAAAACCTAACATTTTCTTCTAGATTTCCTTTGCGCGCTAGGGGGCTTCACTTTATCTGAATACATTTTGCAATTGTTTTAATATCGTCTTTCCAAAATTCTATTCCAAATGTGAATGGAAACTTCATATGAGCTTTTTGGTACAGCAAGATATTCGCGATTAGAAAAAAAGAAAACATCCGGCAACTATCCGTTTCCAATAACAGAAAATAAATAAATAAATAAAAAACCTTAACCTATTTGTAAGTAATATATATGAAATTCTGCACGAAACGGAATTTAATATAGTACGACAGGACTTATTTTAACCCCTTACCTGCCGAGGAAAATTTACGAGAATTGCTTCTCAGAGTGACCGTTTTTTCTCAACTCTGAAATGTGCAAAGTTTTCGAAAATAATGTCAAGATCATATAATAACAGGAGACTTGGCGTTGGACAGCTACAATGACAAACTTTCAGCTTTACATATTTTAAATTAAAACAAAAATATATGAACGTTCATTGAAGGTGGTAGATAAGAACTGGTAACGTCGCCGAAATCGCTGTCTGAAAGAAATAGTACAACCTGTCGTACTAAAAATACAAAAAAACACTCAACAAAACTATGCCAAATACTCAACTACACTGCTGTAAAAACAAAATCAAGGAAACAAAACAGTTAAAAATATTAAAAATAATGCTGCTATTTTATTAAAGAAAAAGTTATTATTAATGTATAAAAATTAGAAATTTAATAGTGCAACTGGTCTATATGGAATATAAAAAAACTCAGAAACTTTATTGCCAGATGCATAAAATGATGTATTCTTCGTTTTTCTTATTTATTACTAGATAAATCTTTGAAAATTTCCACGTATTATAAATATTTCTTTCTTTTTTCAATTTAATTTTATTCATATGGATTTGTAATATGATTTTTATATAAATATAGTTTATTTTTCCTCATACTTTTACACAGAGATATTTAGAATATTTGAATTTATTATACATGAACGAGCATCTTTCATTATTATATGACACAAAATTTAATATTGTTAAAATATTTATTACTCCGAAATACCATCCCTTCGTCGGAGATAGAATATGCTAACAGTAACCAAACGAACACGTGAACTTTGTAATTAGTTTAGGATCGAATGTTTCATCACGTTTTCATTAATCATTAACGATATTCTAGAAAAAAATATCGTTTGTAAAATTAATAACAATGAAATAGTGCTAAATCTAGGATACAAAGAGAAATTAAATACACTAGGCCTCTAACGTATTTGCTTTCATACTTTGTCTTCTATGCTGCATAAAAATCTTTGAATAAATTTAATTTGTTAATCCTTTCAAGGGCAAGCAAATTTTCTTCATTTAAAATCAACAGCCACCAGAAATCACCAACGATATTAAAAGACAAGAAATAAATAAAGTTATTCTGCTAAGTTATAAAAGAAAATTTTTATAAAAAAAAATTCCGGTGCCAGTGTGGGCAATTTTGAATTAAAATTTGCTGTTGCACTATGCAACCACAGCCCCTGAAAGGGTTAATACATTTCACAAATGCAGGTGATTCTAAGGTCATGGGATGAACTTGCAGGGTAGGTGATTTCATCACAAGGATTCAGAATTGTATAAAGTGCCATATTCAAGAGCTGCGCCCACACGTGGATTTTATTGTCGAAAAATAACCAAAAGCTTCTGATTCTTAAAGGATTAAACTGACGTTTGCGGACATAGGTTAGAGATCTGCACGGGCCGGGCTTAAAATTTTTTTGAAAGCTCGTGCCAGGCCGGGCCGGGCTCGGGCTCAATTTTTTTTGTGTATACTCGGACCGGGCTGGGCCTGAATGAAATTTCTTCCGGGCTGTGTCGGCCCGAATCTTTTTCTGGTTTCATCGTTAATCAACGAAAAAGGAAAATGATGAAATATTTCTTCAGTCATTTATTTCACATAATTTTAGAGGCTGGTATATCACATAAAATTTTATTTTGTTAAAAAATGTCTGTAACTTCAATTCAATTGCTTATCAGTCTGTACATTCGCGATCTGATCTTCGCAAATATTTTAGCATGTCTCGAAATTAATATATTTTATTTCAAGTAATATTTGATGGTTTCCTATTCAAAATAGTGTGCATATCACTACTAGTTTGCGCACGTGTTCAAACAAAAGAAATTGGATACATTACTGTGTATAAGGCTTTGTGCCCTATGGTCTGTAGAGTTTAGGTAGTATGAAGGATGTAAAAATCCTGTCGCTGTAACTTTTTCTCTAAACTCCCTTTTTCTTTTCTTCAGTGCACTGAATGAAAGTAGCATCATTTTTAGCATGCACAAAAGCCTCTTTTTTATACAATATGGATGGATTACCATTAACATTTTATCTACCGGATCACATGAAAGATTTGTATACATTACGGTAAATAAGAGGAAATGGTTGAACGTGCATTTTTAGTAGTAATAACCATTTTAAATACCGTCCTATATTGTTTGATGAGTGCTAATATTTTCGATTTGATTTTCTGTCTGTCTTTACGCCTTCTGTACGTCTGTAATTTATGAACATTTGTTTATATATAATTATCTTGTAAAAGTTCAGCAGTTTTGTTAAAGAAGATTCTATTGCTTCGCTATATAAAACCTCTGCAAAACACTTAGTAAAAATCTTTTTCATAGAAAAGCATGCATTTTTTTTTTTCACATTTTTGAATCGGGCTGGGCCGGGTCGGGCCTGATTTTATCGTTTTTTGTCCGGTCCGGGCCGGGCCTGGGTCGAATTTTTCAATTTCATATAGGGCTGGGTCGGGTAATCAAAGCTTTCGCATGGACCGGGCCGGGCCCGGGCCTTAAAATTCCGGCCCGTGCAGACCTCTACTATAGGTTCCATACAATTCTGAATTCATGTGATGTTCTCTACCACCTCAGCAAGTTTGTCCCATGACCTTAGAAACATCCTGTATATGTAATTTAGTCCTATTATATATATTTTATTTCAAAGTTAGGTGACATATTTGAATAATATTATCTATTATTAATGATACACACAATTAATCTGAGTCGAAATTAAATGCAAGTTGTTCAGATAGCTGTCTCATCATAGTGATCTGTGGAAGCATTTGGGATATTGTAGACTGTTCAGTAAATGGTAAGCTAATTCAGTTTAAGGACATAGTTCAAAAATCCAAAAAAATAATTTTGTTAGTCCAATATTGGGCGGTTGGTTTTTACTAAATAAGAAGTTATACTACTGTTAATAACAGGATAATTTGTCAATTGCAGGTCTCGCAGCGTTTCCAAAATTCTATGCTCATTATATTACATTTTTACCACTGTTTGATTTTTCTTTTTAATATAATATTCTAGCATTAAAACATTCAAAAGTATGCAAGATTTTTTTTTTTTATTTTTTTTTTTTTTTTAATAGTAGATATTGGTAACAAAAAAATTAATTGAAAATAAAATTTTAAGAACGCTGCCAGGCCTGTAATTGTCTATGAACAAAACATTAATAATAATTGACCATTCTTAGTTTCATTAATTTGTTTGCTAAGGGTAAACATTTTTTGCTCAATAGAAGCCTTTTACAAGTTAATAAGTCATTAAATTCTATAATCATACTAACTCCCTAGACGTAGTAAGATAATTTCAAAAATCGAGATTTTTTTTTTTCTCAGTGATATTTAATGCAATTACGCATAAAAGCTCTAAAAATATCAAGCCTTTCAAGTAATCAATACGTAGAAAAAGTTATGCTTAAAATTGTTTAAAAAAGAAAGTTTTATAATGAAATTTTCACACAGAATTTGTAAAACTTACCTCCGCGCAGTCATCAAATCTGCCAAAGAGCTCGTTTAGAGTTTCAACTAGTTCACTGACGTGTAATGATGCGGTGAGTACTACTGAATTTACAATATCAGCATACAATATGCTATAAAACAGAACAATATGATAAAATTCAAAATTCAAAATTTAAGAAAAAGTTTATTATGCCATACCCTCCTAAACTAGATGCCTTCCGCGTGGCTTGGAAACTTGGCAGCAGTTCAAGCGTTAGACAGCGACACCTGGTACAAATTGCGCAACTTTTTTATTCAACAGCCACCAAAAATTTTTAAAAGTGGGATTTGATATATATAAATGGCTAATAAAATCGAAGAAACGTCGATTATATATATCATATATCACTTCTTAAAATTATTGGTGGCAGTTGAATAAAAAAGTCGTGCAATCTGTACCAGATGGCGCTGTCTACCGCTTGAACTGTTGCCAAATTTCCGAGCCACGCGGAAGGCATCTAGTTTAGGAGGCTATGATTATGCAAGAGAAATTAAAATTACAGACGAATTATAATAATAACAGGGATGGAACACAGGCGCAGAACTCATGCCGGTATTTGTTTAAGAAATTTCTCTACCTATAATATCGTTGATTTAAGAAGTAGAGAATTTTGTTATATTGAGATAGTGGTAGGAGTTCTGCGCCCATGTTCCATCCTAGTAATAAGAATATGAGGTAGACAGGGTATTCATATATACAGGGTATTCAGCTAGGTATGCAGAGTGTCATTTTACAAATTACTTAATTATAAATTATGCAATTCTCCAACTGTAGAATTAGTTTTAACACTTATTATTTTTAGAACTTTTTTTTTAAAAATATATTTAATAAAAAAAAAAAAATAATAATAATAAAAACACATAGTTAAGACCAGTATAAATTCATCCTATTTGTTAAGTTAATTTATTCATCAATAATTCAAGTTATTCAAATGCAAAAATATTAACTAAATATAAAAAAAAACTAGTTGACATAGGTGGGCTCTGCTCAGTTCCCCATCATATTTACGTTCTCATAAATTTCTAGTGCAAGATATATTATAATCATTTTAAAAGAAATGAATTTGACCAAAGATTGATACAGTGACAGAATGAAATACCCACCTAATAGGCTATCCATCGTTCACTTCGATATATTTATCTTATTCTAATCCATTACTTTATTTTATCAGGGTCAATTCCGTTGTTTAGTTTTCATGCTACTATTTCCAATGAAATAATCCTCAAAATTCATATTTATATGAAACATTTACAATTTTGCTATGTTCGTAAATTACGAATAATTAACGAAATTTTCCTATTAGAATATTCGTATTCAATCACGTTCAAACAAATATCATAAATGTAATTTTGAAGTTGTCTAATGTATTTATGATCCTCAAAATGGAAGTTTATGCTCAATTTGCCTTATTCTGACATGTTAAGTAAATCGTAAATTCCAAATAACTTACGAATTTTTTAAATTGGAAAAATCACAGTCTATGATATTCATGCCAGTATCCTAAATAATATTTCGAAAGTGGTTTGACATCTTTATGACGAAAATATCCCTCAAGATTGACGTTTATGTGAAATTTTGCTCTATTCTGCCATGTTAAGAAATTCGTAAATTTCCAGTAACTTACGAAATTTTTATATTGGAAAATTCATAGTCATTAATATTCATGCCAGTGTCCTAAATAATATTTCAAAAGTAGTCTGGCATCTTTATGGTGAAAATATCTCTCAAAATTGACGTTTATGTGAAATTTTGCCCTTAACTGCCATGTTAAGAAATTCGTAAATTTTCAATAACTTGCGAAATTTTCAAAGTAGCATATTTATAGTTACTGATGTTCATTCCGGCATCAAAACTGATATTTTAAAACTAATCTGACATTTTTACAGTAAAAAGTTTCTATTTAATGCACGTTTAAGTGAATTTTTGTCCTATTCTCCCATGTTAAGAAAATCGTAAATTTCTAATAACTTACGAAGTTTTTAAATTCGAATGTTGCAAATGAATAAGGTTCTTGCCAGGGTCGAAAGTGATATTTTAAAACTGATCTGACCGCTCTGCGACAATTTGTTCTTGAAATATCGTGTACACAGACTAACAAACTAACGGACTAACGGACTAACACACTAACAGACACCCTACAGACAGACACCCTACAAATTTTGTCATTTTCGGATTCCTCACACCTGAAAACGTGTAAAAATGTCAAAAAACCGACGTCGAAAATTTTCACGATTACCTAAGTTCCCCATACCATACCTATAGTATGATGGGGAACTAAAAAATTTTCACGATTACCTAAGTTCCCAATACCTATAGTATGATGGGGAACTAAAAAGACAATAGAAAGAGAGAATAATGGGGATAATGACACTTCTCTGAACTAAGAAAATTTTCTGTATAATAATACGTTTGTGTGGAAATTTCTCTTTATTGAAAAGTGTCCTAATTTTTGCTTTGTGCAGTGAGAGTCTGTTTTCTATGTACTTATTAACAAACTACACTGATGGAAAAAAAAATCCCAAGACCAAGAAAAAATTATTGTACAGTAATGAAATTTCAGCAATACATTTGTCTAGGTAACATATTTAATCGATTAAAGTTTCAAGATCACAGGTAGAGCCATTGGCGAGAAGAGCCATTTCAAATGTGAAATGTTGGTACATTAGTAACCGGTGTAACCGCCAGAATTTTGAATGCAAGCATGCAAACGTGCATGCATTGTGTCGTACAGGTGTCGGATATCAGTTTGTGGGATGGAGTTCCATGCCTGTTGCACTTGCGGGCGGTCAATGCAGGGACGGTTAATGCTGGTTGTGGATAACGCTGGAGTTGCCGTCCAATGATGTCCCATACGTGCTCGATTGGAGAAAGATCTGGTGATCTAGCAGGCCAAGGCAACATGTCGACACTCTGTAGAGCATGTTGGGTTACAACAGCGGTATGAGGGCGAGTGTTATCCTGTTGGAAAACACCCCCTTGAATGCTGTTCATGAATGGCAGCACAACAGGTTGTATCACTAGACTGACGTACAAATTTGCAGTCAGGGTGCGTGGGATAACCACGAGAGTGCTCCTGATGTCATACGAAATTGCTCCCCAAACCATAACTCCAGGAGTAGGCCCTGTGTGTCTAGGCCGCAGACAGGTCGCTAGCAGGCGTTCACCTGGCCTCCTTTTAACCAACACACGGCTATCACTGCGACCAAGGCAGAACCGGCTTTCATCAGAAAACACAACAGATCTCCACTCCGTCCTCCAATGAGCTCTAGCTTGACACCACTCACGTCGCAAACGGCAGTGGTTTGAAGTCAGTGGAATGCACGCTACAGGGCGTCTGGCTCGGAGCTGTCCTTGAAGTAACCGATTTGTAACAGTTCGTTGTGTCACTGTAGTGCCAACTGCAGCTCGAATTTCAGCTGCAGACGCAGTACGATTAGCCACAGCCATACGCCGAACATGGCGGTCTTCCCTCTCAGTAGTGCCACGTGGCCGCCCGGAACCCGGTCTTCTTGAGGCAGTACCTTCCCTTGACCACTGCTGCCAACACTCATGCACAGTGGATACATTCCTGCCAAGTCTTTCTGCAATATCGCGGAAAGAAAACCCACCTTCTCGTAGCCCTACTACACGACCTTGTTCAAACTCAGTGAGCTGTTGATAATGGCTTCTTCGTCTTCTTAGAGGCATCCTTGACTAACATTAACCCACTACGTCAAATCTCAACTGTAAATAACGATCACGAACCTTACAGCGCTTATTTAAAGCAAACCTCATTTGTATGTTCATAGTGTCGCTACTAGCGCCACACTTATGAACGTAGCTCGAAATTTGAATCGACGTCATCTTTCAGGTGTATAAACACGCCTACCAAATTTCGTTTATCTAGCACAGCTCCTTCCTGGTGTTGGGATTTAATATTTTTCCATCAGTGTAAAATGCTCTTTTTCACCAGGAAAATGTCTTTTATTTCCAAAAGGCATTAAATTCACACTCCTTTCTAGAATTATATCAAACAGATGAGTAATTTGAATTCTTTTCTCAACTAGCACAAACGGTTGGGCCATCACTAGCAAATTGTTTGCTCCCATATTGATCAACCGTTAGATATGTCCACTTTGCCAATCGTTTCTCAACAAATCAATTTCTAACAACGGTCAAACAAACTTCTCTAAAGATACAGGTGAAAAACAATTGGGCCTCCATTAGGTCACGGTGGTAGGCCAGTCTATCATTTTCGAACAGTGATTCAACGAAATTATTTTTAGTTGGTCCAACAGCATTCTGAAACTGTTAGGCCTACGTTGGATAATTGTTGGCATGCCAACCCAAACCATTTCTCAGCAGTTTCACAGTTTGCCAACGTTGGTCCAACGATTTATACTACATGAATTGTTCAGTCTTGTATATAAATAATAAATTTTATATGCATCATACATTATACAGAATGAATATAAATTATTGAGCGCGCGTTTCAGAATTCCATAAAACAAACACCTAAGAGATGTAGCAACTGCTGTTTTTGTTTAAATGAGAGAACAAGCATGCAGCATCTGGGGATGGAATCGAATGCAGGTGGAGATAACCAACATTCCACTGTCAAAATGACTGAATTGTTTCCAAATGCGATATGCGTTCTGTGGTTTACGAAAGCAAATCTGTTGTAATGATTAAAAGAATTTTTACGTAAGGAACAACTGCCCCCGTCAATTTTATCAAGAATATGCACAATAAATTGAAAATGTGTAGGTTTTTCGTTAACTTGTGGACTATGCAGTAACTGCATCATATATGAGTGCAGTTTTAGGAGCTTATGGGAAGCTTTCGAGAATATTGATTGCGGTATTCCTAGTTGCAAACTTTCATGACAAGTTAATTAGTCGGAGTCCTAGTGAAAGCCTCCCACATTGATCAGTAACTTGATTAGAGACCAGTCTATCATCATTTTTCCGATATTACACATTTTTGGCACCCTTAACTCGCAGATACCAATGTATAATCCATACTGAGAATATGCTTGTTTCGATACTCTAAACGGAAACGTCTTTGAACTGTTATAACAGATTCTTTCTTTTTTTTTTTTTTTTTTTTTTTTTTTTTTTTGTAAAATCCAGAATGCATATATCACTTTTTAATGAACATCTACTCTTTTGACAATGGAATGTTAATCATTTTTCTGTGCTATTATTATCTCATTTAAACAACAACTGTGGTTGCTCCTTTATATTATTTTTGTTTTGTGAAACTCTGAAATATGCTCAATAACTAATGCTTATTATATATTATAAATATATTTTATTAAAAATACATAGTACTACGTAAAATGATTCCAGCCTATAGACTATTTAATACATTTTATCCCCAGTGGGCTGGGTAAGCTTGAAGGGCATCCGACCCACAAATTGGCTTTCAAACCGCAACCCGACCCGAACTCAATGCTTCTAACCTGCAATTCGACTTGTGACCCGCAATAAATTAATGCCAAATTTACGTTATAAAATTAGTATTGAAATACAAAACGTAGTAATACTATTGAACAAGTCTTTCAGAGAATTAAATATTACATAAAAGAAATTACAAGCATACATGCCTAATTAATTATAAACAAAATTTCAGTGTACACTATAAAAAAATTTCAAATCTATTAAAAGTTACTTTTAAAAAATGCACTATACCAGATATTTTGACAATTAAAAAATATAAAATAAAGTAAAATAAAGAAGCAAATATACATTAAAAGCAGGAGTGTTTGCGCCCCCGGAATTTGCTACCAGAATTTTTAACAGTCATATTATTGATAATTTTCTAGCAAAGTTTAGCAATTAAATATAACCAAAAATATAATTCGTAATTACTGGTGGAAAATAAAAAACTCGGAATGCAAACACCCTTGATTGGAAGATAAATGATTTTTGCCCATAAAGTATTAAGTATCAGTACTTATGTAATTATAATTAAACCATACTTGCCAACCTACCCGGATGATTGTTAGTTCCCGCCCCTTTTTGTACACCACTTAATTTTTAGAGTGATTCTCTTCAAATATATTTGCGATTAAATACGAAGAAAAGTACTACTTTAAATAAAGACTGGTGTGAAAAAATAGGCGGAAAGGGGGCGGAACTAACAATCTTCCGGGTTAGGTTGGCAAGTATGTTAAACTAATGCTATGAGTCTTTAATTACAAAAAAGAAAGTCATCTAATCTCTGTTTCTAGAGATTAGATTCATAAAAAAAAAAAAAGACAACATAAAAAAAATACTTTGAAAAAAATATTTTTCAGGTGTATCCACAAAATTTAATATAAATCCGTCCTGCAAAGCTAATAATCCTCAATGCGACGTATGACCCTACATAAGACAATTTTACATTTTTATGTCTTCGCGTTTCGAAATAAGTTCCGTATTTATCACATACTGTCTTAATTTCAGTTTTAAAATCTGAAAAATGTATATATAATCTTCAGCTATTTTACCTGACGTTTTTGTGCTTTTCGACAAATAACTCTGTAAAAGGCCTTTGGGGCATTGGCGAGATATGTATTCTACTCATGACTTCTCTGATGCCTTCTCTTACTTGGACAGATATATGTTTTGGCAATACACTAAGTAAGAGACGCTCCTGTAAAACAAAAATAAAAATTTTTAAATGACTTTTTTTATAACTAATACCGCATACGTAAAAAGAGAAAACAATATCATACTACATATTTAAATTATAAAAAAAAATGTCAATATTACTTCAAAGGAAGAGATCCATGTAAAATCTAATTGTTTCTAGATTAAAAAATAATTTTTATTTAACGGATATCGATAATCATAACACCAAATTTAATTTTTATATATGTAAATATAGAAAACTCATTTATCGAAATTACCGGAAAAAGAAATTATATGCATGTGAGTTGTAAAGCACAGGAAATCTGTTTAAGAATCATCATGATTATTTGAATATTTTTATGTAATTCTACAGGGTGTTTTAAAAGAGTTCTGACTAACTTTAAGGGTAGGTCAGACATACCGAAACAAATCATTGTATGCGCGCTAACGGAACTAGAATAAAAAAAATAAATAAAAATAAATAAATGCAGATATGGGTTACAAAAACAGGTTTATTAAACACAGTGTGCATCATAATATTATGAAAAGTGCTCAAAATTTCTGCTATCTGCAACAACAGAAGCATCACAACGAAGAATCATGGATTGGCTAATATTCTAAAATATTAGGGGAAAAAAAAAAAAAAAAAAAAAAAAAAACACTTTTCAACTTTAACCCTTTCATTCCCCGTGATGCCAATTGGAATCATAACATTTCATATTTTCTTTCTTACCATCTAACACTCCCGCTGATTCAAAATGAACAATACAGGGATGGAACACGGGCGCAGAATTCATACCGGAATCTGTTTAAGAAATTTTACTACCTATAATATCGTTGATTTAAGAAGTAGAAAATTTTCTCACATTGATAGTGGTATGAATACTGCACCCGTGTTCCATCCCTGACAATATTAAAATCTATATACATTCTCCCACCGAAAAATACATATTTTAGATGATTTCACTATCCTTGTTGATAAATGAAAGTATATTTTACTCTATTGGAATCAGTTTCCTGTTTTCGGCAATTTAAGTAAATTAACAGTTTGAAATATTTTTTATTTTGTTTTTTAATGTTTATAATTTGTATTTTAATTAATTGCAATATGTATTTCTTCCAAAATTTTGATATTTTTATTTATTGAAAAGTTATGATTTTAAATGGCATCAGTGGTTATATTAAACATAAATAAATACCTCTCAGTTGCTTTGCTAGCTATATTAATTCGTACTCTGCTGTTACTCCTATTTTAAAAAAATATTTATATATATTACATTTGAAATAAATTTATGACTAAATATAAGATTTATTGTTTTATGAATGGAAAAAATTGGGAATTAAAGAGTTAAGTGAATAAAACTTAACTTTAATTAAGTTCTAAGATTATCGAAACACAAAACCTCGAATTTTAACTTCAGCGGATAAAACTTGATTCCAAAAATTAATAGTTAAATAATAACCAAGAAAACCTTTACCAGGGAGAAAAAACTTCACTGAAACAAATTCAAAGATATATCAAAGATAAAACCTCACATTTTAACTTCAGTGTGTAAAACTTGATTCAAAAAAAAGATTCGAAGAATGAAAAATGAACGTGAACTAATGGACCATATTCCCACTTTGGGTTCGAGGCTACAAGAATATCAGCTGGTTAGGGAAACAATCTTCAACTCTACCATAACAAAGCATTGTGGCTTGCAAATTTTTATCTTGCAATGTTATTTATAAGAGTTACAGATTATATGAAATTGAAGTAAGAGTGATATCCGCGTTTGTAATGAACGATAGATGGCGCTTTCTCAACACTGCAGTTGTTAGTAAATATAATATCCACGTGTATGTATTTTGTTCTTTCTTGTTGTTCTATCATAGTTTCAGCGTGAAAGCTTCCAGTGGTATGATAATTTCACCTTAGCCCACCAGAGGGCGAGCATTTCATTACAATCGCGGATAGTGATACCTTTGTTTTGTTTTTAATCCAGTTTTTGTAATATACTTTAATATTAATCAACATATGTAATATTAAAAGTTGCCATGTGAACTGTGCCGATGTTAACAAATTTAAATGTATGTTCCATTTAATAAATTCCTTGATTAAGGTGATTGAAATTCTTATTATTTAAGCTTTGATGTCTATATATATGTGTGTGTGTATAAAATGTTCTTATTAATCTTTTAGTCATTATATATATATATATGTGTGTGTGTGTGTGTGTATACATAAAATGTTCTGCAATTTTACGATATGGAATAGTCTTAACTTTATCATTCGATTCAGTTGTTTACATTTCTCTTTTGTTCTTGTTTGAACATTATTATTAAGTTTCACTGCAGAAATATTTAGGAAAATGTTCTGCGTAACAATTAATGGCATTTTGATTCTAATTTGTTTACAAAATATCGGCCACGTGTTCGGCGATTTTACCTACTGTGACGTCACAGGAATATTGTCCATTCTAAGAACTTGATTCTAAGAATGAAGAAACACAGCAGAAAAAGTGAAAACTCCATAAAAAATAGCATGGGATTAAAAAAAAAAAAAAAAAAAAAAACCTCATTATCAAGAGTGAAAAAAGAAAAGAAAAAGAAAAAGAAATTAACACCAGTCTGAAGACACAGGAAAAAATGAGTAGAAAAAGTAGATACTCTAAGACTATCGACGAGGGTTAGCTACGTTCCACTTCATGTTATATCGTAAAATCCATTTACAGTTGCTAAATAAGATAATAAACGAATTTTGGGAAACTAATTTTTAACATACTTCTTGATCTTTTTCGTACTGTAAATGGAATTTGCTTTCAAAGCATTCTCTTCTATCTAAAAATGCTTTTCTGTTGGTAAATTCCATCAGGAACCGGATGTATAAGCCCATCAATGCGGAAGAAACATAGAACACAATATAAGCTGACATATGGCGCTGAAACGAGAATAAAAGGTTTTGTTAAAAATGAAAAATTAGCATGGTAATTCTAGAAACTGGTAAAACCGAAAAAGTATTATTTAAATTTATAGTATATTTTCTAAATAAATTATCAACTGGATAAAAATTATAGAGTATTCATTATTATCAGCTATATTTTATAAGGTATATATTTTAGATGTAAACGAAAATCAATTATATAAAATTAAGTAATAATAATAACAATTATATTGTATATTTTTAAGTCGATGTCTTTTTGTTCGGTGATCATCCCGTGATTTTGCAAAATATTAAAAATGCGATAATATTATAAAATAATGTTTTTCAACGACGGTTTATAACAAATAAAACTCAGGAAACTCTTTTATATTTAAAGGTTTTTATTTATTTCCATTTTTACAAAATTTCTTTTTACTTTTTTATGTTTATAGAGTAAATTTCAAAACACAGTTTAAGTATACATATTATTTTAAACTTTTGCTATTATGGCAAATAAAGTATTTTTTTTTAACCTTACAAATATATATATATATATATATATATATATATATATATAGAAAATCAAGCGGATCATGGGGAAAATATATATACAGGGTGGTCCGAAAAACATGATAGAAAGTATTTTAAGTTTCTGATTTCAAATGTATTGATGCAAATATAATTCTTCCATATTATAATAGCACATATAGTGACATTTCAGTTGAATACTTAATTACCGGAAATAAAGAATAAGCAATATAGAATCACAAACCTTTTAAGATTGATTATATATCTTAAGAAAATTTTATGGGAATAACCGATGTAATGTCCCCGTTCGACGGGCATGTCGTTCAGAGTTCAAAAAGAAAAGGACGCTTAGTGAAGAGACAATCGCGCAGTAAGTTATAACACTCTAAAGTAGCAGTGATTTTTAAGCCATCAGATGACTGATGTAATGGTCCTAATCTCCCACTGATTTTCATTGTTTACAGGTTGAAGGACAGATATGAATCTACAGGGAGTGTTTAGGATGCAAAAAGAAAGGCGTCGGGACGAAAATCAGCAGTTGTTACTGACGACATCAGGGAGCCTGCACGTGCATACTTTGAGGATCAGCCAACCACTTCCACTCGACAGGCGGCTCAACAATTAAGCATATCCAAAACATCATTACAAAGGCTAATGAAAGCAGTAGGATTGTGTCCATACAAGATCCAAATGTGACAGCCGCTGAAAGGGGGGGGGGGTGTTGATTACTGATACTGTGCAAACCAAACCACATAATCGAGGAACTTAAAAATGGTTCCATCAGTGAATACAAGATCTGGTTCAGTGATGAGACCCATTTTCAGTTGAATGGTTTCGGGAACAAACAAAACTGGCGCCACTGAGGTACCGAAAATCCTCATCTCAGAGCCATCTCTTCATTGCATCCACAAAGGGCCATGGTGTGGTGTGCCCTTTGTGGGCACACCACACCATGGCCCTGCATATCCATGGCCCTGCATATCTGCTTCGACGATATCGTCGAAGCAGATAATTGGTCCGATATTTATTGATGGTGTGGTCACAGGAGTGAAGTATCAAGAGTTGCTAGAGCGTCACTTTGGCCCTAGTGCGGGCCATCTCAACAGGACACGCCGGTACTGGTTCAAGCCAGATGGGGCTCGTCCCCAAAAAACTTCTGACGTCTTCAAGTGGCTTGAAACGACGTTTGGTGAGCGTTTGATTGCATTGGATGCAGAGAAATTCACGGGGCACGTGATAGAGTGGACCCCATACAGTCCGGACCCAAATCCGTATGTCTTATTCTTATGGGGTTACATCAACGTTAGAATCTATAGGAATAGCCCTGATTCACTGGAGGCTATCAGAAAAAAAAAATTGGCTATCAGAAGTGAGAGTGATGCACTTGATTACGACACACTCCAGCGCATTATGACAGAGTTTCGGAACCAGCTTTATAACACTATAGTCGGGGACGGTAGACATTTTAAGCATCTTGTATATTAAATATCATTCATATCTTTATTCAATAAAATATGTTTCATGTTCTTGCATGTTGTCTTTTTTCCACAATGATCGCTTACTTTCTATCATGTTTTTTGGACTACCCTGTATATATAGCCTGTTGAATTACAGAAAAAAAACCCTATAAAAATATATGATAAAAACTGTTGTTCTTACGAACAATTATTTTAACTATGAAATTCTATGATTACCTTAAAAAACAACTTAACAAAGTAATTAGATTTTACCTATGTCCTCACTATTTTTCTTTTTTTTTTTTTCGTAACAAGTATAAAACTAAATCCAGGAAAAATCTCCACTGTCTTGAACGCCAAAGAGAAAAATGTAATAGCAGACATTTAATAGCATTTAGCGTACAACCTTCAGTGCATAAAAAAAGGAGAGAAAACTGCTCGTATATGTAGGGTTGTGTTGTGGGAGATCTGAGGGGGAGTTCCTTTCCTGGGGGGTCTTTTTAAAGGGTCCTAGCCCGTATTTATGCTTGTTTCAGAGAAAACCACGGAAAGCTTCGAACGGCTAGGCCGACGAGCGCGACCTGGGATTGAACCCAACATCTCACGTCTACCAGCTTTGAGCGCAGAACCGCTTGGCTGCTGTTGGGCTCCTACATGTAGGAAAGGAATGGAATTCTGATCAACCAATTCCTATTCAATCTTTCTCTTTGGCGTTCAAGACGTTGGAGTTTATTCCTGGGTTTAGTTATCTAACGACATATCTTCTTTTAATATTATGTATAAAGCTAGCATTATATAAACGTCTGACCTTGAATTTAATTATAAAAGTATTATTTTTTCCATGAAAACTGTAGTTTTTAGTTGGAAAAACGCTAGCTCGGAAATTGTGAAATGTCAACGCAGAACTCGCTTTGAATTCAATTAAATACTATTTTTCTTTGAAATTTCGAATTTCGAGATTTTTCGATTGTTAACTCATAAATCACTATTTTTAGGTAATTCGTAGTTTTGGGTCAAAATCAGTTAAAAATTTCAATTGAAAAAAAAAAAAAAATCGTTTACAGTCGAACAATAGTAATAATAATAATAATATAATATATGATTTATCGTTTAACATGAGTTGGAAGCTGAAAAATTAGTAGCTCATAAATTTTAAAATATCAATCGACTGAAAAAAATCCCTTGTTATGTAATTTTTAAAAATCTCCATAAAAGCTTTAATTTTCAACTGAACTGTGAACTCATGGTTGCTTTTTATAGTCAATTTTTAACTTTTACCAAAGCCATTTTAAAATTCGCGATTTTTTTTTAAAGTGTTTTTATGCTTGAATTAAAAATAAAAGTAATCTGCTAACTGATATGATTTAAAAGTTGAAAAAATGCAAGCTTGTAGTTTTTATCTAATATGATTTGGAAAAAGGAAGATTGCCAACTGGCAAATTTCCAAATATCAATGCAAAGTGACCTGGAAAAAAAAAAAAAAAAAAAAAAAAAAAAAAAAAAAGCCTTTTAATTAATTAAAAAATATATATATATTTAACAGATTTCGTCAGACATAGCTAAGAACCGTTTTGAATACATCAACTTTCTATGTATATAATCCAGTCTATTTGCTTGGAAGGTACAAATGCCACAGACAGACCAAAAGCCCAACACCCTGCTGCTTTGTTTAGACAAAAGTTAAAAACAATAGATTTTTTTTTCTACTGTGTTAATTTATGTTAATTAATTCGTGTTCCTCTAACAATTTACGCAAATATGAGGAGTAAACATTCAAATCACGTTTTCTCCAAAAATTAGAAAAATGAGCCAGTGATTTTTTTTTTTTTTTTTTTAACACGTTGAGCGCCACGCAAATTCTTAAAATCCATTAAAATTCCATAATGATTCCTCCTGTAATAAATAAAAATTAAGCAAATGTTTAATAAATTTTCAATCATTAAATATAATATTTTTAGTTTTATATCCTATTTTATATCAGCCACCGATGGTTGATGCGGCTTTATGTCATATTTGACACTGTCAGCCACCGATAACTGACAGGGCACGCAACGTTTTAATTTTTTATTGGTACTACTTTTACTTTCGAGGTATAACTTTCGCTGAAATGCTTGAAGTATAACATGTTCTGCACACTCCTAAAGTGTCAAGTTGATTCCTTCAGTACTTAGAGATATATGACAAAATGTCTAGAATCTAGAATGGCTGACATGACGCTGAACGTGTTAAACTTAACATAGAAATAATCTGTCTACATATATTCCTAGATATGTCTACATGTTTTCCAAGTATGTAGTAACACATTTAAACAAACGATAATTAAGTTTTAAGTTTAGTTATTTTTTTTTTTTTAATTTATTATTTTTTGTGTTGTCTGAAAAATTGTACCCGAAGGAGAAAATACGATTTGAATGTTTGCTCCTCAAATATGAATTTATTTAAAAATTAGTTAATGAAATAACAAAAGGAAAAATAAAAGACATCTTTCTAAAATTCAAACCTTTTGACAAGTCAAGTATATAAGTACTTACCCATGATAATGGGTTATAATTGAACACAGCGATGACTAGTTCTGCAATAGATACACAAGTAGCTGCTATTCCAACTTGGTACCATCGCGGAAAGGGTAAAAATATTGTAGCGCTAAGTAGAGGATATATGGTGAATCTCTGCGATGGCGTTTTGCCGTTCACAGAAATATTATGAACACTTGTTGAAAGTTCTACAGCTGTAGTTAGGACAAGCATGAAAGTAGACAAAATGAGTCGGGAGTACCAGCTGAAAAACCAGCGCTCCTGATAGCTGCTGATGTAAAGTACAAGACTGACTGATGTGAGAAGTGTTCTTAATATGAGAGGTGTTTTCATGACGCTTGATGATATCTAGAAAGATAAAATTATATAATTATTTTAAGAAGCAAAAGAACGAGTGTTAAAAATGTGATAGAATAGTTCTTAATAGGTGCATAGGTGTAGGTGTAGGGATTAAAACCGATTACCAACATTAGGAACCTAGGCTTGAGAATGTACTCCATGGGGCTTTCTAAGGGGTTCTGACCACCATTCACAAGAATTTCAAGGGAATTTTTATTTTTTTTAAGCTTCTAAAGGCTAGGTAGATGAGCTTGGCCTGTGACTAAACCCGGCGTCCCCTGTGTACCAGATTTACACAAGTGAATCCTCACAATCACTGATGGGTGCCATTCTTGAATGATAAAAGGGTGATGAAATTATCAAAATCGATCGATATATCTGTATATATATATAAATTACGTGTCACGATGTTTGTCCGGGGTAAACTCCTAAACTAAGGAACGGATTTTAATGAAATTTTGCACACTGTGTGCAGTTTAGTCCAACTTGAGAGATAGGATAGTTTTTATCTCAATTTATTGTCACAATATTGTTTTATTGCAATTATTTGTTGTTTAATTGCTTCAATTTATAAGAGAGACAATTGAAAACTAAAATAACAATTTTATTGCAGTATTCTATAACAACTCGTATATTGTAAAAAACCTGCGTCCGCGTGGCCTAACGGATAAGGCGTCTGACTTCGAGTCAGAAGATTGCAGGTTCGAATCCTGTCGCGGACGGTTTTTTTTTTTTTTTTTTTCGGCTTCGATTTACAATTTTGCCCTCTATTAAAATAAACGAAAAATTTTTTATTAATGTGATACATACATAATGCTCCGTTATTTAATATTTTATGAGAGAGACTATTGAAAACTAAAATAACAATTTTATTGCAGTATTCTATAACAACTCGTATCTTATAAAAATCTGTCCGCGTGGCCTAACGGTTAAGGCGTCTGACTTCGAATCAGAAGATTGCAGGTTTGAATCTTGTCGCGGACGGTTGTTTTTTTTTTCGGCTTCGATTTACAATTTTGCCCTCTAGTAAAATAAACGAAAAATATTTTATTAATGTGATACATAATGCTCCGTTATTTAATATTTTATGAGAGAGACTATTGTAAACTAAAATAACAATTTTATTGCAGTATTCTATGACAACTCGTATATTGTAAACATGCAGCGTCCGCGTGGCCTAACGGATAAGGCGTATGACTTCGAATCAGAAGGTTGCAGGTTCGAATCCTGTCGCGGACGGTTGTTTTTTTTTTCGGCTTCGATATACAATTTTGCCCTCTATTCAAACAAACGAAAATTTTTTTATTAATGTGATACATAATGCTCCGTTATTTAATATTTTATGAGAGAGACTATTGTAAACTAAAATAACAATTTTATTGCAGTATTCTATAACAACTCGTATATTGTAAAAAGCCTGCGTCCGCGTGACTTAACGGATAAGGCGTCTGACTTCGAATCAGAAGATTGCAGGTTCGAATCCTGTCGCGGACGGTTTTTTTTTTTTTCGGCTTCGATATACAATTTTGCCCTCTATTAAAACAAACGAAAATTTTTTTATTAATGTGATACATAATGCTCCGTTATTTAATATTTTATGAGAGAGACTATTGAAAACTAAAATAACAATTTTATTGCAGTATTCTATAACAACTCGTATATTGTAAAGAACCTGCGTCCGCGTGGCCTAACGGATAAGGCGTCTGACTTCGAAACAGAAGATTGTAGATTCGAATCCTGTCGCGGACGGTTGTTTTTTTTTTTTTCGGCTTCGATTTACAATTTTGCCCTCTATTAAAATAAACGAAAATTTTTTTATTAATGTGATACATAATGCTCCGTTATTTAATATTTTATAAGAGAGACTATTGAAAACTAAAATAACAATTTTATTGCAGTATTCTATAACAACTCGTATCTTATAAAAATCTGTCCGCGTGGCCTAACGGATAAGGCGTCTGACTTCGAATCAGAAGATTGCAGGTTCGAATCCTGTCGCGGACGGTTTTTTTTTTTTCGGCTTCGATTTACAATTTTGCCCTCTATTAAAATAAACGAAAAATTTTTTATTAATGTGATACATAATGCTCCGTTATTTAATATTTTATGAGAGAGACTATTGAAAACTAAAATAACAATTTTAATGCAGTATTCTATAACAACTCGTATCTTGTAAAAATCTGTCCGCGTGGCCTAACGGTTAAGGCGTCTGACTTCAAATCAGAAGATTGCAGATTCGAATCATGTCGCGGACGGTTTTTTTTTTTTTTTTTTTCGGCTTCGATTTACAATTTTGCCCTCTATTAAAATAAACGAAAAATTTTTTATTAATGTGATACATAATGCTCCGTTATTTAATAATATCAAATCAAATAATGATGATTGTAGTAATTATTGTTAGAAAATAGTGGGGTGGAAGCGGAAGCCCATTTATGTTTGACTTATAACTTTTACTATACTATTTGTTTGGCAGGAAGAAGATTTATAATTAATCCATAACTATGATATGACGAGGCTTCTACATTTTTAACACATAGAAATTAATAAATGACTAAGACAGTTACAGCTGACATACACATGTTACATAAACGATTACATATTGAAGACTGATCTGTTTTAGCATTAATAAAAGTAAAGGGGAATTAACAGATTTTTGATTGGATAATACAGTTCATAGGTACCTGTACATTTATGTGACGTCACTTACAAGAAGACCAATTAATTTAATCAGGAACATAATAAAGAAATACACCACATTTACCATAGAACTATTTATAAGATTTAAAATCAAATTGAATTCTTTTAAAAGCGTCAATACTTATTTCCTTCAGAACTATATGCATAACTGATTTATAAAATTATTTCTGATATACCAACTTTTCTGATTAACCAACATTCATTTGAATCTTTAAGAACAAATTTTAAGTCTTGTAATTAAAAGTAAGATTACTTACGTCTGTGAAAATACTCCACAGAAGTATGGCCGACACCCCTGAAACAACGTTCACAGTAAGTGCCAATATGAACGTGGTATGATGCAACCGGGCCTGGTATTTTTCGAACAGAGATTCTGCGTTTTTCACACAAAACTGCTCCTATGTATTGAAAATAGAGACATAAATAAGATATGTGTTTGTTATTGTAGTATTATCAAATAATAGTTAAAAATGAATCGAATACAATACAGAAATAAATAATGTTTTTATAATAATAATAATAATAAAAGTCTGTAGTGAATCCACTCTACTTTCCGAATATTTCATAAGCAACGATTGTTTAAACAAATTAAGGAAAGAAAAGCCGTCAAATAAACAAAAGAGAAAAAATTATAATAGGATGTTTGAATATTTTTCTCCATATAGTACACGATGTTTAATTTAATGAAATTGCTCTTCAAACAACTTGAGCCCATAGGCTATAATGATAATGAATTTTTTTTTTTATGTCCCTGTAAAAATCGATAAGTGCTATATTTACCAAAATCTACACATTTCATGCAACGGTGACCTATAACAACTATATATAAATTTTCGGCTTAATCGAGTAAGGCATTTAGGTGTCCAGTCTCTCAGCTTAGAGAGCAGAACCGCTCGGCTACTGAAATAGGCCTTTTAATTAAAAGTTAAAAAAAAAAAAAAAGTGTTAAGTAATTTCAACAAATTTAATAATAAAAAAATATATTTTTAAGGAATAAATTATACATATTTTTAATTAAAATATTTTATTGAATGTTTTTTTTTAAACTAGCTTTTTATTATTATTGTTATTATTATAGTTCATATAAAATAAAATCTTTTAATATTAAAAGCATTTTAATATAGATTTTTCTATTAAAAGCCGAAACAATAATACTAAACAATCTCAACTAATTTAATTTAATTATAAAAAAATATTTTCTATTAGTTAAATTAGTTTCCTAGATTTTTTAATTATTATTTTTTTTAATTTCAATTATTTATAGGAAAAAAAAAATATATATATATTAAAAGTATTTGGAAATAGTAGATTTTTTAATTAAAAGCTCAAATAGTTCAATTAAACAAATTAATTTTATTATTTAAAATTTTGATTTTTAATAAATGCAATCATTTTTAATTATATTTCTATATTAAATAATTGTTTAACTATTTTTTTCTATAATCTCCCTTTAAAAAAGTATTTCTATATTAAAAGTATTTTAATGCAGATTTTTCAATTAAAAGCATCCATATACATTCATCCATTTATATAAAAAGCAATAACAATGGTTAAATTTTAGCAGAAATGTGAAACATGTTAAAAATTTTGGAGAAATGGAAGCACATAGTTAATATCCCACCTTTTGCTTACATTCTAAAGTACGTGTAGAATCATCTGTCAATGTTTTTCGCAGTGACGTCACGTGTGCGCAGGGCCTGATTAACCTTACAATTGAGGGGAAGCACAAATCCATTTGGGGGCCCCCACTGACTTCTTGGTCTAAAGACTCATACAAACATCTTGAAATTTTATAAATTTTTCATTAAATTTTGTAGTTACCTGGAATTGAGGACAAATAAATTCGCTTAAAATATAAACAAGCAAATTCACTTGAATTTTGTACCAAGATATAAACTGGTGAAAGCCTATATTCACCCCAATATATGAAATTATTCCATTATAAATGAATGTGTAAAAGCTTTATTACCATATATCCTATATAATCTAGAAATGATAGTTGTGCAGTCAGGTAGGACTGTGACGTTTTATAATCAGACAATGCTTTTAAACCACAAGCTTACAATTCGGGGCCTTTTCAAAATTTTCCAGGGGAAGCACATGCTTCTCGTGCCTATTGGTTTATCAGGGCCTGCACGTGCGTCTGCTCTAATGTGGCAGCTTCATTTTGCCAAATTGACGATTTTTGGAAAAGTCGCAAAGCAGTGCACTAAAGCACATTTTCACAAAATATTACTTACCGTTTAACACGATTATGAAGTTGAAAAAAAATTAATGTGGATCATAATAAACCAAATGGAAACATATATAAATAAGATTTAAATAGGAAAATTCAAAGTATAAATAAAAACTAATATGTTATGGCCATCACAAAACTTTCTTCCATATTTTTCTATGAAAATTAACGTAATTTGGATCAAAATACTGTTACTAAGTGTTATGAAATTGCCACAAGTTCACGCTTTAAGCATTAGAAGAAGGAAAAAAAAAAAAAAAAAAAAAAAAAAAAAAAAGGAAATGTATTATTTATTTATTTATTTATTTATTAACAAAATCGATAATTTTCTTTCAAATTATCCCAGATGTATGGTCCATGCACTCGTTTTGAAGGCATTAGATGAATTCTTTTGAAATGTACTCATATTGAAAATTTACACAACTGAGGGTGACTTCTCCACAGCGGGGAAAAGACAGCAATGCTACGATATAGACGAAAAGAAAAAAAAAAAATGACTAGTATTATAAATAAAAAATTTTAATCTCACTATGATTAGTTGAAAATAATTGTCTTTATGGAAATTTATGCAGAAATTTCTGAAATTTATACAGACATCCTCATTGCTCCACGCAGCCGTTCCTAAGTAAATTTACGTATTAGAAATAGGGAAGAATATAAATAATAAATGCTGTTAAATATTTTATTCAATGTTATTATATAATTTATCCAATACTGAGTATAAGTTTATCCATTTTTCCATTATTATTTAAGGTCGGACAATATCTGATCTTGCTGACAGCCAAAGCCCGTATTATTCTACGGGAAAACTTGTTTCCCCATTACATAACGTATTTTTTTTTTTTTTTTTTTTTTAGTTCCGTTTTCTTACTCAGGAAATTCACAATCATTAAATTAGTACTCATTTTCGAATAATTGGTTTTTCACATTTTTACTATTTTATTTTCTATTTAAAAAATGCGAAAATACACTTAGGGTAAGTGCACCAGTGATTGACACTTTTGGAGGAATCTCTGATGTTTTTAATGTTCTAGTCATCAGAAAATATTTTTAGAAATCTTAAGTTAGTACATATGGTATGAAAGACATATATGTTAAAATATATGCATTTGATAACAATTATTTTTTTTTTTTATGAATTTTTATTTGACACACACTCAGTATTCCAGTAATTGACACTGCCAATTTTTCATTTTATCAGTAATTGGCCCCCTATGTTTCAGTGTTTGACACTTCTAGTTATTCATCTTACCAGTTATTAGCACCCTATGCTCCAGTGTTTGACATAAAATGTTAAAATTCTTATATGTAAAATATATGATTTTATTATTTTTCTTATTTATTATTTCGGGATGGATGTCAATTACTGGAGCATGCCAATCACTGGAGCACCTACCCTAATTACATTTTTTTTTTTTTTTTTTTTAACTCAGAAAGAAGAAGAAAAAAAATTAAAAAAAGAACGAGTACTAATTCAACATTTGTGAATTTTCTGAATGTGAAACCGGAATTAAAAAAAAATGCATTATGTAATGAGTAATTCTAGAAGCAAATTTTGACGTAGAAAAATAAGGCACTAGCTGTCAGCAAGATCAGGTATTGCCGTCTTTTAATTCAAATTCACATATTCTATCATTATATTTGTAACAAGTGTAAATTAATTTTTCAGATTCTACTTCAGAACTAAATTACACAATTTTTTCACGAAAGGAATTTGTCATCTCCTTAAATATATATATTTGCTTGATTAGGATGAATATCTTCCCTATATTCTCTAAATATTCTAAATAGAGACATAGTCTGTGTAATTAGAAACTTGCGATACTGGAAAATTGTTAATGGGGGGGAAAAAAGGGGGGGGGGCTTTTTTAAAGACAAAAAATATTTTAAGTAAAAGAACATGCTTCTTTATTTATGTTTTGTGTTCAAGGTCAGAGGTCACAAGATCTGCTTTATGAAAAAACAGATGGAAAAATTCCTCGAAATGGGCAATGCTCCAGAATTCTGGCGGTTATTTCTGTTTTCCCTAACGGTACCCGTATGATAGAATATATCAACAAAAATATAGACTTATGTCGAAAAATATTTTTCATACAATATTTACCGTATAATTATATTTTTTACACTTTATTTGCAGTATATTTTACGATAAAATGTAGATTATAAGGTAGATCGATTGCATTCGGTTTTACGGTCATTTGCCGTCACTTTTACGGTGGATAAACTGCAACATTTACCCTTTTTTTTTTCTTACGGTGTATTTAAGATTTTTTCTCCTTACCATATATTACAAAGAAAGTATTGTTTTAAGATCAAATTTTCAAAACTGAGTATTTGTAATAATTATACATTTTGAGGTCTCCTGAATCCGAAAATCAAATTTTTGAAGTGAAAACTTCTTTAGGCGCGTTGAGCACTTTTGGGTGAAGAAAATCTTTGAACTCCCGTCATCGTGAGCTGACGCTTTCCATTTGAAGTGAAAACTTTTGGGTGAACAAAAATCATTGAATTCGCGTCATCGAAACGCTTTTCATCCTTGTATGATACAAATAATGTATCATACAATTAACTTGCTAATGTGAAGTATTAGTAATTATATACTGTATATTATTTTAAAATTTGGTGCGGCTCTACACGACTTCTCTCATCCCCGAGCACTGTCTCTATTGCAGTTAGACCTCACAAAACCGTGAGAAAGCCCAAAGCTGCCATTTTTCTCAAGTTTTTACAATCTGGTGCGGCTCTACACGACTTCTGTCATCTCCGGACACTGTCTCTTAAAGATTGCAGCCGGAAACGTTGCTCTTAGACTTCACAGAACCATGAGAAAGGCCAAAGCCGCCATTTCTCTCACGTTTTTACAATCTGGTGCGGCTCTACACGACTTCTCTCATTTCCGGACACTGTCTCTATTCCAGTTAGACCTCACAAAACCGTGAGAAAGGCCAAAGCCGCCATTTTTCTCACGCTTTTACAATCTGGTGCGGCTCTACACGACTTCTCTCATCTCTGGACACTGTCTCTATTGCAGTTAGCGCATTAAATAAAATTGTAATATAATTTTTGTAGTAGTAGTTTATATTAATGAATAAAAAAAAACACTTCATTTAAAAGTATTTCCTACACAATAAAATATTTCCTGACGATTCAAGAAAAACACACGTAATTGTTCACGTTTTCACTTCTGTCGGCACTAATGAAGTGCAACTTTTTTTTATTAGCGATTGGTGTATGTGCCTCTTTGAATGTTATCACTGTCAGCACAGCTCAAAAATAAATATCAGCAGGAAGTCTAAATTCCAAATCTCTATCATAAGATGATATTTTTTAAACACTTTACAGAGATCGGGTAAATGGTGCCTGTGCACAGGCATACAAAATAATTCAAATACATTGTGTCTACAGTCGCAAATTCTCGTTGGTACGTTTTATCTTCTTAAGGCTAGAATAAATTCAAATAAGTTAAGGGGACATACGACCTTAAAAAGTGAAAAATAGGCAAGAAAAATCATCATCTTTTACACTTAATTTCTCAGAATGTATTTGCTCTATGACCATAATTTTTTACTGACTATAAATTGAAGTATTATAATTTAAAAGATATTTTTCATATTCTCGCAAAGGAAAAATAAGTTTATTTTTTATACAGTTTTAAACAGTAATTAAAAAAAAAAATGATACGATCACTTGCGCGCATGATTTCAAACAAAATATATGATGCAATACAAAAAATCAACTGTAATAACAAACTGCAGTTCTTTCTCTTTAATCTGAACCTAAATTTGTTCAAATTTAGGTTAAAAATATAGTTTAAAAAAAAAAAAAAAGTTTAAAAATTATTTATTTTTTAATAAAATCTGAAGTATCACCTGTATGAAGAATAGGGAGGAGGGTGGGGAGATATAAATTTAGGTTCAGTTTGAAGGATCTGATATGTTACACAATCTGTGAAAATTTTAAGAAAAAATATTAAATAAGTTTCAGAGATATCCTGCGCGCAATTGGTCCTATCACTTTTTAGGACTGAGGGCCTATTAGTTTCAATCTGGGATTTTTGCGTTGTCGTTTTCGATAGTTAGACATTTGTCGAAATCATTTTTCGATAGTTGGACATTTATCGAAATCTAAAATTTATCGAAAATATAATTGAATAATTTGAAAGCGATGTTATAATTGGGAAGAAAAAAAAAACTAATAATCCTCCGTCCTAAACTAAATTCTGCTTTTGCCAGAATTTCATCAAAATCTTTTTTTATTATTATTATTATCGAAAGAAAAAGAAAAGAAAATTAATAATAATCAGTATCGTTACAAGCGATATCGAAAAAGTTTTTTTTTAATAATTTTGAATTAGGAAATAAAAAGTGCGCGTGAAATAATATGAAATAAAAATAAGTAAAAAAAAAAAATGAATTTAATTATTTAATGTTTTTGTTTTTCGGGGGCGGCTCATGCATATAAAAAATGCGTATTAAAACGAGTCGCAGAAGGAAGCGAAATAAGTATTGAGTTATATTACGATAAATACGATATATAATATGATACGATATATTAGACCTATCGTCCAGGGTTAGTAGGCATTTTCGTTGAAAGAAATAGCTTGTTCTTTTGGTGCAACTTGCACATTAGTCCCTTGAGGTACAACTTTCACTTTAGTCCCGTCAGGTACAACTTGCGCATTAGTCCCCTTTAATTTCCTTTTTTATTTATTGTTTTATTTTCACTTTCCGAGTGTACATATGTAAGGAAAGTATTGTAATCGTATCGAAAGTCCAAGTTTGAGATTTTAGTGTTTCTACACGTTTTGAGGTCCCCTGAGTTTATTTGTTTTTTTAAATTACTTACTGTTTAAAACTGTACAAAAAATAAACTTATTTTTCCTTTATGAGAGTATAAAAAATATCTTTTAAATTAAAATACTTCAGTTTATAGTCAGTAAAAAAATTATGGCCATAGAACAAATACATTCTGAGAAATTAAATGTAAAAGATGATGATTTTTCACTTTTAAAGGTCGATGTCTCCCTAACACATATTTTTTATATGCATAAAATCATGTTTCACATAAAATATGGTATGAAAACTATTCATTCTTCATTTACAGAAATATAGAAAATTATTCGCATGTGGTTGAAAATAGGTCAAAGTACATTTCAAGAGTTCTCTTATGAATATTTTAATGCTTTGTTGTACTAAATTTAACCATTTTCCGGTCCTTCTTAATTTCACTCCTCTGGTCAGTGTTGCCAAATTTAGGGAATTTTTTATTCAATATCCTCCAGCAAATTTTAACTGTAACTGTTGTTTAATCACGTCAAAGGTTATTCGTCTATTATATATATAAAAAATCACTCTTCAAAATTATTGGTGATAGTCAAATAAAAGAGTCAATAAATTTGGCAATATGTTTAGAGCGCTTTAGAGTGTTAGGGCCGGCAAAGGGTTAAATACATTGTTTTTGTGCTAATGAAATTTATAGGCAATACACAAAACGATTACTCAAACTTATTCGAAAATGCTTAAAGAGTGGCATATGTGAAATTGTCGAATTTATGAATGTAGTTTTAGTATTCAAATATGGTTTGAGGAAGTGAACCTCCCCCCCCCCCACACACACACTCCCAGATACACACAGACAAATAGATATGTACTTCAAATAAAACTACTTTTATAATATTTTGAACTTTTTAAAAAATATGTTAAAAATTTTCAAATACAAATGGTCTCATATCTTACACTGTAATCATATTTCTATAGTAAATGAAGTTGCGTAAATGTCACACCAAATGATTTGCCATACGCATACTCTGACAAAAACTATAGACATAACAAACCTTGCTCTGAATAATGGACATAATCGATAACATTATGCAATAGAATCACCTGATCTGTGTATTTATTTGGTGATACAAACGTTACCACCTCATAAGAGTAAAGTGAAAATACTGATGTTGAAGGATGATTTCACCAAAAAATTATCAGTTTTGACTGGAATTAGTGGTATTGCAAGAAGCCAAGATCTCATCGTAGATGAGTTATGACAAGCGAAATGCATTTGGCTGTCAATGTATATGATAAAAATTGTCCTTTGACAGTTAATGCTTATTGCTGTCAAAGTATTCTTAGCTACAGAGAAATTTGCCGTTGATTGCAAAGCTGTTTGCCAGTGATAAATCGATTGCGGACATTTGGTTTTACCCCTTTACATACATTGACAAATATTTTGCTTTGTTTTGTTTTTCAAGGATGTTCTTCTGATAGGCAAACGATAAATAATAGTATACGCACGAAAGAAAGATAACAAATATACAGCAAATTTTCATTGAGAATATTGTCTAGTCATAAGGATAGAAACGAGAGGGGGGAAATGAATATTCCGAAATAGGAAATAATAATTGTGTTATTTCATCACTAAAAGCTTCTTTTTATAGCAAAAAGAAAGAAAAATCACGAGACTCTCATAGACTGTAAAACATTTTCCTACTATACTTACATGTTACATTATTAAAATATCGATGTATTTAATCTTCTTTATGACATATTAATATTTAACACAACTGAAAATACATTTTCAGCAATTTTTATTTATGCTTCATAATGTATCTGAAGATTTTTGCCTGGTCTGTAATTCAATCATTTGTGTTGATCATACCGTATTGTGGGTTAATATGCTTTTGTGCATTTGATGGTTGGTTGATTGGGTTTTACGTCGCACTAGTTTGTGCATCTGAATAATGCATCTTAATTTCGTCATGTTTATACCATAGTTATAGTAATATATATCGATTTATCATCTCCATGTTATCGAGCAAAAAAAAGTTCTAAAATCAGCCATTAGAGAGTATTGAAAAAAAAGAAAAAAAAGAAAAATGAATTTGAAATTGTATCTGGAGTTTTTCGTCCACCTTTAGTAAATAAATTATTCATAAATTTAATTTACTAAATTATCCGTGCTGTGTGAAATCTACTCGGATAAAGACAGTCATTAGAGTGACTTTTCCCGAGAAAAAATGTATCACTTTTTCCCTCTCGCTGACCAATCTATGTCTTAATACTATATCTATGATTTATACAGTATAAAGGAATTAAGATATTCCTTTAAAAAGTACCTTGAGTAGACTATAATGCATCGGAATTCTGAGGTTCTGTACACAAACCAGCAGTGGTTTTCAAGAGCAAATTTCAAGAGCAAAATATACCTGATTAACACTAATCAATTTCTATGCATTTGGAAATATTTATTAAAATGAGAGCTCGGAGAGATAAATTGAAAGCAAATAAACAAAATTTATGATTTTTTTTTTTTTTTTTCAGTACGGAGGACTATTAGTCTCAATCTACGGATTTTTACGATAGTTGGACATTTATCGAAATCGAAAATTTATAGAATATGTAATTGAATAATTTGAAAGCAATGTTATAATTTGAAAAAAAAAGAAAAGAAAACTAATAGTCCTCCATACTAAACTAAATTCTGCCTTTGCCAGAATTTCATAAAAATCGTTTTTTTTTTTTTTTTTTTTTTTTTTTGTTTGTTTTTTTGAAAGAAAAAGAAAAGAAAATTAATAAAAAATTTAAGTAAAAAATCATTTTTTAAAGTAAGAAGCTTTTTATTGTGCAAGCCCTAAAAAGCATAAAATAAAATGTATTCTGGCAAAGACATGCTACAAAGAAATGAAAGTTTCAACACTAAGAAAATTTTAGAGAAAAATATAGGTACTTTCCTTTTGCAAGAGATGAAAATGTTTTAATGTTCAAAATATTTTAAAAAGCTTTTGAGACCAATATTCTTAGTCATTAGTTTTTGTAAAATCATTCATTAGGCCAGAAATCTCAAATGTCTCGAAAGCTTTTTAAAATATTTTGAACATTAAAAAATTTTTATCTCTTGCTAAAGGAAAGTACCTATATTTTTCTCTAAAATTTTCTTAGTGCTGAAACTTTCATTTCTTTGTAGCATGTCTTTGCCAGAATGCATTTTATTTTATGCTTTTTAGGGCTTCACAATAAAAAGCTTCTTACTTTAAAAAATGATTTTTTACTTAAATTTTATTTTGTGCTTTTTAGTTACAAAAAAGAAAAAAGCTTCTTGAGAAAACTAATTAAAATTTCTTAGGATATTTTGTAGACAACGGAAGATTTTCGTTTATCAATTGACATTTTTTTTTTCTATTATTTATCTGCAAAAAAAAGTACAATATCGTCTTTCGAGGACCGAATCCGGGACCATCGCGTTATCAGCATGACGCTCGAAACAAAAGTCTAAGAACTGTCAAGAAAAATCATAGAACATTCTAGAAAAATCTAACAAATACTTATACAAAAGAAACATTGTTTTCGAATGCTTTTTTGGAATATTTAAAATTTATTATTAATATTTATTATTTTAATAATTTAATTTAATATTTATTATTTGGAATATTTAAAATTTTTCATGTTTTGCAAAAGTGAAATATCTATATTTTTCTTTAAAATTTTCTTGTTGTTGAAACTTTTATGATTTTATAGCATGTCTCTGCAAGAATAAATTTTAATTTTAGGCTTTTTAGGGGTTCACAATAATAAAAAAAACTTTCAGTGTTATTTTTATTTATTTATTTACTATTTTTATTTTTATTTTTACTGAAGTTTTTATTTTGTGCGTTTAGTAACTCAAAAGGAAGTTCTTTTAAAAACTATCAAAATTCCTTAGGACACTGTGTAGGCAACGAATGATTTTCTTTTATCAATTGACATAGTTTCTGTTAATTATCTGCAAAAAAGTAACACATCGGCTTGCGAGGATCGAACCCACGAGCATCGCGTTATCACCATGACGCTCTAACTAAATGCGCTAACAAGCGACGAAAAAGGTTGTTTAAATTTACGTTAAAGTGGAGGCGCCTTCTTTTTCAGAATGACACAAAGACACGATGATAAAAATCCAATTTCAATAAAAAGCTTTTCAAAGAATATTATATATTTAACTTTATATTTTGTGTTTTTTAGTATCTAAAAAAAGGTTTCTTTAAAAAAACTCTTCAAAAATTCTTAGAATACTGTGTAGACAATAAAAAATTTTCTTTTATCAAATGGCATATTTTCTATTACACATTCCATCTGTAAAATTTAGCACATCGATCCTTCGAGAATGGAACTCACCACTATCGTATTAGGAACTTGACACTCTAACCAACTGAGCCAACGAGTGACTATTAAGACTGCTGATATTTACTTTAAAGTTGAGGTGCCTTATTTATTAGCGTAACATGAAGACGCGATAACAAAATACAATTTCAATAAAAAGCTTCCAAAAAATGTTTATTTATTTCTTTATTTTTATTTAAATTTTTATTTAAATTTTTATTTTGTGCTTTTTAGTTACTAGATAAAAAGCTATTTAAATGAAATCTTCAAACATTATTATGATACTGTGTACACAACGAAATATTTTCTTTTATCAATTGACATTTTTTCTCTTAATGATTTGCAAAAAATAGCACTTCGGCCCGGCGAGGATCGAACACACGACCCTCACACTATCAACATGACGCTGTAACCAGCTAATTTATTAAAAGATACAATGAGTTGCTTACTTTTTTTTTTTTTTAATATATATATATATAATGGAAGCATCTTGGTTTTTTAACGTGACAAAAAGCCGATGACAAATCTAGTTTCATGTAATAGTAATATATAATATACATATATACATATAAAGCTTCTAAAAATATTATTTTATGTATTTTTTACTTAAAACATTTCATTTTGTGCTTTTTTAATATCTAAAATGTTTTGTGTTTTCCCAATATCTAAATAAATAAATAAATAAAATGCTTCTTAAAAAAACTCCTAAAAAATTCTTAGTGTAAGCAACGAAAAATTTTCTTGTATCAATTGACACCTTTTCTACTAATTATCTGCAAAAATTAACACGCTGTACCTTCTAGGGACCGAACCCATGACCACCGTGCTACTAACGGGACGCTCATACCAACTGAGCCACAGAACGACAACCGAAACAGCTTATGTATTTACTTTAAAATGAAGGCGCCTTGTTTACTAGCGTGACACGAAAACACGATGACCAACTCAATTTCAATTAAAAACCTTCTAACAATCAGTATCGAAAAAGTTTTTTTTTTCTTTTTTTGAGGGGGGAAAGGGTGAGAAGGTCAAAATGTTTATATTTTATGCCAAGACTGCTGGTTGCTAGTAGGAAATGCTGATCGTCCGCTTTTAATTTTGTTATTTTTTATACACAAAAATAAATATTCTGTTAAATTATTAAAACATTTTATTTCAAGTGAAAAAATGTTTTTCAAATGAACAGTACAACGAAAAATAATATTTATATTGCATTTATTTATTTATTTTTTATTTATTTTTAAATGTTAAAAGCAAAACCAACAGATACTGTTCTGCATATGCAACACTTTCCCTATTCAAATTAATCGCAAATAATTAAAATAAAATTCAGCTGTAGAGCAACACTAAATCAAAGAACTAGTGTACAATAAATATTTAAACTTAAAAATTTCTTCATACACCATAAAATTAATGTAAGCAACACTAGTTTCGAAAGGACGTGACCTTTCTTCTTCAGGTACAAAACACGTGCAATAAACTTTTGAAGGCAAAAGTAAGACTTTTTTAAAACTGCATCAGCTAAGATTCTTTTAAGGATCTTCTGAAAAATATTTTCAGACAAATTTACTGTGTCATTTTTACTTGAAACTACTATATGAAATTGATAATATCTAAAATATTAAATAAACTAGGTTAAAATAACAACGTGCTACATTTTTTTTTTTTTTAATGGACTACGTCTTCTATCAATTGATTTTTTTTTCTTTATAAAGAAACCCATGGCGGTGCTGTGCGCAACGAAAATAATATTAAATCCTTTTAAAATGTCCAAATTGGTCTGATTTATTTGTTGTATCTTTGTAAAACTCCGTTCAATTTTAATATATATATATATATATAAAGTTATACAAATGCGTATAAAAAGAAGAAAGTTTGGTTCAAATGTACGAAAGAAAATAAGTAATTTCGATTTAAAACCAATGTTAAATATCTTCTTCATGCAAATTTAAAAATCGCTAGATTATAATGTAACAGTAGTCACGTATGGTTCCAGTGTATTCATCAACAAATAACTGCATTCTAATTCCTCTAGTTATTTCAGGCTTTCTTTATGTTACTCTTGTGCATTATGCAAAAAATTAAGTATTCATTCTCAAGTCTTAGAATCTCCAGAAAAATCAACTTTCATCAGCGATCCACTTATCGACTGCCCCCCCCCCCCATATTTTATTTAGCATATTTGAATTTACTAACTATATTTTTACACAATAACATATCTTGAATACGAATAACAATAAAACGTGAGTACACGATGGTGTTTAGATTTTTATTTGTAGGTTTAGATTGATGAACGTCGCACTAGAGTTGCCTAGTGGACTATCGGTGACGGTCTGGGAGACATTTCTAAGGTGGTTTAAACTCATAGCATCACAATTGTGATCCTTCACCTTCACAGAGAAGATGGCTCCTCCGCTTCGGATGTTCCCTAAAAATATTAATTTTACGGAACAAAGGAGGACAATGAAGCTACGACGGTTTTTACATATACCAGCCGCTGTTAATATACACGACGATCTTTGGGTGCTATTTATCACGAACGCATTGAAATCTATCGATGGTCGAATGTGACATCATAATGATGTAAAATTTTGAAATAAATTTAAGGTTTTAATCATTTTGTACTCTGGAAAAATGTTTAGATAATAAACATATAAAAACTCTTTCGATACAGAAATGGTGAGCGAAACTACTTTTGAGATAACTTTGATTTTATAATTTTTGAAAAACCTAGATCTACGTCACTATTCGACAGTCAAAATATTTCAGTATGTTTGAACAGGGAGCAGCCCCGCTCATCACTCTTGGAGCGATTTTGAGCTCTTCTAGGGGAACTACTCGCAGTTTATTTAAAAACTCATTAAAAATAAATAAATAAATAATATATAAAAATTACATTATTCGCCAGGCTTTAGCCTAGAGCCGAGAGTGGGCGATGATTGGGCTGATGAATCTTTCTGTTTACCAATGACACTTGCAAACTGAGCATATGGGCAAAGAGGAAGTGGTAGGAGACTTTGCTGGCTCAGGAATCGAATCTGAAACTCTCTGATTATGAGCTTGGTGCTTTGTCAACTGGGTTATCATGGCCTCGACTTTTATTTGCAATTGTGTGCCTAGTGAATAATGCATCGACCAGTAGCATACTCATGTACTACGTCTCTTTATATATTATTTACAATAATTTCTGAATTTACGATTAGAATTAAAATATTTGTTAAGCCTTTAGTTTAAAATTTCAATGATAAGACATTGCATTAGTGCAGAGGCATAACAACAAATTAATTTCGGTTTCTGGTTCTATTAAAAAAAAAAAAAAGAGACTTAGCTTTATCTGGAAAATATTCTGTTTAAAATCTGATAGAAAATGCATCAAAACTTGTCTTTGTAAACAAAGATATGGAAATTTCGAACTAAAATAGATGTTTAGCAGATTAAATATCTAAATAGATCAAGTGCTTTTTGATTAATTTCTCCAATTGTTTCAAGTGTTTTGTGACTGATACGCGTGCAAGTTAAGTATTCTTCTTCAGATAGGGTAAAGTTTCATACATAAGAAAATAAAATTCATCATGATCAATTTAGTTCATTTTGATCAATTTAGAATGCAAAATTAATATGAATAAGGAATTAAAATAAGATTTACCTTCATAAAATATTTTGTTTATTTTCTTGAAGAAAAAAACGAAAGCAATTTTTAAAATACAGACTAGAACGACCACTTTTGGAACATTATTAATCTTGGCCGAGTGGGGAAATTATAGATGTTATAGCCCCTAAAATTTGCTGAACGAATTTAGAAAATTAAGAGGACAAAATTAATGCTCAAAATTAATATGTCTTACCTTAATTTTTTATTATGTATATTTATTTATATTTTAAATATTTATCAAAACCATTGGTTAAAATTTCATTTTGAAAAACCTGAATTTTTTATGTCTTATATAAGTTAAAATGTAAAAGTACAAAATGCATAAAATAACAATTTAAAATCGAATTCAAATCGAATGATTTCCATAATTGCTTTAAAATACTACATAATTATTTGATTCAAAAAGGAAATGTTGTAGCCACCATAAGACTCTTCTAGTATATTTTCCTATACAAATTCACAAACGCAAATTATTTCCCGAGATAATTATTTCAAATTATTTCATGAGATACAGCGCCTGAAAAGTTTGTGATACATACAGACAGACAAACATTTTCTAAAAATGGTCAAATCGTGTTCAGGATTTCTCAAAACGTATAAATCCACTGAAAACCGGAGTTCGAAAATTTTCATGAATCCAATACTTTCTTGTTATATACATATAGAAGAAAATAAAAATAAAAATAAAAATAATAAAATAAAATAAAGAGGGAAAACATATAATAAATTAAAATTGAAAGTCAGTTGTTGGTATTCTTTCTTTCTTTCTTTCTTTCTTTTTTTTTTCTTAAGTATTATTGATCTGGTTGCCAGATAGTCATAGTAAATGCAGAAAAAAGTAAGCCGAAAAGGGAAAAAAATGACTTATCACAAAAATACATAGTAATACGAGGAAATAAAATGCATCTAACATTTTTGTACAAGCTAAAAATGTCATACAGCGGCCGTATATGGCAATAACATTGACTAATACTAATAAAAAATAAGAATATTTCAACCATTACATCAAGGGTAAGCACAACTATGTAATTATAGGAATGTCTTTTTCCTCATACCAACAGACTATCAAAGTTGATTTCCTCTCGTCTCAGGTGGTAATAAAGGAACTCATAAAAAACTACGACGAAAAAGAAAAGAAAATTATCTGGAGTGATTCCACTCGACTTTCCGGACATTGAGTAATTAACGGTTTTATAGATAAAGGTTTTGTAAAAGAGAAGTTGTTAGATAAACAAAAGAGAGAAAATTATAATAGGGTGTTTGAGTATTTTTCTCCATATATTACACGGTGTTTAATTTAACGCTATTGAACTTTAAGCCCATAGATCATAATGATAAAGAATATTCCATTGTGCCCTGTAAAAACCTATAAATGCTAGATTCACTAAAATGCTTATAGTTAGTGCAACAGTGACTTATACTATTTATATAAATTTTCAGCTCAATTGAATAAGGCGTTTAGACGCTGTCGCACTTTAAAAAATTTGGCCCCAGGCCATAATGATAAAGAATTTTTCTTTGTGTCTCTGTAAAATAACTGTAAGTGCTAGATTCACCAAAATCTATACAGTTCGTGCAACTGTGACACATACAGCATGTGTGTAATTTTTTTGCTCTGTTTAATAAGGGGTTTAGACACTGTCGCACTTTAAAAAATTTGGCCCCATAGGCCATAATAATAAAGAATTTTTCTTTGTGTCTCTGTAAAATAACTGTAAGTGCTAGATTCACCAAAATCTATACAATTCGCGCAACTGTGACACATACTGCATGTGTGTAATTTTTTTGCTCTGTTTAATAAGGGGTTTAGACACTGTCGCACTTTTAAAAATTTGGCCCCGTAGGCCATAATGATAAAGAATTTTTCTTGGTGTCCCTGTAAAAAAACTGTAAGTACTAGATTCACGAAAATCAATAGGGTTCGTGCTACGGCGACCTACAACATACGTAACAACTTTCAGCTCATTGGAGCAAAGTGTTTAGACGCTAGCGTGTTCACTCACACACATACACACATACATACATCATCGTAAAAATAGTGAAAACGCACTCAGGGGACCTCAAAACATATAAAAACATCAAAATCTCAAATTCGGATTTTTGACATGATTGCAATACTTTCCTCACTATAAATAGTGTTCGGAAAGTAAAAAATATATATGCGTAAATCTGAATACAAAAAGATTTGAAGATTATCTGAATGTAAATTACATAGTTCGACTTCAGCCCAACTTTAAGATAATAAATAAACAATTAAAAGGTTTAACTTGTTAAAACATCAGATAAATGTTTTTTTGTGATAGGAGTTTTTTCTTTTCTTTTTTTCTTTATCTGTTTTAATTTTTTTCTAGAATGCACTACGTAAAAAGACCTTGAAATTCCTTTTACAAGTTGTAAAGTTTGAAGTATTGTGAAATTGAAGGTTAGTTACTTTCTGCTTGTAAATAAATGGATTTATAACAACAGGAGGGTTTCTTTCTAGAAATATATTTTGTTTGAAAAATGAAAGAAATATATTGCTGTTTGCAGTTATTGAAGAAGAAAAACCTTGACGGTTATATAATTAAATCGTTATTAGCAGAGACTTTTAATAAAAGTTATGAGAAAACACGGTAAAAGACAACTTTTATAAATATTTTTAGATTTCGAATTATTTCAAAGGGAGAAAGATTTTAGTTTTTGAAATGCTTGAAACAGAAGTTATTTACATTCAGCTTGTAAATAAAAGAATTTATGATATTGAAAATTGAGGAGCAAACATTCAAACCGTGTTTTCTTTTTCGGATACAATGTTTCAGACAACACAAAACTAATAACTTAAAAAATAACAGAACTTAAAACCTAATTATCGTTTGTTTAGATGTATTACTAGATAATAGGAAAATATGTAGACATATCTATTTTTATGTTACTATACATGCTATTTTTATGTTAAGTTTAAAGAAAAATCACTCTTTATTTTATTTTATTTTATTTATTTATTTATTTTCTTGGAGAAAACACGGTTTGAATGTTTGTTCCTCAATCAGATTCCTTTCTAGAAAAATAATTTGCTTAAAAATTATTATTATTATTATTTCTCTCTGTAACAATTTAGAAAAGTATTGGTAGTTAAATATGAAAAACTGCTGATAACAAATGTTTTAAATAAAAATTATCTATATAAATAAAGAGAAGTGTGTGTGTGTGTGTGTGTCTGTGTCTACGCTCTGGTGCTCACAATACCGATCGCAGAGCTAAAAAACTTGGTATATGAGTACCTGGGACCCTGTAGGTGTGCACCTCATCGAGATTTTTTTAGAATTTCGAATTTGGATTTTTAAAAAGTATTTTTTTTTTTCAATTTTAAATATTCGTTTCTATGTTTCATTTTTCATAAATTTATTCTTCCATTGTAATCGTCTGCGTACCTTAGCAACGGCTATTACGCTAGTTATTTTTTATTTAATACATTCATTTGAAGGCGAAAGCTTCTTTTCTTTTTACTTTCTCTTACCCATAGGGTTGAGAAAGTATTATTTTAAGGCCAAATTTTCGAACGTGAGTTTTTGTCATATTTACATGTTCTGAGGTCCCCTGAATACGAAAATAATGTTTTTAGTGAATGGTCTGTGTGCCTGTTATCAGCATATCTCAAGAACAAATAGTAGCAAAAATTGCAAACTCGGTATTCTAAATGTGTATCACATAGGGATGGTACAGTAAGCTTTTCATTGAGATGAAGCAAATGGTTCGTGTACAGGGACACTCAAAAGTATTCAAATACATTACGTCTATGGGGGAAATTGCAGGTAAGTAGAGTTTAACATCTATAGACTGCACTAAACCAAATGAAACGAATAAATATTTTTTGTAATAGAGATAGTCAACTGGGAAACGAATTTTGTGTATGTAGGAGCCTCGCCTCCCCCCCTGGGGGGAAGTCCCCCCTCGAGGGGAGTAAATTTTCATGATGGGTATCTTTCAAAAGAGCTCGCCAATACCTTTAAAACGAATGGTTGGACCATCGATCTGCGACAATTTAAAATAAAGTTACCGATTTTTTTCATTTTTAACAAAATAATAATAATAATAATAATAATAATAATATTGAGAATAAATTCAACTTTTTTTTTTTTTTTTTTTTTTTTTTTTTTTTTAATATTAAGTGTTATACTACTTCTCTAATATGGAAATCGTCTGCATTATCATAAAAGATAATTTTTTTAAATAATAATTTTAATAAATTATTTTTTAAAAACAGAATTATTTTTTAATAACCGAATTAAATTCGACATAAATGTAGGTGCATTAACGAAACGGGGGGTTGTGGGGGCTGGCAGCCCTTCTCACACAGAACTAATTATCATATAAAACTCTTCCGAAGCCTAATTTGAATTGTTTAACATAGGTTTACACAACAGTACTCGTTATCTTACCTCTTAATTTCAAACCTGTATTTATAGTATTAAATTTCATTGTAAGAGAAAGTCGTGTGAGTGACACACCAGATTATTTTATTTATTTTATTTAATGAAAATAAAATCGTAATGCAGTAGAAAAAATTAAGTATATTAAATGAAATATTTAAAAACTTATTTATGAGAGTTATGTTTTTGTATAATTTTTATAGTATAACAACTTTTTATTTTTTATTTTATTAAGTAATTCCTTTGAAATATTTTTTTTTTTCGAATTTACAGTGTTTATCGGGAAAAAGAAATGGTAGTATATAGTGAAAGGATTAAACTGATTAAAATTTATTTGTTTTTTATATAATTTCTTTTAAAAGAAAATTTACTTTTTATTTTATTTTATTATATTAGTCGGAATCAAATCGTAATATAGCGTAAATAGATAAGATACATGGTTCAAAAACTAAAATGTTTAATAGATGCTGAGATACGGTCATTTTTAACATCGTAGTTCTTAAATAATAGCAGATTCACTTGTCGTCGATAAATACCCAAATTGAAGTGTCCGGGAAAGACCTTTCTGCAGGCAGTGGGAACCTGGATCCTATGCAGTGCCGGCACCCGAAGCGAAATTTGGAGCAATTTCAATGGTTTTTTATTTTTTATTTATTTTTTATTTTTTTATAATGTGATGTAAAAAATAAATATTGGTTCAATTCATTTGAAAATTTATTTAAATATAGTGACCAGCGAAGCGGACGTAGCCTGCTAGTATGAAAATATTATAAGGAATAAGTTTTATGGAAATGTCATGAAAAATAATAATTAAAAAAAGAGAAAAGGTGTGTGTGGGGGGGGGGATTTTTAAAAAAGTTTAAAATCAAAGTCTCTTGCATTTTGCTTGTAAATAAACGGATTTATGGACTGAAGAGGAGAGTTTCTTTCGAAAAACATTTTTCCTCTCTTTTTACTTTCTCTTACCCATAAGGTAAAGTATTGTTTTTGGGTCAAATTTTCGAACGGAGTTTTTGTTGTATTTACATGTTCTGAGGTCCCCTGAATACGAAAATCATGTTTTTAGCAAATGGTCTGTGTGTATGTCTGTGTGTGTGTCTGTCTGTTATCAGCATATCTCAAAAACAAATTATGGAAGAAAGTTCAAACTCGGTAATCTAAATGTGTATCATACAAAGATGCTACACTAAACTTTTCGTTAAGATCAAGTAAATGGTTCGTGTACAGGGACACACAAAAGTATTCAAATACATTACGTCTATGGGGGAAATTGCAGGTAAGTAGAGTTTAACATCTATAGAATGCACTAAACCAAATGAAACGAATATATATTTTTTGTAATAGAGGTAGTCAACAGGGAAAAAAATTTGTGTATGTAGGAGCCTCGCCTACCCCCCTCGAGGGGAGTAAATTTTCATGATGGGTATCTTTCAAAAGAGCTCGCCAATACCTTTAAAACGAATGGTTGAACTATCGATCTGTGATAATTTAAAACAAAGTTATCGATTTTTTTTTTTACTTTTAACGAAATGTTTTTTTTTTATTTTAATATTGAGAATAAAATGGACTTTTTTTTTGGATATTTGGTGTTATACTACTTCTCTAATATGGAAATCGTCTGCATTATCATAAAAGATAATTTTTTTAAATAATAATTTAAATAAATTATTTTTTAAAAACAGAATTATTTTTTAATAACCGAATTAAATTCTATATAAATGTAGGTGCATTAATAAAACGGGGGTTTGTGGGGGGCGGTAGCCCCCTCACACAGAGCTAATTGTCATATAAATCTCTCCCGAAGCCTAATTCGAATTGTTTAACATAGGTTTACACAACATCGTTATCTTACCTCTTAATCTCCAACCCGTATTTATAGTATTAAATTTCAGGATAAGAGAAAGTCATGTGTGTGACACACCAGATTATTTTCATTCTAAAGTGCGATAATAAATGTTGTGAGAAAATACGAGTATTATAAAGAAAAACTTTCATGAAAACTTTCAAATGAAATTTGAAACATTTGAGAAGACGATTATAAAAATTTTAAATTTATTACGTTACATAACTTTCTTTTGACACTATTTGAAGACTTCGTAATAGTTATTATTTCATAACTTTGAACACAGTTTTAAATTTTGTAATACGATTTATGTATTAATTTTAAGTTAAGTGGAACTAAATTTTGTCTTAATAACAGACAGATGTTTTTGTAAATAATTTTTCGTAGTTTGTATTGTTTTAATAGTCATTACAAATACACTTTTACAAACTGCAGTATGATGTATGTAATTATTTTTAGATAAAGGAAGCAGAATTTCCTTTTGAAAAGAATTTTTAGAGACAAATATTAGAAATGTTTTAAAGAATTATTACAATATGTGTCATTTCTGTTATATGGTTCGAAATTTTATAATGAACAATGTTATAAAATTTACATTACAAAATTTCTTTTACAGTTATTATGTGTTGTATACAATCACTTTAATTAAAATAAATTAAGTTTTCACGAGAAGTATGTATTCATTATAAGAAATAAGCAATTTTCTTTTAAGCAATACTTTTGAAAAGCATTGTTTAAAGAATTTCTTTATATGTATTTCTTTGAAATATCAATTTAAATCTTATAATGAACACGTACATAAAGTAGTAGCATGTTCAGTAACATCAAATATTTAATTAATCTATATTTAACTATCTATCATAATTTTAAGCAATTGAAGATACTCCGTCTTTAAAAAATGTTTTAGGTTCTGTAACATAAAATACATTAAGTGTTATTTATTAAGTTGATTAAAAATGTTTAGCTGATAAAATAATAGCGCTATGTGTAAATAGATATTAGTAACATTTCTGGCAACAAACAGAAGAAAAACATGCATATCCGTTCAATTTGAGAAAAGGGAAAATATGAAGCGTCGTTATTTGAGAATAAAATTTTTAAAGCTTATTTTGGATATTTGCTGAAAGATCTTAAAAATAAGGCATTTTATTTTTCTTATCAAAAAATTTAAATACCAGTAAAAATACTTGCATGAAAAGGAATTTGGAAAATAAACACGACAAAATGTTAAATAAGCAGTAATTAAATATTAAGGAATTTGCTGTCAAAATATAAAGAAATACTTCTAAGGTTCGGTATTTAAAAAAAGACGAAAATTTAGTAAAAGAAATGATATAAATCGTGGTTGTTTCGCAATAAAATTTTAAAAATCGAGTTTCGTGCCTAAAGAAAGGAAAAAAAAAAGCGATAGAAATGTCAGTTTTATTTCTTAGAGAAATTCGGGTACCAGAAAAATTAAACTAAAAATTAGCATCAACAAATTTTAAATAAGTTGTGAGTAAATATTAGTGAAGTTGTTACCACCAACAGCAATACCAAGTTATATTTAAACTAGTATGTTGTGGCCACCACATGACTTTTCTTCTATATTTTCCTATACAAATTCACTCAGTAAGAATAATTTATTAAAATTATTATTTTAAAAAATTATCTTCCATGATAATGCAGACGATTTTCATATTAGAGAAGTAGTATAACACTAAATAAAAAAAAAAGTCAATTTTATTCTCAATATTACATTAAAAATTTTTTTTTTTTTTTTTGGTTAGAAATGAAAAAAAAAAAAAACGATAATTTTATTTTAAATTGTCGCAGATCGATGGTTCAATCATTCGTTTTAAAGGTATTGGCGAGCTCTTTTGAAAGATTTCCATTATGAAAATTTACTCCTCTCCCCCCCCCCCAGCTGAGAGGCGAGGCTCCTACGTACACAATTTTTTTATAATGATTATTAAAAAATAATTCTCTTTATGCTCATTTATACAAAATTTCGTCCTATACCACCATGTTAAAAATTTAGAAAAAGCGGGATAGCAACGCAACCTGTAAGACAATTTTTACCAAAAGTTGTTAGACACTAATTTAGGTCAAGGTGTAACTACATACCAATTTTATAACAGGAGACTTGGCGTTGGAATATTAAACTACGTCAGAAACGCCAAAGAAAAATATTGGAAATGCATACAGCTGTTTCGGTAGCCTAAAGCGTACCGTCTTCAGTGCAAAAAGGATTCTGAATCAGGAGAAGTATGCATTTCCAATATTTTTCTTTGGCGTTTCTGACGTAGTAGTTTATTCGGGTTTTACCAATTTGTATGAAATTCTGTGCTGTAGTTCCTGAGATACAGTTGCCACAAAATTTTGTCACACACACACAGACAGACAGACAGACAGACAGACATTTTCTAAAAATGGTCAAATCGTGTTCTACAGCTCTCAAAACGTGTAAATCCATCAAAAACCCGAGGCCAAAAATTTTTACGTATCCAATACTTTCTTCTATTGAATATAGGAGAAAGTAAAAAATTAAAATCAATGTTTTCGGAAAGAACTTAAGGATAAAGAATTTAATATTTATTGAAAAATAAATTTGAATATTGGCTGTGTAATCAGTATCATAAAAGAAACATTGAAAGATAAAAACATCGGTGAAATCTTAAATATGGTGTGAGTAAACATTAATTAATTTCTAATAAAAGAAAACTGGTTGGCATAGGTGTACTCTGTTTTGTTCCTCATCGTATACTTAATCTCATAAATTTCTACTATATTCAAAGTAAGAGAAATAAACTCGGCCGACCATTCAGCATAGCACACACAGAAATGCCTCCACCCACTGGGCTACCTACCTACAAATCGTTACATTTGCCATATCCTAATCTACAGACCATTTTTATTAAGGCTATTACATACTAATCTACAATGCAATAATCCGCATAATGCACGTTTATGCGAAATTTTGATCTATTTTCTTATGTTAAGAAAATTTTATATAACTTACGGAGTTTTCAAAACAAAATATCCTTAGCCAATCATATTCCTACCAGTATTATAAACGATATTTGAAAACTAGTAACAAACTGAGAACGTTACGAAGAAAAGTATTTCTCATAATGCATATTTATGCAAAAGTTTGCTTTACTTTTTCACATGTTAAGAATATGTAAATTTTGCATAACTACGAAGTTTACAAGATAAATTATTCAGAGTAAATGATGTTCATCATACATTAATATTTTAAAACTGAAGCGGCAACTTGACGATGAAAGTAATCTACACAAAGCACGTTTATACGAAATTATGCCATATTCTCCCATGCTACGAAAATCGTAAACTTCGAATAACTTACGATGTTTTCAATCCAGTATCATAAGTGGTCTTAAAACTGGTCCGATCACCTTCCGTACATGAGGTATCTATACACAGCCTAGGAAACTTATAACGAACTGATTAACAAACTGCCGGACCTAAAAACCGGACATACCTAAAGACTGGATATCACATGGATTTTATGATTTTCGAATTCTTTGCACCTCTTAAACGTGTAAAAACGTCAAAAAAAAGATCTCGAAAATTTTCACATATACCGAAGTTCCCCATACTTATGATACGATAGGGAATTAAGAGTATACATCTTTCGCTTGAAATAAGGACGACAATCTACTATATATATACATATATGTATGTATGTATATTAATATATCTTTTAAAACGTAGTAAAAGCCGAGAAACAGAAGATTTTAGAACCCTGAAGCCACATTGACAGATAAGAATAAAATTTCACCAAATTCAATTTACCCGTGAAAACATTTTGTAAATTATTGAAACAATTTATTTTACTTATAGATTATTGAACCAATTAAATTTACTTATTTATTTATTTACGTATTTATTTAATTTAATTTAACTTCAAACTGTATACGAGGTGTGGCTATTAAATAACGAGACTATTGCTGCTACAGATGAACTACATATGCGCCAAATCCGAACGACCGACAGCTGTGCAGCGTAAAGCCTTCTCTTTCGATTGCAGTGCCTCCCATGTTTATAGAGAAATCAGTCTGGTCGTAACCTTCGTTTGTGTAAGAGGTGTTTGTTTCGTTTTGCCGAAAACGTGATAAGTGTAAAATTTGAGCAACGAATTGTCGTGCAATTTCACGTGAAACTTGGTAAAACCGCTAGTGAAACTTATCTTTTATTAAAACAAGTTTATGGCGATGAATGTTTATCACGTATGCGAGTGGTTCAACCGTTTACAAGATGGCTGAGAAGACTTTGGAGATGATGACCGAAATTCAAAACGATGATGATCCTTTTTTTTCGACATTCATGGTATTGTGTACCTTCATTGGGTTCCTGAATGTCAAACTATTAATGAGCATTACTATCTTGAGGTGCTTGCTCAACTCCGTGAAGGGGTAAGGAAAAAACGACCCGAATTGTGGAAAAACAAGTTATGGGTTCTCCATGAAAACAACGCACCGGCTCACACGGCATTGTCTGTCAAGACGTTTCTATCCAAATACAACATTCCAGTTTTAGACCATCCACCTTATTCGTCTGACCTGGCCCCATGTGACTTTTATCTGTTCCCCAAAGTTAAATCTGCATTAAAAGGAACAAGATTTGAGTCAGTCAAAGCTGTGAAGGGAAAAGCGGCACCCATCATGCAGGATCTCACAGGACAAGACTTCCAGCACTATTTCGAACAATGAAAAATTCGCATGGAGCGTTGTAGGGATAGAGGAGGGATGTATATTGAAGGTGATAATAACTAAATAAGTATAAATTTAAAATAAAATGTTTTACAGCAACAGTCTCGTTATTTAATAGCCACGCCTCGTATATAAAGTTCAATTGTTTGACAGAACAGTTTAAAAAATTCAGTTCCGTACTTACAGACAGAACGTAGCGATAAAAATATTTGGTTTAGTCTCTTGGTGAAATTTGAATACTGACAGGATTATCGTTGTCAAAGAAATGATGTTGAAAGATAAATATGTAGATAAAGTCTTATATAAGCCGTAAGTAAATATTAGTGAACATTTTGAAAACAAAAAAGTACCGATTCTATCTGAAAATGACAATTCTGCTGCATAATTTACCATAGTTTGAAAGTAACATTTAACTGGTATGTTGTGGCCACCACAAAACTTCCGTCTATATTTTCGTATACAAATATTTATGCGGAATACAAATTATTTATTAAAATTATTATTTATCAAAATTATTGTTCATGGTGAATGCAGACAATTTTCATTACAGAAAAATACAAGAAAGAAAAATCATGCAGTACGCATTGATTAGTAACACTTTCCAACTGTACGCAATTGTATCGATTAACTTTTAATATTCTTTGCCTACTTTATCACACAACAGACAGAACAACTGAAAAACAGGCAGATAGACTAATTGATTTTAAAATTACTCTTAGGCATTTTGGAAAGTGTTAAAAAGGCTTAACGCAAAAGAAAACGCAGCCGTCAGATTATAATTACAGCTTTTAATCTCTCTGAATATTTTAGTGTAGCCCTGTAAATGTGAAAGTTAATCATATCACGTTCTAAAAACAACATCATTTTAGAATATTAATAATGCATGTCAATGTTTCTATGATTTTTATAGCAGAAAGATATTTAAATATAACTTTTAAAAAATTCTGTCCTAAAACGTAATACATTTTTTTTTTTTTATTGTTGTTGTTGTTGTCCCTGTAAACAAACTAGTTGCACAGGACCAATTAATGGCATTTTAAATAGGGAATATTCCATAGGGAACTTGGGTGTATCATTTTTTAAAAATTCTCAAAACATTCACGGATGATAGGAGCCGGAGACAAACAGATAGAAAGGTAGACAATCGGACAGACAGATGAACAAATTGAAATCATATTCCCACTAAAATTATAAGAAAGTTTTAAAACGCTTATTAAACAAAAGTGCAATTCCAGCAAATTTTTATTTATAGCTCTTAATGTAACTGATTATTTTTGTGTGGCCCTGTAAATCTAATGATAACCATACTATATTACATAAAAGGCACTCTTTTGTGCATACGAATAATATATTTCAATTGCATTAAGCTTTGTGGAGAATAAAATTATTAAAATTTGGTTTATAAAAATAACTCTCATACAACACAATGCTTTGGAATACTTTCAAGTGCCCCTGTACATAAACCGGTTAGAAATGTACTCTACTTTACATAGGAAACATCCGATAGGGAATTGAATAACATGTTAAAATTTTATTGAAGTTTCTATACGTTAAAGCTATTAAAATATGGTTTATAGGAACTCCTTCCATAGAACACAATGCTATCTAATACTTTTGGGTGTCCCTGTACATAAACCAGAATAGGTATTCACTCCATTTTCAATAGGGAACATCCGATAGTCAACTTGAATAAAATATATCGGTTTAAAGAAATTCCATGAATATTTATGGGAATTAGAGCGCAGTAAAACAGACAGAGAGACAGACAGACGGAAAGAAGAACAGTCAGACAGATACAGAGATTGAAATTATATTCACACTAAAAAAATGATAGAAAGTTTCAAAAACGCGCAAAGTAAACGAGAGTGCAATTCTAGCAATTTTTTATTAATAGCTCTTAATATAACTGAATATTTTTGTGTCACCCTGTAAATCTAATGATAACCATGCTATATTCTATGCAAAGCATTCTTTTGTGCATATAAATGACATATTTCAATTTCCTAAAACTTCGTAGAAAGTAAAGATATTAAAATTTGATTTATAGAAATAACTCTCATAGAACGCAATACTTGGGAATACTTTTAAGTGTCCCTGTACATAAATCAGTAATGGTATTTCCTCCATTTTATACAGGAAACATCCGATAGTGAACTTGAATAACATATTTCAATTTCATTCAATTATGTCTACACTAAAGGTATGAAAATATGGTTTATAGAAATACCTTTCATAGAACACAATGCTTTGAAATATTTTCGAGTGTCCCTGTACGCAAACTAGTAGAGGCATAAACTCCATTTTCAATAGGGAACATCCGATAGTGAACTTGAATAACATATATCAGTTTCAAGAAATTCCACAAATATTTACGGGAGTTAGAGCGCGGACAGGCAGACAGACAGACAAACCGAAGTCATAAATACTTTTCAACCTGTGTTGAAAAGTGTTAAAAATATTAGAAAGTGTTAAAAACGCTTAATGTAAACAAAGTACATATCTTTCAATTTATTTATTAATAGCTCTTAATTTATCTGGATATTTTTGTGCCACCCTGTAAATATAATGCTAAACATGCTATATTGTATGCAAAGCATTCTTTTGTGCATATAAATAACACTAGCAGGCTTTGCCCGCTTCGCTGGACATTAAACTTAAATGAGTTGTCAAAATCCCATATCTTTATTAATAACCCAAGTTCTCGCTGTGATTGGTAGAGGTTTTCTCGCTCGCAAAGCGAAGAGTCTAGGTCTCCACTGTCTTCGGCACAACTTACCCACTTCTTACTTCCCCTTCCTCAGCGGGTGAGTTCGAAGTTTTGCAAAATCACACTAATGTACATAATGCGTACACTTAATCAATATACAGTCTGGGTCCCCACTGCCTTAGGCACAACTTACCCACTTGTTACTTCCCCTTCCTCAGTGGGTGAGTTCGAAGTTTTGCAAAATCCCACTAACGTACATAATGCGTACACTTAATCAATATCCGCACATCAAAATTCGCCATTCTAAGATAATTCAAAGCGAATTCAAACGGAAAAACATGTTTTTACACATGTTTATTGGGAACGACTTCAGTATAAACCCACAACGGTATTTGGCGATTTTTTTTTGTTGGCGATTATGGCTAAATCATAAATCTAAAAATCATAAATCATATATGATAAATGATAAAATCATAATCTAAATCATAAATCCAAAATAAACAAAATATTAGGCTGCCATATTATATCGCAAACAGTCCAGAACGACATCGTTATCCTTCAAAACAACGCCAAAGAAAAATCGCCTAATTCAGCTGTGGGGTTATACAGAAGTTATGCCGTTTATTGCCCTCGACTCCGAGAAGGGGGGGGGGAGATTTCGAATTTCGTGAAATCCAGTTACAATAAGTGCCGGATGCAAACAAACAATTTACGCACCAAATTTCGTGACCACAGAAGTCTTTAATAGAAAATATAAATAAATAAGTACAAAATGCACAGCTTTAGTATGGGAACCCTTTGGTGACTTTAAATATTTTAAGCCATTTTTGCGATGAACTGAATTGGCTATCTCAATTGTGCAATCAAAGATCTTGGCGAGAAACGTTCGCGCTACTTCGGTTCCGAATTTCAAATTTTGTTAAAGGGATCCAATACTAAAGCTGTTCCATATCGAATCTAGGTTGAAAACGGAAAAAGGTTGAAATAAATTAGAAATATCAGACCTATATTTATAAATTTGGTACCAAATGAAAGAGGCGATTTTTCTGAATCCAGGGGTGCAAACAGTTTTTCGATGCGACAATTAGATATTAAAAAAATAACTAAAGTATGAAATTTAAGTGGCAACGGAAAAACGGAAAAGGGGGAAAATAAATTAGAAGTATCAGACCTATCGTTACAAATTCAGTACCAAATTAAAGAGATGATTTTTCTGAATCCTGGGGTGTAAACAGTTTTTCGATACGACAATTAGATGTTTTAAAATTAACTAAAGTATGAAACTCAGATGGCAAAACTTCATTTAAATCTTTTCATAATTTGTAGTGCGATTCACGCGAATGAAAAAAGTCTTTATCTTAAAAATTTATTTTTGCATTTTATTTTTCCATTCAAAGCGTTTTAGTGAAAAAATATTTATGGCGCATGCGCAGGCGTTTTTTACCCACAATTTAAACACTAATCAGAATTTTGAAAATTTCTATAGATATAATTTTAAGTTGGGTGAAGACCTAAGTTTCTGCCAAGCGCCGTTGAATTCCGTCCAGCCGTTCTCGAGTGATGCCCGGACAAACGTGTTTTAGTCTTTTACCCCCTAGGGGGGGAACGGGGGTGAATTTCCGAAAAGTTGATAGATATAATTTCAAGTTGGGTGAAGACCTAAATTCCTGCCAAGCGTCGTTGAATTCCGTCCAGCCGTTCTCGAGTGATGCCCGGACAAACGTGTTTTAGTGTTTTACCCCCTAGGGGGGGAACGGGGGGGAATTTCCGAAAAGTTGATAGATATGATTTCAAGTTGGGTGAAGACCTAAATTCCTGCCAAGCGTCGTTGAATTCCGTCCAGCCGTTCTCGAGTGATGCCCGGACAAACGTGTTTTAGTGTTTTACCCCCTAGGGGGGGAACGGGGGGGAATTTCCGAAAAGTTGATAGATATAATTTCAAGTTGGGTGAAGACCTAAATTCCTGCCAAGCGTCGTTGAATTCCGTCTAGCCGTTCTCGAGTGATGCCCGGACAAAAAAAGCGACATTCGGACACGATGACATACACACAGACACACACACACACACACACACACAGGCAAAATTTTCTGAAGTCATTTTCGGCTTTCATGGGGTGTGAAACGTGAAGATATCGCAAAATTTTTCGATTCCGACAAATTTACAGACAAAACTCTGATTTTATTAATATAGATATTTCAATTCCTTAAAATTTGTGGAAACTAAAGTTATTAAAATTTGATTTATAGAAATATCGCTCATAGAACGCAATGCTTTGGAATACTTTTGAGTGTCCCTGTGTATAACCCGATGGTGGTATTCCATACATTTTATACAGGAAACATCCAATAGTGAACTTGAATAACATATTTCAATTTCATTAAGATATGTGTAGAGTAAAGGTATGAAAATATGGTTTATAGAAATACCTCTCATAGAACACAATGCTTTGAAATACTTTCGGGTGTCCCTGTACACAAACCAGTAGAGGTACAAACTCCATTTTCAATAGGAAACGTCCGATAGTGAACTTGAATAACATATTTCAATTTCACTAAGATATGTCTAGCGTAAAGGTATGAAAATATGGTTTATGGAAATACCTCTCATAGAACACAATGCTTTGAAATATTTTCGGGTGTCCCTGTACGCAAACCAGTAGAGGTATAAACTCCATTTTCAATAGGGACCGTCCGATAGTGAACTTGAATAACATATATCAGTTTCAAGAAATTCCATAAATATTTACGGGAGTTAGAGCGCGGACAGACAGACAGACAGACGGACAGACAGACAGACAGACGGACAGACAGACAGACAGACAGACAAACCGAAGTCATAAACACTTTTCAACCTTGTTGGAAAGTGTTAATAACACTAAATGTCTAAGTAAGTCAAATTTGTTCCAACATCCAAGGAAATGCTTTTGTTCTCCCTCATTTTTTTTTTTTTTTTTTTTTTTAAAGCGCAAAAAATCCATAAATTTGTTTTAAATGATCACAGACCTATAGTCCAACCATTCGTTTTAAAGGCATTGATGAAGAATGATATTGTGAAAGATATATTGAAAATTTACATACCCCGAGGCCGGGGGTTACTTTTCCTAACAGGGTGGGGACGACGCGACGATAACCCTACATATATATATTTATATATATATATAAATCCTAGTTAACTATTATTATCATAACTATATATTTTTATATTTCACATTGAAAAGTTAAAAATAGTTTTCACTATGTACTACATTTATAAAATATTTTGCCCGATATTGCCATAGTTAAAATTATGAAAAAGTGGGATGACTGTGCCACCTGTTGAGCGATTCATGCCCAAATGTAATCAGCACCAGTTTATGTCAAAGTTCAACAAAATATCGAGTTTACTTAAATTTCGTTCATTGTGTCGTGAGATACAATGGCCACAAAATTTGTGATACACAGGCAGACTGATATTTTTCTAAAAGTGGTCAAATCGTATTCAGGGTATCTCAAAATGTGTAGATCCATCGAAACCAGAGGTAATTTGTTTTTTTTACAAATCCAATACATTCTTCTTTTATAAATAGAGGAATGTAAAAAGTAAATAAATAAATAAATAAAATGTTTGAGGTCTTCAGAAAGAACATAGTGGTAATGGTTGCAACATTTCTCCTATAAAAAATCGACTTCTAGTAAAATTATTTACAGTCGCGAAAATGATTCTAAAAATAATTGTAAAATCATTAATAATCTGTGAGTAATTCTCGATAAAATAACTAATAAATTAAAATGAATTTTATTGTGTAACAACCTTACGACTTTCGTTGTTCACAACTACACATATTGAGACTATTTAGAGATACTGTGGTCAGAAGACTTAAAATTGATATAACTAATGTGATGCATACCAATTTTCTTATAGTAACTAACTAATGCGTATGTCATAAAGATATTTAAAAGAAAATTTTTTATACAAAGATAAAGAAAATCAGTACTGCGTTTATTGATACTCCCACTTAGGATATAAAAAACTGACTTACCTATCAATTTTCCTGTAAAAACTAATTTTTACAAAAAGGGATCTAAGCAAATTTAAAGAAAATCATTGATTCTGTTTTTGAGATACTGATTTTCAGTCTCCTTCTGAATTTCACCAGAATTTCATCTATGCACTGAAAATCAACTAATAGAAGAGAGTTGATATGGTAAATTTGAAGAAAATCAGTAAAGCCGTTTTTTAAGACACCAACTTTTGAAATCTAAAATTAGCCTTCCAATTCCGAACACCTACCATTTTTCTTGCAGTAACCAACTAATATATACGAAAGAACATCTAAAAAGTTAGTTTATATTAGCAAATTTGAAGAAAATCGCTACAGTCGTTTCTGAGATCAGACTTATAATGCAATTCTATTTTTAGTTTTCCATTTCCCAACAAAAATTCGCAATTTGTTTAATAAAGTCTATATGTCTTATACAGTATCGTTATTTATCTTTCATTTTATTTTTGTTTAGTTTAGTTTTGAAGATATGATAGTTGATAGATAACGTATAATATCATACACACACACACACATACAGAAACGCACTGACCAATTTCCAAAAAAACTTTTTTTTTTTTTTTAATTAGGAGACCTTGTAAATCAGCTGAAAACTCGATATCGAAATTTTTGACTGAATACACTACTTCCATTCCTTATGGTAGTGGGATAATGGAAGTAAATAATATATCTTTTTTTTTATCTGAGAAATGAAAGATTCTTAATTTGTGAGGTTCTGCTCATAAAACTGGTAGACGGGAAGTGCCATGTTCCACCCCAGATCGCACTCGTCGGCCCAATCGTTCGGAGTTTTCCGTGTTTTTTTCTGAAGCTTTCGTGAACATTAGCTAGAATTTCTAAGAGAGACCCCCCCCCCCCCCCACACACACAGAGAGAGCACTTACCCAGACCCAGGTCTTTAGTGCAGACAACTGGCCTTAATTCAAGCACCACCCCACACCTCTTAGTTTGAAGTTTCTTTTTCAAATAAAAGAAAAAACGAATAAGTATAGAATAGGAAGCAACTTATAATTCTTGAAATATATATTCAATGCTTTTCTACGATTATGATAATTTTTTATGATTATTATCATTATGCATTTTGAGACAACTTTAAAAAATGCTTAAGTTCAATAATCTATATAATATTTCTCTAACATGGACCAGTTTCAATAATTTTTTGTCGAAACGATACGATACGCGAGGATAAAAAAATAATATTTATACATGAAAAGTATTTAAATACGCGGACTTAGCTCAATGGACTAATAAGAAAAAATGACAACATTTGTCTGAAGAGATTATTTTACGAAAAAATGTATTTTTAACAGTTGTTTCTTCAGAACCTTTGCAAGCGTCATTTTAAACCTAGCAATATTTTAAAAATATACACAGAATATGAACTTTTGTGTCATGAATTGACTAAAGAACGCAATCATAAAAAATATAATCAAAATAGAAATTATTTTATTTTATTTTATTTTATTATTTAATTATTTAATATATATATATATATATATATACCAAAATTAATAAAAGTCATCGCCAACATGACGACAAAAATTTAAAAGGTGTGGAGGGAGTCCTATATTAAAACTGTACTGCATGTGGAAGTATAAAAATTGGGTCGTGAACCATGAATTTTATTTGGAAACCCTTTTTTTTTGAATGATTTTGGTTTCACTGTTGTACAATATTAATTTGGTTTTAATAATAATTTGGCTTCTGGTAAATTAAAATTTTAATTAGGTGGTGAAATTGGTATAACATTTATGAGTTTCAAATTTTAAAGGTAAATAAGAAAAGAAATAAAGTGCGAATATTTCGCACGGGTTTGCTAGTTCTCCAATAAAACATTAATTAAAACAAAGCCTTTTCATGCTCAAAAAGCGAGAACAAGATAAACAGCATGACTGCCCAACAGCAGCGCAAGTTTATAAAGTGCGTTTAAAAATATAACTAGACCAAAGGATTACGAATAGACAAAATAAAATATTTAGCCGAACACAATATTTACTTGCGGAATAAGTTAGAGAAACTTTAAAATCTAGAGTTTTTTGTAATAACTTATTCAAGAAAAATAATAATAGCGTACTTATTTTTCCTAATTCCGGTATAAAATAAATATTATATAACAACTTTCCCTACCCACCCCTTCCCGCCAAACGGGCGGCAACACTGTTCTACATGAAAATTGCTCCCAACACCATTTTTGCAAATTCTTATGTAAAATGACCTCCTGAATTCGAATATGACACCCATTTTGCCCTATCACCTACCGTTTTTTAGGGACGGCCCACTATTTTTATCACTTTTCAGTAATTTTATGGCTATAAATTTGATTTTTAAGGGGGAGATTATTTTAACTGTTAAATATCTTCTGAGAGGCTACAGAGTGGGAAAATTGTAAAACATGGACATTTGCGGCAAGGGGAAAATTTAGGGGGGATTTGCAACTGAAATTATGTATTACATTTCTTATATTTTTTTTTATCTGTTATTAATGTTATTTATTAAACATTATATATTTTCTGTTTTTAAGCGTTAAATTAATTCTTTTACATTCTCCAAATCAAATTCATGGCCTTAAAATTACCGAACAGTGATAAAAAGGGGGGGAGGGGTGGTGTCCCGAGAAAACGGTGGTGACTGGACAAAATGGGAGTCATATTCGGATTCAGGAGGTCATTTTACATAAGAATCAGCAAGAATGGAATCAGGGTTCTAAAAAAAATTTTTTTTTTGCAGCGCAGTGTTTTCAGGCATACGCACGTTTTCACAGACGTTGCGCTACTTTCTTTGTATGTGCTCTCATAAAAAAACATGGAGGATTTATTGTTATTATTATTATGATTAAAATATGTAAAATTTCAGCCATTAAAAATCGTAAAGATTCATAACTAAAATAATAATAATAATAATAATAATATTGCATGGAAAATTTGAGAATTTCGAAGTAAAAGAAAGCGGATGACGTTTTAAAACAGTGATTTCAAAATTCTTAAAATATCAAAATTTGTTGGTATGCCACATTTTTTTTTTCTTTTTACATGTAGCCTTCTGTAAACTATTCTGTTTCCTGCTCTTTCATCATCTCAGGATCGAATCTCGTGTTTTGGGGCAATCTTTCATCACCCATGAAGAAAAAAAAAAATAATAATAATATTCTAAAGGAAATTTGCAGCGCAAGACCAAACGCTCAAACATCCCTATTTTTATACCTCACTCTTACCATCTGGATGCAATCTCCATAGTTAGTTTCTGAGAATTTCTATTTTTTCAGAATTATATAAGCATTTTTAACCCTTTTCTTCAGTCTGAGAATCTAGGCAGGAGACTTTCATACTGCTTTTCAGACATCATTGCGGAAATCACTCAATGTCATAATTTCCCTCTTTACTAGAATATATTTCGCAGTAGAATTTTGTTTTTGTTAAGCATATTTTATAGCGAGTGTGTTTGGAAAAATTATGAACTATAAAAATGGTACACTACGATACAGATGATATGTTTGTAAAACTAGATTTGTGACTCAGTACCTCCCTCACTAATTTATTTGTTTATTAGAGCAATGTCAAAAATACGGGAAATTTCGTTGAGTATTAGGATCAATAAAAAATCAATCTTTCAAGATAACAAAGTACGTACCATTTGTAAACTATGAGTCCAGAAACTCGGAGAAATTTATAAACATAAGAATTAAATGTTTTTAAAATCTAATTCGATGACTATTAAAATCAATTTAATTTTATCCCAATTTCAAAGATAATGTTTCATCAGAATGTGTGTTGATGTTTGGGATTAAGGCCGATTGACTTCACGAGGGTCTTAGGCCTGTAGGTGGAGTACCCGCCGTGGGGGTCTTTCTAAGCGGTCCTAGCCCGTATTTAAATGTTTCATCAGAAAAAAAAAAACTTATTTTTTTTTTAGTATCAAGAAGCTAGACAAGTGTGTAATTTCGACAACATTTGTTGATGTCATCATGCTAGCGTGAGCCCTTTAAATAATAAAATTAGATAAATTATACTCCTTTTACTTTCATTACCCGACTATTGTAAGTAATAGGAGTACTGTATTCGGTCAAATAATTCAATATAATATTTTCATCTGATTTATATGTTTTGGGGTTTCCTGAGTCAAAAAAAAAGGGGGGGGGGGGTTCAGCAGTTGGTCATTGTGTATGTGGGGTTACTTCAGGAAAATTGACCGACGTCCTATAGGTCATTTCAAATTCTTGAAAGTACATTCCTATAAAAACAGCTATACGGATTTTTTTTTCAAACTCTCTTGCCATATTAATTTCTTTTCAGATATTCTTTCGTCTGTAATTGTTTTTTCCGGTTAATAATTCAGTTTGCTAAGTTTTGGTGAAAATCGGTATCTCAAAAATGGCTCGAACGATTTTCTTAAAAATTACTACCTAAATCTCGTTTGAGATACCCTTTCGCATGTATTACGTAGGTATTACAGAAAAAGTAACAGTCATTCCGATTAGGTAGATCAGTTTTAGATCTCAGAAACTGGTTTTTCAAAAAACGGCCGAACGTTTTTTTTTTTTTTTTTCCTTAACTCGCTAAGTGTTTCATATGTCTTTAAATATGTAGCAGTTTCTCTTACAAAAATGTCGTTAGGTGTCTAATTTGTTAGGTCAATTTTATGTCTACTGATCACATTATCTCCAAAAATTGCATGCAACATGCGTAATAGTAGGTAATAGAATTTGTGTGGTTGTTGCAGACCAAATTTTTTATTAAAAAATAAAGGTGAGTTCCGAACGTAATAAATACATAGTTAAAAAGCTAATTCGATCTCAAAAGAAAAGAAAATATGAATCAAACGATTAAAATAATAATAATAATAATAATCGATTTAGCTATACCAGATTTCTCTCTCTCACTTACTTTTCCTTCCAGTCTATCTCACACGACATATTTTAATATATTTGTGTATTTATTTAATGGCTTTTCAGGCAGATTACTTTTTACATGACACTGTCAATAAAGATGCTGCAAGAAAGAAATAGGATAAATTCTTTTCTTTCTAATACCACTGGAAAAGAGCGTTAGTTAAAATGACATAAATTGCAATCATTACTATAAAACAATCTTATAATTCTGACACATAAACCGTAAGTTATAGTGATATAGTGACACATTTCACAGAAGTATTTGTTTAAGTAAGCTAATAAATTTTCGAGTAAATTTCCTCTGAAATTTTTCGAGAACGTGATTGAAATACGGAAGTGAAAGTTGGAAGAGAATACTTGGAAAAGGAAGACTTATCGAAAATTTAAAATAGTTTGTACACTTTAATTGGAAATTGAAGAAGGACGAACTAAGACATAATTTTTTCTAGAGCTTCGACATTAAATTACCAGTTCTAAGAACCAGTAGATATTAAATTGATAGCTAAAATAGTCTAAATACTTTTTAAAGCTGTCTGATAATAATAATAATAATTAATAATTAGAAAACATAAGTAACAATATATATGTATATGTATATATATATATGTGCAAATACTGTTTCCACATATATAGATATATAGATATATACATATACATTATCAAACAAATAAAACATAAATAACATAACATAACACAATCAAAATTAATCCAAAGTAATTATGAAGGTCGGTTGGGTTTAACGTCGCACTAGTACTGCGCAATGGGTAATTGGAGATGGTCTGGAACGCACCCCTAAGATAGTCCGGAGACATGCCATCCTAATTTTGGCCCTTGGAGGAGGGAATGGCTCCCCCGCTTCAAGTAATTATGAAAATAGGAGAATTATTTTAAAGTATTCTACTTCTTACAACTTTGTTCTTAAGGTCAAAGTATTGCAAGAGGGAAAAAGTACTAAGCTGTTTCTGATAATAGCAATGTAATAAATAATCTAGAATATCGCTATTAGTTTGCCCGACATCTCAGTAAAAACAACAATAAGAGCCACACAAAAATAATTATCGATAAGAGAATAGAGACGTGATATTGTTAAACAGAAAAGATGAATGAATATGCGATTACAGTCAGTACATATAGAGAGAGAAAGAGAAAGAGAGAGAAAAATAGGAATATTTCAGGTGAAAAATTAAAATTCATGCAAGGTTTATTATTTCGGCGATATTTGTTGATACTGCTAGCGCGATCCCTATTCAAGCGAAACATTAGATAAATTATACTTATTTTCATTAAAGAAATAATGTTGCGTTCTGAACAAAATAAACACGTTTTCACGAAACTAATTTGATTTTTAAAAATCTGGAAAAAATAAAATTTGAACTAAAAGATTAAAAAAAGGAAAAAAAAAAATCAGTCTAGCTAATATCCGACTAAACCCGATATCTCTCTCTCTACATACTTATATATATATATATGTGTGTGTGTGTGTGTGTGTGTGTGTAATAAATTTCCAGATAGACGACTTTTTTGCTAGACTCCGTCACCAAGACACAAGGGGAAAAAATGATAAATTCTTTTTTTTTTCTGTATCACTGGAAACCAGCGTCAGTTAAAATGATGTAAATTGCAATTGTTAACTCGAAACAGTCTTCTAATTCTGACACATTAACGGTAAGATATAATTATATAGTGACACATTTTATTGAAATAGTTGTTTAAGCTAATAAGTTTCTGAATAAAACACCTTCTGAATGTTTTTGAGAACGTGATAGGAATAAGTAAAATATAAAAAGAATGTTCATGAAAGTAATATTTATAGAGAAATAAAAAAAAAGATTTGAAAACTTAGTTGAAGATTGTGTAATGGTGTACCAAGACACAATTAATTCGAGATTTTCCAGTTTAATAGAAATAAGTATAAAAAATTAATAAAATAATAGCATAAAAATAAACAAACTACTTAGCTCGGAAGAATATTTGGTTTGCATTAAGTTTTAACCTATTTTAGATTGATTTTTTTTTTTTTTTTTATGTGTGTGTGTGTGTAGGGGGGGGGAGTTAAGGATTGATCAACTGAGATCTGAATCTATCGAATAAATTCAAGAAAGTGAAACGCTTGGGCAAGTTCTGTTATAGTTTCTATATCCAAACATTGTCTTTTAATCATGACGTCATTTTTCCAAAAATCTGTCAGATGTGAAATCACAAAACAACATGTGGGTGGTTACTGAAACTATGTATTTACGCTCTGAAACTAGCTCCTAAATAGATTTAATTGTTAGCTACAACTAGTTAGTAGTAATTATGGTCATAAAAACTGAATTTGGCCTATCTATAGATAAAACACTTTCACTTAAAACCAAAATAAGGTAAATTAGTACAGTATTTTTCCGTAATGAACTATCTAAAGAATCGCCTTGCATTTAAAACATACAGATATTGAGCTCTAAATGAAATAAATGCCGATTTAAGATGCTAAGAATATCTAAAAAGAATTCCTGTATAAATAAACGTTATTTAACATTTGCCTGTTTTGCTGGTATCCAATTGAATCTAGTATTAAAAAAAAAAAAAAAAAAAAAAAAACAGAAAAATTCTATAATTTACCTACAGAGAATTTTTTTAATATATCCAGATAAAATATGTAACCTTTGATACAGATCTTATCTGTTGATCATATATTTTTTTTTTTTTTTTGGTAAACTTGGTGTCAAATCAGGATTGTGCTAACCAACAACATAACATGTGGTTCCACGACTCAGAGGTAACATTGTCGTGTACTATATGCGGGAGGCCCTGTTCGGTCCTGGCTGATCAAACTAGAGGATTTTATTTGATGTTTTTTTTTTACATTGTACCCTAAGTGAAAAAAGAACGCTATTTCCTCCAGAGTTTCAAAATTAAATAACCGATATCCCATTTTAAGAATCAGTAAATATTAAATTAATGGTTTCAAAATCCTAAATATTTTATTAAAGCTGCTTGATTGTATAAAATAATAATAATAATAACTATAATAATAATAATAACTAATAATGTTGAAAAACTGAATTAATTACATGATCTCTAGAAATAATCCTGGAATATGTTTTAAATAAATTTGAATATCTGAAGTCTATAAATTTACTGATCACTTAGGATTTTTTCAATCACCTATATATTACTCTATACAGGGTGTTTCAGTGAACCGTTTCAGAACTTCTAAGAGGGGTAGGGTACATCCTGACAACTCGAAATCATATAGCAATGTGGGGTCGGAAATGCTTTCCTGAAGCGGTGTTGTACACAGAAGCTGCCGGAGAAATTAGAGATATGCCTGGTGTATTCCAGAATGTTCAGATGTCCATGCGTCGGAGATGTGAGGCGTGCATTATAGCCCGTGGAAGAAACTTCGAACACTTACTTTAATCCACGTACCTTTTGCTTATTTTCATGTATTATTAAAACGATTTCTCACTTTCGGTCTCTTTCCTTTATGGTGCTTCTGTGTACAACACCGCTTCAGGAAAGCATTTCCGACCCCACATTGTTATATGATTTCGAGTTGTCAGGATGAACCCTACCCCTCTCAGAAATTCTGAAACGGTTCACTGAAACACCCTGTATAGCTAAATGTATATATATTAGAAAATATGTCAATACAAGAACTTCCGAAATACTGATTCCATTCGGACGAACGCTGAACAGTGGACATATCCTAGAAATGTCTTGGATGAGTTCGTTGGCCCACTTGTTCCGCCATCTTGTTTCAAATAGTGGCCACTTTAAAATTTCAAATTCAAATAAAACACTTATTTAATAACTGGTTTGTTTGAAACTCGGCATTGACATAGCCCTTATCAAACTATCATTAAAGTTTATTAATCAACTCAAATCTTTACCTTATTTCAAAATGAGATTAGAAATTTCAAACTCACATAAAAAAAAAATTAAAAATAAATAAATAAATAAATAAAATAATGCACCGATTTCCATAAAAATCAGTTTGTAATATAATCCCCATAAAGATCTCAACCAACTTAATTAGCTATCTTTTGTTTCATAAATACATACTTAATAAACAAATCAAGATACTTTTCCGACTGAGCTGAAAGGTTTTTTTTTTCCCGCATTACGTCGTATTACATATTTCCAAGTAAGAAACTTATAAAGAAGAAAGAAAAATCACGCGGTTGCCACAGAACATAAACCTAATATATTTTGTACTAACAAAAATTCTCATGACACTTCAAATTTACATTCAGCAATTTCTATTTACATTCCACAATGAATCTAAATCTAAACAAATTTGTGTGGGTCCGTAAAACAATTATTAATACAAGTTGTGCATGTTTCACATTAAACATGGTTTTATATCTGAATAATGTATGATAATTTCTTTATGATGTATTCGGCATGAAGATATTAAAATACGTTTTAAACAAACATTTCTTATATATTGTAATCATCGGAATTTTTTGTAAATCTCTGTGCACAAACCAGTAGCACTATTTACAACATTTTCAATAGAAAACATTCTATTGTGAAGTTCAAAAACAAATATAACTTTCAAGATATTTCAAAATTATTTACAGAAATTAGAGTGCGTACAGACAGACAAATAATTTAACAGAAGTCATGGCCGTTTTTTAAAGGTTTACGTGTGTTTAAAATTTTCAAAAGAATCAAATTTTCTTTTATTTTTTTTATCAAGAGCACAATTTGACTACAATATTTCCCTAAAATTTCAAGTTAATCAGAGTGAAATTTATGACATGGTTATGGTATTAAGTTTCCGTGTGAAAATTTAAAATAATATAAAAATTACTTACATTTTCTAAAACCAAGATTAATAAATATTTTTTTTCAACTATTTCTGGTTAAGTATAAATATAATATATTAAGTTACTAGATAAACTATATTAAATTTTAGTAAAGAAAAACAATTTCGGGCGTATAAAATGTGAATTTAAAAAACAAACATGACGTAGAAAAAAAAAAAGTTTCTTGCTCTCTAACGTGATGGTTTTTTAACGCTTGTCAATTTAGTTGACATCCAATTACAAACTGGATCGGTATAGCTTTATTTTTATGTCTTTCCGGAAAGCCGATCTGTAGACTCGAACATCCCTTGGCATGAAATTTAGTAAGTAACTTTCGATTAAATTTATATCCTGCTGTTAGGAGAAAAAGTGACGCGGAAGAAGGTAGAATAAAAGTGTTATAAACGAGAGTTAGGGACACACATATCAACTGAAATGACACAAATTAGAATGAATTATTTTTTACAATCTTCTGACACATTATTAGAGGAATATTATAAAGACATTCTTTGTTGAAGTTGTTGCTTTTAAATTAATAAGTTTTGTAATCTAAAACTTTCCTGATACTTTTTTATAACCTAATATAGATAGGAAAGTGAAAATAAAATAATGCTTAAAAGTGAAACATGCGAATAAGCCAAAATTAATGTATAATTTTCAATTAAAAATCGTAAAATATTATACTAGACAGCAGTTTCTTCATATAATACAGTTTTAGATTGTTTTTGAGTTAAAATACTCCCGTAAGGAAAAAAAAAATAAAAAGTAGATTTTATGATAACGTCTAACGCCAAAAAACTTAAAATATTTTAAGTAAGACTTTTTTAACTATTATGAAGCTTATTTTATACCTATTGTAACACATATAATTTGCTTTAATATCCAGGAGAAATCTTACTTTAAACAAACATGTATATCTACACATAAAGAACAAAAATAAATAAATAAATAAATAATAAAAGGTCCCATTCTTGCATTTATCGAAAAGACATACATTGCATATTAAAGATATCGATAATTAATTTACATTAAAATCGATACTACGGAGAAAAGAATAAAATAAATGATAGTTTTGTACGTATGTTTTACAATGTTTGTTTTAGGAAGAAACTAATTTAAAAAAAAAAAAAAAGAAAGAAAGAAAGAAAGAAAGACTTAAAGAATTACTTACGTGTATTTATTATTATTATTATTAAAATCACACAATCAACTGATTGGGAAGAAAATCATATTTATTATTGAAATTTTATTTTTATTGTATTTCTTTTTCCCATTGTTTAATGGTGTTTTCCTTTACCTGCGGCTTATTTCTGTCGAGCTATCTACATGATAGACCAGATGTTTCTGCCTAAAGGTTGTCTGAGTAAGTAATGCCAGCCGGTTGTCGGCCTGGATAGCTCAATTGGTAGAGCCTTGACCTTGTAAGTCAAAGATCCGGGGTTCGACTCACGGTCCAGGCATTATTTTCACTCAGTCGAAAAAAATAACTTACGCGTAGTTTTTTTTTTTTTTTTTTTTAATCAAAATTAACACTTGGTCTAACTGACACTGACGAGTAATTATATCTTTGATTATAAGAATTTTTAATGTAATTAAACTTAAAGTATAATTTATTTTTAAATATTAAAGTTTTGCAGTTGAACATATACTAATGGCACATGTTTAAAAGTTTTTTAAATGCTTAACATTCTACATTATTATGTTGTACATGCGCCAATTCGCTTTTCGGTTAAGAATTTTAATCAAAAAAATTATGCGGCAATAGTTTGTATGCACTTACCCTTAAATTTCTCCATGACCAGTGATCTTGCGATGATTGTGAATCTGTGCTGCCTAATATTGAATTTGATATGAGGATAGAAGATTCACTTCCTCTCTCCAGACTCTTCCTTGCCAGAAGGTCCAGACCTGACATCGCAGCTAAAAAGACAGAAGAGACAATTAATTAGAGAAGTAGGTGGTTTTAATTTACAGTCGTAAATTAGCAATCAGTGCTATAATAAAACGTTTTTCTATAATAACTGTTATATAATAGGCTTATTTTCAGTATTTTCGGTATTAGATATAAATTTGGAATACCAATATCTAAAATATATATATATATATTATATATATATATTTAAGGCATTTCTAATATTCATTGCGGCTTAGTAGATCTAAAAAAATGATTTTTTGAATTTCTCGCGAGTAACCAATAGTTATTTTCTAAGTAGTCACCACTTTCTCTCGCAAATTTCTCAGCTGATTATCGAAATAAATAATTTCTCACTTTTTTTTTTTTTTTTTAGTTGCCAAACAAAACCTGATATTTTTGCTGCCCATTGCCGAAATATGGAACTACTTCATTGCTTGTTAAGCAATTATATTTAATTGCATTTACTTATAGAAATGCATGCTTCTTTTTCATCTATAATTGATGAAATAAGTAATTATTTTATCGCCAATCACCAAAATACTCAATTTTTTTTTTCAAAGCCGATTCTTTTAATATGTTAATTTTTTTGCTAAAAATCAACAATATTCTTGCTTTTTTTTTTTTTTTTTTTTTTTTTTCATGTCAGATTGTGAAGATGCACGACAACTCTGAAGCCTATTTCTGAAATGCGGGATCATATCGTTAGTTGCTAATATATATTCCATGTTTACGTAGTCTGATAGTAAAACTCAGAAAAATGAGCGGCGAGTTGTTTAATTGAGGCGATGCATATACGAAGGGCGAACTCAGCATTGGCTCAAAACTCAAATGGATGTATGTTCGTCATTCAAATCTAGACTCTTCAGAGAATCTCCAGATATAATTTTCATGTTGAGTTCACCCTTCTTTTCCTCTCAAAATAAGTAGAAAATACCTTTTTATTTATTTATTTATTTATTTTATATATATATATATATAGAAAACCTCTCAAACGTGTTTTTCTGACAACCATATTTTGTTGAGTTTCCTTTCCGTATCCGCAACGCCTCAATTGTTTAAGTCGAAATTTTATTTTATTTAGTCGTCAAGTGACGAGTATATTTTTTCATTTTTTATATTCTACAGATTAAAAAGGAAAACAGAGTGACATCAGAAAAATTGAAATGAAAATTCAAGTGAACAAATTGTAAATAAATTGCGGAAAGGCAACCAGTGGGAAGGACTTTAAAACCATCGTCTGGGGCTGTGGAATCAAGCTAATGATGGCTCACAAAAAAGTATCATAATATAGTAGTTCCCCTTTTTGTTCGAAATAAAGTGATATTGAACAAGCATATACTTTTTGATAACATTCGTCTTACACATGAAGTTTCGTGCAATTCCACGACACAGTGCAGACACAGAAAAAGAAATTGCATTATGCTATTTTTAAGCTGCTTGATCAATTAAGTGAACTTTATAATTAAAACCTGCAAGTTTAATGCAAGTCAATATCAAGTGTTCAGGTTTACACTTTTTAGCTTGCTTTAAGCTTGATGTTTCAGACATGAATAACGTGAGGTGCGTTAAGTATGCATTATGCTCACCCCAGCAAACTTGAATTAACCCTTTCGCTACCATCGTCATATATATGTGACGATCTGATTTCCTTACCTGAGCCCGGCGTCACAAATATGTGACGGATGTTCATTATCAATTTGTGATAATGTGTCACATATATGTGACGACGAGGCTACCAAAGGAATTAACTATCTATAGCCCAGTGTCACTTATGTGTGTCAGTTTGCAAAATTGCTAATTTCACTTAGTTAGAACGTTATAGATACATCCCATAAAAATAAATGACAATTGGTATCATATTCAAATAATAAGACGTCTGGGCTGTGGTGGCAGTTTTTCTCCTGAGGCTCTGGTAGCGAAAGGGTTAAACTTCCCAAATCAGGAAATCACGAATTTTTATCAACTTCAGGCATCAAAAAAGTGATGAAATTTTATACAGGTTTTTAAAATTTCTTTATTTCTTTTTATTTTAACATTTTTCGTTAAAAATAACAAACATTTTGAGCTTTTATTATATTTTAGGGTCAATATCACATTTTGGAATGCGGTATTGAGAAATCAATGTGTGATTACCTACTTCTGAACATAAACGCCTTAACTAGTCTATTCATTTATTTACTCTGTGGCACCCTGGGAGTTGTTACTTTTTTTTCTCTCTCTCTTTTTTCGCAGCCATGATCTTCGACCGAATCAATTATTCCAATGACCTTTAAAGGAAGAGGTTAGTGACTGCTAATATCTGTTTCGAAATTTAAGTTATTTCTAGAAAAAGCACAAAATAATATGAAAAAAGACGATCTCTATTTTCTTAGAAGAGTGGAAAACATATCTCCTTGAGATTTAAACGCTGACAGGAATTCTTATACGCAATTATGGAATTATTTCAAAAATTATCTTATTTTGATGCAATTCTTATGGGAATTTTCTGTTTCAAATTGCAGTCATAATATTATTTTTAATTACTTTTTACATCAGATAAAAGTAGTTTACTTTGCGAAGTTTTTTCAAGGCAAGGATTTGGAAAGCAATAAAATATTATATGTTTCGTCAATGCCACATATTACATTACTGATTTATAATGAAATAAATATTAAGATCACATACTTAAACATAAAACACAAAAGCTTTAAACATTTATACACCAAATTACCTTATTTTTGGAAAAATAGTTTGAAACTTTTTTATTATATTTCTTTATGTATGAGAAATATCTCATATTAACACTTTCGCGACCGCATGCTTTTGTCTTTTTCACAGTAAGGTCCGCCTGTGGGCTTTATTTTTTCTAGTTACAATATTTCAGAACAAAATTTTCTGTATTCACATTTATATTACAAATGGATATACATCATAGTTATACTCTTTCTAATCAAAGCTTTTATATCCATAGTATATTGATAGTACAAATGTGAAAATTGGGTGGGTATATTTTTGAGAAATAAATAACATACAAATTGCGAATGAAACGCCCCATGGTGGAGTTAGAGATTTTCAAATGACGTGAATCCACGTCAGAGGTCGCGAAAGTGTTAAATTTAGAAAACTGTTACAATTTTTTCTTTTCTTTCTTTCTTTTTTTTTTTTTTTGTAACTGAAAGCTCAAACTATAGGGACATTAAAGTCCCAATAAAATCCTATAGTAAATTTAGGCTATAATCAGGAATTTTTTTGATGGGACTTTAAAGTCCCGGTGGGATACAAATGGTTAAGGAGAATTGAGGAAAAATTACTGGAAATATTACTAGCTTACTCAAGTTTCAAAATTTCAGTAAAATCTTTGCTTAAGGAATTACATGGGTTTCGAAAGTTAAAATAAAAGCATATTTTCCCTCTTTCTTTTAAATAAAATAAGTACATTTTTTTTATTCAAAATTTTTAGCATATAAAAGATCAAACATTTAAACAGTATCTTATAAAATTTTCATTAAAAAATTTGGAAAATTCAGAAGGTGAGCGTTGGTTTCCGGAGGCCCTTCAGAAAAGCGGCGGACATCGATATCACAAAAATTAATGCACCGACCGTATTAAAATTCAGCACAATTCTTCAAAATATCTTTACTAACTTGTGCCATAACGGGGGATTTTTCTTTTTTTTTTTTTTTTTTTTTCGATTATCACTAATATTATTAACCTATACGTGAGGTATCATGTACCGAAAATTGTACGGTTTTTGCATACAATTCTGACATAAAAAAAGTAAATAAAATACTTTTGTCTATCTGTGGATGCTATCGTAAAATAATTGTTTCCTTTCCTTATACCATGATTACAAAACAAAATCTAGTATCCAGGACTTAAAATCTGGAAGACGTAATTAGAAATTAATCTATTTTTTTTTTTTTTTTTTAATTATTTTTGCCGTTGGGCTTTATTATTATTTTGCGGCAATAAATTTAATTTGATCTTGTTCTTATTCCAGTTTTTGTTAAAATTTTACACGACAATGTTCCATTAAAAATTCGTTTAAAAATTGAGTATCATGAATACTGACTTGAAAAAATTATCAGCTATGATTTTTTTGAAATAGAAATTACAGGTCAATGCATAAAAGGGGAAATGTACAGAAAATTGTTTAAATGACCTATTTTACCATTTTCCTTTTTACCTCACAGATTAAAAATTCACATAATTTAGAAAAATAAGCAAATACTTCTGAAAATGGGCTGGCATGTTTAAAACAGCTTACATTATTGAATTCTAATATAATAATATTAAAATATAATGAAGTTAAATTAATAATATTAAATATAACAACATTAAATATAACAATATTAAATATATAATAATATTAAACTATATATATATAAAATTACACATTTTAAGGCTAGAATTCTTTAAACTAAAGCATTAGAAGGCAAAATATGTAAAAAACGAATTTAAATTACACCCGGATCTGAACGCGGTGTGTAAAAGGTTTAATCCACAAATAAACTGGGCTGAACTCATAGAGTTTACGTTGTAAACAATAGAGAACTAAGGTACTTAATGTTATTTTCGAAATAATTTCTTACGTTTACTAGTAAGTAATAAAAATTAGGTTCAACTATAACTTTTATTTTGAAAGCTCAACATTTTAAACATTTGCATATATTTTACAGAAACGCTGAAAAGCGTATATAACATTTTTAAGAACTTCTCAAATTATTTATTTAAGTAAAAGTACGGAGGTCGACACACAAATAAACGAAAACTTTTTTCAACCTTCTTGTAAAATGTTAAAAAACAACAACACAACTAAAAACGCATTTTCATAAATTTCCCGTTTATACCCCCTAACAGATTTTAATAGTTTTTCTGGTCCTATAAGTTAATGAAAAACACTCATCGATACGATATTCTTCAAAAAACATGGTTTCAAGCCTCCGAATAATGTATGTTAATTACATTAAACTTCGGGCAGTATATAGATTTTAAAATATACTTTAAAGAAATATCTCTCATAGATCATACACTGAGCTAACATTACGAAAAAAAAATATACCGCTTTCATCTAGAACGAATAGGTGGTGCTTTTCTAAATCCCTAAACTAGAAATATAGATTTCCGAGCTATGAGTATAAGGCACGCCGATACACCGAGAAAAAATTCTATAACTGACATCTAGAATCTAAATTGTGGCTCTAGAAAAAATAGTTCCATATCATCCTTATAAATTTTTTATAAAAGTTTTTCTGGTCCCCTTCGAAAGCGATTTCTATTAGAATTCTTGAGCGTTTGCCTATACTATCGAGGACAAACCTATTTGAAAATATCTTCAAATAAATGAGAATACAGGAGGCGAGTTTCAGCAGCTATAATCTTGGTTTATGACCCAATTCCAGAAAATTAAGCGAGAATTTCTCGTAATACAAGATTCAGAATATTCAGAATATTGTTTCACCGTCTAGAGATGTGTAGACCATACTTGCCAACATGCTGATTAATATTCCGTAGTATTGTTAGCTCCGCCTTCTTTTTCACACCGGTATCTCTTTAGAGTATTTTTCCTCTTATTTAATCGCAATTGCATTTGGAAAGTATTACTCTAAAAATTTATTGGCGTAAGAAAAATGGCGGGAGTAACATGACTACGGAATATTAATTAGGATGTTGGCAAGTATGGTAGACTAGAAATTCGCGACCATTTCATCTATTCAGTTTATTGGCGTGCCTTATGCACATACCTCGGAAATCTATATTTCTAGTTTAAGGATTTAGAAAATGACCATTTATTCATTCTAGATGAAGGCGGTATATTTTTTTTTCGTAATGCATTTGAATTCTTTCGTGAAACTCACAATGTTGTTTATGCCACGGTTATAGTAAATCTGTTGTTGTTGTATTGTTGTGGCTCATCCTCCAACAGTCTGACGAAGTCAGACAAGATCCATTAGACAGTTAACCCTAAGAAAATCGAGAACCTTAAGGGGGGAAGAGTATAGGTGCTCCCTAGAAAGACCCTAACAGTCCAGGATGTGTTCAACAGAGGCTTGCTGAGCTTGACATTTAGAGTAGATTGCAAAGATCCTCTTGCTTTCGAAGAACGAGAGACTCTTTGTGTGACCGCTTGCCAATCTTGATATTGCAATAATAAATCTGAATGACAGATATCAATTTCAAGGTTATCTAAAAATATTTATGGAAATTAGCTCCGGAACAGACAAACGAAATGAAGCCATAAAAACTTTTCAACTTTGTTAGAAAGTGAATAAAAAAGAATCCTTCCTCTAACAGAGCTATCAAAAAGTCAAAATCGGGTACATGATTTTCGTTTTAAAGAATTCGTTTAAAAGAGACTGCGATCTTTTAACCTTTTAAGGTTCATTGGCTTCGCTTAGACATTTTTTTTATATATAAAATTTTCAAAATCCCCCTCGCCCTTGTTTTACTCGATTTTTAAACCTTTGTTTCTTCTCAGTTCGTTAGATATCAGCTCTTCGTTAGATATCAGCAGTTAGATATCAGCGTTAGATATCAGGAATTTAAATGATGTTTCTGAGTAAGCCATATGCAGAATTCACTTTGAATTTGTTAGTTATAGCGAGTGCATCTTGCTGCTTTGATAATGCACTTGTGCCTAGTATTTTCATCTGGTAAGGGCCGTGCTATTATTTTGATCTGAAAGAACTGCTGTGAGATTTTTAAAATTTACAATGCTTAGTTACAAAGTTATTTATTTAATAAATTAAATACTATTTGAATTTAATCAGATTAACGTATAGATGTTTCAAAAAAAAAAAAAAAAAAAAAAAAAAACTCTCGATAATAAAAAAGGCTTTTTTTTTTTCCCCCCACATATTTACGATCTGCTATGTTTTTGATAGTCATTTTTCAAATTAGTTTAGCAATTTTCAAAAGAAAACATGTATTGAACGTTAAAGCGTTAATAAGCAATTTATAGAACTAATGATTATATCCATGCGAAAATTGTGCCTTTTGCGAAAGTTTTCCTAGTTCAGAGGAAGGGGGTAGGAGCGACGGCCTTTTTGACCTTGAGTATGATTTGAAAATGAAAGAAAATTCAAAGAAAACATTTTCGAAAAGCACTCATAATATTTCAAAAGGAAACGAATCTTCAACTCATATATTCTTCAGAAAAAGATAAGAGTACTCAAGAAGATAAAAGATCGTTATTCCCTTTATTTAAATAAATTTTGTAAAAAGATAAAATCGGAGATTATGAATAGCTCTTTTGCTTGATATGTATTCACATTTAATGTTAAAGTGCATTATTTGCATTATGCAATTTACACTCTTCATTTTTATTATGAAAAAAAAAAAAGAAATTAATAATAATAATAATAATAAAAACTATTTTTGTTTTTTAAGTAGGGTAGGAGAGGGGTAAATCGGTGGAAAATTTAGTTTTTTTTTAATCATGCTCATACTCTCTACATTTTTCCCATTGTAAAAATTGCTACAGCAGGGAAGTTCCTTAATGTATCACAATGAGATCGTTTTACAAATTTGAAAAAAGTTTTACCCCAATAAAAAAAAATAAAGTATAAATTACCTCCAATTTACCCCACATGGAATAATTTGGAGGTATAGCTTAAACACTATTGAGATTGATGCTAAAAATGTGGGTTAAAATACTTCTCAAACAACAATTAAAATGTTTACAGAAAACACACTTTCATTTGAAAAAAAAAAAATAAATGTAAATATAAATAGATAAATAAAAATAAAAATAAATAAATAAGGCTTCAAAAATGCGTTTTTTTTTTTTTTTTTTTTTTTTTTTTAACAGAATTTTTATTAGAAACGTATAATATTTGACAAAAATCGTTGTTTTTTGGAGCTGAACAAACTAAGTAAATTTATTACAAAAATTAATTTAAATTATTTAAAATTAGAAAATGTACTATTAAGAAAAGAATAACCTAAACATACAATGGCAGGCCATGTTTTAAACCTACATAAGCTCTAAAGCAAACATCCAAGCTGTTTACGTTTGCTATACAATAATGCCTTTCTTTACTCTCTAGTCCGCTTAAATAAGACCGCTGTGCCTAGAACTGACTTGATGTCCAAATTAAGTTAAGGAATCAAAGAAAATGCCTTAAGCAAGTCGTTTATAACATTTTGAAATAATTCTAAATAAAAATAAATTGAAAAAAAAAAAAAATAATAATAATAAAAAGTTTCACCAATTTCTCCACATGGAATAATTTGGAGCAATGTTGACAGATGGTCAACAGTCAATTTCCCCAAACAGGCTTTCAAATTTCCCCAAATCAGGGTCTTTTTCCAAAAAAAAATCTACAATTCAATTTCTACTAAAAAAGTAAATTTTTTTCCAAATAAAATTAAAAATATTTAACAGATTTAAGCCCAAATTTTTCCCCAAATGACATTCATTTTTGAAAAAAATCCCCCCAAAACAAAAATAACTTTTATATACACATTAATTATCGGAAAATTTTAAATTTGCGTAAAGTACTTTAGTGCTGAGGTTGTACGCAAGATGTACTTTCATTCTCAGGCTATCCTGGGGAGAAGAGGCACCTTCAGAAGCCCCTCTACATGCTAAAGAAAACTGTTAAAAATCTCTGGCGTAAGGACAAGTCCTACAATTGGCGAAGCAGTAAACTTAACAGGTAGACTGTAAAATGTTAAAAAATTCCCCACAAACATTGGGACCCCAAAATTGTCCCCATAAGCCCGAAAAATCCCCCAAAATGGGGACAAAATCTCCAATCTGGCAGCACTGATTTGGAGGTAAGTTTTTCAGCCCCCCACCACAACGTACCCTTTAACATAAAAAAATAATAATTGTATATAGATAATTATGGCTGAGGTTATACATTTTCTTGTGATAACATATTTCGCCAATTTTTTCGAAATCTGTGTGGTCTACAATATGTTTTGTTGTAAAAAAAACGAACAGAATTTAAGATGGAATAATAATAAAAAAAAAAAAAAATCTGGAGTGACTCCACTCGACTTTCCAAACATTGAGTAATTAGGACTTGTTTTTATTTTACCATATAAAGGCATATCACAGAAAGAAATTAAAGCTTTAACTGAGAAAGAGTTAAAAGTCAAACAAAATCCAAAAAGTGAAACATACAATATTCAACTTTCCTCAGGGGCATTCATTAAAATATTGAATGCAAATATAGATGGATAATTTTATATATATCTGTAAACATTGAGCCAATAAATTGCAGATATTAATGCCGTATCCACCCATACAATACGAAAACAAATGAACAGGAAAGCAAGATAGCAGAAAATTATTTACTTACAGAAAACAATAGTGAAAACTTAACTTCTGTTAACAAAACGAGTTTCTTTATTTTATTTTATTTATTTTTTCAATGAAAGTTGAAATATATTCGTATAATAAAGTAATTATTTTAGATAAATAATAATATAAATTTAAAAATAAACAGTTTTGTAACTAATCAGTTTAATAATAAACCAAATATTATAAAATTAAAATATATATGGAGGCATATTTTTGATAATTATTAAAAATATTAAATTTCTTTTGAAAAGATAATTCAACGAATAGTAATCGAATAATTTGGAAATCGAACACTTAGATTAATACTACGATAAAATAAATAAATAAATAAAAAGAAGTGCTGCCATCTTTTATGTATAGCGCATCAAATGAATCTGAATAAGTGACAAAATTTTAATTATTTAATTAACAATAGTTTTTTCTGATTTTGTCTTTCATATCTTTTTCATAGTTGGAGTGTGTTTGGATTTTCCATGATGAGAAGGCTAATATTGTGAATCTGAAACATTCTCATATGTTTCTAAACAATAGCCCTCTCGTCTCTAAAAATATAAAGATGAGTAATTGAACAAATGGCGAAGCAAACAAAAAGTTTCTAAAGTAATTTTCATCAGATTTTGCAAATGAAATTATCGAAGCCTGAATTTAAACTGTTTAAAGCTAATCTTCTGGAATATGGAAGATTTTATTTCAGAGGGTTATTATTGTTTCCAGAGAGTGGAGTGAATTTTAAATGCTATTGTTGTACTAAAAAGTGATTGAGATCCAGAAATATCAAATTACCAAGGTAAAAATTAAATGTGGCTTTTTCATAAATGAAATTACAATTTTACAAAAAGCAATTCGAAATTCGATAATCTCTTTTGCTCGACCAATTATAATCGGTTAAATAAATACACTGATATCAGAATATTTCGTCATATTAATTACCACTTCACTAGTGACGGTTTTTCTTTAAATGCACATTATATTCTTATGAAAAGCGATTTCGCCGATCGAGTTGAACACTTTATTCACAAAGAAATGATCTGGTGATTCACTCACACCACTACTCCTTACCATGCATTTCAATAAAAAAAAAATCTACATTTATATTCAAACCTTCATATGCAGACGAAAGCTATTGTCTTGATAGTATTCCTAGACATAGAATAAAGCAATTCCTTCAATTATATCCAACAGAAAGGAATGCGTTATACTCATTTCGGGTATCTCTGTATATTTGCCTATAAATTATATACGTATAGCCCATATTGTACTTATAAAAAGTAAAAAGAAAAAAGAAAGTATTGTAAAAAGAAAATGCACATTATACTTTTCCGTGGTTCTGGGTCCAAACGAATGATAAATGCTTTTCATGCCATATTTTATTAGATGCTAAAATGTACATCGAGAATTTTTTCTTATTAGCCGTAATATATTTGAGTTCTTTTGTATATCATTATACAAGGATCATCTGTTCAATCTCGGTAAAATGTGTCAAGTAAAATTGACATATGATGCAGATTTAGAATGCTGAATTTAGACTTCCTGTTAAAATCTGTCTTTGAGTTATGCTGACAACAAACAGAGAATCGCGCGCACACATACACACCTACAGAAAGAGAGAGTGAGAAAGAGGAGAGAAACCACTAAAGTCCTGCTTTTTTAATTATAAATGTCTAACTTTAATACAAAAGTATTTTGTTAAAAATGGGATTACTATTGAAATTTTATAAGTTTATAAATTTTTAATATACCCGCACATTCGCAATTTTAATTTACGCGTATCAGACAGTAGTGAATGCTATTTCGAATCGATTGGTTTGGTTTGTTATTCTAATGTTATTTTTCGCATGATATTTCTGTCTTACTGAATGCAATTTGCTAAAAGTTTACAATAAGCTATACCCTATATCATCCAAAGGACGCGTAAATAATGTCAAACTCAAAGAGAAAGAGGAAAAGCCAATAGAAAAACATACTTTTAAATTCCACAATCGTCAATATTACTTAAAAAATAAAACTAATCCCAAGAGTAAATAATAAAACCAATATTTACAATGTAAAAGGATATGTTTACACCAAAATACTAGCTTTAACATAAGAGAAAAATCACCAAATAAATAAATATGAATAAATAAACCTAATTAAAACATGCAGTTATTCATGACGAAAGCTGAAAAAAGCTATATATAAAGCTGAAAGTTTGTCGTTGTATCAGTCTGGATTTATAGTTCGCTATACAAAGCTACATTTGTCAACCAATCGCTACGAAAATTTGTACATTTATTGATCAGAATAAAATATTGCTAACGCCATATTATTTAGTTTGATTGGATGATTGGTTCAAAAGTTATTAAATAAAAAACCCATTTTAACATTACAATTGTTAAAAAGAAAAAAACAAATTTATGCCAATAATAAATAAATAAATTGCACGTACTATATATACACCCCGCGACAAAAAGATAGGTACAAAGGGTTTTTTCTTTGATTTTTCATAAAATAACATTATCTAAATTGTGCTTATCATTTATTATTATCATAAAATAACACTATTCCCGGACTAATTTTTGTTTTAAGACTAATTTAAAAAAGTTTTAAGACTAAAATTTTCTACTTTAAGACTACCCTCTGCGACAAAAAGATAGGAACAAACGGTTTTTTTATTAATTTTTCATAAAATTACATTATCTAAATTGTGCTGATCATTTATTATCATAACAAAATATTATCATATCAAAAACATATTAAATATTTGAATCATATTTAAAATATTCATATTCAAAATAATCATATTCAAAAATTAAAAAAAAAAAAAAACTTTGTTCCTACCTTTTTCTCGCGGTGTGTAGTTTTAAATTAGAAAAATTTTAGTCTTAAAATTTTTCTCTAAATTAGTCTTAAAACAAAAATTAGTCCGGGAATAGTTTTATTTTATGATAATAATAAATGATAAGCACAATTTAGATAATATTATTTTATGGAAAATCAAAGAAAAAACACTTTGTACCTATCTTTTCGTCGCGGGGTGTACATACATATAATAAGACATAAAGGAAAATTTATTTATTTATATATGAAAAAAAAAGGGGGAGGATTTAATTTTATTATTTACGTGTAAGTAAATATATTTCTTTTTAAGTAAAAAAAGAATGAACGTGCAAACATATTTTTTATTTAAATTCACTGTTTATTTGTGGTTTTATTCACTTAAGCTCTCGCAATGAGTTCAAATTATTATAACTAGGATTTTATTGAGATAGTACAGTACATGTAGTGATTCCTCTCACTGCTTTACTTTTATTCAATTAAATTTCTCTCTCAATTTTAAATTTTAAATATTTTTTATACTAAAACTCGACGGTCATATAAATAATTAACATTTATTTATTTCTATGCTTAGTATCTATACATAAATCAAAAATGTAATGCCTCCAAAAATGCATCTTTCTTATGTAAAAGCTTATTGTTTATATAGAAGTTCTATAAATCCGTCAACATGTTTTATGGACCTCTTGAGCTCAGTTTGGAATCCATTTATCTAAAACTTCAGTCGCAATACGCAAGCGAAGTGTGACGTCACTGACAGTCCGTGGATGCAAGCAAAATATTTCCTATGTTAATCGCCCATTGGATTTTTTGTAAAAAGTTATTAAAAATCGAGGGAAATTATTTCCCGATTTCAATCCCCATATTTAGGTATTGATATGTATTAGTTATCGTGTGCATGCGTTAGATTAAGTTGTTTTTGCTGTAAAATTGATAAAATTTGAATTTTAAATTTCAAAACTCTAAAAAAAAAAAAAAAATGGCAAACTTCCATATTCGATTGAAAACATAAACATTTCATTCCAAAGAATTATATTTACACAATAAATATCCAACTAATATACTAATCAAAAGAAAAATGATAAATATTTTATCATAATTTGGAGTCAAATTTGTTTTCAAATGTCCAAATAAAATATCTGATGCAAGAAAAAATCGCCAAATTATCTAGCGAGCATTATTTAATTCCTTTCAAAAATCATGGTTATTTTAAAAATGTATATTAAGAAAATAATCAATAATATGAAACAATATTTCGTACAATACATATTACGAAAATATACATCTGGCATGTATAGTTTCGTATTACGTTTTTGATCGCCAAATACGAAAAACGCCAAGGAGGACTGAAATTTAAAATTAAAATTTTGTCAACTTGACAGCAAAATAACTCAATCTAACACATGCACACGATAACTAATACATATCTATACCCAAATATAGGGATTAAAATCGGGAAATAATTTTCCTCGATTTTTAATAATTTTTTACAAAACATCCAATGGGCGATTAACATAGGAAATCTTTTTCTTGCATCCACGGATGGTCAGTGACGTCATCACTTCGCTTGCGTATAGCATAAAGCTGGAAGATTTTTATTTTATTTAACTTAATTTTAATTCCATCTCATACTTTCTGTACTTTGTTTTTTCCTTTAATTCAAAATTGTTATAAGCACTACTTCAATTCAAGCAGCGCCGGGTAGACCTACTACAGTTGTTTTTATATAAACTGGTGTTCAAATTTTAAGCAACAACCTGTTTTCTCGTTTTCTTCTTTTGCGCATAGAAGCATATAAACATAAAATTTTAATGGCCTGTTCGTACCATTAATCATACCATTATCCGAATTTCATATAATTTTAGCATGAGTAATAATTTTTGAACTAATAATTATTCTTTTTTTTTTTTTTTTTTCAAAAGTATGCTTTGGAAAAAAGGAAAAATTTCAACGATTTTAGAAAAAAAAAAAAAAAAAAAAAAACTTAATGAAAAGTGGTGTGTTAAGGATGCATTACAGATAGATAAAGACGCACATGCCTTGAAATGTTACTCTAAATCTCAAATTTTCTTTCTATATTAACTTTTCTTCTACTTCTATAACAGACTTTTAAAAAACATATATAATTAATAATTTGCAAACTATGAGCACCACCAGAATAATGAAATTGTCGATAAATAGTTTTATAATGAATCTTAATAAATTTTCATGTTTGTATGTATATTTTTTAAAAAGCTATTCTCATGCGAAAAAAAGAAGAAGAAATAAGAAACAGAAAAGTGAATACCGGTAGAAAGATTCGGTTGTAATCTAAGATATGGATGTGTTTGCATCTTCACCTATCTGTAAGGCATTCTTATGACCATTTTTCATTAAGTGTTCTTTCCAAAAATTATTGAAAATTTTCATTTTTTTCATCCAAAGCTTACTTTTGAGATAAAAATGAATTTTTATTACCTTAAAAATTATTCTTATGCTAAAGTTGCATAAAATTCGGTTAATAATATGATAACGAATAGGGCATTCAATGTTCATATGTTTATTTCTTTAAAAATTATGTGCAAAAGAAGAAAACGAGAAAACAGGTTGTTGCTTGAACATCTTATCCAATTTTCATGTTTGTATGTATATTTTTAAAAAAGTTATTTAACATGCGAAAAAAAAAAAAAAAAAGAAGAAGAAGAAGAAGAAGAAGAAAAAGAAAAAGAAAGAAACAGAAAAGTGAATACAGGTAAAAAGATCCGGTTTTAATGTAACACATGGATGCATGTGCATCCTCATCTATCTGTAATGCATCCTTATGGCCATTTTAGTTCCCCATCATACTATAGGTATCGGGAACTTAGGTAATCGTGAAAATTTTCAACCTCGGTTTTTTGACTTTTTTACACGTTTTCAGGTGTGAGCAATCCGAAAATGACAAAATTGTATGGTGTCTGTCTGTAGGGTGTCTGTTAGTGTGTTAGTCCGTTAGTGTGTTAGTCTGTTTACACGATATCTCACGAACAAATGATCGCAGAGAGGTCAGATCAGTTTTATAATATTACTTTCGATACTGGCAAGAACCCTATTTATTTGTAACATTCGAATTAAAAAAACTTCGTAAGTTATTTGAAATTTACGATTTTCTTAACATGGGAGAATAGGGCAAAATTTCACTTAAACTTGTATTAAATGAAAAATTTTTGCTGTAAAAATGTCGGACCAGTTTTAAAATATCAGTTTTGATGCCGGAATGAACATCAGTAACTATAAATATGCTACTTTACAAATTTCGCAAGTTATTGGATATTTACGAATTTCTTAACATGGCAGAATAGGACAAAATTTCTCATAAACGTCAATTTTGAGGGATATTTTCATCGTAAAGATGTCAGACTACTTTAGAAATATTATTTAGGATACTGGTATGAATATTATTGACTATGAATTTTTCAATATAAAAATTTCGCAAGTCATTAGAATTTTACGAATTTCTTATCATAACAGAATAGGACAAAATGTTACACAAACGTCAATCTTGAGGGATATTTTCATCATAAAGATGTCAGACCACTTTTGAAATATTACTTAGGATACTGACATGAATGCCACAGAGTATGAATTTTCCAATTTAAAAATTCGTAAGTTATTTGGAATTTACGATTTACTTAAAATGGCAGAATAAGGCAAAATCGAGCATAAACGTCCATTTTGAGGATCATAAATTTATCAGACAATTTCAAAATAACATTTATGATACTTGTATGAATATGATTGACTACAAATATTCTAATAGGAAAATTTTGTAAGTTGTTCGAAATTTAAGGTTTTATCAACATAGCGAAATTGTAAATTTTTCATATAAATATGAATTTTGAGGATTATTGCATTGGAAATAGTAGCAGGAAAACTAAACAACGGAATTGACCCTGATAAATAAATTAATAGATTAGAATAAGATAAATATATCGAACTGAACGGTGGATAGCCTATTAGGCGGGGATTTCATTCTGTCACTGTATCAAGCTTTGGTCAAATTCATTTCTCTTAACATGAATATAATATTTCCTGTACAAGAAATTTATGAGAACATATATATGATGAGAAACTGAGCAGAGTCCACCTATGCCAACTAGTTTCATTAAGTTTTCTTTTCTAAAATTATTGAAATTTTTCAAATTTTTTTTTTCAAAGCTTATTTTCGTGAAAAAATGAATACCTATTACCTTAAAAATTATTACTTATGTTAAAGATATCAAATTCAGTTAATGATATAATATAGAACATGCCATCCAAACTTTAACTCATATGTTTATTTGTTTAAAAAATGAAGAAAACGAGAAAACAGGTTGTTGCTTAAATTTTGAACACCAGTGTACAGTCGGTAACAAAAGTGTCCGAACACTAGCAAAAATTCCTATGTAAAAAAGGTGCACTTCATACGGTTTTGTTAAATAAATCCTTATCGAATCATGTTCTTACACTGACTAAGAACAGGATTCGACAAGGATTTATTTAACAAAACCGTATGAAGTGTACTTTTTTTACATAGGAATTTTTGCTAGTGTTCGGACACTTTTGTTACCGACTACGTAGAAAACAACATTAAAATTTTTTTGTAAACATCGCAAACCTAGTTTAATCAGAAGAAAATATATTCATATACAGCTACGTGACGTAGATTCGGACGTCACACTCAACAGAAAATACACGTCTTGCTACTGGTATATTACATCAAAGTCTTATAAAAATACAACAGCTGGATTCTATATGACCAGCAGTTAAAAACTGTTTACACAGAAGAAAACTAACTGTGACTTTTTTTGTGTAACAATTCTGCCTAGGAAGTAGAGAATTTTGTTGTGAGTTGCATGCAAATACAAGCATTCCTCCACTTTAGCGTATAATTAGTTTTTGAAGACGTGTGCAAATGTTAAATACTCAAAAGTAGAGGAATGTAAAATAATTATAAGATAAAAAAACTTTTCATATACCATGTTTTAAATTTTCTGATGAATCATAGAGCTCTTATCAATGTGCATAAAATTTTTAGAGTGTAATGACGGCAATTTTTGTGAGATGCATAATTTAACTTTTTATAATTTTTTACCGTTCACATTTAATTAAATGTATTTATTTTAGAATTTTTATGTCGAAAAAAAATGAACTCGTAATTTTTTTTTTTTTTTTTTTTGGCAAAAATTAAACTATAGCTAATATTTTAATGGCTATTTTAACCCTATTAGGATGCTATTATTTTCATATTTAAATTAATTATAAGAAAACTAATCAAAAATTCGAAAATCGGACTTCGAAGTATTGTGTTTTCACCGGGTTCTGAGCTACTGTGAGAGTTTCAAATGTCTAGCTAGTAGGGAAGTTAGTTAAAATTCGATTGCAAGATTTGTACCGGACAAACAAAGAAACAAACATACAAACAAACAAGAATACAAGTTAATAAAAACAAGGTACAAAAAAAAAAAAAAAAAAACATCAGCATGCTTTTTATTTATAATATACATGAAAAATCTTATTTTTATATAAGTACTTACAAATAATATTTGCTTATCACTGATATAATTAAATTGACGACATGTGTTTAAACGTTCTCAGATGTTTTATCTTTAAATCACTGAAATAATTATGTTGACGACTTGTGCTTAAAAGACCTTAAAGCTTTTATTTTAAATCACTGAAATAATTGAATTGACAACATGTATTTAAACGTTCTTAAATGCGTTATTTTCAAACCATTACAATAATTAAGTTGACGACTAGTGTTTAAACATATTAAATCTCTCTCTTTTTTTTTTTTTTTTTTAAATAACTGAAATAATTAAGTTGACGACTTGTGTTTAAACGTTCTTAGATATTTTATCTTTAAATCACTGAAATAATTATTTTGACGACTTGTGCTTAAAAGTCCATAAATCCTTTATTTTAAATCACTGAAATTATTAAATTGACAACTTGTGTTTAAACGTTCTTAAGTGCTTTATTTTTAAACCATTACAATAATTAAGTTGACGACTAGTGTTTAAACATTCTTAAACCTTTTATTTTTAAATGACTGAAATAATTAATTTGACGACTTATGTTTAAACGTTCTTAGATGTTTTATCCTTAAATCACTGAAATAATTATGTTGGTGACTTGCGCTTAAAAGTCCTTAAATCTTTTGTTTTAAATCACTGAAATAATTGAATTGATAACTTGTGTTTAACACGTTCACGCCGGCGCATTCTTCGCAAAAGTATCTGAGCACTAGCCAATAATTCCGATATCAAAAAAGTATACTTAAAACTGTTTTGTTCAATAAATCCTTGCCGAATCATGTTCTTAGACTGACTAAGATCATGATTCGACAACTATTTATTTAAGAAAGCAGTATTAAGTGTACTGTGTTTGGACAAGGATTATTGCTAGTGTTCGGATACTTTTGGTGTGATCCACCGGTGTGTCACGCCGGCGTGAACGTGTTAAACGTTCTTAAGTGCTTTATTTTTAAATCATTATAATAAGTTGACGACTAGTGATTAAACGTTTTTAAGTATTTTATTTTTAAACTTGTTAAAAGTTATAGTTGAATACATCTACTTTTTTTTCTTTTCCTAATAAAGTCTTCTATAATATGTTGTATCTTTCTCAATCGTCCTATGCGTTTAATTCCATAGATATATCTATGCTTAATCAACTTGTTCTCCATTGTGTTCAGTTGAATGAGTTTTACGTCGCACTGCTGTTACACTATGGGTTCTTTGTTGGATAATACAGTCGGCAGCAAAAGTATCCAAGCACTAGCGATAATCCCTGTCTAAAAAAGTACACTCAATACTACTTTGTTAAATAAATCCTTGTCCAGTCATGTTCTTAGTCAATCTAAGAACATGATTCGATAAGGATTTATTTAATAAAATAGTATTAAGTGTACTTTTTTGATATCGGAATTATCGGCTAGTGCTCGGATAATTTGCTGCCGACTATGTTCTTCCATGACAGTAAAACATTTTCAAAGACGCACGAAGGCTTCATTCATAGGGTCATACAGCCGCTCTCCTCTCTTTTCTTGTTTACAGAAACAACCAACCCTCCATTCTTATGTGAGCGAGACAAGTGGTTTTGTCTTTTACTTGTAGGCAGCAAAATTATTGAAACACTAGCAATAATTCCTAATTAAAAGATGTGCACCTAATACTGATTTGTTAAGTAAATATTTGTCGAAGAATGATCGTAATCTTTATGCTTTTTATAAAAGAGTAAGTTGATGATAAAAATTAGCAATCAGACTTAAAAAAAAAAAAAAAAAAAAAAAGAAAATGTGGATGTGTATTTCATTTACACTGCTCGGCATGAAAATTGCCTCTGACACCATATCAGCATAGTCTTATGTAAAATGACCGCTTGAATCCGAATATGACGGTCATTTTGTCCTATCACCCACCGTTTTTTAGGAATAGCCCCTATTTTTATCATTTTTCGATGATTTTATGGCTATAAATTTTATTTTTAAGAGGGGGGAGGATTTTTTTTTTCTTTTGCAAAACAAAGCAGATAACTAAAAAAATATATATAACATAGTTTATGCCTGTATATTGCATTAAAAAATAATAACAACACACTTAACATATCAATAAATATTATAAATTTATACATAATCTTCAAGACAGAAATTCGTGCATACATATATATATATATATATATATATATATTAATTCTCAAGACATCTCACGTTTCATTTTATCACGATGATTTAAAAAAATATATTTTTATCATTAAATTATCGTATAACACAAACAATTTCAATGGTCAAGCATTTAAAAAATTTTGTTATTATAAACAAATTGCAAAAAAATGATAGGACTGATACTTGCGCAGACTGCACGGGTTTATCCAAATAAGCTCGATGAACATTAAGAAATAATCACGTGATTTAACGAACCGATGGTAAAATAAACTTCAGATCATCATTTTGTTATTCAGTTGAAGTCAGGAATGTGTGAAGCAAGTCGGTTAAGATAACATCAATAACAGTTCATATCTTTAGGTTGTTCATAAAGAAATACAATATACAGTCGGCTGCCAAATTATTCGAGCACTAGCAATAATCTTTGCCAAAAAAAAGTACACTTAATACAGCTTTGTTAAATAAATCCTTGTCGAGTCATGTTCTTAATCAGTCTAAGAACATGATTCGACAAGGATTTACTTAGCAAAATAGTCTTAAGTGTACTTTTTAAATATAGGAATTATTGGCTAGTGCTCGAATAATTTTGCAGCCGACTGTACAATCAGAGAAGGTTTCTCAACATTTTTGATTACACTTGAATTAGTGTGAAAAGGAAATGAACTAATATATAAACAGTTAAATAAACCTCCTTTGTTCGATTTTTAATAACAAAATAAATGTTACAACCATTAAAACACACGATTTATTAAAAATTTCATGTTTATATTTTATATCTCTTTGGAGTAAATAAACAAATTGTGACCTAAAAAACAGTAGTTGCTCAAACATTTGAAACAATTATACAAACGATTTAATAAACTTTCCATGTTCTAGTTTAGTTTTAATAATAACAAAATGTATATTACAACCGACAAACCACACGATGTATTAAAATGATATTTATGTTTGTATTTTATAACTCTTTGAAGTAAATAAACAATTTCTGATCTAAACTATAGCCCTATCTCGAGCGTTTGAAAACGAATATATAAACATTAAATATACCTCTTTTGTTCTATTTTTAATAATAAAAGGTGCATATTACAAGCGAAGAAACAAATGATATATTAAAACCTTATTTGTGTTTGTATTTTACAACTCTTTGGAATACATAAACAAATTGTGATCTAAAAAAACAGTAATTGCTCGAACATTTCAGTATAGTTATAGAAACATCTTTTATTCTACTTCTAATAATAACAAAATGAATATTATAATTGACAAAAACACGCGATATATTAAAATCTTTTTCATATTTGTATTTTATAATTTTTTGAAGTGTATAAACAAATTGTGATCTAAAGAACAATAATTGCTCGAATGTTTGAAAAGTAACCAATATATAAACATTAAATATATATTTTGCTTTGTTCTGTTTTTAATAATAAAAAGTGCATATTAAAAACGGAGAAACAAATGATGTATTAAAATCATGTTTGTATTTTATAACTCATTGGAGTATATGAACAAATTGTTACCTAATAACTGTAATTTCTCGAACATTTGAAAATAAATGTATAAATAATTAATTATACCTAATTTTTTCTGTTTTGAATAACAAAATGCGTTATGGACGGACATGTATATTCATGTTTTATGTTTTATAAATTCTCAAAAAATAATACTAGACTTTCATTTGAAGAACAGTAATTGTTTGAGCATTTACGTAGAAATCAAGAGTGTTATTAAACAAATTGTGATCTAAAGAGCAGTAGTTGCTCAAACATGTGAAACAATTATATAAATAATTTACCAAGCCTCTCTTGTTCTACTTTTAATAATAACAAAATGAATATTACAATCGACAAAACAGGCAACCGATAAAGAATATAGTATTACTATATTCTAGTTCTTTGGGCAGACTTATAAACGAACGGTGAATAATTTTCATGCTATATTCTACACGAAATATGCTTATCTTTATATATATATTTCCTTTGTGCGTGTGTATGTCACTGAACTCCTCCTAAACGGCTGGACTGAGTTTAATGAAATTTCTTGTGTGTCTTCAGGTGGATTCGAGAATGGTTTAGATTTACAAATGAAAGTTGTAACTTAATTAGTTCTTTCTTAATTAATTTTTAACCAACTCTTTCAACAACTTTTCCACCTAGATGGCGTGAGTTGCCGTAAACACGATGTCAGAATTTATTTAATGTTGAAATGAAAAATGAATTTTTAACCGTATCTTACGAAGTGTTTAAAATATTTTTTCAAAATTAATATTTTTAGAATCGTAACCGTATCTTACGAAGTGTTTAAAATATTTTTTCAAATTTAATATTTTCGAATCGTAAACACGATGTCAGAATTTATTTAATGTTGAAATGAAAAATGAATTTTTAACCGTAAGTGTTTAAAATATTTTTTCAACGTTAATATTGTTAAAATGTTAAATTTAGTTAAAATGGTATATTCTTTTAAAAAATTCGTCAATATCCGACGGAGTTATTTTATGTTAAAATGAAAAATGAATTTTTAGGCCATTATTATTTGTGCAGATGGAAAATGTTCTAAAAGTTTTCCGAAAAATTTCACGATCACAAATGTTGACGGATATCCAATATATCGTCGAAGAAATCCCGATAATGGCGGACAATCTTATCATCTATGGCGGTCATCTATGTCAACAACATAGATATTGACATTAATAACCGTTGGGTGGTCCCATATTCGCCTCTGCTGAACAAAATATTCAATGCTCATAAAATAATGTTCAGTTGTGCAGTTCAGTGAAGAGCATCAAATACATTTGCAAGTATGGGAATAAAGGCAGTGATATGGCTGTATTTCGAGTTGAAAATACCAATGTGAATGCTCCTCCGGTGAATAACAACGATGAAATAACACTTTACCAAATTAGCCGGTACGTCAGCTCCAATGAAGCTGTTTGGCGTATCTTTGGTTTCCCAATTCATGAACGGGATCCAGCAGTTCTTCATTTAGCCGTCCATCTTGAAAATGGCCAGCGCGTATATTTCACGAGCGAGACAGCGATTGATTGTGCTATAAATCCACCAAAAACTACACTCACCGAATTTTTTGAATTGTGTAATCGTGCGGATGCTTTTGGTGCTTTTGCATGGACATTACTCTATTCAGAAGTACCACGCTATTCCACATGGCTCCAACAAAAAAATGGATGCCCCGCAAGCAAGGCACGCCGATTGATGCATGTCCCGGTTTATTCAAATCAAACACCTTGGGATGAGTATTTACAGTCAATCCAAGGCAGACTGAGTGCTTTTATCTTCGACTGTTATTGGTTAATGTAATCGGCCCTTTGTCATTTCAAGATTTACGTAAAGTGAATGGACAACAGTATCCAACGTATAAAGATGCACGCCTTGCACTCGGCTTGCTGGAAGACGACAACCAGTGGGAGTGTATGCTTGCTGAAGTAGGACTGAACTGTACAGCAAACCAAATTCGTCTACTATTAAAACAGGAATAAACTACTACGTCAGAAACGCCAAAGAAAAATTATTGAGGTGCATACAGCTGTTTCGGTAGCCTAAAGCGTACCGTCTTCAGTGCAAAAAGAATTCTGAATTCTTGCACTGAAGACGGTACGCTTTAGGCTACCGAAACAGCTGTATGCACCTCAATAATTTTTCTTTGGCGTTTCTGACGTAGTAGTTTATTCCTGTTTTAATATTCCAACGCCAAGTCTCCTAAATTCGTCTACTGTTCGCTATAGTGTTGACTACATGTTTCCCGGCCCAAACAGAGACATTATGGGACAATCACAAAGATTCAATGACTGATGATATATTGCATCAACATCGTTCACGGTGCAACGATCTAAGGATAGTATTCAGTGACGCTATGTACAATGAAGCATTGATTGCTATTGAAGATCTTTGCATTATCATTGCCAACTTACCACTCAGTCATTTCCGTATGCATTCAACAAATCGAAATGCATCTGATTTAATAAACACTGAATTGAATCGTGAACTACAATACAATACTGTAGAAATTGCAGCGATTGTTGCTCGCAATGTCCCACTAATGAATGAAGAACAAAGAACCATTTACGACCGCATCATGCTCGCAGTTTTGGCAGGACAAGGTGGATTCTTTTTTTTTTTTTTTTTTTTGGGGGTGCACCAGGTGGAACTGGCAAAACATTCCTTTTTTTGCTAATTCTCGCCGAAATACGATCAAATAATGGCATCGCATTGACTGTTGCATCATCTGGCATTGCGGCAACTTTATTGGATGGAGGCAGAACAGCTCATTCATTATTTAAACTGCCACTAAGTATTCAAAATAACCCAGACGCAGTGTGCAACATAAAAAAACAATCATCCATGGCCACAGTGCTGAAATAGTGTAAAATTCTTATCTGGGATGAATGCACTATGGCACACAAACATTCGATTGAGGCGTCGAACAGGACATTGAAAGATATAAAAAACAACGACAAACTATTTGGCGGCACTCTGTTACTCTTTTCAGGTGATTTCAGACAAGCACTTCCCGTTATTCCGCGTTCAACATACGCTGATGAGATCAACGCGTGCTTAAAATCATCGTCATTGTGGCTTAATGTTGAAAAAGTACAACTGAAAGTAAATTTGTGCGTTCAAAAGCTTCAAGATCCATCCGCTGAAACATTCTCAAAACAATTGTTAGATATCGGCGATGGAAAAGTTACTACAGATGAAACTGGATGCATAAAATTACCGACCGATTTCTGCACAATCATTGATTCTCAAGATGCTCTTATTGACCAGATATTTCCCGATATACACAGGCGATACACAAATCATGAGTGGCTGGCAGAAAGAGCAATTTTAGCAGCAAAAAATGTGGACGTCAACGAATTGAATCTCAAGATACAACATTTGTTACCAGGAGACTTGGTGTCATACAAATCTAATGATATAGTTTGCGATGCCCCGAAGCTGTAAATTATCCAACAAGGTTTTTAAACTCATTGGATTTACCAGGCATGCCACCGCATATTTTACAACTGAAGGTTGGATCTCCGGTTATTTTGCTTCGTAATTTGAACCCACCACGGTTGTGCAACGGCACGCGATTAGTCATGAAAAAAATAATGAAAAATGTTATCGAAGCCATCATTTTAAATGACAAATTCCGAGGTGAAAATATATTACTACTGCGAATCCCTATTATACCCACAGATGTGCCAATTCAATTTAAACGCCCTCAATTTCCAATTAGTTTGGCATTTGCAATGACTATCAATAAGTCTCAGGGCCAAACGATGTCTGTCTGTGGCTTAGATTTGAGCACATCATGTTTTTCACATGGCTCTCGAGTGGGCAAACCATCCAGTTTGTTTGTATTGGCGAAAGATGGGATAACAAAAAATATTGTACACTCTGTTGCATTAAGGGATTGATATTGTTTTTTAGTAATATTGTTATAAGTAGCGATATGTATATAATTTTAAAGAATCAATTTTAATAAATTAAAAAAATAAATGATTGGTGTTTTGTTATTTTTATATTCTTTCACCGTTCACAGCGCTCCATACATCTTCCACTTATATACCACATCCTTACACACAATAAGTCAGTTATTTTTTTCTAGCAAAATATTCTCTAGAAATAATTTATATGACAAAACAACGTTTGTCGGGTCAGCTAGTATGCATATAAAAAAATATTTTGTTTTGTTTTGTTTAGTGTAGCCTACCTGAACTGTACCTACCAAAAATTTCGCCCATAGACGTAATGCATTTGAATTCTCTTCGATGTCCCTGTACAAGAACCGTCTGCATGATCTCAACAAACAATTTAGTGTAGCATCCTTATGACACATATTTAGAATACCGAGTTTGAACTTGTCGGTACTGTTTGTTCTTAAGATATTCTGATAAAAGACACACACAGAGACCAAGGGCTAAAAAACCTGATTTTCAGAGACCTCAAAACATATAAATATACAAAAACGTAGTTTCGAATAATTCAACGAAAAACAGAACTTTCTCTACAATATATGTGGGTAAGAAAAGGTAAAAAATTTTAAAAATAATAAAAATATAATGCTTTTGCATGATAAAATGTGATAATTTTAAAATAAAACTTATGCCTTACTAGAAAGAAAAAAATAATTGGTAAGGTACGTATTTTATGCAAACTTTTATTAACGTACACTATATTAACACAAATGGATTAAAAATAAAAATTTAGATAAACCCTATTATCTTTTAACTTCATTTTGAGAGCAATTGAAAATCCAACTCATTCTATCAACAATATCTATATTAATTTTCACTGTTTTTTTTTTTTTTTCCTCCTTATATATAACATATTAAATTAATTTTTAAAACGCAGCAATAGCCAGAGTAACAGAAGATTTAATGCCACTGAAACCACACAGACCAACAAGAATTAATTTCCACCAAATTAAATTGTCCTGTGATGACTTTAGTTCAGTTTTATAAACAATTTATTCTTGTAATTCTAAATATTTTATTCTTTTAATTAATTTAATTTCACATCAAACTTACCTTAACTTTATTCCTAGATAGATAGCTTCATTTCAATATCTGGTAACTTACGATAAATCCAGATTGACCCATATGTATATATATATATGTGTGTGTATATACGTATATATATGTAAATATATGTATATGTCGATTAATCGTTTCTAATATTTTCTTTTTACTAATGTTCGTTTGGCAACCTGTTTATTTCTACTATCTCCGTATGTATCGTTTAACATGTGGATTGCTAAAATACTTATTCCTTGTTTCAATTTTGGTTTGTGTTAATGTTTAATTGATTTTACTTTTTTTATTTTGTTTTGTTGCAAGATAGAGACTTGAACTGTATATTTGCTTGAATTAGCTATACAGTTTTCCGAAATCTTGCATATGCTGATAGAAATGCAAGTTTCCTGATGAGTGAACATTTCTATTTTTCAGCATTTAAAATTCCTATTTTCAATTCATGAATTCCTTTTTTTTTTTAAAGGACATTAGGAATGTTTCTTTCACTCAAAATTGATCAAATGAAAATAGTTTTCTATGTTTATCTTTTACCATCAAGTTAAAAAAAGTTTAAATTTGATAGAAACGTTTGAGATAATTTTTTAAGAACCTAATATAATAACCGTTGCTAAAGAAAACAATTTTACATTTTAAAGTGATAAAGCAGTTTTATTTATTAAGTTTTTGTATATTTAAATGAAAAAAAAACATCTATTATGAAAAAATTAAACAGAATAAATGTATCAAATGGGTTTAAATTATATAATTTAACAAAATCTTAAAAATTTGATGAATATGAATTTTGCAGCCACAAGGAATTAATTTAGATAATTTTTAGATAATTTAGATAACAAACGTAATTTTTTTAGTTTTAGGTTTAGCTTAAGGAGCGGGGGGATCGAAGCATATATCTAAATGCAGGAAGACTTTGGCACTAAATTACTATATGTAAAAGACAGATTTATTAGATCGTGAAGACCAATTCTTTTAAGTAAAAAAAAGAGTCGTTATCATTTTGCGGCACATTGAATGAAGCAAGAAGTGCCGTTATACAGTTTAAAAAAAGTAAGCATCTCGTCTAAAATTAAATTATGTTTACGGCAGAATTTTAACTTTTCAAAATTTTTTTTAAGAATTTTAAAATTATAATATATTTAGATAAGTGAATAATTATAATCGATAATGCTGCTTTATAACTACTATTATAATCAAAATTTTGTATTATTACTTCATTTAGACAAAAAAAAAAAAAAAAAAATCTCACCAGTTTCACTTACAATTTTTTCTTTCTTTCTTTCTTTCTTTCTTTCTTTCTGTTTTTTTTTTTTTTTTTCTCATTTCATTTCTTTATTTTTTTTTCCTTTTCTTGCTCTTTTTATTTTTTATAAACATATCGCTAATTTCACAAAATGTTCTTCCCCATAATTATTTTTAATTACTTTTAGATTCTTAATACCTAAAAGAAATAGTTTTCTTTGGCATTAAGAAATACACTATTAAAATATATATTTTTTCTATCGATTAATACTTTTTGTCCGACCAAATTAAAATATGATAAAATGTATAAAATATTAATTAATTAATTAATTAAATTGCTCAAAATAGGGATTTTTTCAATTGCTTTTAAATTTTTAATAAGTAACAGCGTAAAAAAAAGAAAATCAATTTTTAATATAAATAACCAAGGTAACAGAAGATTTAATACCACTGAAACCACACAGACCAATAAGAATTAATTTTCACCAAATTAAATTATCCTGTGATGACTTTAGTTCAATTTTATAAACAATTTATTCTTTTAATTCTCAAAATTTTTTTCATTAAATTAATTTAATTTCACATCAAACTTACCTTAACTTTATTCCTAGATAGTTAGTTTCATTTCAATATTTGATACCTGACGATAAATCAAAATTAAACCCAAATATATACATGTACATACGAGTAACGCTATATATTTAGTTTACACAAAAGAAGAAGAAAAAAAAAAGTTAATATTTTCGCATACACAGTTAAACCTTATTTAGCAAAAATTCTCATATTTCATAAGATATTTAGTACATTTATATTCCTTGTTTTCAAATTTATAATGCATAAGGGAGAGAAAAATGTGGATTTAATATTAATCGATATCACCCCTCTCTCTTTAAATGAATTTTTTAAATCCATGAATACCTTTTACTCAATGCTAACCTAAATGGAGTAAAATGGGAAAAAACAAAAAGACCTAAAATAGTGATTTTTTTTTTTTTTTTTTTTTTTAGACATGAGGAACGTTTCTTTCACACAAAATAGATCAAATGAAAATGGTTTTCTATGTTTATCTTTTAACATCAAGTTTAAAAATTTTTAAAAATGATAGAAACGCTCTAGATAAATTTTTAAGAACCTAATATAATAACCGCTGCTAAAGAAAACAATTTTACATTTTAAAGTGATGAAGCAGTTTTATTTATTAAGTTTTTGTATATTTAAATGAAAAAAAAACATCTATTATAAAAAAAATAAACAGAATAAATGTATCAAATGGGTTTAAATTATATAATTTAACAAAATCTTAAAAATTTGATGAATATGAATTTTGCAGCCACAAGGAATTAATTTAGATAATTTTTAGATACTTTAGATAACAAACGTAATTTTTTTAGTTTTAGGTTTAGCTTAAGGGGAAAAAAATCGAAGCATATATCTAAATGCAGGAAGACTTTGGCACTAAATTACTATATGTAAAAGACAGATTTATTAGAATGTGAGGACCACTTCTTTTAAGCAGAAAAAAAGAGTCGTTATCATTTTGCGGCACCTTGAATGAAGCAATAAGTGCCGCAATATACAGTTTTAAAAAAATAAGCATCTCGTCTAAAATTAAATTATGTTTAGGACAGAATTTTAACTTTTCAAAATTTTTTAAGAATTTTAAAATTATAAAATATAGTAGTGAAATAATAATTAATTAATTATAATATTAATAAATTATAAAATATGGATAAGTGAATAATTATATTCGATAATGCTGCTTTGTAACTACTATTATAATCAAAATCTTGTATTATTACTTCATTTAGACAAAAAAAAAAAAAAACTCATCAGTTTCACTTAGAATTTTTTCTTTCTTTCTTTTTTGTTTTTCTTTGTTTTTTTCTCTCATTTCATTTCTTTATTTCTTTTTCTTTTTCTTGCTCTTTTTCTTTTTTATAAACATATCGCTAATTTTACAAACTGTTCTTCCCCATAATTATTTTTAATTACTTTTAGATTCTTAATACCTAAAAGAAATTAAACAATACACTATTAAAATATTTTTTTCCATCGATTAATACTTTTTGTCCCCGACCAAATTAAAACAGGATAAAATGTGAAATATATTCTAATTTCTAGGAGCACTGTAGGAAGAAGTAAAAATGAATAATTGAAAAAAAAAAAAAAAACTGTAAAATGTAGAGGTATAAAGTCAACGTTTCCCCATTATTGCTTTTTCAATTCTTAAAAAAAAAAATACTTTAATATGCTATTATATATCAAAATCTTTTATTTTATTTACTTTTTTTTTTTTTTTTTTTTTTTTTTTTTCAATCCTTCTGAAAGATTATCGCCCTGGATTAGATATATTTAAGACTTTTGGGGTATATTTTTCATTTTTATCGATACTTGACTTTTATTTTAAAAAAAGATCATATAAGACGGAATGTCTTATACGATTTTTTTTTCTCCTGCACATATTCTTGAGTTTCAATATAAAGTGATTATTTAGGATTTTTGTCATATTGTATATTTTCGCTGATAATTTCACTTAGTGGGAATCTTAGGAATTCATATCTTACATTAGGATTGCTCGTTCATCCATTACTGTTATACATGTATTATCATTAGAACGTCAAGATTATTGTTTTCCATTAGACATTTCGCGTTATCATCGCGTGCTGTGTTACCCTCAATATATCAAAGTGTCTTTCCCTGTGGCAACAAGTTATAAAATATATTAAACATTAAAATTAAGATAAATCCAGCAAAAGAAATTTTTTTAAAAATGAATGTAGTAACCGTTGCTAAGGGATGCAAATTCATATATTTTTTTAAAAGTATTTATTTATTTATTACGCTTTTTGCATATTTAGACCAATTAAAAAATGTTTTTCTGTTTCTTTCGCATCAAGTTAAATAACATATTTAAAATAAAATTGAGAAAAATCGTGTGTGTAAGAAAATGGAACCGCTTGAACAACAGGATCCCCTCGGGGAAATTTTAAATTTGACAGTGCAGTAGCTCGGATGTTTCTCGTCAAGGCTGTCCTATACTACAGCTGTATCAAAGAAATTTTGAGAAATGAATAGAGTAACCGTTGCTAAGAAACGCAAAATTGTTATTACATCCCTTTATATGGGAGAGACTAAAAAAAAAGTCTTTTCGTACTGAATTAAATTTTATTTTATACAGAATTTTATATCTTAGTTAGAAAACAAAATTAGGCTTCAGTTTTTAATGTACCGTAAAGTACTGCTAGCTGAATTAAACGCTCCCCCCCCCCCTTTTCTTTTCACATAAATTTCTTTTGTTATTAAAATACCGAATAAACGATCCCTTACGCTCAGCGGTAGATTCTATCGGAATAGGCCACAATATTTTAGGTTATTTCTTTCTTTTGTACCATTCACCTTTGTAAATATAAACATTGGTTTGTATTATGTTAAATCGGGACACTGATTATTCGAAAATAAAAACCGTATAATAATATTCCTAAAATAGTGATAAACGTTTTAAAACAATTTATTGGAAGGAGAGAAAAGGAGTTTTTCGAATTTTTCCGTTTTGTTGTGTGTTGGTTAACCAAGAGTTTACTGTATTTAATTATTGTTAGTATTACTGTCATCACATCTTAATATATACATAACTATTTTGTTTTAAAATAATTTTATGCCACTTAATTTTAGCAGGAAAATCTGTATCCCTTTCCATGTTTTTCCATATTTTTCCCGTTTATCCGCCCCTTCCCCAGATATATCTCGATATTCCTTCAAGATTGAAGGGCCGCTTGAATGATATTTTACTATACAGTCGGTAACAAAAGTGTCCGAACACTAGCAAAAATTCCTATGCAAAAAAAAGTACAATTAATACAGTTTTGTTAAATAAATCCTTGTCGAATCCTGTTTTTAGACTAAGAACAGGATTCGACAAGGATTTATTTAACAAAACTGTATTAAGTGTACTTTTTTTATATAGGAATTTTTGCTAGTGTTCGGACACTTTTGTTACCGACTGTACACAATTGACAGAAAGATACACGCATAATAAAAAAGAATTTCAATTATCGGAGATGGTGGATTTTTCATTTACCTCTAATAATCATATGTTTCGTCAGTTCTTACAAAAAAAAAAAAAAAAAAAAAAAAAATTTTTCTTTTTATCTTTAAGTCATCATTAGAAGGAAAAGTTCAATTGATTAAGAATTCCAATAATCCCTTTATCATAAACCAAGAGATGAAAAACTAATGCAATCGACACTCGTTTGTCGATTGCGTGGGTAGATCCTATTTTCATAGATATGAAGGAGTTGAATGAATTTATCCCTCAAACTGACGATTCGATGAGGAAATTCCTAATCCAGTTAAGGACAGTTTTATGACGTAAAAGTATTGTAACCGGAATAAAGCAACACGCAGAGAAATATACTGCAAATAAAATTAATATCAAACGTATAAAGTCCTAATAAATAAAAAAAGCTTGAATAAATATCATAAAATTAAAAAAACTTGCAACAATTATTTCGGATCGGGATATAACACGACCCTTCGCTTAGGCGAGCAAAGTTGTCACAAACGCTGCAAACAAAACAGCAACGCACTAAACCGACTTTATTGATGTTGCAAAACAAATAAAACATAATGTGAATATAAATACTAGTGTGTGACAAGAATTATTAAAAAAAAAAAAAAAAAAGAGAGAGAGAGAGAGAATATACATATATATAATAAATTAAAAAAAAAATAAAAAGTTTAGTAAAAATAAAAATAAAGCAAAAGCAAGCGAAAAAAAAAAAAAAAAATTACGTAAGTTTAAGCATCAGACAGGAAAGGCGTGGAAGACATTGTCAAGATATTTTGAGTTTTTAAATATGTAAAAAGATTCATGGAAATCCAAATGGGAAAAGGGGCTAGGAAAGATGTTAATTTTAGAAAAGTTAAAACAATGATCATGCGAGCAGCAATGGGAAGAAATAGAAGATTTGGAGATCTCTTCATTACAAACATTCCGTAGCGCTCATTTATTCTATATTTCAAACGCCTCCTAGATTGACCTAATATAACATAAAATACATGTAAAAACAAGGGATGAAATAAACGCCACATTTACTTTCAGTGGGAATGGGATGTTTAAGAGAAAAGAATTTAATCTTGTTGATATAGAAGATAGTAAAAAATATAAAAAAGTGCACATATATTTAAAATACTTTAAAAGTACAACGTACTTTCGAAAAGTACTTTTTCAAAAATTCGTCATTCCTCTAAAAATATCACGAAGAACTAAAAATATCGTGTATATAATATATATATATTCCTCTAAAAATATTGTGTATGTATATATATGTAGGATAAATTTTTATAATGAAACCATTGACAATAGATTATCCTAAACTCAAGGAACTATTTAAGACAATATATTATCACGGTCACGAGATACTAACAGTCGCACTCGCACGAGTAATTTAAAAAGAAAACTTATGAGCAGTTCTATGAATTTTGATATGTAAGAAGGTAGTAATGTAAAAATATAACGTATTTATTGTTTAATTCTACGTGAATAAAAATTGCTATATGAGCAAAGTGCTGAGCAGGATTTCTTAAGATAAGTAAATCCTACATATATATATCTATATATTATGAATAATGCTGTTATTAACCTATATTTCAGTTTGACTGAAACATAACAGAAACATGTTAAATAACCACTTATTTATTTATTTATTTATTATCACTATTATTATTATTATCATTATTAGGCAAATGAATCAGTATGATTCTTACTAATCATCGAGTAAAAATTTTTAAGATTTTTAAGATATTTATACACGATTTATCCATGACGATTAATTTAATTTATTTGAAAACATTATTTTTCAACTGATAGATAAGACCACAGTTGCCAAGCCATCCGATTTCAGCGGGAGATCTCATACTAGAAATTTTCACTTTAGTTAATTGTAGAAAAATAACAGAATATACGTGTATATATATATATATATATATATATATATATATATATATATAAAATAGTGGTGTTAAATCTGATTTAAAAAGTCAAAATTTTGACAAATTCGGGTAAGACCATCTGATAAAGAATAAGAATTTGTATTATAAGATTCTCTACAGAAATCCGAAAATATATTCTAATGCAAACCACATATTTAAAAAGCAAATATTATTATCTATATGAAGAAGCATTTTAAAATATATATTTATGTATGATGCAAGCAAACTAGGCACTTACTTACTTACTTATCCCTTACCTTAAGACTCCTGCCATAATTTCTGCCAAAACACAAAGCTAAAGGACAATACGTATTTAAATTTATATAACAAAATTTATCCAAATAAAATTTATCAATACGACGTAATGCAATATTCTACATAGAGAACTAAAAGAAAGTAACAAGTCCACTTACTTTTCTCTACACTACACGTTTGGTTTGAAATTATGTTTAGAGCTAAGGAGCAAGTTTCAACACGTGGTTAGTTCCCCTACAGTTGCCTCTCTTTCCGGTTTTTATTTTCCCTTTTTTATTCTCTTTTATTTATTTATTTTTTTCTAATGCAATAATAGATACCATGTTACAGTTTAGTCATAAGCTTACCCCACATCCACCCTCCTGAAAAGAGAAAATGATATTCTATTAGATTAGAAAAAAGTACTGCCCAGGGTTGAACATGGTTAAATCGTAACATTGGCTAAATTGTTTCTTTTTTTCTTTTTTCTTTTTTTTTAAATCTTTTGTTTATTTTAAACTTTTTCCTTGTTATTAGCCTCAGTATACGTATGTAGAAAATATCTTATTCGTAAAAATTTCAGACCTACGGTTTTCGATGGATTTGCATGTTTTAAAATGTTCTGATCACGATTTGACTATTTCCAGAAAATGCATGTCTGCGTGTGTGTGTGTCAGTAAAACATTTTTGAAGCTGTATCTCAGGAACTGAATAACGAAATTTAACCAAACTGGATATTTGGTTGGTCCTTCAAAATCAGTGTTGATTAGTTTTTGGGACGCATCGCTCAACCGGTGACGCTGCTAAACTGCGATTTCCCTCTTTTAAAAGAAGGCTCTATCACAGCTTCTATAGTGTATATAAATGTAACAAATATAGCGTGGGTGCATATTGGCCAAGAGATGGCGATGGCGCTGTTACGCAAAATTTAATTCTGTTTACGGGAAGGCAATATCTCAGCTTCTATGAATATAAATGTACTAAACTTGGTATGTGAAATGGATATTATGTAAAATCATACTGATTCAATTTGGGTGCATATCGGTCGACAGGTGACGGTGCTATGCTGCAATGTTTTCCGTTTTAGTACACTATATCTCAGATCCTTTGTTATATAAATGCACCAAACTTGTTGCGTGTGATATATTTTATGAAACATTAAGCTGATCCATTTGGGTGTATATCGGCCGACAAGTGGCACTGTTTTATTTTCTGCGATTTTATCTATAGCTATTTGCACTAAATTTCATATGTGAAGTATTAAATGTGAGAAGCTATAATAATTAATTTTTTTTAATCATATCAAACGGTAGGGGGCGCAGGTAAGGGTTATGTGGAAAGTTATAGAAAGAAGCTTTGTAATATTTACAACATACATTACTTTTTCTTATTCGACCGATATCCTGCACATAACTGTTAACCATTCGATTTTACAAAGAATTTATCATTATTTTTAATAAAAATTTATCGTATTAATTTTTACGTTTAAAATCACTTTTGTAAAAATGCGGTATAAAGTCTCTCGAAATATTTCTTGAATCGGTACCTGTGCGTTTAATACTAAAAGTAAATAATAATAATAATAAAAAAAAAAAAAAGTGATATTAAAAGAAGTGTATTGGAAAAAATTATAGTTTATATTGTGAATTTTTTCTACAATAACTTTACTGAACATTGGGATATTTGTTACTTTTCACAGTGGTCATCACTCGCGATTTTTCTGGCAAGCTTTATACCTGAACTTTATAATATTAAACTTAAAGATATTAAATCGCAGATTTTTAATATCAAAGATTTTTTTAATTGCGGTAATAAAACGTAGTTATAGCATGTAAATGTTGGCCGCTATAACATTTAAGTAAACTCGACACCTCAATAATAATAATAATAATAATAATAATAATAATAATAATAATAACTATAAAAATACAATAAAATGAAAAGCAAAAAATCTGTCAAAGACAGAATTTAGTGAAATACGCAGGACTATTAATTTCAATCTGTAAAATTTTTATTTTTAATTTTTAATTTATTTTTATCTCATTTTTTCACCGTAAAACTGGTCCCCGTACCTTTTAAAATGACTGAAATGAATTAATGAAGTGTTGCCACCAAAATTTCATACTTTAATTCATTTTAAAAAATCTAATTGTCGTGTCGAAAAACTGTTTGCACCCCTGGATTCAGAAAAGTTGCTCTTTTCAGTTGGCATCGAATTTGTAACGATAGGACTGATATTTCTAATTTATTTTGGCGTTGCACAAAAGTGGTCTACAAAAAATACAGAGTGAAACTAATAGACCTCCGTCCTAATAAATAAATAAATAAATAAATAACATAATAATAATAATAACCTTTATTCTTCAGTATGAAAAAATAAGATATATATATCTTAAACAACTAACGATTCTATTTTTATAAATTTTGTCATTGATGCAAAATACAGTTTTCATAAATTGCTTCCATGTAATGTATGCATATTTTACTTCAATTTTTGTGGGCGGTGGTAGGCTGCATTTTACCTTTCTAATATGCAATGCATTTCAAAAGAAAAAGATATTTATCGAAAACTGAGAACAGGTGTTTCCTTATTGTTTTGTTATTTACAGCTTTACACTTTCGAAAAATTTATTATGTAAAAGTCCTTCTAGCTAACAAACGAAAAGCTTTTACAAGGCCAAAAGACACATTATTTCCCTTCAAATCAAATATTTCTTGCTGTATTCTATTCAAAACGGCTCGTTTGCCAACACTATATATATACATATATATATTTATCTAAATTATGAATTAAATAAAATTCTTACCCACATGTATTGTTTCCTGGATAATGCAACAAGAATTTTGTCAAATAGAAATTATTTCCTGGATTTGAATTCGAATTCAAATACTGTCCGTCCGGCCAATAACCTATTCTACAAATCTCTCGGTTTGTAAACCTTACACAATGTGAAACTCAGATGCATAATAACTCAGGAAATGCAAGAATCTGAATGGCTTGGAAAAATACGAAACGATAAATGAGATAAAATTTTTATCTCCATTTGTTTTCAGTGCAAGCCAAGGAGTGAAAAGAGTTGATAATAAGTGTTTATGATAATGTGAAACTCGCGTCTGGGAATTTCAAAAGTGTTTGGGAGATTTATATGAGATTTACGCGTATGAGAAATATTATTCAACTCTTGAGATTTACAAAACATTTTGCTTTGGTAAATGTTTTATTTTTGATGTAAGATTTAAGAGAATTTTTATACTGTGTGCAGAGTGTTGTCATTAGAATATTTTTATTCTTGCAACGTTCGTCAATAGTTTATAAATACAATTGTAACTAGCGTAGATCTAGCTTTTATGAGAAGAAAAACAGGCCTTGAATTTAATTAATGATGTTGATGTTCGAGTTAAGGTCAATTGTTTACGCTAGAAACCTGGTCCTAAGGTTGGATGTTAACCGTGTGTGTGTGTGGGGGGGAGGTCTTTCTAAGGAGTCCTAGCCCATATCCAGTTTTAGAAAGAATCACGGAAAACCCCGAACGGCTAGGTCGACGAACGCAACCTGGGATAAAACACGGTACTTTCGTCTTTCAACTTCGAAAGCAGAAGCCCTCGGCCACTGGTGGGGTGAATTTAATTATTATTTTCCTATATAATCGGTAAATTTCTGTTGGAAGAATTCTAACTTGCAATTATAGTCAACGCTTTTAATTAAATTAAATGTTCTTTTTTTTTTTTTTTTTCTTAATAAAATCTCTAATTTTCAGCCGAATTTAGTGATTTTTGGTACTTGAACTCATAATCATTATTTACAGCCAAATTTATTTTTATTTTTATTTTTATTTTATTTTATTTTATTTTATAAATTAATTATTTATATTTATTTATTTACTTTTGTCGAAATCCTGGCACCTTTACTTAATTTGAAGCATTTTTTAGTTATATGTTTGTCCTTCTGATGAATGGTTACGAGGATATCATATGATATAAGATCTTACACCTTGTACTCTATATAATAATGAAGAAAAACTTTGTAAGCACAAATATCGTGAATTACAAAGATATTCAAAAATTGTTTCTGCTCAAAATAATTGAGCACGACAGTGCAGAATAAAAACAGTAAAACACAAAACATATTCAAATGACAAGGTAAAAGAAAAGAAAAAATTCTTCTAAGTCATGACAATAATTTAAATAACTCTTTTTCTTTTGTCTTTCCTGTCGAGTAATTTTTGCGTGTTGCTGCTTTTATATTATATTCATGCCTACTTTTTGTCGCCTGGTGAAAAGTCGTATTTAATTATTTCGACACAAAACAACTGTTATTTTTTTATTTTATTTATTTCTTTATTTTTAAAGTTAAGGGTGTTTGTTTGCAATTCTGTTATTCATCATCACTTACTACCAGTATTTTGTTACATTTTATTCATGTTTATATATACACCGGTGGGAAAAAAAAGTAACTATAAATAATATATATATCTATATATATATAAACCACATGACTTCCACTACACACTACTACAAATATTGTAAACTCTTTTCAGAGATAATGTAATTATAGGACATAAAACTGACCTATCCTACTGAGATGTCTACCAGTTTTTCCATAGTAATCAATTAATACATACATTGTAAAGCTATCTAAAAGAGACTTTATATAACGACTTTAAAGAAAAACGTTAGCAATGTTTACTGAGACACACCTCTTTCCGAGATCTAAAATTGGCCTACCTAATTAGTCCGCCTATCAATTTTCCTAGACTAACCAGCTAATGCATACTAAATAACACCTAAAAAAGGGTTTATGTCGTAAATTTGAATAAAATCGTTGCAATTGTTTTTGAGAAACTGATTATTGGTCCCTCATCCGATTTTCACTAAAATTTTGCAAGCTTATTTGTATACTAGAACGCAACTAATTTTTACAAAAGAACATAGAAAAGGAAGTTAAACCAGTATTTAAAACAAAAAAAAAATATATCCATAGAGCCGTTTTTTAAGACACCCATTTCTGAGAGCTACCATTTGCCTACCATATTTGGATGCCTATCAATTTTCTTGCAATAAGCAACTATTACATAAAAAATAACATCTAAAAACAGCTTTATATAGCGAAATTGAAAAAAAATCGTTAGAGGCTTTTTTTTTTTTTTTTTTTTTTTTTTGAGAAACTGACTCAAATTAAAATGTGGTCTCAGTCCCGGCTTTCCATGTCCACACCTCTGGTTTTCCTATTTTCACCAAAATTTGGCAATCTCACCTGTATACCACATCTGCTTATATATAAGTTGCGTTATTCTGTCTTTTGAAGATATGATAATCAGAATATTCGCTTTCATACACAGTCAAAAACACAAGGACTAATTTTTAAAACAAATCTTCATTGAATTCAGGCGATTTTAAAACAGGCAAATCAAGTGAAAACTCGATATCAAAATTTTTAACCGAATGCAGTACTTCATTTATTTTCGGTAGTAGAGTAATGGAAGCAAAAAGCGAATAAAATGAAAAGATTTTTTCTTTTTTTAATTAATGGCATTTTTTCAGATCACGGGGTATAATAAAAGACCCTTATCTATAAAAATAAAGAAAAGAAAAAGTAAGGAAAAAATAAAATGCATTCGCAAATATGGAAATGTATCAAAGTAAGATTTTTATCGATGAAAAAATTTCTATAGTGGAGGTTTTTCATTGTTAAATGCAATTATCTCTGCTGGATAACACATTTCTGACAATGTCAAAACATACCAAAAGTGAGATAATCTATTGTTTTGGGGACCATTTGCGCCTACTCATGATGGAAATATGCTTTTAGTTTGAAAAGTTCTGAGAAGAGTCTTTGCAATGAAATAAACATATAAAATTATTCGGCTTGCATATGTGGAATTCTGAATTTTAACATGCCATATAGGAATTCTCTTCCGTTTCACTGTAAAAGAATTCCTTAAATTGAAATGTTTATAATGAGCCTCGGTGCATATACTATAATTTTGGGTTAAAAATAAATAATAGGAATTCCCAATTTTTATTCTGAATTTTTATTATTAATTTTTTTTAATTGTTTTATTTCTGAATAAAATTTAAAAATGAATACTTCTACATAAGAAAAGCATTAGAAATCATAAATATAATTCCATAGGAATTAATTAAAATAATATTAACCATAACATCATTATTACTGTATTTTTTTTTTTTAAGTAAAGTTATTAGCAAAGGTGTTTACGATAATAGTTAAATTATTCGTATTTAATTGAAATTGATTTAAACAAGTGTCTTTAAATAATATGAAATGTTGCTTAACACAATCGTTTATAGTATCCTTAAAATTACTCAACTCATAAGTAAGTCTCAAATTTTATTTTGAACCGAAAATCCAATTTCTCTGCCTTATAGTATAGTTATATAAATACTATGTTAATTAATTAAAATTTCCGTGGTTTTCTCGTTAAGTTTTCACTTTTTTACTTTCCGAACACTATAGTGAGGAAAGTATTGTAATCATGTCAAAAATCCGAATTCGAGATTTTGATGTTTCTATACGTTTTGAGGTCCCCTGAGTCCGTTTTCACTATTTTTACGATGATGTATGTATGTGTGTGTATGTGTGTATGTGTGTATGTCTGTGAGTGAACACGCTAGCGTCTAAACGCTTTGTTCGATTAACCTGAAAGTTGGTACGCATATTGTAAGTCACCATAGTACGAACCCTATAGATTTTGGTGAATCTAGCACTTATAGTTTTTTTACAGGGACACAAAGAAAAATTCTTTATCATTATGGCCTATGGGAGCAAAATCTTAAAAGTGCGATAGCATCTAAACGCCTTATTCAATTGAGCAAAAATTTTATACACATATTATAGATCACAAATACTCAATCTGTATAGATTTTGGAGAATCTAGCACTTATAGTTTTTTTACAGGGACACAAAGAAAAATTCTTTATCATTATGCCTATGGGGCCAAATTTTTAAAAATGTGATAGCGTCTAAACGCCTTATTAATCCGAGCAAAAAATTTGTACACATGTTATAGATCACAGTTGAACTAACTGTATAGATTTTGGTGAATCTAGCACTTACAGTTTTTTTACAGGGACACAAAGAAAAATTCTTTATCATTATGGCCTATGGGACTAAATTTTTAAAAGTACGATAGCATCTAAACGCCTTATTGAATTCAGCTGAAAATTTATATGAGTATTATAAATCACTGTTGCACTAACTATAAGCATTTTGGTGAATCTAGCATCTATAGGTTTTTACAGGGACACAACGAAAATTTCTTTATCATTATGATCTATGGGCTCAAAGTTCAGTAGCGTTAAATAAAACAACGTGTAATAGATGGAGAAAAATACTCAAACACTCTATTATGGTTTTCTCTCTTTTGTTTGTTTAACAACTCCTCTTTCTTTACTTTATCTACAAAACTGTTAATTACTCAATGTTCGGAAAGTCGAGTGGAGTCACTCCAGATTTTTTTTTTTTGCTTATATTTTTACCTTTGCAGTAATTATCATCTTCATTTTAACTTTTCACTTTGTTGTCATATGGTCTTGCAGAGAATTTGGGGAAAGTTGGGTGCCATGAAAACTTGTTTAACCCTTTCTTTCCGTCTTAAGCCGTGGTGGCTTCTGCTTTTCCTTCTTCTTGTTATTAACTTTTTTTTATTATTCTTAGATGATATTTGCTATATGTGATTTCATGCACCGATGTTTCAGAAACAAATTATATTTAATTTTTTAAATATACTTTACTTTGTTTTTATGTATGGTTCTTTTTTCATTAATTCACGCCTTCCTACCTAGTGTTTTAGCACCATATGATGAATTATCATACATATATATATATATATATATATCTGTAGAAGGAGAGATATTTTCTTTAAATCTTCCTATAATTTTTGCGGTAATTTTATATAAGACTTAAATAACTCCCAGATGCTTTCTTTTGCAGTTTTTAAATATATAATAATGGACATATTCGTGTTGCATTGCACATAACGACTGTTTAATCTCCCATAATTTTGGGCAAATTTTCAAAGATTTTTGCTTGTAATTTTATCAGAAATGAAAGGTATAGTAATGATGTTTAATATTGTCATCATTCGCGTCCAGACAATACCAGAGGTAAATATTCTGCTTTCTTCTTCTTCTTTTTTCTTTTCTTTTTTTAAAATAATGTTCTGACGGGGCACTTGTTATCACTAACGAAATGAATGTATATTGTCAGCCCTTTTTGTGACATCATCACATATCAAATAAAATGCGTTAAATCTTATGAAAATATCGGTATAATAGCCTTAAAATTTTTTTAAAGTTAATATTTCGAATAAAATTTTTCTCTACATTGAAAGAAAACGCATTAAGTATTGAATAAATTTGCGCATAACGAATGTTTGTTCAAAAAAAAAAAAAAAAAAAAAAAAAAAATGTGTTCGTGTATTCTGTCACCTCTTAGAATATACCTAGTCCCTTTTTTTTTTTTTTTTTTTTTTTTTTTTAATAACTCTGTACAAGCCCTATATTCATATATGTCTGAAGTAATATATATATATTGAAGTATATTTTTATTTCGTATATTTTTATGTATAGTGCTACACCATGTAGCCTCGGAATCTTTCTTGAAGTAATGTATGAGTAATGTATCTTACATTTTAGTAAATTTTCAGCAAAACTGGGGTTATCTTACACATTTTTGTCGGAATGTTACACACAATTTTTTATAATAAGAATACACAAATATGCATTTTTCTTCATTTTAATTTTTCCCAAAACACTGTGGGCAACTACGTACGTCCATTTCTTAGTTTAAGGGCTACCTTTTTATTTATTGGTTTGTTTTATAATAAGTGCATTAGAAAACTCAAACATATGGCCTAATAACGCACAAATATTTTTTTTCTTAGGGATGGAAAAAGTTATCGATGAATCCTGAACAATCGTAAATATTTAATCTTCAACCTATTCTAGTCAAAGTCTTATTTCTGTCAGTTTAATATATAATTATTCAGTCTCATAATTTATTATTCTTAAAAATGGTAATAATCCATAAGCAGTTTACAAACTTTTTTGAAGTGAAAACTTCTTTAGGCGCGTTGAGCACTTTTGGGTGAACAAAAATCATGAAACTCGCGTTATCGTCAGCGAAGGCTTTCCATGAGAATCGAAAGTGGAATTCGAGATTTCAGCTGATTTACACGTTTTGAGGTCTCCTGAATGGGTTTTCTTTTGTATCTCAGCTACTAATTAAAATAATTTCGTAAGTAATACATCATTTGAAAGCTTTGTTGAGTTGGAATCGAACAGTAACTTACAGAAATTTCTACCGCCAGATGCCGCTGTAGTATGTTAAAATTTCAATATTTCAATTTCTAATTATGATTACATTATTTTTAATACATCATTCGAAAGATATTTTAAAGTTCTTTTATATTATCAAAAGTGGAATTCGAGATTTCACCTGATTTACACGTTTTGAGGTGCCCTGAATGGGTTTTCTTTTGTATCTCAGCTACTAATTAAAATAATTTCATAAGTAATGCATCATTAGAAAGATTTGTTGATTTGGAATCGAACATTAGATTACAGAAATTTCTACCGCCAGATGGCGCTGTAATATTTCAAAATTTCAATATTTCAAATTCTAATTATGATTAAATTATTTTTAATACATCATTCGATTTAAAGTTTTTTTGTATTATCGAAAGTGGAATTCGAGATTTCACCTGATTTACACGTTTTGGGGTGTCCTGAATCGGTTTTCTTTTGTATCTTAGCTACTAATTAAAATAATTTCATAAGTAATCAATATTTTTACCTAATATAAGGCTTAGTTCATTTAATTTGGGTAGCTACAAATATTGTGCCGAATCATATAATACAGATCACAAACACTTCTTTAGAAACAAAAAATATTTCTTTATTATTTGTTTATTGATCTTTATATTTTAATATACATCAATTTAGATTCCTCAATGAAAAAAGCATGGAGATTTAACCCTTGCTTTATACGGAATTGCGATTCTTTTTAGTGTAGAAGAGAGTTACCAAATCTGTTAATAAAAAATATTTCAAATATTCAAAAATGCCTCCTTTTGTAAAATATTCAATAGATGAAAAGCCAAAAACCAAAGCCATAAACCAAACTTAAATTAACTGAAAAAATAAATAATAACAGAATCATTTTATAATAAAGAAAAAAACTTTAAACAAACCTTTAATGCAATGTTGTAATTAAAAAGTAGAAAACCTGTAGATTATATAATTAAGATTTCTATCTTAGACTAAATGTTCCTAGCATAATGACGATAAAGCCAACTCAAGTTGGCAAATAACATCTTTCAGACGTCGATCTGATTAGGACTGGCGTGTTTGACTAAATGACTAGGTTTTATTTTTGGTCTGATCATTTCTCGCTCTTGTTGAAATAAATTCGACCTTTCATTCTAAAATTTGTTATACGTCAGTTATTTATTGGGTTTTTCATTGCATGCTTTGCTCCATTGATGGAAATTGAGTTTAATGCTTTTGATTAAAAAAACCAATCATTGATTTTGAGTTTCGTATGGTATTATTAAACATTTATTTGAAGAGTTTCTGTAGTTATTTGTGAATCCGAAAAGGTTTAACATATTTATAGACATTTTAAAAAAAGAATCTGTTATAAAGCTAAAAGTTAGCGGATTCTCGAAAGGAAAAGAAGTCTTTAGATTTTGGAATAGCTAGAGAGATTTTTTTTTTTTTTTTTTTTACAGAGACAATTCCAGAAGCCTCAGAAGTCTATTAATATTTTTTTATTGATTTCATTTTCAATAGTTCCAAGAAATGAAAGGAATTCTGAATAACTACAAGAAAAATATGAAGATTATTTTTTTTTCTATCTTTTGTAATTTATTTCAAAAAACTGAAAAGCGCTGTAAAAAAAAAATCTGGAAAATTCCAGTGAAATTGAAATAAGCGGTATCAGTCGTTCTAATAACTTGCATCTGGATAGCCAAAACTTGATAAAAAGCTTTGGAAAAAAATCTGGAGTGACTCCACTCGACTTTCCGAACATTGAGTAATTAACAGTTTTGTAGATAAAATAAAGAAAGAGGAGTTGTCAAAAAACAAAAGAGATAAAACCATAATACAGTGTTTGAGTATTTTTCTCCATATATTACACGATGTTTTATTTAACGCTACTGAACTTTGAGCCCATAGATCATAATGATAAAGAATTTTCGGTGTGTCCCTGTAAAAAACCTATAAATGCTAGATTAACCAAAATGCTTATAGTTAGTGCAACAGTGATTTATAATATTCATATAAATTTTCAGCTCAATCGAATAAGGCGTTTAGATGCTATCGCACTTTTAACTAGTATGTTGTGGCCACCACATGACTTTCTTCTATATTTTCCTATACAAATTCACTCAGTAAAAGTAATTTTTTAAAATTATTATTTAAAAAAATTATCTTCGATAATAATGCAGATGATTTCCATATTAGAGATGTAGTATAATACTAAATATCAGAAAAAAGTCAATTTTATTGTCAATATCACATTTAAAAAAAATCGATAACTTCATTTTAAATTATCGCAAATCTATGGTTCAACCATTCGTTTTAAAGGTACTGGCGAGCTCTTTTGAAAGATACCCATCATGAAAATTTACTCCCCTCGAGGGGGGAATTCCCCCCCAGGGGGGTTAGCGAGGCTCCTACACATACAAAAACTTTTTTCCAGTTGACTATCTCTATTATAAATAATTCTTGTAAATTTCATAATGATTACTAAAAAATAATTCTCTTTATGCACATTTATACAAAATTTTGTACTATACACCATGTTAAAAATTTAGAAAAAGCGGTATGGCAACGCAACCTGTAAGACAATTTTTACCAAAAGTAGATAGGCACTAATTTATGTCAAGGTGCAACTACATACCAATTTGTATGAAATTCTGTGAAGTAGTTCCTGAGATACAGTTGCCACAAAAGTCTGTCACACCCACGCAGAGACTGACAGACAAACAGACAGACATTTTCTAAAAATGGTCAAATCGTGTTCTACAGCTCTCAAAACGTGTAAATCCATCAAAAACCCGAGGTCGAAAATTTTTACGAATCCAATACTTTTTTCTATTGAATATCGAAGAAAGTAAAAATTTGGTCTCACAGGCCATAATGATAAAGAATTTTTCTTTGTGTCCCTGTAAAAAAACTGTAAGTGCTAAATTCACCAAAATCTATACAGTTCGTGCAACTGTGACCTATAACATGTGTACAAATTTTTTGTTCAGATTAAATAAGCGTTTAGACGCTATCGCACTTTTAAAAATTTGGCCCCATAGGGCATAATGATAAAGAATTTTTCTTTGTGTCCCTGTAAAAAAACTGTAAGTGCCAGATTCTCCAAACTCGATACAAATTGAGTAACTGTGACCTATAATATGTGTATAAATTTTTTGCTCAATTGAAGAAGGCGTTTAGATGCTATCGCACTTTTCAGATTTTGGTCCCATAGACCATAATGATAAAGAATTTTTCTTTGTGTCCCTGTAAAAAAACTATAAGTGCTAGATTCACCAAAATCTATAGGGTTCGTACTATGGTGACTTACAATATACACACCAACTTTCAGCTTATTCGAACAAAGCGTTTAGACGCTAGCGTGATCACTCACAGACATACACACATACATACACACATACATACATCATCGTAAAAATAGTGAAAACGGACTCAGGGGACCTCGAAACGTATAGAAACATCAAAATCTCGAATTCGGATTTTTGACATGATTACAATACTTTCCTCACTATAGTGTTCGGAAAGTAATTAGTTGATTTTGTTCAACATCTTCAAATATTTAAATTCTTTAAAAGAATAATCAATAGAAAAATATATAATTTTACAGAGTTGGTGTTTACAAAGAAGTGTGTGTCATATAATTAATGCTATTTTGAAAATTTATTGAAAATTATATATACTCTAGAACAAAAAAAAAAAAAAAAAAAAAAACCGACGCACCAAGAAAGAGTAATGCAAACTGCACACAAATTGACATTCGTACAGGTTTTAAAGGAAAATGCAAAATTTTAAAGTTTGGCTGCCACCGAATGAACATGCGACGCTGCAGCGCATCTTAACTGCGCAATTGACAGAATATTAAAGATGAGAAATTTTGATTACAGGTCATAAATTCTTCGAGGATTTTATTCCGTCTACTCAGGTAGACAGTAACTATGCCTCGCATACAGGTGCACAAACAACATGCGCAGATGTCAGCATTTGAGTTTGGTGTGTAGTTGGCCTCAAAGAAGCCGGTTGGTCTAATCTACGAATTTTTTGACAATTGGATAGGAGCGGTACCACTATTAGATGATATTGATAGGAAAGGGTGAACCATGGCCGAAAACAGCGTCGGGTAAAGCGGTCGGCCTAGAGAGGACAAAAAGTGAAACGTTTGGAACATCATAAAATGGGTCCTACAACCAGCTCGGGATTTTGCCGATCTAACGTACCAATTGGACATAATTTTGCACGATACTTCACAGAAGAACATCTGCCAACTCTATCAATTAATACCAAGCCGAATAACTGCAGAAGTGTTCAGAAGTGGACCAAGACGTTATTGACTTGTTTAATTTGTGAAGCCCTTTCTCTTGATTAAATCATTCAAATTTTCTGAAACTGTAATTAATTGTTTTTCTCCACATGTACATCACATCTACCAATTTTTGTCCCATTAGGATAACTCTTTCTTGGTGCGCCTTTTTTTTTTGTTATAGAGTGTGTATGTATGTATATATATATATATATATATATATATATATATATATATATATATATATATATATATATACAGGGTGTGGTAGATAAGTAATGAGACTCAGTCTAGAAAAACAAATTTATTGATCCGATTTGTACAAAACGTTAATATTCTTCAAAGTACTCGCCTTGGGCGTCGACACAACGTTGCCAGCGCGTTTTCCAAGCTTCATAGGCCCCACTGTAGTCCGTTGGAGTTATCCCAGTTAGTGCCTTCGTGACAGCACGTTGGATGTTCGGAATATCGTCGAAACGATGACCCTTCAGGCATCTTTGGACCTTCGGAAATAGGAAGAAATCAGGAGGACTCAAGTCAGGGCTGTATGGTGGCTGTGGCAGAACTTCAACTCCAATTCGGGTCAAGTAGGAGGTCACGAGGAACGCTGTGTGCGCCGGAGACGCCAGCGTTGAGCAAGGACCTGTCGCTTCCGTTTGACGGCTCTGTGCAATCGCTGAAGGACTTATTTGTAGAATTCGGCATTCACAGTTTTCCCCTGAGGGACAAACTCTTTGTGAATTAACCCCCGCTTGTCGAAAAACACAATCAGCATTGTCTTGACGCGGGACTTTGACATTCCTGCTTTCTTCGGCCGCGGGGATGCCGGTGTGTGCCACTCCAAGCTCTGGGCTTTCGTCTCCGGGTAGTATTGGAATGTCCAAAAGTTTCCGAAGCAGTTTTTCCCAAGCGAAAGCAAAATTTGATTGCATACCGCTGTTCTATCGAACGATCCATTTTCACAAGTGTCACGTGCACACAAACAACTAATACGCGAAGCTCGACCCTCACTGCGCCACAGCTCCGACGCGACTGCGAACCGGTTCTATTGTTAGCTCAGATCCCCCACCACGTGACCTGCAGGTGCAGACCGCACTGCGAGCGACTGGGTCGCCGCGCGGCGGCCAGTCTCATTACTTATCTACCACACCCTGTATATATATATATAATTTTCATTGTGTATTTTGTTAACAATTTAATCAGAAAAGAACACGATAATGTTCTAGTTAGAATCCTGATAATTAATATAACCTGATTTTAGCAATATCTCATAATATTTAGAGTCTAAGCCTGTATACAAAACACAATGGGAACTTAAGGGAGTAACATAGTTACTTTCACTTTCCAATATGTTAACATTTGTGCTAAGTATCAATTTTCAATATTTAAAATATTTTATCTGAAGTTTTATCAGAAGGAAACACGATTTAAGTCGCAAACAGTGAGGTAACCTTTTTCTTTTTTTTTTTTTTTTTCTTCGTAATATTATCTCTTTTAAGAGAACGCGTTTGATAAGGCTGCATCGCCATACTTGTTTTATCAATAATTGATGTAAAAAGAACTTCATAATATTTAAAAATGAAACTGGTTTCTTGAATACTAATGTTTCTTTTACATATGAAAATTATTTACATATTTTAATAATCTGGTGTGTCACTCACACTACTTTCTCTTACTCTGACAGTTTAGAAACTGTTTTATATATATTATCCATAGACCTATTATAAAAGTGGACGAGACAATGGCAACCTTTTTCAGTGGCATAGATATAGTAATTTATATAGATCTATCATCCCCACGTTAACGAGCAAAGATTTTTGATGCCGAAAAAGTTTTTTGGCATCAGCCATTAGAGAGTTAAAACTCGAAAACAGTAATAGAATAGAATTTTAATAAATTTTGAAAATGTCGAAATATTACGCGGCTTTTAAGTGTTCTAATAAATATATGAAAATAAATGGGGTAAGTTTCCATAAATAAGTTATATTCAAGTAATTTATGAAAAATATAATTTTTATAATCAGTTGCTTTGTTATTATTATGAAATAATTACTGTCTTCATATTTAATGGAATATACTTTTTTTAAATTATATTAAAAACACTTTAAACACACGTAAAATTAAATTTTGTTGAAAAGATGTTAAAAAATTGTATCCGAAGCTTTTCGCTTTAATAGTAAAGCATCATCAGGGATTTTTATTATTCGTTTCCAATGAGCAGTTTTTAATTTTTTTTTTTTTTTTTTTTTTTTTTTTTTTCACAGTCAACATTTAAGTCTTTTAATAACGTGAATATCAGCAAAGTCAATTTGAAGTCCGATAAAGGTTGGATCAAGGAGCTAAGAAAAATAAGAGAAGCTGGAACTATTGAAATATCACACGAGGCTATTGTAGGAGAAAAACCATCATGAATTAGCAGAAATAAACTATTATCTATTTTATAATATTGTGCCAAATTATTGGCAAAATTGCAGCATCTTTTGAATTTATTGCACATACTCTTTTTTTTAGAGAATATTTATATATATATATATATATTTATTTTAATATATATATATATATATTTTAAATATTTTTTAAGAATTTATATTAGTAAGTAATATGGAATTCTCTAAATCTAAATTCTTTTAAATGTAGTTAGTAGCCGCGAAAGTTTTAATATATAACTAGCATGTTGTGGCCACCAAAATACTTTCTTCCATATATAATCGTATACAAATTCACGCAATACAAATAATTTATTAAATTATAATTTATTACAATTATTTTTCACGATGAATGTAGACGATTTTAATCTCAAAGAAGTATAATAATAATAAATTCTGAAAGAAAGAGAGTTATGTGCAGACATGAGTGTACTAGAGTATAGTAAAAAAAAAAAAAAAAAAAAAAAAAAAGGAAAGGAAAACTTAAAAGAAAGAAAACAGAAAAGGGGGTATCTGGAGTTTTTCATTCTCTTTTAGGGAATAAATTTTATTTTCTAAATTACCTATGTGTATTCCCGTGTATATTCACTCGGGAAAATACATCCATAAGAGAGTAAAATGACCGTCTTTTCCTGAGTTAAAAAAGGTATTACTTTTCCCCTCTTAATGACCAATCTATGTCTTATTACTATATCTATGTTCAGTGGTAAAGATAACTCATAAAAAAGTCACATGACTGTTGAACTAAAGGAAGCTTAACTGGCAAATACTGAAATTTTCCCGCCATGCTCTAAACTCTGCTTTTTCTTAAGCAGTCGATATGTTTCCCTTTTCTTTGAAAGTTCTTTTTAAAATTTTTATTTCACTTTAAAAGTTAGATTGTTTTGAATTTAAAAAGAATTTTATAGCAATAAATAGCAATTAGATGTACTTTAAAAGCCCTAAAAGTTATGTAAAATAAAGATTTTATTTCACAGATAAAATTCTTTTTAATATTTTATTATTTCGTTCTTTTTAAGTATTTTTTTTTTTTTAATAAAATGTTTATAATTGCTATACTTAATTCTCTAAATTTAAATATATTATACCTTATATGATTTCAAAAATGTCTATGATTATTTATGAGAATTAAAGCGAGTATCGACAAACCGAAGTTATAAACACTTTTTAACTTTGTTGGAAAGTGTTAATAACAAGATAAAAATAAATTTCAACAGCTGTAATGTTTCACACAAATTTTGCTTGCTGTATCTTTTAATAATAATAATAATAATAATAATAATAATAATAATAACATTTATATTCAGAACAAAAAATCGCCAATAATGCGATAAGTGCCAGAAAAGATAACCTTTTTTCAGCAGTCACGGGTTTCATCTTTGCCACCTTTACTTAAATTCTCTTAATAATGGAATTCCGTCTGCTTTTATAATAGGTCTATGATATTATCCCTCTTTACAAAGAAAATCTACCGTCCTCTCCTCAACCCCCAGTTTAATTATTTACTTACATTCATAAAATATTAAAGATTTTTACTAAATTTAAGAAAAAAAAATTAAGTTATTCATTTAACTTTTAACTACACTCTTCTTAGAAATTTACCAAACTTAGAAACATTTTCGAGTAGCGACCCTATGTAGCGACCCTAATACATACATAAAATACTAAATTTAAACTTCCGTTATTTATTTCTTTTTAAGTTAGGCTTTTAACAGACACTAAGGCCATCCGCTAAAATCTGAACGCACACTTATAGTTCATAAATTATATCCAAAAATAAAAGATGTATTCGTTTAACTTTGGATGGACCTGCATATCGTCTGTACAACTTATCGACCTGCACAACTTACAGTGTACTTAAATTTAGCCTAGTAAGCGAAATACACAATACTACTTGAAATGTATTTCAAGGGACTTCTAGATATAGAACTGAATAAATCCATACCCTTTTGTGTAACCGTGTAAACGATTGATAAATGCTTATCATAACATATTCTATATAAAACACGCTTTTGTGCTTATAAATAATACAGGTTTATTTTATTTTTTAGTGCAGTCTAAATATTTCAAAGTGTACCAATAATAAATTTCGCTCACAGGCATAATGTATTTGAATATTTTTGATTGTCCCTCCTTGAACATAAACGACTTTTTAGATTTTCATTAAAAACATCGAGTAACATTCCTATATTATAATGATTTAGAATATCGAGTTTCGATTTACTGCTAATATTTGTTCTTGAGTTATACCGATGACGGACTCACGCACAGACCAGCCTCTTAAAACGTGATTTTCAGCCTCGGGGAACCTCAAAATGCATAACAGTATTAGAAACTCAGTTTCGAAAATTTGACTCAAAAATAATGATTTCTCTGTCTTACATGGATAAGTGGAAAAAACTTATCCTACACATTTATTGTGAGACGTTTTCCAACATCACGAGAACAGTTTAACTTTTGAATTAATTTAAGCTTGAAAACATACAAATTCACTTCTGGATAATTTAATAACATGCAAATACACTCACACGCAATTTTAGTTTTGTGATTTTTTTTTTCTTTTTCTGAAAAATGAACAGGTATAATATTAGTAATATTTAAATATTTATAAGTTGAGTTAAAAGGGTCTAATACACCTTAAACTGTTGTTAAAACATATATCTCCTGCATATGTATAAATACATACATTTATATATATGTGTGTGTGTGTGCGTGTGTGTGTGTGTGCATACATATATATATGTATATATATTGTAAAAATGTTGTAGAAAACAGATGATGAAACACTACCAAATTCCACAAGAACTAAAAAATAAGTAAATATATAAGTAAAATAAAAATACTTTATCAATATTTTTCATCAGTTTGCTATGATACAAATTAATGCGCATATTTACCTATATATATATATATACATGAGTGTGTGTATGTATTTAATACAATTAAATATTGCAAGATAAGAGACACAAATAAAGCAAATATAGCTTGCTTTATTTATTTCTCTTATATTGTAATGTGTTAGAAAATATATTAAGTTTAATTTGCATATTTATATTGCAATTAATATAAAAGTTTTATAAAGTTGGAATATCAATAAATTTATGAATAAAAATAATAATTTTGCCCGTAATATACTGATAAAACAACATTTTTAGTGAAACACAACATTTAAATTAACTTAAATACCTAAAAAATATGAATAAAATCCTAAAATATATTTAATCCAGTGAAATAAATGTAATTTGTTAATGTATAATTATTTATTTGCATGGTTTTTTTTCCTTTAGAAAAGAAGAAATAAAATCACGACTGACTTATTTTCTCGAAAAAAAAATAATATGCAAAATCAATTGAACTTTCAGCCAGTTTGTGACCTATCTCTTTCGTGCTTTGTAGATAATTTGTTCTTAGACTTTCAGAATGAAAAGTAAGACGTAGATATTGAAGCAAATTGGAATGCATTAGAATCGAGATAAAACAAGTTTCTCAAAGATGTAAATCACAAATATTTCAATACCTAGAAAAGTATGTCAACTTCAAGCCTATGGAAAATCTAGTATCGAAAATTCTAAGAACTGTCAAAGACGAAAAAATAATTTTTTCGTTTACTGAAAACAATGAGTGAAAATGATTTTTAAGAAATAGGAATAATCAAAATATTTGCAAATAGAATAACATTTAGAATAAGTATTACGTTTGTAAATAGAAATAGTAATAAATTTATATTTTTAAAAAATTAAAGAACACGCTTTTGTTGTAATGTGAACTAAAAGGCCCAAAATATCTATCTTTATAGTATTAAAATACAAGGTAAGAAAAAATCGTGTCAGTGACACACCATAATATTTACATCTTTAATAAAAACAAGTAATATAAATAATTTAGAATTAAACAAAAACCATTTTTAAAAAATCTGCACTGACTGGGCTCGAACGTTAGGTTCGTAGCCCGGAGCTTTACCTCACAGCCACAGCGTTCACGTAGGAAAAGTCTTTTTTTACAATACAGATTTTTTTGTTTGCTCCCAGAGCGGTTACAAACATACATACAGGTGAAGCTAATAAAAGCGTGTTAAAAAAAAAATATATAAAAAAAATAAAAATAAAAAATAACTTTCACTAAATAATGACTTTATTTTTATTTATTTATTTATTTTATTGAATGTTTTTTTTTTATGCTATAGAACAGGGGTGGCCAACCCTGGCCCGAGGGCTGAATGTGGCCCGCGAGGAGACTAACAATAATTAAGTTTGACAACCTTGGTTAACACAATAAATCCGTTCTGACTTTTCGAAGTGAAAATTCCTTTCAACGATTATGATAGCTAAAGAATCACACTGTTGTAATGAAATATTATTAGATCCGTTATTTATTCTTTTTATTATAGTTATTCGTGTACAGTCATAACGTTTTCAAGATTCTATTCTTAATTAATGAAAGAAAATAATTTAAATTAATGTATTCTGCATAGAAATATCACCATACACCACCCCGAAAAAAAAAATATATATATATACATATATATATATATTTATATATATGCATAATTCTATAATACACATAATATATATATATATATATATATATATATATATATATATATATATATATGCATATTGAAAAAGTCTAAAAATGTAACACTTTTCCTTATAGAAGTATTATTGCATATTTGCCAACATCCCAATTCATATTCCGCAGTTTTGTTAGTCCCGCCTTTTTTCCCACCAGTAACTTTGTAAAGATATATTCTCTAAATGCATCTGCTATTAAATAAGATAAAAAAAATACTCTAAAATAATCTGGCGTGTCACACACACGACTTTCTCTTACCCTGAAATTTAATACTATAAATACAGGTTGGAGATTAAGAGGCAAGATAACGATTACTGTTATGTAAACCTATGCTAAACAATTCAAATTAAGCTTCGGAAGAGTTTTATATGATAACTAGTTCTGTGTGAGGGGGGGGGGGGCTACCGCCCCCCCCTCAACCCCTCGTTTCATTAATGCACCTACATTTATATAGAATTTAAATCTGTTATTAAAATTAAAAGTTCACTTAAAATTATTCAGACAATTTTCACACACAACATTCCTTTAAACTTATCAATCTTGAACAAACTTTTCCAGCAACAAACTTATATTAACTTCAAAATATAACATTTGGATCTCCTAAAATTATTCGTTTTTAAGTCATTCTAAGAGACACAGACAAAGATCAAACGTTCAAAAACTTGAATACGGTAATCAGGAAGCCTCAAAACGTGTAAATATACAAAAAACAAGCGATGAATATTTAACTTAAAAACATACATCATTTGCCATATCTCTATGAGGAATTCATTTCAATTCCCGAACAGCTTTCTTGGAAATGGCAAAACATTATTAGTAAAGCACATCCACGATCCACTAACAACAAAAAAGAATGTTATCGCTTAAATATTTGCAGCCCTGTATATATTTCGAAGATTATATACAGACCACATTATGCACCTAAATATAATCCTATAGTAATAATACATGGCCCAGCCTGAAATACACTTCCATCAATTTGCAACTATTGTCGCAATTTTTTTCTAGTTCTTTTGTGTAAGCCTGTAAACGAACAGTGAATGATTATCTACCATATTCTACATGAGACATGTTTTTACGCAAATAAAAAATAAATATTCGTTTCATTTGGTTTAGTGCAGTCTATAGATGTTAAACTCTACTTACCAGTACTTTACCCCATAGACGTAATGTATTTGAATTCTCTTGGGCGTCCATGTACACGAACCATTTGCTTCATCTCAACGAAAAGCTTAGTGTAGCATTCCTATATCGTACACATTTAGAATACCTAGTTTGGACTTTCTGCTACTATTTGTTCTTGAGCTATGCTGATAACACACACACACCATTCGCTAAAAACATGATTTTCGGATTCAGGGAACCTCAAAACGTGTAAGTATAACAAAAACTCACGTTCGAAAATTTGACTCTAAAACAATATTTTCTCTACTTTATGGGTAAGAAAAAGTAAAAATGCTGGTGTGTAAAAAAAAAAAAGGCGGGGCTAACAATACTACGGAATATTAATTAGAATGTTCGCAAGTATGTTATTGTATAAAAAATATTTAACTTTCAGAAAAAAATTATTGTAACAATGCTTGACAACCTTACTTTTTTGAGTAAACATTTAATTACAATCATAGACTAATATATTTTTCTGCATTTAGAAATATAAAAATAAAGCACTTCTCCCCAATGTAGTATTTTATAAAATGTTGTCTATTAATCTCGTAATATTAGTATTTGTAATATTAGCGATTAATAATATTATGATTTAGTACTAAACATTGTGTTAATTTGGTCTTAATATTAGAAGTTTTAATATAAAAATTTAGAGTTTACAGATAACATCAAATATTTAGGAATAGAAAAATAATAATGATGACAAATAGTATTAAAATATTTTATGTATAAAAACAGAATAATTCAACAACATTTAACGACAAAAATATTTCTTCGTCATTAAAATAATTGAAAACATACGGAATGAAGTTGAACAGAAAGTAAATGCAACACATATGACAAATCAAGAACTTATCTTTAAAGCAATATTATTCTAGAAAATAAGTAAAAATCCTTCAGAGATTAAAACATTAGTATTTTTTAAGTCTTAATATTAGATATGAAATATAGTATCTGTAACAGAAAGTATTTAAGAATATCGAATTTATATCATCTCCCACCCCCCACCCCCTCTTTAAAAAAAAAAAAAAAAAAAAAAAAAAAAAAAAAAACCGGATACGTACAGAAAACACATTAAGCAAAAGTAAAAGCAATATTATTCTAGAAAATAACTAAAAATTCTTTTCATTAACGGCCCTCTTCACTTACCGTCGCCGGAAGATCGAGCCAATGTAATTCTATGGGGAAATTAAAATTGTATTAAAAATGTACTTTAAAATTGTATTAAAAATGTACATTAAAAATGTACTTTTTAAATTTTTAATATTTTATTTTGAAATTGCAAAATGAAAAAATTTCACATATTTAAAATTCGTATTTTGCAGCTTGAAAATAAAATATAAAAAAAATTAAAAAAAAAAAAAATATTTTTCAAAAAAGTTCCGTCAATTTAACAGCTGGGAAATTTCAGAATGTGAAAACAGAATTTAAAAATATGTATTAGTTAATAAGTTATTTGTAAAGAAAAATTCCCATAGAATAACATTAGCTTCGGCTTCCGTCGGCAGTGAGTGAAGAGGGCCCTTAAAACAACATTATTATAAAAAATAATTTTCTAAATAAGAACTTTTCGAAGACTATTGCATTAATATTTTTGAGGTTTTATAAAAATAAAGTTTAGATAGTATAGATAACAACAAATATTTAAAAATATCGAATTACTACTTCTTCTTCTTTCTTTCTTTCTTTCTTTTTTTTTTTTTAAGGTAATCGGACACAACCAGAAGCCTTATAGTATAAGCTTCCTTCAAAAGAGAATATCCGTGTACAAATAAATCCTTTTAAGTAATCTGAAATAACTAAACAAACAAATGATTGATTGGCCGTAGAATAAAGGTACAAAGGTAATAGTTATTTCAAAGGCAAATTTAGTTTCCTTCTTTTTTTTTTTTTTTTTCTTTCTTTATTTCTTTTTTAAGAAATGTATATATATATCACCATTAATTAAAACAGATGTCAGTAAAGTGTCAATACAGCATAAAGGCAACATTTTACATAAAACTTTAATAAATAATAGACTGATAAATATTTAAATGTCAATATTAGTGTAAGTAGTATTTCAGGAATTAAACTGATAAATACTTTTTCAACAAATAAAAGACACTGGTTTCAGAGATTTAATCTGGTAGTATTTGTAGATAGTTTTGTCTGATTTTAGTAGTAGAAATAGTAGAGGAAGGTGGAGCACCTTGCGACACTTTTTAGATAATGATTTTTAGAAAATTTATTTTTTATTCAGTTTTCACCAAACTCAATTTGAAATAAAGTTTAAGCATTCCTGTTTCAGTTAAAATTTATTCGAATGCTGTATTTTCAGTAAAAAGATTTTAAAATCTTTACAATGTCTCAGCCTTCCCTCACTGTGTGGGGCAGCTTAGGACACTGACAATAAAACTGTAATGCATAAAAAATACTCATCCTAACTGATTAACACTTTCGCGACCACATGTTTTTGACTTTTTGACACTAAGCCCCGCCTCTGGGCGTTAATCTTGTATATTACATTATTTTAAATCAATGTTTTCTGTATTCATATTTATAATATAAATGGATATATATGACTATTACGCTCTTTCTAATCAAAGTATTGGTATCCATAGTGTACAAGATTGTACAAATGTGAATAATGGGTACATTGTTAAGAAATAATGTAACCCATCTAACCTAAAGAAACGCCCACTGTCGGAGTTATACATTTTCAAATGACGTGGATTCACGTCAGCGGTCGCGAAAAGATTAATAAATCTTTATTTATAGAATTAAAGCCTAATAATTGACAATGTATAGTATACTAGTATATTAAATTAACAAATATTGTATTTTATATTCGAAAATTGCTCTCGTCTAAAGAAAAAAACATTTTCTTAATAACAATAACTATTTTCCCAATTTTAGCACATTTAAAATCTCAATAAATTTATATAGTATGTGTAAATATTGCTTTCTTTGAATTGCATAGTGATAGGGCTGATTGAGAGAGTGCCCCAACCTGCCCCACTTGGATCATTATCATAAAGTAACTCTCAAAAAGTTGTGCTTAGCAGTATAATGCATTTTTTAACATTAAAAATTTTTATGAAAGTCCATACTTTAATTCCCACATGCTCAGCTTTAAATTATTTCATTTGTTACACAAGAAATTTGTTTATGAAATCAGACATTAATGTAACTTTGAATCTTTCAAAACAAAGAAAATTGGATTAATCTTTACCTGATAGTGTGAGAATTTCCAAATTACACTGAAGAGTAGATTGTGCTGCCAACTATGCTGTCCTAAGAAAACTAATCCCTATTTACAAAATCAAAGCTAAAGTTTAAGATATCCCAACGTGAGCCATGTGCCAAGGTACCCCACTTCCCCAAATTAATACTGATAGTTAAACTCTGTTTAATAGGCTATAAGAATTTTTATTAAATAGGAAATTATTAGTTTAAACTAAAGGAATCTGGGGCTAACATACAAAAACTGGAAAACATAAATTGTATTTAGATACAGTAATTCCTTAACAATCGTGAGAATTAAGAGGGCAGAAAAATGATCAAATCTGTTAACTTAAAAAAATATCTTCCTGAAAAAAATGTGGTCAGGCAGGAGGGATGTTTCACGAATGTTTTATGAGAAAAGTTGCTTACGTATAAGTGTAAAAATACAAGGGAAAATAAAGTATAAATTTAAGTTTTATGCAGAAATTGAATGTCATTATATATGCAGTCGACAGCAAAAGTATCCGAGCACTAGCAATAATCTCTGTCTAAAAAAAGTACACGTATTATTAAATAAACGCATTATAATTATTAAATATTAAGTAAACTTATTAAATAAATCCTTGTCGAGTCATGTTCTTAGTCAGTCCAAGAACATGATTCGACAAGGAATTATTTTACAAAACAGTATTAAGTGTACTTTTTCGATATCGGAATTATTGGCTAGTGCTCGGATACTTTTGCTGCCGACTGTAATATACACATCAAATTATTTATTTGGTATTTTTTTGTGCTTAAAATCTTTTCATATATTTTTACTTCTCTACATAGTAAAAAAGAAATAATAAAATGAATCATTCGCCTGTTTTTTCAACATGTGTTAAATTAGCACGTGCAGTAAATTTCTTCTGCCTGTGTTATTTAATTAATTTTTTTAATAGTATGATTACAGTATTTCTATAGTACATTAAACTATGATAAATACTATGAGATACACATACCTTTAATTGGCATTTATTCTGTAAAATTTTACTGGTAAATATAAGTACCGCTAGTTTACGATATTTTTCTCACAAACGTACTTTGCTTTCTCTTATGACAGTACAACAAAATGTATGTACCCTCCATTTAAATTACGGTATATACAGGTCACATTCCTGACTGAGATTACACTATGCAAATTTTTCAAAGAGTTAACAAAAAAACCATCAATTTAATAAGGACTGTCAATTTTATGCTGAAATGGTTAAAACCACTGGTTACAAACGGTTTTTCATATTTTTAAAGTTCTCAATATCATGTATCTAAAAACCTTGAGCACATTCTTTACTGGATGAAAGGGTGAATTGGCTGAACTGATTACACTGAATGAGTTGGCTATATTGGCTGAGCTGACTTTGTTTATTTTTTTTGAACGCCAGTCCTCTGGCGTATTTTATTTTTTATTTATATTTATTTTTATTTATTTATTTATTTTTTATTTTATTATTATTATTATTATTATTATTATTATTTTTTTTTTTTTTTTTTTTTTTTTTTTGAGAAGAACTGAAATTCTGTTCATCCTATCTCTCATAACTTCTTGAATTTACACGATATTTGTTTGGGGTTATCATGTAATTTTCTCAATACTTTTGGCTATTAAATTATGCAAATGATTTTTTTTTTTTTTTTTTAAACGAGCGCATGCGTAATTTAAAATTATTTAGTAAAAATGTTCATGTTTCGCAAGATATTTAATATTTTTTTTTGGATTGTGATTGCGGTATGTTTTGTCTAATATAGTACGCCAAGTTTCCTAAAAATGGTTTTGCACTGCATTTAACATTCTAAGTGTTTTATAATTTAAAAAGTGGCATTTTTTAAAGAAAGCATAATATTTCCATGAATATATGTAGTGCACTCATTAAAAATTTATACAGATAATTAGAAGAATCCTCATAATCACATGCTACAGCTAAAACGCATTTCATGCATTACTTTTTACAGGGTGATCCAAAACCTTATGATTTTTGTTTAATTTTTTACTGATCCCCTTTTTCTCTTCAGAACAAAACTTTTGCTGAAATACATGATGTATAACATGTTCTTTACACTACCAAAGTTTCAAGATGATTCCTAAAGGACTTTTCTACATATTTGACAAAACGTCGAAATTCGAAAGTGCCCAAATACTTTTTGGCAGGTAGCGTATAAAGAATAAAATTTAAGTAAAAAATCATTTTTTAAAGTAAGAAGCTTTTTATTGTGAAGTCCTAAAAAGCATAAAATAAAATGTATTCTGGCAAAGACATGCTACAAAGAAATGAAAGTTTCAACACTAAGAAAATTTTAGAGAAAAATATAGGTACTTTCCTTTTGCAAGAGATGAAAATTTTTGAATGTTCAAAATATTTTAAAAAGCTTTCGAGACCAATATTCTTAGATATTAGTTTTTGTAAAATCATTCATTAGGCCAGAAATCTCAAATGTCTCGAAAGATTTTTAAAATATTTTGAACATTAAAAAATTTTCATCTCTTGCAAAAGGAAAGTACCTATATTTTTCTCTAAAATTTTCTTAGTGTTGAAACTTTCATTTCTTTGTAGCATGTCTTTGCCAGAATACATTTTATTTTATGCTTTTTAGGACTTCACAATAAAAAGCTTCTTACTTTAAAAAATGATTTTTTACTTAAATTTTATTTTTTGCTTTTTAGTTACAAAAAAGAATAAAGCTTCTTAAGAAAACTAATTAAAATTTCTTAGGATATTTTGTAGACAACGGAAGATTTTCGTTTATCAATTGACATTTTTTTTCTATTATTTATCTGCAAAAAAAGTACTATATTGTCTTTCGAGGACCGAATCCGGGATCATCGCGTTATCAGCATGACGCTCTAACCAAAAGTCTAAGAACTGTCAAGAAAAATCATTGAATATTCTAGAAATATCTAACAAATACTTATACAAAAGAAATATTGTTTTCGAATGCTTTTTAAAATATTTGGAATATTTAAAATTTTTCATGTTTTGCAAAAGTGCAATATCTATATTTTTCTTTAAAATTTTCTTGTTGAAACTTTTATGATTTTAAAGCATGTCTCTGCAAGAATAAATTTTAATTTTAAGCTTTTTAGGACTTCACAATAATAAAAAACTTTCAGTGTTATTTTTATTTATTTATTTACTTAATTATATTTTTATTTAATTATTTATTTTTATTTTTACTGGATTTTTTATTTTGTGCGTTTAGTAACTCAAAAAGAAGTTTCTTTAAAAAACTATCAAAATTCCTTAGGACACTGTGTAGGCAACGAATGATTTTATCAATTGACATAGTTTCTATTAATTATCTGCAAAAAAGTAACACATCGGCTTGCGAGGATCGAACCCACGAGCATCGCGTTATCACCATGACGCTCTAACTAAATGCGCTAACAAGCGACGAAAAAGGTTGTTTAAATTTACGTTAAAGTGGAGGGGCCTTCTTTTTCAGAATGACACAAAGACACGATGATAAAAATCCAATTTCAATAAAAAGCTTCTAAAAATATATATATATATATATATATATATATATATATATACATATATATATATATATATATATATATAACTTTATATTTTGTGTTTTTTAGTATCTAAAAAAGGCTTCTTTAAAAAAACTCTTCAAAAATTCTTAGAATAATGTGTAGACAATAAAAAATTTTCTTTTATTAATTGGCATATTTTCTATTACACATTTCATCTGTAAAATTGAGCACATCGATCCTTCGGCTATGGAACTCACCACCATCGTATTAGCAACTTGACGCTCTAACCAACTGAGCCAACGAGTGACTATAAAGACTGCTGATAATTACTTTAAAGTTGAGGTGCCTTATTTATTAGCGTGACATGAAGATGCGATAACAAAATACAATTTCAATAAAAAGCTTCTAAAAAAAATGTTTATTTATTTCTTTATTTTTATTTAAGTTTTTATTTTGTGCTTTTTAGTTACTAGATAAAAAGCTATTTAAATGAAATCTTCAAACATTATTAGGATTCTGTGTACACAACGAAATATTTTCTTTTATCAATTGACACTTTTTCTATTAATTATTCGCAAAAAATAACACCTCGGCCCGGCGAGGATCGAACACACGATTCTCGCACTATCAACATGACGCTGTAACCAGCTGATTCATTGAAAGATACAATGAGTTGCTTACAATTTTTTTTTAATATATATATATATATATATATATATATATAATGGAAGCGTCTTGGTTTTTTCACGTGACAAAAAGCCGATGACAAATCTAATTTAATAATAGTAATATATAATAAACATATATACATATAAAGCTTCTAAAAATATTTTGTTATGTATTTTTTACTTAAAACATTTTATTTTGTGTTTTTTTAATATCTAAAATGTTTTGTGTTTCCTAATATCTAAATAAAAAAAAATGCTTCTTAAAAAAATTCCTCAAAAAATTATTAGTGTAAGCAACTAAAAATTTTCTTGTATCAATTGACAACTTTTCTACTAATTATCTGCAAAAATTAACACGCTGGACCTTCCGGGAACCGAACTCATGACCAACGCGCTACTAACGGAACGCTCTTACCAACTGAGCCACAGAACTACAAACGAAATAGCTTATATATACTTTAAAATGAAGGCGCCTTGTTTACTAGCGTGACACGAAGACACGATGACCAAGTCAATTTCAATTAAAAACCTTCTAAAAAAAGAATTAGAAGTTTTAAACAAACACATATTCTTAAAATATTTTTGAATTCTTAACATTTTGAAGGTGGGTTGATTCTCAGTTAAAAGCATTGGATTCGTGAAAACTTTCGATATCCGGTTCTCGATGGATTTACATGGTTTCAGATACCTTGAATACAATTTCATTATTTTTAGAAAATATTTATCTCTGTGTGTGCATCATAAATTTTCTGGACGCTTTAACTCACGAAACGATTGAAGATTGGCCTAAATGGATGCTGATTGCATTTTAGGATCAATCGCTAAGCAGGTGGCGCTGTCATCTAATTTTTTTCAAAAATTTTAACAAGACGGAATAGAACAAAATGCCGTATAAATGTACGTAATATATTTATCTGTGTATGTGTATCATAGTTTTCTGAACGCTGTATCTCACGAACCGATAAACGAAATTTAACCAAACTTGTTATTTAACTGGAGATTGACCTAAATTGATGCTGATTAGATTTTGGGATCAATCACTCAACAGGCGGAGCTATCATCTAATTTTTTCCAAAAATTTTAACAAGACGGTATGGAACAAAATTTCGTATAAATGTACGTAATGAGAATTATTTTTAACAAATGATTGTGAAATTAATATGAATTTTTTATAATAGTAGTAGTAAACTAGGAGCAACATTGTGTACACTTTGGAGCATCACTCTACCCCTGGGAGGAAGTATCCCGTTGGGAGAGTGTAAATTTTCGATAAGGATATCTGTCAAAAGAACTCGTCAAAACCTTTAAAACGAATTGTTAAAACAATGGATCTGAGATAATTATAAATAAAGATATCGATTTTTTTTCCTTTTTCTTTTTATTTATTTATTTTATTTATTTATTATGTTTTTTTTTTTAATGCTTCAGAAAAATAGCACCCCAATATTAGTAATAAAATAGAAATTATCAGCAATAGAATACAAAAATGGCTTTTAAGAATAACTTTTTATTTTATTTCTGAACATTTAAAATTTAAAAGCGTGTTAAAGTTTGGATTGTTTGTTCCTTTTTAACCCTTTAACGTTCATTGGTTTTGCACTGAAAGAAAACATTTAACATTCTTTATGCAACAATTTTTCAATATTTTTTCCTTGTTTTAATCCATTTTTAAACTTTTGTTCCTTGCCTGTTTGGTAAATAGCATAACTACTCCTAAATTTACCAAATGGTGTTTCATAGGAAATTAAATGCAGAATTCACTTAAAATTTCTTAGTAGTCGCGAATGAATTTTGTTGCTTTGATAATGCACCAGTGCCTAGTTTTTTTTTTTTTTCCACTTAATGAAGGGAATGTGGCATTATTTTGAATTAAAACAAACTGTTGCGAGTTTTTAACATTTATAACATTTACTTACAAAATTATTTTAACTAAATTAATATCCACAATCAATCAGATGAATGAGCTTTTCATAACAACGGAATGTTTCTAGTCACCGGTATGGAGATGGCACAAAACGTCATTTGCGAGACACCATTGATACATATAGGTATATAATATATACTAATTATTTTTCATTGAAACAACTGGTCTTAAAGTATTTTTAAAAAGTTCATTTGATCTTATTCTTCTAATGTTTCATTTTAAAATCCATATTGGTTCACTTTATATTCAATATCATCTAAGCTCAATGTTTTGTGGATAATAATAGAAGAATTATTTTATGGTAAGTTCGTTGTGAGAAAATTCAATTCTGATTAAAGCTTAATGTAATTTGCTGGTTAAGTAATTCAGATATTAACTATAACTTATTAGTTAATTTGGATTTCGGTGGCATGTAATTGTCCGTTATACACACACACACACATATATATAAAGTGAAGAATTTAATAACGTTATAAAATTTAGCAATTAATAGATACATGATAATACCAACAACACTCAAATAAGTTATTGTAATTCAATTTAAATGTTAGCATATATTTTTTTAATGATTCATTTACAGTATATCAATTAATACGAGGGAAAATCATTAAGTAAGTCACAAAAGATTATAAAAAAATAAATTACCATGATAATCACTTCGAAACAATTTTTATTTTTCCATATAATCTCCAGCAACGTTTATGCACTTATCCCATCGTTTTATCAGAGTCCCAAATTCAGCTGCATAAAATTCTTTGGTTTGCTGTCTCATCCACAGTAGGACTTCATGTTGAACGTCGTCGTCGTCATCTGCAAATTGTTTGCCTCTAAGATGTTGTTTCAGTGGACAAAACGGATGAAAATCGCTTGGGGCTAAGTTTGGGCTGTAAGGTGGATGCTGTAGCATCCATAAACATGTAACATTTCTTTATGAATATTTTTTTTTTATTCAATTCCTTTCGCCCACAAAAATCGGAAAACAACACGCTGCTATTCTATCGTACAATCATTCAGCACGATCGCCATTTTTGAAACTGCATTAAGTACGTGTGTGCATGTTACCTACTCAATATGAATTGAATATCATAAATGCTGCCATCTAATACCATTCTTTGTGGATATCTGTTACTACTTTAAATCATGCCATATGCATCTGTGACTTACTTAATGACTTACCCTCGTAGATAAATTCATGTTAAATTACTTACGCTAATGTTAGCAATTAGGACCAAAACACTAAGATATATATATATATATATATATATATATATATATATATATAATCCTTTTATAGCAAAAGAAAAGAATGAGAACGAAGAATAGTCAGTCAAATAATACACCTAAGAAACATACACAAGCCAAACAAAATAACTAGATACCTTAAATTGGTTTAATTTTTAAGATTATTAATAGTACTACTTTAATTTTTAAGACAACAATACCTGATGAAAATTAAATAGGATCGTATAATAATATTCTGAAGAAAAGAAAGTTGACACTAAGATATTATTTGAAGGGGAAAAAAGAGAACAATGTCATGAAATGAACCTATTAATTTTGAGATGAGGAAAAGAAGATTGGACCAAAACAGAACAAAACTGAATTTGTGCTTAAAAGCTCATAATGCTATAAGACGTTTTCAAGTGCTATCCATATATATATAAATATATTAATTTGCTATATGTCAAACAGCCATTTTTGAAACTAATAATTTTTAAAAGAAAATATGTAGTGAACTTTAAATGATTAATGTCTTCCGTTCGTTTGTCTGTCTCTCTGTCTGTCCGTGTTTGTCATTTCCATGAATAATATCACATTGATAAAAGACATTGAAAAATAAACGATACGACGACAAGTACAGTTGGAAAACGTTTTATGATGTATGCGTAAAACGTGATTTTTATTTCTTGTTTAATATGCATTTAATATAATTTCAATCACACAATTATTTTAAACATGATTTTGTTTCTAATTTTGTGCAACAGTTGACCCATAAAATATTTTTCGAACTGCGAATGATCAATACTGTTTGTTTAATTCCATCCCCTTTTAACCTTATCGGTAAACTTCGTGTCAAAGTTCAAGAACCCGCATAAACGCATTATGCGGTGCACGTCTTAAAAACCAAAACACAAATTAGAGACAATCATTTGGACGTAGACCTTGTCATTCTCAAAGGTGAACGAACAACCTAGACCTAGATCGTAACAACATGCTACGAAGAGCGAATTTTTCGTTGTTTCGCGCAAGAAGATAACGTTTACTTTCTAGTTGCCTGTGACCCATTTCGATCCGTGCCTTATACAGAAGTGTCTTCCAAACCTCTCCGGAAGTTTGCTTGTTGAAAAAATAGAAGAAATGAATTCTAATCGACAGACGAACTTTCACTTTTTATTTAGAAATAAAATTAACTAGGAGAATGAAGCAATTTTTACTTTAGCAAATAAATAAACTACAATAATAATACGGAATTCCTTTAAAAAATTAATATTTTTCTCGAGAAATGCCTGATTATAACTAAAATCTGAAGTCATTAGATGGATAATTGGAAGATTGTGGGTTTGATACTCGATTCGGACGAAGACCGTCGTGCACACTAGAGCCCCTTAAATAAAATATATAGGCCGACGCATCTCTGCCATTTTTTTTGCCTCGGATGAGGGCAGCATTCCCGCTTGGCGTCCTTATCGCTTGACTAGCGATTTTAAGAAATCTTTATCTGAAGCTACGATCGGTCAAGAGCAATAAGCAACAAGTAATATCCGTAACAACACATTTATACATTGTACATTCTTGGTATGTTTTTTCATCCTCAGGATATTGTGTGGATGTACTGAGGATAAGATGTGTTGTTAGGACTATTTCTGTCTGTTTCAAATACAAATCATAACTTTTTGAAAAAAAAAAAAAAAAAAAAAAACACTGTTTAAAACTGGAAAATCTTTATTTATTTACTTACATTTTCTGCCATTTTTAGCATATACTATTCATTTAAACGAAACTTAAAATAAATTGTAATTGCGACACGGAAATGAAACAACTTTGGCGACCCCAGAAAATGTCGCCAAAACTCAAACTTACAGTAATAAAAGGTCTTCTTTAATTAATTTATGGTTATTAACATAAATATTATGATTAAAATAGCACATTCTTTGTATTTTTACGTTTGAACATGTGAAAAACACAGAGAAAAATATAAGTAAATAAAAGCTATATTATTTTATTCTTCCTAAATTATCTTATGGAAATCTGAACCTTTTATGTTCTTTTCTTGAGTGATTATAGCAATTTATCACTAAACAATCTCCCATATGATAATTTACCGAGCTAAAATTATGAAAGTGATTAAAAAAGTAACACCAAAGTAATACAAATCGATAGAAATAATGGCTGCCGTTTGTTTATCTACGGAAAACGCTCGGTACAAGTGGCAACCCTCAGGCAACAAAATGTCTGATGCGTCAGCTCGTATATATAGGAGTCTTAGTACACACTAATGGTGGCTGGCGCACGTAAAATCCGTCGTGTCTGCAATGCCCTCCATCTTCCCATCCAAATTATATTTATGGATATTACCGAAGCGAGGGAGTCATCCCCCACGTGGAGGATCAAAATTGTGATAGCGTATCTCCGGAGCATCCTTAGAGATGAGTCTCAGACCGTCGCCTACTATACTCGGGGAAAGGATAACTTGACAGTGTGTATTAGCCTGTAGAAATTACACATCCGCGAAAGAAAATAGTTCTTTACTATATTTAAGTGTAATAAACTTTTTCTCGATTTTTCTTTATTCTGGTAAACTGAAAAAAGATTAACTATTTAAACTAAACATATTTATGTTAACACATGCAATTTTTTGTAATAGATAAGCATAAAATTTATATCAATGTATTGTTTCGCGAAGAAAGTCTGTTGGCGAAATATTGGCGGAAGAGGGAATACCGGAAGCAACCTTTTAACCCCTATTGTGAGTGCGAAACAGTTTGGTGGGGCTAATAGATTACTTTATTTTCGAAAATTTGAAGATAATTAATGCACAGTCCGCTTCTTTAATTTCACAACTGTTAAAAATAGAGTAAAAATTTTGACGGATTTGAACTTTTGGGAAATTTTCACATCAGATTCACACCAAATATGTCAATGAAATATTCAAGCTAACAGGAATAAGGAAAAATATTTTTCGACAAATACTTTTTCTTTTTCGTTATTATTATTACATTGATAATATAATTTGAATTCGTTTACACATTGTTATATAAAATATTTTTATTTCCAATACAAACAACTAATAGTGTTAACATTAATTTATACTATGCACTATATACTAAAGATTTTACTTTTTTTTTTTTTTTTTTTTTCTGGAACAGACCAATAAAAGAAAAACATAATTATCTTTAATAATAATAATAATAATAATTATCATATATATATATATATACATATATATCAGACTTATATATGTAAAATTTATATATAAATGGGAGACAGATCAATTATTTAAAGCCGAAATTACATAATTAGCAAGCATTACATTGTAAAACAAATTTTATTTTAATGGATATTTACTTAAAGAAAATTAATTGGGAAATAAATACTGTTTGAGACTTTATAACAAATTGATCGATACCTTGGAGAGGAATTACAAAATTTTAAAGATATGTAGAGCAATTATGTAGGATTTTCTATATTGCAGTTTAAAATATTTACTTTTAAAGATATCGTTATAAAAAATTTTGATTAGAAAAAGCTTACATTGAATAGAATTATTACTTATAATTCTGTAGATTTAGTTGGTAAAATAATTTCATCAAGTGAATAAAAACTATATTATTTAACAAAAATAATAAATTAATTTAAATTAAATTAAATTAAAAATAAATAAAGGCTGATAGTGGTCAAGTGAATTGAAATGAAATTTAAATTCTGTCCTACACATAGTATAATTTTGTGAAAATGGCCTATTTATTTATTGCGTATGCATGAAAATGTACTCCTGACACTGCTTGCTTTAATCAAGGTAGTCTACCGCAAAATTTTAACGACACAATTATTATTATTATTATTATTGGCTCTTTGAAAGAAATAGTTCTCTCGTCCTTATAAATCTATCTTTTGAGATTTGAATTTAGAGCCAAGAGCCTCCTAAATTCATAAAAATGCCTCGAAGTTCTTCCAAAAGCTACACAAAAATCAAAAACTTATTTTCAGATATCTAAAATAATTCCAAATTGCTACAAAATTGGTATTCATTCAATTGCTAAATTTTTCAGTATCAAGTATGACGGAATTTTGACTCATTTTCTGCAATTGCTCTACATAATTTACTACAATAGTTATTTTTCGATTTAAATATATAAATATCCTTAAAAAAAAATGGGAGGGGGTTCTTAACTTTGTTTATAAATTGTAGCCCTTTGAAACGGTTACTATATAAATTTCTGAAAATTTCTGTCGAACATCATCTCTCAATTTTACCTTTAATATTTTTTTAACTGTGCCAAAGGGAAAACAAAATCACAAAATAAAAAGATAAATCGTTTTTATTTAGTCTATGCTGTCGGAAAGAAATAGTCCTCAATAAAAGTGTGGAAACATTGTTTCTGAAAATTTTAAGATTGCTTTTAAATTTAATATCACACATTAATATCAAAGCATGCTTATCCATTCAATATATCAAAATAAATTGAAAAATGCGTGAAATGACGTGCTTTCATTCCTATTCCAAAGAATCTAATAACGTAACATTTCTCTCTTTCTCATCTATAAAAATCTCATTCCAACTTCCTAAAAATGCTATGAAAATAAATGTTTCAAATCAGTTTTTAAAAATAGCAGTCGTAAAGGTACGTGTTTATCAGTATTAAATAAATACATCAAGACAAATCATATTTACAAGTAAATTAAAATTCGCTTCCCTTTCATATAAATTGTGAGTTTCTTAATTTTATTCAGAAATAAATATATAAAAATTCTCATATTCACATTTAGCATAAAAAATCGGGATACAGACAAAATGAATGAATAAACAAATTGTAAACAGAGATTGCCTCTGCATATAAAAATTCACTATATTTATTTATTTATTTTAAATTAATATTTTTTAAATATTTTCATAAAAGCTTTAAACTATTTCCACTTTCTCATTTTTTTACTGCTTTTAACATTTACTGATTAACCGGTAAATAATAATGCAAATTTAAAATCTATTACGTTTTGTTCATTTAGAACTTTTTGTTCATTTTCTCCGCAGAAGATACTGCCATTTAAAAATCACAGTTTAAATCTTATGATAAAATAATTTTTCTGCCAAAATATATTCGAAATATTTTAAAAGTATATTTTTAAATTATAAATATATATATATATATAATAATCGGTTTCTCTTTAAAGAAAACAAAGGCAAAAAATGTACATACAGATAATATTTTATTTAATTTTTTCCTTTTTCAAAATATTTAAGTATGAACCTTTTTGTTTTTGTTTTTCTCTCAAGGTAAAATGTAGTATATTACATAATTTGCAGTAATATGGATTTACAATAAATTGTAAATAATGAATTTAGTGTAAATTCATTTCTAAAGAAACTAAAAAATATACTCTGAAAAAATATTTTTACTTTAATCGAAAAAAAGAAAAAGAAAAAACTCTCCGAAATCATCGCTAAATCGCCCGATATCGCAACCCAATTACCGCCAAGTGCGTAAACAGGTCTCTGTAGCCTTTGCAATGCTGACAAGTTATGCGTTCCCCGAGTATAGTCATAATGTAGCACTAGTGCGACGTAAAACCCACGCAACCTCAAGCTAAAGTCATTAGAAAGATTCTTTAGAATTGTTAAGAAATACATTTTTACTTCATGATACATTGCAAAAATTTATTTATTTTAATAATAAGTATGCATATATGTAAAGAACTGTGCAGCAGTTATGGTCCAGATATGTATAAAAACGATTTTCGGAGATAAAATCAATTTAGCCATCAGTCCAATTGCCCAGCTATAGGTTATTTTAGCGTCCCAAAAATATAAAAAAGTGAGGTTTTATTCCGCGCAGTGCGTTTTGTTTGCTAAATTTTGTGGTTAAAAGTCAGATGGCGCCAATTACCTTAAAAGGATTTTAATAATTCCTGTTGGATGGCAGAACATTGATGTCTGGGGCTGGTCCAAGGATGTACCAGGGACACATTTTACGCAACTTTCTAACATCGGTCAGTTAAAATTAATTAACCGAGCATTTTCTGTTCTTAAAGGTTTTCATTTTTTAAAATTTCAGTATGTAGTATGCCATAAAAGTTAACTTACAGGGGAAATTTGATAATTATTTATGTGCTAGAATTTTGAAAATGATTTTGTTTAGTAAAATCTTAATTTTTTTTTATCTTTTCGTATGTATGTCAAACCTCGTTAACGTGAATCTTAAGGGGAATAAAAAATTTGTTCATGTTATCTGTAGTTCATACAGTCATTACCTCAGAAACTAATCTTCATTTTGACGGGAATTGGAGAAACAGTTCATGTTAAAAGTAATTTATGTTAAGCGTGTTCACGTTAACAAGGTTCGCCTGTATATATATATATATATTATGAAAATACATAAAAGATGTTAATATGTAATTTAGATTGAATTCCCTATTCAAATCTATAAACCAACAATAAACCTCATATAACCAAGTTTCAAAATAACATTGCGAGCTAAACGAAACTTGCGTACGATAATATTTTTTCCTCATTTATAAAAATTAGCCCTGAACATATGTGTGGTCGTGAACACTCAATCCTAGACACAACTATCAATCAATATTGCAAGCTACCAATCGAAATGAATAAATTTTTCTCACTTCCTCGGTGTAATTTACGGAAACTCCAGAGAAAAATATAATGACACTATTTCGAATTATTATTATTAAAAAATGTTTAAATGCTCCCTGCTATTTTTTTTTTTTTCCTTCGATTTTACATTATAGTTTAATGATATAGTCTAATAACGATATAAAATATTTCTGTGTATTACTTTACGCATACAATAAATTGATTTTTGAAAAATGCTTTATTGTTTGAATGCCTATGAAATGATAACTTAGTGAAAATTTTTAGCTTTCAAATATCAAAATATTTTGAATACGTTAACTTATCAAGGAGTTCATAAAGTAATTCAGAATATATATTGTAAAATCACAACAGTGTAAAACCAAGGGTAGCAATAAATAGTTAGTTATCAAAAAGTTTTAAATATATATATATATACACTTTTGTTTTATGGAATTTAAATATTTTTCTAAAAATTTTAATACACTTAACATTGTCATATTTGAGTATTTTTAAATTACTCTCTTATAATAATAAAAATTTGTTTATATATGTGTTGATAACTATTTAATTAAAAGTACTAATAAAATAAAAATTTGAGTAAAAAAACATTTTTTAACAATAGAAGTTTTTTATTGTGGAGTCCTGAAAAGCACAAAATAAAAATTTATTCTTGCACAGACACGCTATAAATAAATGAAAGTTTCAACACTAAGAAAATTTTAGAGAAGTATATAGATATTTCACTTTTATAAGAGATGAAAAATTTTTAACTATTCAAAATATTTTTAAAAGCTGTCGAGACCATTATTCCTAGTTATTAGTTTCTACATAAATATTTGTTAAATAAGTATTTGTTAAACCATAAATTTCAAAGGTCTCGATAGCTTTTTAAAATATTTTGAATATTTAAAAAATTTTCATCTGTTGCAAAAGTGAAATATCTATATAATTCTCTAAAATTTCCTTAGTGATGAAACTTTCATTTATTTATAGCATGTCTTCCCAAGAATAAATTTTTATTTTGTGCTTTTCAGGACTCCACAGTAAAAAACTTCTACTGTTAAAAAATGTTTTTTTACTTAAATTTTTATTTTCTGCTTTTCAGTTATAAAAAAAGCTTCTAAAAAAACGAATAAAAAATTCTTAGGTTACTGTGTAGACTTTGAAAGATATTCTTTTATCAATTGTCCCCTTTTCCATTAATTATCTGCAAAAATTAACACATCGGCCCTTGGAGAATCGAACTCACGACACGCTCTAACCAAAAATCAAAGAACAGTAAAGAAAAGTCATAGAACATGCTAAAACATTCCAACAAATACTTATACAAAAAGGAATATTGTTCTCGAATGCTTTTTAAAATATTTTGAATATTTAACAATTTTTATCTCTTGCAAAGTGAAATATTTATATTTTTCTTTAAATATTCATATTTTTGTGTTTCAATATTTTTCTTACTGTTGAAACTTTCATTTACGTTTTGTACCGTGTCCTAGCAAAAATATTTTTTAGTGCTTTTTAAGGCTAACTTCTAGCTTTATTATTATTATTATTATTATTATTATTATTATTATTATTAAATTACATTTTTATTCTAGTGCGTTTTAGTAACTAAAAGAAGCTTCTTAAAAAAATTAATCAAAAATTTTTAGGATAGTGTGTAGGCAACGAATAATCTCTATTTTATCATTTGACATCTTTCCTATTAATTATACGCATTAAAGTAACACATCAGTCTTCGAACTTACAACCATCGCGTTATCACCATGACGTTCTATTTAATTGAGCTAACAAATGACGTAAAAAGGTGCGAACATTTACGTTAAAGTGGAGGCGTTTTGTTTTTCAGTGTGGCACGAAAACACGATGACAAAATCCAATTTCAATAAAAAGCTTTAAAAAAATGTATTTTCTACTTAAAACTTTTTATTTTGTGCTTTTTTAATATCTAAAATATTTTGTATTTTTCAATATCTAAAAAAACCTTCTTAAAAAACCTTTTCAAAATTCTGTGTAGTCAATGAAAAATTTTCTTTTATGAATTGGCATCTTTTCTACTAATTTTCTGCAAAAATTAACGCTCCGGATCTTCGGGGATCGAACTCGCGACCACCGCGTTATTAACATGACGCTCTAACCAACTAAGTCAAGGAGCGACAAACGGAATAGCTTATATTTACTTTCAAATGGAGGTGCCTTGTTTATTAGTGTGACACGAAGACACGATGACGAAGTCAATTTCATATAAAAAGCTTCTAATAAACTTCATTTCCCTTTTAACATTTTTAAGTTACTTCATGCTACCTAATTTTTTAGTATTTACCCTTAATTTTACATTGTTATAATTTAATAATATTAAGATATTCTAAGCATATTCAAATATTACTTTGTGGATTCATTCTTGTGTAATTTTTTTTAAAAACAATTTTATGTTTGAATGTTGAAATTTAATGCAAATGTTTAATATTCAATTATCAAAATAGTTTTATAAAGTTATCAATAAACCAAAAAGTGATACACAGATATGTTTAGAATGTATTGTTAAATCCCAACAATTTAAAATCGAGAGGGAAAATTAAAAAATAGTTAGCGGGGAATATTAAATAATAATAATAATTAATTAAATTTGAAAAAATGTATTTTAGTTTAAATGTATTTAAATTTATTTATTAAAATTTAATTCATTAATTTCATTTTAATTTAAATAGTTTTCTGAAGATTTTTATGTACTTAATGTTGTCATATTTAAGTGCATCTGTATACAAATTTTTATAATTCTAAGACCGCAACTTATAAAAATAATACATAGCGTCCATCATACCCTTAAGTTATTTGTCAAGGATTATGTCAATATTAAGTGAAAAAAATATAATTTCAAATGAACGTTGTTGTTAATTTTTAGTCTTATTGACAAGCAGCGACAAAAGTTAATATTTTTAAAAGAAAGATATCAGTAAATGTGGAATCTAAATTAAAGGTTTAGTAGACAAAAATAAGTAATTTTTATTTCTAATTATTATTCAGAGTTTAAAAAAAGAAAGAAAGAAAGAAAGAATAGAAAAGAAGGTGAGATAATTAATATGAAACTTTAATTAAAAACATAAAATAATAATTAAAATGAGCTATAGATGAAAACATAATATTTTGATTTGAAAAACGAATTAAGATCTAAAAATCGACGTCATATTATAACCATGTTCTTCCATAACCATAAATAACATTTTATTAAAACAGATTTTGCAGTGTTATATGCTTGAAAAGGAATTTTTGTACTGAGAAATTCTTTTACATTTATTTAAATAATAATAATAGTAATAATTGAAAATAAATGATGCCAGAAATAATCGATTTGGAACCAAGGAGTTAATAAAATATTTTATCAAGCTATAAAGTTACGTCAATTTATCACCTTTGATTTCGTTTTCCTTTTATTTTTTCTTCCTCTTTTTTATCGCGGATTATTGAGACGTTCCTTTGTAACTGACATTCTTTTTTCACTAGCGACTGAAAGTTCTTTTTCTTTTTCATTTTTTTTTTTTTTTTTTTTTTTTTTTTTTTTGTAACGCTCAATGTAATATATACTTTTTTTCGGCCATATTAAATAAATAAAAATGTCTAGTGTGTTAATTCAACATTATTCCATTAAAAAAAAAAAAAAAAAATCCCTTTTAAAACACTTGAGGTGCATTTTACTTTTGCATAGTAAGTATGTTGAAAAATATAAAAAGGATAATATAATAAATAGTAAAATTATAACAGAGACAGACAACAGAGGGCATTTCAAGAGGGAAAAGGGAAAAAAGAAATAATAATCGAAAATCAACTTCATTTATTTATTTATTAAGGCTTATGCTTTTATTTTCATATTCGTATAATTTGTACATTAATTATTTTTAATTTTTAGAATTTACCTTATATATTTGGAGAGCATTCTACAAATTATACCAAAGTAATTGAAAGAGAAACACAAAGAATACTAAAATGGTAACAAATAAAAAGAACAGAAAATAAAAAATGAAAATTAACACACACAATGTTTTTTTTTTTTTTTTTTTTTTTTTTTTTTTTTTTTAACCTTTATAGGGAATAGCTGTTAGATTTGTAGTATTTATTATATTCGTAACATCTTGTATATTTATTATACACTAAGGCATTAAAAAAAAAAAAAAAAAAAAGAACCGTACTTTGATATTCTTATTTTTTCTTTCAAAAACGACTAATTTAATCATTTAAAAACTAGTTGGCATAGGTGGACTCTGCTCAGTTCCCCATCATATTTATGTTTTCATAAATTTCTAGTTTGAGAGATATAATCATGTTAAAAAAAATGAATTTGACAAAAACTTGATACAGTGACAGAATGAAAACCCCGCCTAATAGGCTATCCACCGTTCACTTCGATATATTTATCTTATTCTAATCTATTAATTTATTTTATCAGGGTCAATTCCGTTGTTTAGTTTTCATGCTACTATGTCCAATGCAATAATCCTCAAAATTCATATTTACATGAAAAATTTACAATTTCGCTATGTTGGTAAAATCGTAAATTACGAATAATTTAGGAAATTCTCCTATTAGAATATTTGTATTCAATCATGTTCAAACAAATATCATAAATGTAATTTTGAAGTTGTCTAATGTATTTACGATCCTCAAAATGGAAGTTTATGCTCAATTTTGCCTTATTCTGACATGTTAAGTAAATCGTAAATTCCAAATAACTTACGAATTTTTTACACTGGAAAAATCATAGTCTATGATATTCATGCCAGTATCCTAAATAATATTTCGAAATTGGTTTCACGTCTTTACGGTGAAAATATCCCTCAAGATTGACGTTTATGTGAAATTTTGCTCTGTTTTGCCATGTTAAGAAATTCGTAAATTTCCAATAACTTACGAAATTTTTATATTGGAAAATTCTTAGTTATTAATATTCATTCCAGTGTCCTAAATAATATTTCAAAAGTAGTCTGACATCTTTACGATGAAAATATCTCTCAAAATTGACGTTTATGTGAAATTTTTCCCTATACTGCAATGTTAAGAAATTCGTAAATTTCCAATAACTTGCGAAATTTTCAAAGTAGCCTATTTATAGTTACTGATGTTCATTCCAGCATCAAAACTGATATTTTAAAACTGGTCTGACACTTTTACTGTAAAAAGTTTCCATTTAATGTACGTTTAAATGAATTTTTGTCCTATTCTCCCATATTAAGAAATTCGTAAATTTCCAATAACTTACGAAATTTTTAGATTTGAAAATTCATAGTTATTAATATTCATGCCAGTGTCCTAAATAATATTTCAAAAGTAGTCTGACATCTTTACGATGAAAATATCGCTCAAAATTGACGTTTATGTGAAATTTTCCCTTATACTGCCATGTTAAGAAATTCGTAAATTTCCAATAACTTGCGAAAATTTCGAAGTAGCATATTTATAGTTACTGATGTTCATTCCGGCATCAAAACGGATATTTTAAAACTGGTCTGACATTTTTAGAGTAAAAAGTTTACATTTAATGCACGATTAAGTGAATTTTTGTCCTATTCTCCCATGTTAAGAAAATCGTAAATTTCTAATAACTTACGAAGTTTTTAAAATCGAAATTGCAAATGAATAGGGTTCTTGCCAGTGTCGAAAGTAATATTTTAAAACTGATCTGACCTCTCTGCGACAATTTGTTCTTGAGATATCGTGTACACAGACTAACAAACTAACGAACTAACGGACTAACGGACTAACAGACACCCTACAGACAGACACCATACAAATTTTCTCATTTTCGGATTCCTCACATCTGAAAACGTGTAGAAAAGTCAAAAAACCGAGGTCGAAAATTTTCACGATTACCTAAGTTCCCCATACCTATAGTATGATGGGGAACTAATAGGGATTAAACATAAAGGCCCGCTATACACTGACGAGACATGAGACAAAGTTTGAAGCGACGTGCGACACGCGCATGCTCTAAATACAACTTCATCTCCTGAAAACTGTTTAGAGCATGCGTGTGTCGCATGTCGCTTCAAACTTTGTCACGTGTCTCTTCAGTGTGTAGTGGGACTAATGTGTTTTTGCCGGATGCGGGATATCCACATACAGCAGGCATTAGGGCTCACTGTCCGTTACATACCTACATTTAACCCGTTAGTAGTCGCTATAGACTGCGCCACCTATTACAGAATCTTTTTATTTAACTGTCACCAATAATTTTAAGAAGTGATGTGATCGACGTTTCTTCGATTTTATTCGCCTTTTATATATATCATATGCCACTTCTAAAAAATTTTGGTGGCTATTGAATAAAAAAATCTGGCAATAAAGAAGGATGGGCGGCAAATCGACCAACTAGCGACTACTAACGGGTTAAATGTTAAAATTTGGGGATTTTAAAGTGAAATTGAAAGCATTCAAAAACAGGCTTTCTTTTTTTAACACATTCCAACAAGGTTGAAAAGTGTTACTTCGATTTGTCTGTCTGTCCACGCTGTAACTGCCTTAAATACTTATGGAATTTCTTTAAACTGATATATGTTATTAACATTCACTGTCGGATGTTCCCTATTGAAAATGGAGTGAATACCCCTATACTGGTTTGTGTACAAGGACACCCGAAAGTATTCCAAAGTTCTATGAGAGACATTTCTGTAAACCATATTTTAATACCTTTACTTTACAGAAATCTTAATTAAATTAAAATATGTTATTCATATGCTCAAAAGAATGCTTTCTATAGAATACAGTATGATTAGCATTAGATTTAGAGGGCCACACAAAAATATTCTGTTACATTAAGGGCTATTATAAGAAATTTGCTGGAATTGCATTTTCATTTGTATTAAACTCTTTTATCACTTTCTAAATGTTTTTTAACTGTGAATATGATTTCAATTTGTGGCTCTCTCCGGCTGTCCATCTTTCTATCTGTCCGTCAGCCCATCCCTATCATCCTTAAATATTTTCAGAATTTTTAAAAATTGATGTATGTTATTCAAGTTCATTATGAAATGTTTCATATTTAAAATGCCTTTAATGGGTCCTGTACAACTGGTTTAAGTACAGAGACGCCCAAACAATTTCCAATGAATTGCGTTTTAGACAGACATTTTTATAAATCCCGTTTAAATATCTTTCTATTATAAAAATCATAAAGAAATTGACATTCATTGTCAATATACTAAAACAATGTTTTGTATAGAATATGATATGGTTGACCTTTAAATTTACAGGGCTACGCTGAAATATTCAGATATATTAAGGGCTGCAATTAGAATATCAGGGATGCATTTTCTTATGCGTTAAGCAATTTTAACACTTTCCAGCAATGTTCAAGAATGATTATGAATACAATTAGTCTATTTGTATGCTTTTTAGTCATCTGTCTGCCCGTTGTGTGATAACTTAAAGTTATACAACAAGTGCATACATTTGAAAGTAATAGTGAATGCGTACCACTTGATTTTTCATTCTTGTTTCTTTTTTATCCCTTAGTGTATGTAGTAACAGAAGAGCGCATTATTCTTTCGTATAGTACACATGTAAAAGAAAATATAATAGTTCAGTTACAACTAATTGGCAAAACAGAAAATAAAACTCAAAATGAACATTTGTAAAAATTACTGTACGTTTACATTTACCTGTGCCTAAAGTTTGCAATGTTAAATTTGTATTTTTTAAGTTAAATGATTAAAACATTTGGAGTACGTTTCTTTTATATAGTACGCGTATCAAATAAAATGAAAAAGAAAAATATAGCGCCACATCCATGATTAAATCTATTTTTGTTTGTACACTTATTCAGTAAGAAAAGGAATTACACTAATTTGGCTAAATTGTTATTTTTAAATTAAATTTCAGCAATAGAAAAAAAAATATTAATTGTCAAGACACACTAAACATTTTCAGAAAAAAAAAATATATATGTATATATATATATATATATATATATATATATATATATATATATATATATATATAATTTTGCTATTATATGTAAAAAATATGATTTGGAAATGGTGGATAAAATTATGACAAACAATATATTATTTGAAGAGTCTAAAATTAAAGAAGGGGAACTTGTAAATAGAATTAAAGCTAAAAATCTACAAATTGGAATTAAACTTACTAATATTAATTTTCCTTTTATTTTTCTTATCCCTAAATTTCATAAAGATCCAGTAAAATTTAGAACAGTAACTTCTGCTTATAAAATACATAATGTTAAAGCAAACAAAAAAACTGCAACTTCTTATTCAAAATGCTCTAGATCAAACTAAAAATTCTATAATTCTTAAAAATAGTTATGACTTGATTGTTTTTATGAAAAGTAAGAAGGTTAATAATGTTTTCACTTGGGATTTTGAAGATTTATTTAATAATATTAAAATAGATGATTTGATGAATTCTTTGGATATTTTCTATCATGAAAGTAATATAAAAGATATTATAGATTATAATAGATATAAAAAATTATACAGTTTGGTTCTAAAAGAAAATTATATTAATTATCATGGGAGAATTTATGTTCAAAAACATGGAATTCTTCAGGGCTCTGTATCTAGCAACAGTTTAGCAAAGATGTATTTGCATGCTTATGAAAATAATTTTAAATCTAATGAGGGTATTATAATTTACCGATATATTGATGATCTAATCGCTTTTACTAGTACTAATAATGACACTAAAATAAAAACAAATTTTTATCCTTCTTATTTAAAACTCACTAGTACTAATTTTAATCCTTTAAAAGCAAATTTCTTGGACTTGGATATAAATATTGTAGATAATGAAATGATTACAACTATTTTTGATAAAAGAAATAATTTTGATTTTAATGTGATTAAATTGATTCATTGGAGCTCTAACATTAGTAAACTTATCTACAGAAATATCATTTTAAACTATCTTAATCGTAACAAAAGATAAATTTCTAATTATCATGACAAAATTAAGGATATTCAGGATTTCTTTAATAGTGCTATTGAAAATGATTACCCTATAGATTTTTTACATGGTTATACTATAGAAAAATATTTAAAACATTTGAAATATAAATTATTTTTTTTAATTTTCCTTTTTAATTATTCCTTATTTTTCGATTAAATTTAGCTATAATAACTTTATTTATTGTTTTAATCTCTTTAATTTAATATAGATGGCGTTGTAATATATTTTGGATTGTTTCGTATTTTGATTAGTTGTCTCGCTGGAGATCTTATTAAATACTTGCTGCTGTTTGTGTAAATGTTTGATCAATTTTCTGCCTAATCCATATTAGTTTTTTGTCTCTTCCATATTATTTTATTCATTTTATTTTATCCATATTGAATTTAGCCATATATGTGCTTTTTTATTAAACTGTCTGCCTAGGGGGAGAGTTTTGATCAATTAAAAGCATGCTTTAACCCCACATGTATGTCTCAAGTCATACGGGGCATTTTTTGACAGTTTAAATCATTTATTTTACGTTTTTGCAGTAAGTTTTACTTATGAATTGCTTCACATTTATTAATTTTCTCGTAAGTTTTTCTTTAGTTATTTTTGTTATATATTTTCAACTTTTATATGACTGAAAACATATATTATAATTTCATATATATATATATATATATATATATATATATATATATATATATATATATATATATATAGTAGTTCCATAATCAAGCAATTATATCTCGTATAAAACAATATACATCCTCAAACTCGTTATTAAAGATTTTATTTCAAGATTTTAAGGGTTACAAAATTTAGTAACATTGAAACTCTACCTCACCAGAGCCATAATTAAGCCCTGCCTATTTTAATTTATGACGTGAGATGACAGACAGTCCATCGAAATTCTATATAAATAGTGACATCACTTATTCGTTTTTTGCTCTCGACAAAAAAAGAGAAATATTATATGATTGAAGTTTGAACAGAAAATAAAACTCAGATTGAACATTTGTAAGAATTGCTTTACGATTTTATTTTCATTCCCCTAAAACTTGAAATGTTAAATTTCTTTTTTTATAACTTATATCATTAAAACATTTGGAGTACGATTTTCTTTGTATAATATCCGCATCAAATAAAATGTAAAAGAAAAATATAACGTACCTGGATTATTTCAATTTTTCTTTATTCATTTGTTCACTTGTTCACTCAGAACAGGTAATATTAACATATAATAATAACAATAAAGTCTATTTCTCTGCGTGTGTGGGTGTATCTGTGTCACTGCAACTCCCAAACGAATAAACCGATTTCAATGTAGGTTTTTTTTCTGTTAGAACGTTGATTTAATCGGGATAGTTCTTAGCTATGTTTGATAGATAATAAATGAATAGATATAATTAAAATGCGATTTTTTCTGACCACTCTTCACTAATCTACTAACTTTACACTTATGTTAGATTATAAGCACGTAGCTTTTGGAATGGAGTATAAAAAAGAATTCAAAGAAAAAAAGAACACGAATTTTTGATTAACTTTGATAAAAATTAAAAATTTCTACAAGTATAGTAACTGTGAGTTCACAGTCTAAAAATATCTAAATTCAGTTGAAAAACAGAGATTTTATAGAAAAATAGGGCATAGATTTATTTAAGACCAGCCATGCAGTAACAGTTTATAATTTACGAGCAAGCATTTTTGCGACTAAAAATTACACATTTTATAGAAAAATAATAATCAAATACATGCGCAAGATTTTTTATAAAGCTAGCTTTACACACAGTTTTATGTCTTTAAATACCAGAAAACAAAATATGTTCTACTATACTAGACTGACAATCTTTTTTTTTAAAACCATAGCAACTTCAAAATTCCGCTCCTAATGTGAAAACTATCTTTAACTTTCCCTGCAACCAGGTCAAGTTCAATTTCACTGAGACATCAGAAGCAACGGTAATCTGTTTTATGCTTTTTTTAAACGCTCGGATTCATACAAGTAAGTCTGTTTCCTGCACTGAACCGGCGAAGATGCCGTAAGGAAATCATGATCACTGAAGGAATTGTGACTCACCTGTGTTTGCCTGGATAAACAAAACCTTGGAATAGTGTTTGCCCAGCGATGATTTTTGTCCAAGACGGCGCAGTTCGGTAAATGATGCGTGGGAGGGAAATCGAAAGGTAGAACGTATAATCACGGAGTAAATATCTTATTTAGAAAAGCAGAATTAGAATAGTTTATGATGCTAATACAAAGACTTAGAGACAAATTGACAAAAAAAAATTTACAGAAGAGCTGTACTTAAAGATGGAAAAGGTGGGGAGCAAAGAGCAATGATTTATTTTCTTTAATCGTTGCGAATGAGTTCAAACAAAAATATATATCTAATAAAGCATTAGTTTCGCGGTTATAATTGTCTTGCAATAATATAAATATTTTTTTCCTGAACAAATCAAACGTTTTTCTCTAGCAATGAAAATCAAAAGTAGGTATCTCAAAAACGGCTTTAACTATTTTCTGCAAATTTGCTATTTATGAACTCCTTTATGTATGTTCTTTCGTATTATTAGTTGGTTACTGCAATAAAATTAATAGATATCCTAATTTGGTATGTCAATTTTCGGCCTTTTTTGGTTTGGCAATATCATAAAAAAAATATAAAAAATGCTCTACCGATTTACTACAAACTCATTATATTAACTCCCTTTTAGATATCCTTTTGTGTGTGTATTTTTGGTTTCCTGTATACAAGCTCTGATTACCCAATAGGCACAAGAAGAGTGTGCTTCCCCTGGAAAATTTTGAAAAGGCCCCATATTAAGCAAAAAATAGGACCCGAATTTTAAGCTTGTGGTCTAAAAACATTGTCTGATTATAAAATCACAGTACACCTGACTGCACAACTATCATTTCTAGATTATACGGGGAATATGCTAATGAAGCTTTTACACATTCATTTATAATGGAATAATTTCATATATTGTGGTGAACATAGGCTTTCACCAGTTTATAGTGTGGTACAAAAATTAAGTGAATTTACTTGTCTACATTTTAAGTAAATTTACTTGTCTTTAATTACAGGTAACTACAAAATTTAATGAAGAATTTATAAATTTTTCGAGATGTTTGTATGATTCTTTAGATCAAGCAGTCCGTGGGGGGCCCTCAAATGGATTTGTGGTTCCCCTCAGTTGTAAGGTTAATCGGGTCCTGCCTGTATATGTATATATGTGAACTAAGTTTTGACGAAAATTGGAAATGGAACCGAAAGTCAGTTCCTCAAAAAGGCTGTAACGATTTTTCTTAAAATTTACGATATAAATCCTATTTTCAGATGTTCTTTTGCACATATTAGTTGGTTTCTACACGTTAATTTAAAGGTATCCTGATTAAATAGGCCAGTTTTAGGTCTTTGAAATAATGTCTCCAAAAACGGTTTTATAGATTTTTTTTTTTTTTAAACTAAGGTATATAAACTTTTAGAGGTATTGTTGGGTTACTACAGGAAAATTGCTACACATTTTAATTAATTATATTAATTTTATGTCTTTTGACCAAACTCAAGGCCAGATTAAAGCATGTCCAGATGAGGTACAGGCCCAGGGCCCCCAAATTTGGAAGGCACCAAATCTGTAAGTGAAGTTTTACGATATTTTTTGTTTTTGTGTGTTTGTTTGTTTGTTATTACTGAAATTTGACACTATTTGTTATACTAAAGAAAAATATAAATATTAAATCATGAAAATATTTTTAAATAACCTTATTTGCAAATTAGAGCTGAATTAGATATGTTACTATGGGACAATATCTACCTAGGCTCAAGAACCTTGGTTTACTTTGCATTTTTCTTCTCGGTGTTTTTCCAAACTTATGAATTTAACTGCAGAAAAGGTCATAGATCATATGGTAGACAAGCACTAAAGCATGATTTACGTGGTTCTGTTTGAAAAATAATTATAGAGAACTATGACTTTTTTTTTACTATTAAAGTGGTAAAAGAAAAATTCTTTTTTCTTTTTATGCGCATATTTATATTATTATCTAGATTACATTAGCATGGATGCCCTTTTTTTTTTTTTTTTTTGTTCCACAGTTTAGGCATGATGATATCTTGCTAGATCTGGAAACTTATTCTTTTTCTCAGAATAAGAAATAAGCCCGAACATCCTCTCTTTCAGGCTACAGGGACTGAAGAATGAACTGAACATATGTTTTTTAGAGCTGTAATTTTATTTTGAAAATGTGCTATGTTGCCATATTTTAGAAAACTCACAAAATGCATCACTTAAAGCAAATTTAATCTCTTTCAATGTTATTATGAATATGAATACATACTAATCCTACCACTCCATATTTAAACTCTTATAGGTAAATTTCACATGTTGTCCAAACAAAACTTTCCTTAATATTATTTTTTTCTCAGGGATTATGTTAAATGAAATACATTTTTTCGTGACAAATTTAATTATATTTACATTGTTCAAAATATCTGTTACATGTAAAAGTTGTACAAGATATATACAGGAAAAAAAAAAATATATATATATATATTTAACTGTACATGCATGGGGAGGGTGGTCCCCATATAAAATTTATGCCGAGGACCTTCAAAAATCATAGTCAGGCCCTGATAAACTATTTCCAAATAAAAGTTTATATTATGTGCAGTAATGGTTAATAAAAATCTGTTACACACCGGATTTTCGCTTGTTTGTTGCTAATTACAATATTCATCAAATCTCAAAAATATCACTATATGTATATATATTACAAGACATTTTCTATACAAACAATCAGCACGCACAACTTAATTTTCTAAGTTTTCATTTGTTCATTTCCCTCATTAATCATTCAAGAGTTTAAAGTCATTTTGTTGAATACGTAACTATGGACAGGATTTTTCAATTAGACAACCAAAAAAATCACTAATTACTCAGTGTACAAGTTCGGAATTTTTAATTTAATATATGCAAAAATAAGAACTCAGCCATTATTCTGTTGTTTAACTATAATCCTACTTTCCCTTCCTCACCATGCATACTTTTCCTTTCGGCGAAATAGGATTCGGTGAAACCGGACACTTAGCATTGTTTCGTGCGTATTGCGTGGGAGGAAATGAATAGTAAAATAAATAATAATGGAATAAATAGTTAGGGAGAATTTATATTTTTTGTACGAGTCTGGTTTAAGAAAGTAGAAACACATACAGAAGAATAACATTGTTCGGCATGAAAATTGCCCCCCAACACCATTTTTGCAAATTCTTATGTAAAATGACCTCCTGAATCCGAATATGACACCCATTTTGCCCTATCACCCACCATTTTTCAGGGACGACCCCCTATATTTTTATCACTTTTCGGTAATTTTATGGCTACAAATTTGATTTTTAGGGAGGAGGGGGGGGGGGGGGGAATGCCAGTGAAATTACGTATTACATTTCTTATATTTTTTTAACCCTAGAACACTAGTGGTACGTAAATTTTACGCGCGGTCTCCATTTATTGGTTCTTTTCTGCCCTTTCCCTACTACCAATACACTTGTTTGACCTTGAGTGCTTCGAAATAATTATTCAGTTAATGAAAAATTAGTAATAAAACATATTTAAAAACAACATTAATGCAATATAAACAGATAAAATGAATCTAACATGAGCACGTAAATATTAAACATTATATATTTTTGTTTTTATGTGTTAAATTAACTATTTTTCATTCTCTAAATCAAATTCATGGTCATAAAATTACCGAACAGTGATAAAAATTGGGGGAGGGGTGATGTACTGAGAAAACGGTGGGTGACTGGGCAAAATGGGATTCAGGATTCATATTCGGATTCAGGATGTCATTTTACATAAGAATCAGTAAGAATGGCACCAGGGCTCGTTTTTTTTTTTTTTTTTTTTTTTTTTTTCAGCGTAGTGTAAGCGGAAAAGTGAAAGGTCGCAAGCCAAGCAGAAAAGAAATGTAGCACATTGTCACTATTATTTTTGAGAAAAACACGTCTTTAAAATACAAGCAGGTTAATATTATAATTATTTATTTATTTCTAATTTTAGTACAACAGAACTACTGCTTTTAGTCAGATATTTCACTTCGTCATCAGTTGTTATGTTCCACCTTGAACATGCTAGGTCTTTCGCTATACAAAGCTACAGATCGTTACGAAAATCGGTACTCTTATTAGTGACAAAATTTTTCTGATGCCATGGTTTTTAGTTAAGTTGGATAACTACTACAAAATTTATTAAATAAAAACCCCTTTTTAACTTTAAAACTATTAAGAAAGGAAAAGAAGTTGATGCCAAATATATATAGGGGAGAGTCGGGAGGGATGGGACACCTAAAATTATTCTTAAAATAAACATTGTTTTCAATTTCTGACACTTCCACCAGGTGAAATAACTAAAGCCCCATATTTGCCGCTATGTATCATTTTAGTTGGAGAATCCTGTAAGTTTATGTAACAAAAAAACTATTTTATAACACCAAAAGTAAACAATTGCTTAATTTTCAATGCAAATTTTCAACGTCACTCACTGATGTTAGTATAATTACTTTTCATATTTCATATACCTTATAATATAAGTTTTATGAATTAGTAGCTAAATTAAGCCTAAAAGTAGCGTATGTCTAATAATAAGTTATTTTTTTTGAAAAATAATGAAAAGGGAGGGATGGGACAGAGCAGCTCAGGGAGGGATGGGACATGTAAGAAAAGGAAGAAGAATGCAGATTCTGATACTCCTTAAACAGAGAATATCAAAAGGCAAATGAATAAATAGATGGAAGAGAAAATGCTCGAAACAAATTCAAAATTATGGAAAATAATTGGTGTGGTACTCACACGAGTTTTGTTTACCCTTTTAACTTTTAAAAATACTTTATTTACCATAGTATGAGGAATTCATTTTCATTCTTGAGCAGTTTTCCTGGACATGGTAAAATATACAAAAGAAATCACATTCACTAATTACAGTTAGGATTTCTTGGTAATGTTTGTTCTTGAGATATGCTGATAACACACACAGACTAGCCACTAAAAACATTATTAATATTCAGGAAACCACAAAACATGTAAATATAACAAAACCTTAATTTGGAATATTTGAACTAAAAGACAATACTTTCTCTGCTACAAGTTAAAAAAAAAAAATGATGAATTAATCGAGAATTTGAAAATTTTTATTTAAGTGGTACATTATATTCTAATGTTGGATAAAACATATGTTATTAGTAATTATTTACCTTACATGCATAGTTACCACCTATTTTTGTCATTTTTCATAGTATGTCTGTATATTATGTACTTATTTTAATTTTATGAACATGTCCCATCCCTCCCTAAAAGAGGTTTTTATCTAATAAATTTTGAAGTAATTATCCAATTGAACTAAAAAATATAGCATCAGAAAAGTTTTGTCGCTAATAAGAGTACCGATTTTCGTAACGATCTGTTAAACACCGTAGCTTTGTATAGCGAAAGACCTAACATGTTCAAGGTGGAACATAAACACTGATGACGAAGTGTATGATAATTATGTATAATTGTCTCGTTCCTCAATTTAAATAAAAGAAAATTGTTACATATTCACTTTTTTCGATATAAAACGAAATATACTTATTATACACAGGCAAATTTTATTTACTTTCGTAACGGAAAAAGATGAATGTATAGGGAAGAGTAGGGGGGGGGGGGAATGGGACAGTTTTGAGAAAAATTACCATGAAATTTATATTTTTAAAAGATGTTAAACTGTTTCAGTGTGCCAACATTTTATTTAAGCAGTGAAGAAGTAGCTTCTATACTTGCTTCTTAATGAGCTTCTTAATTTATTGAGAACATAATAAACTTTATATCCCCAAATCCAAAGAATATAACTTCGACTATAATCTTCTCCTCTTCATCTTGGCAAAATTAGCTACATGCAAATTATATAAGAATTCGCCCAATTTCTTCAATGCATGTTTCGACACATACTACGATAGTGAATGTTTTGATATAGCATTAGTTGCGATTCTTTTTATTCAAGTCATTAATACTTAATACCATTTACCAACTACAAGCCTTACTGTATTTAGAAAAAAGAAAGCCACGTAACTTTTTAAAAATATATGAGTGATTAGTTCTTACACATGCAAGTATTAGCATACATTTTCTCTGTCGTATTTTTCCGTTCTTATTGTAAACCAAAACCATAAAGGTAATTCTCACTAAATCGGTTAATATCGTTTTTAATTCCTACTTGTACTTAGACAAAGTTGTTGCATTTACTGATAAATCAATTTTCTTAAATCCAAAAAGTAAAGAAAAGCAGGACTAAGGTTCGATAACGATCATTGCAGCTTGCACAGATGAACACATAACTCCAAAAGCAGAAAGGTGTGCGCGTGGGGGAGAAAGACAAAAAGAATACAAAGACTTCTCTGGGAATGTACTCATTATCGAAAACTGGAGGTTATTAGAATTGCATATAACAGAAAATAGTCATGCTAAATAAATGGGTAGAAGAGGAAGAAAGTAATAGAATGGAGATTTTAGCAGCTGTATAAGCGTAACTAAGCCTTCACCATTGTCAGGGAAGGAAACGAAATGTCCATATCAGAGAAATGTTTGAGAAAAATAATATTTTAATAAAATTTTTGAATGGCGGAGTATTTTCCATACCTTAAAATTATTAGGGGAAAGGGAGCAACTGCTGTCTCTTGACCCCAGTAAGTTACGCCAATAGCAGCTGTACGCTTGCATATAAGGCTACAAAAAGGCGTAAAGAGAGAGAATAATATTATAGTTTTAAAAAATTAAAGAACACGCTTTTATAGAAATGTGAACTAAAAAAGCACAAAATATCTATCTTAGTATTAAAATGCAAGGTAAGAGAAAATCGTGTGAGTGACACACCATAATATTTACATACATTTAAATCTTTAATTAAAATAATTTAGAATGAAACAAAAACCATTTTTAAAAAATATCCCCTGACTGGGCTCGAACGCTAGACCTTTCGGTTCGTAACGCGGAGCTTTACCTCACAGCCACAGCGTTCACGTAGGGTAAGTCTTTTTTTACAATATAGATTTTTGTTTGCTCCCAGCGCGGTTACAAACATACATTATACATTCAAACATACATACAGGTGAAGCTAATAAAAGCGTGTTAAAAAGAAGCCACAATGTAAGGCTTTACTACAAATATGCTCAACAACAGGAAAAAATGAAATTGAATGACACCTGAAACCTTGTACAATAGATAAAAATTTTTACCCGTTGATTCGCTTATACGTTAAACCTTAATGATATCACGATGATTAAAATAGTCATGATTTCAAATGTAGGTTTAAATTCTTCTCTTAAGAATTAGTCAAATATTTTAGTGCAAAAGCAATTATCTAAATTAGTTCTACCCAGTGGTAAATGCGCAACAGGTGGTATTTTACTGCACGTAATTTTACACTTTAGGAAAAGTAAACAATTTAAATTCTCATAGAAAAAGAGAAAGTGTTTATGAAGTGACTTCTAGAAACAGTGTTATTTTATTATAATTAATAAGAATTTTGTGAAGTAGAATGTTAAAGGATAATTCCATGGTAAATGCAGTCAGTCACACACAGGAATATTTTCGTTTTATTCACTGTTTTCAAACAATAATCACTGTCCTATTTAATCGCAAAATAACTGTTGTAAAAATATACGGTAAAGATTTATGTAAATATAATAGTAATAGCAAAATAAATGCGAGAATCTCATCCCTCTGTGTGATTGATAGTACCTTGGACTTGAACTATGGAATACCCAAAATACACACACACACACACACACACACACACACACACACACACATATATATATATATATATATATATATATATATATCACATGAAGAAATGGAAGTTATAATTACAAAAGATATTCAAAATCCAAGAATGAAAGTAAACATTAAAACAGTACTTATTCAGGGGGCAGTGATTGATTAATGTATGCAAATAATCGGCAAAGTTTTGTATATCAATGAGCTTAAAACTAAAACAATTGCAGATATCACTGCACAGTTAGTTCACCAAAGCCAAACATAACCAACAAAACATGGAGACAAGATAAATTTAATACGGAAATTAAAAGGAAGATAAAGAAGAGCTAGAAAAATACGAACTTACATGAAAAATAAATAAATAAATAAAATCACTTACAATAAGCATAATTTGTTTAATATGAACGTTAACATAAGAAGTTTAACTTTCTTAGTAACTGAAAATATAATCTGAAGTAGTATCACAATTCACTAAAAATAAATAAATAATTAAATCTTATTAATAAAGACACACACACACACAAAAAAAAAAAAAAAAGTAATTATTATTATTATTATTTTTTTTTTATAACTAAACAGTATAATAATTATCCAACTTAAAAATAAAGATATTAACATCAAGTTTATATTTAGTCTATATCAATATTACATTCCTTGCATAAATAAACTCCGTGGAACGTGATGGGAAATGTTATTTATGTATATATACATACACACTGGTGGATAAAACTTAAGGACGGTTGACAATGGATAAGTTAACTAGACATTTTTTTTTTTTTTTTCGAATATCTAAACAAAACCTTCATGGATTCTCTTGAAGCTTTAGGAATAAAATGACTTGTTATACCATACATATTCTAGTTAAAGTTTTGGCCCGAAGGCTAAAAGGAGATTAGTCACAATATAATCAAAAATACATAATCTTTAGGATTACCCTGTAAAAATTAATGCTTGAAATTAGTTGTAGCTGTAGTATATGATCATAGGCTTTTTTTTTTTTTTTTTTTTTTTTTTTTTTTTAATTATACATATAAATTTAAAGGAGAATCGCACGTATATTAACGGAGATAGGTTTCTTTAAAAACGTTGACAATTTTTCATTCGTTTTTGTCTATAGCATGCAGAGTTTTAAACCCGAAACAATATCTCTCCTAGAAAACTTTACATACTTCATTTGACACAACATAGTGCAATGAGAATGTAAAAATATCATATATCGAATGAAATATGAGTATTTTTACTAAATAACATTTAATTGCGCATGCGCAAGCGCGAGTAAAATTGCCTAATTTATTAGTCATATGTATAGACTAACTCTGAAAAAATTCTCAATCAAATATCGTTAAGAATTAGAAATATATCGTTGATAAAATGTAGTTAATTTTCTAGTACATTCGAAAAGATGCAAAACGCTAAGGGTTACTCGTATCCCAAAGGTTATACATTTTTAGTTAGTTTGTGACTGATTCTTTTTTTAGCCTTCGAGGCAAAACTTTCACTGGAATATATGTAGTATAACATGTTCTTTTCACCCCTAAAGTTTAAAGAGTATTTATGGGGTATTTGCTTAGATATTCGGGAAAAAAAATGTCAACCGTCCTCAGTTTTTGTCCAATAGTGTATATTTCACTTTATAAATCAGCAAAATTTCTTTAATCATTATTCCTTTATAACTTTTTATTTTTTCTTCTGTTACTTTCTTCTATAATCATCGAGATAAATATTGTATTCGTAAATATTTTCGACTTCCATTTTCGATAGATTCATATATTTTGACATACCTTGAAAATAATTTAACTGTTTTTAGGAAATGTCAGCTCGTCTATGACAAAAGCGGCTCTAGACAAAAAAAAAAAAAAAAAAAAAAAAAAAAAATGCATAGAATTTTACAAAAAATTATATTTAGTATCACCTTTACATAAATTGGTATGTATCACATTTAGTGCATACCAACCAACGAATAGCGCTTCTGTACTATGATTTTTACTTTCCGAACACTATAGTGAAGAAAGTATTGTAATCTTGTCGAAAATCTTAATTTGATATTTTGATGTTTCTATACGTTTCGAGGTCCCCTGAGTCCGTTTCCACTATTTTTACGATGATGTATGTATGTGTGTGTGTATGTGTATGTGTATGTGTATGTGTGTATGTATGTGTGTGTGTCTGTGAGTGAACACGCTAGCGTCTAAACGCTTTGTTCGAATAATCTGAAAGTTGGTACGTATATTGTAAGTCACCATAGTACGAACCCTATAGATTTTGGTGAATCTAGCACTTATAGTTTTTTTACAGGTACACCAGGAAAAATTCTTTATCGTTATGGCCTATGGGACCAAATTTTTAAAAGTGCGATAGCGTCTAAATGCTTTATTAATCTGAGTAAAACATTTGTACACATGTGATACGTCACAGTTGCACGAACTGTATAGATTTTGGTGAATTTAGCACTTACAGTTTTTTTACAGGGGCACAAAGAAAAATTCTTTATCATTATGGCCTATGGTGCCAAATTTTTAAAAGTGTGATAGCTTCTAAACGCCTTATTAATCTGAGCAAAAAAATTGTACCCACGTTAAAGGTCACAGTTGCACGAACTGTATAGATTTTGGTGAATTTAGCACTTACAGTTTTTTTATAGGGACACAAAGAAAATTCTTTATCATTATGTCCTATGGGACCAAATTTTTAAAAGTGCGATAGCATCTAAACGCCTTATTCAATTGAGCTGAAAATTTATATGAGTATTATAAATCACTGTTGCACTAACTATAAGCATTTTGGTGAATCTAGCATTTATAGGTTTCTACAGGGACACAACGAAAAATTCTTTATCATTAGGATCTGTGGGCTCAAAGTTCAGTAGCGTTCAATAAAACATCGTGTAATATATGGAGAAAACAACTCAAACACTCTATTATGGTTTTTTCTCTTTTGTTTGTTTATTAACTCCTCCTTCTTTACTTTATCTACAAAACTGTTAATTACTCAATGTTCGGAAAGTCGAGTGGAATCACTCCACATTTTTCCATTTGTGATAAAGTTATATCTTAGCTTCTACTGTGTATAATTTCACAAAATTTTATATGGAAGAAGACCATTATGAAAACGATACTGATTAAAGTTTGGTGCATTCTGGCCGACAGATGGCGTTATTATGGTGTAAATTTCTATGCGCATGGAAAGCCTATAATTCAGCTTCTGTAGTGTATAAATACACTATACTTGTTATGTGTAATGGTCATTACGTAAAATAATATTGACTTTATTTGAGTGTATATCGATTGATAGATGGTGCTGCATTTATTCACCTTGTGAAATGTTACATATGGATATGTGGTGCCTGGTAACGGCTTACATTCTCGGAGTTTCCCAGAGTAGCAAAACCTTGTTCCGACGCCAGAAGAGTAGTGCTTAAAATGCGAAGCTACCAATCAGAACGGCGGCTTCAAAGAATTATGATTTTCTTATGATTTGATTTTTTTATTAAATTTAAGTTAAGTTGCAAGAAGCAATACAATTTTAGTTTTATTTTAATTAATGTTAATAAAAATGTTATTGTTTAAATTCGAGTTACTTTTACTCCCATCATCATTTTACACAGATAAAAAGTTAAGATCGTTAAAGGTGAATTAGTTTTCTAAAGCATCATCAACGAAATATATATATTAGAAATATTTGATACTGGATAAAATTTCAATTAAGTATGTATATATATTTACTATGAGCAGGTAGGATTAAATTTTTGGACATATTAACCTGCTGAGTGATACATCAGATAATTTTCTGATGGTTAAAACATGCTAGTTTTATGGTATTTCTATGGCAGAAAAATTAAGCAGTTAGCGTAAAATAATATTCTATCAATCGTAATATTATCCTTTTCACTGTGAAAATGCTAGAATGAGGCTGTTAAAGGAGAATTTTGCTAACAGAAAGAGAGAATTGTAAATTAGAAGTCTATGAATCCCTTGGAGAATAATGGTTATTGTGAACAGCTAATTTAAGTCTGGCTTAGAGAATTACATAATATAGATAAGCAGGTTGGAATGTAGAATAGGCGGAAAAGGATTATAGCAGCTAATGAGAAAGCAGAAGTAGATTGAAAGGGAAATTCAATCGAAATGTTCTATGTTTCACTGTCTAGCATCCTTTGTTGAAGTAAAACTTGTTTAAAGTTAATTTCTTTAGCGCACATCTTTATGAAATATGGACTTTTATTCCATAAATAATGATACGAAGAGTGAGTGTAAGAATTTTAAGATGCAATATAATTATGAAATGTTAAAAGAAGGTAGTCAGTCCCCTTTTCCTATATAATTTGACGATTATGAAAATCTAGAAAATCGCAAATATTTTAACTATGGGGGAAAAATCAAGAGAATTCCAGATATTATATAGAGAAATAAATAAAACAAGGTTAATGAAAAAAAAAAAGTAAAATAATGAGAGGCTTCATTTTAATTATTTGCAGGTTGGAGACTATGATCACAGTTCGAAAGAAAATCAACTCCGTCTTAAGGCGTTCTTCTAAAAAGAATATTTTATGATTGCTACCAAGTGTTAAGATTTTCGAATACTAATATTTATAAATAGAAATTTTTACGTTATTTAATCATTAAAAAAAATATAATAATAAATAAATAAATAAAATAAACTTTTCGAAAAGCCTATGATTACTGAAAAATATCGGTAACCAAAAATCGTAATACTGCACATACAGATATACACATAAACAGACATTTTCTAAAATGTCTGTCTGTGTGTGCGTGGGGCATAAATTTATGGCAACTGTATCTCAGGAGCTATTGCATAGAATTTCACACAAATCGATATGTAATTCCGACCTTGACATAAAATAGTGCCTACCAACATTTCCTAAAAATCGCCCAGCAGATAGCGTTGCCATACCGATTTTCTAAATTTTTAACATGACAGTAGAGGACAAAATTTCGTATAAATATACCCAATGAGAATTATCTTTAATGAACCATTATGAAATTGAAAAGACTTATCTATAATAGTAATAGTTAACTAAACAGGGACACTCACGAACTGTGACACGCCGATCGTAACCAAACTTTACAGGTAGTTTTTAAGGGGACGAAGATATACACTCCTATCAATTTATATCGACAGTTCAAAGTTGGAACTGTTTTTATTCCAAAATTGTGACGTAAATCAGTATATCTATTTCACTTTTCTATGTTTTTTTTCCCCACCAAACACGCGCTCCTGATTTATTTATTTAAATTGTATTTTTACTTTCTCTTACCCATAGGGTCGAGAAAGTATTGTTTTAGAGTCAAATTTTCGAACGTGAGTTTTTGTTATATTTACATGTTCTGAGGTCCCCTGAATACGAAAATCATGTTTTTAGCGAATGGTCTGTGTGTCTGTCTCTCAGTGTGTCTGTTATCAGCATATCTCAAGAACAAATAGTAGCAGAAATTCCAAACTCGGTATTCTAAATGTGTATCATATAGGGATGCTACAGTAAGCTTTTCGTTGAGATGAAGCAAATGGTTCGTGTACAGGGACACTCAAAAGTATTCAAATACATTACGTCTATGGAGAAAATTGCAGGTAAGTAGAATTTAACATCTATAGACTGCACTAAACTAAATGAAACGAATATATACTTTTTGTAATAGAGATAGTCAACTGGGAAAAAAAATTGTGTATGTAGGAGCCTCGTCTTTCCCCCTGGGGGAAGTCCTCCCTCGAGGAGAGTAAATTTTCATGATGGTTATTTTTCAAAAGAGCTCGCCAATACCTTTAAAACGAATGGTTGAACCGTCGATCTGCGATAATTTAAAATAAAGTTATCGATTTTTTTCATTTTTAACATTTTTTTAAAAATGTAATATTGAGAATAAATGCAACTTTTTTTGTGTGTGTGTGTGTGTGTGTTATACTACCTCTCTAATATGGAAATCGTCGCATTATAATAAAAGATAATTTTATTAAGTAATAATTTTAATAAATTATTTTTTAAAAACAGAATTATTTTTTAATAACTGAATTAAATTCTATATAAATGTACGTGCATTAATGAAACGAGGGATTGAAAGGGGGGCGATAGGCCTCCTCACACAGAACTAATTATCCTATAAAACTCTTCCGAAGCCCAATTTGAATTGTTTAACAAAGGTTTACATTACAGTACTCGTTATCTTACCTCTTAATCCGCAACCTGTGTTTCTAATATTAAATTTCACGGTAAGAGAAAGTCGTGTGAGTGACACACCAGATTGTTTAATCGTCTGCACGTGCATATTTTCTTGCTTAAACAGGGTTCGTACGGGCCTTATGTATTGCCTGAGTCTTATACCAGAAATATTTTAGAACGATTTTCGTTATAAAATTAGCCTTTCTGATAAAGATGAATTTTCTTGTTTCAGAATACTGGTGTGAGACTCAAGGAAAAAATAAGGCTCGTACGAACCTTGTTAAAAGTTCCTTCTTTAAAAGATTGGAAAAATTATGTTTTTATATGAGCGAAATTTCAATTTTTAAAAGTTTCTAATTCCAAGCAATTTGAAATGCAATTTAAATAAATAAATCAAAAGCACGTGTTTGGTGGGGGAAAAAATAGAAAAGTCAATTAGATATATTGAATGACGTCACAATATTGGAAAAATATAGCTCCGATTTCAAGCACAAATATCTCTGTTTTAAAGTAATGTTTGCCGATATAAATTGACAGGAATGCATATCTTCGTCCCCTTTAACCCTTTAACGTTCACTACTTAATTTATTTTAAAAGATACTAAACTAATTTTAAAAATGGCTTTTAGACACATAGCTGATCATAAATATTTAAAAAATAAAAAAATAGCTTTGTTCCTTTTCGAGAAATTTTCGGTTTGAAACATTTGTAAGTAAACCTTATTAAATTTAAATAATATTTAATTTAATAAATAAATCACTTTATAAGTAAACATTATCAACAACAAAAACTCGTAAAAGTTGCATAGATCCCAACATTTCAGTTTATTCCGGAGTATTTTAACCCTTTGCGGTGCAAGGTAATTCGTATCATTTCAATTACACTGCCACCGGAATTTACGAACATAATTAAAATAAAAGAAATTTTAAATTTTGACGTTAAAAAAAAGGGCCTTTTCTGCTATGTTATAAATGTAAATTTTTGCTAAAAAATTTCCGGGATAAGTTTTTGCACTTGAGAATTAAAATTAGGTGTTTCATCAGCGGGGACACTGCGACTGAAAGGGTTAACTACTTGCAAAGTTTGGTTACGATCGGCGTGTCCCTTGTAAAAAAAAAAAAATTTTGGACACGTAGGAGCAACGTTTCACTCTTGAAAAGGGAATCTTCCAGCTAGGGGGGAAATTTTCAATATGAGCACCTTTCTAAAGAAATTTTCAATACCTCTAAAATAAATGTTTGAACCATTGAATTGTGATATATTTTAAACCAAGGTTATAGAAATTTTTAATTTTTAACAAAAACAACAATAAGCAAAAAAAGCACATTCTTTTTTAAGATATTGTTAGTAGAACATGAAACTGATTTTCTTTGGACTCCGATTTCTTGAGTGTTATACTACTGCGAAAAAAAAGTCTGCATTAACCATGAAAAAAATTCAATAGGTAATAATTTTAATAAATTGTTTGTACTGATTTTATGAAATTTTTTTATTTTCCGACTGAGTGAAAATAATGCCTGGACCGGGAGTAGAACCCCGGATCTTTGACTTACAAGGTCAAGGCTCTACCAATTGAGCTATCAAGGCCGACAACCGGTCAGCATTACTCACTCAGACAACCTTTTGGCAGAAACATCTGGTCTATCATTTAGATAGCTCAACAGAAATAAGCCGCAGGTAAAGGAAAACACCATTAAATAATAGGAGAAAGAAATACAATTTTTATTAAAATCACAAAAAAACTGATTGGAAGAAAATCATATTTAATGAAATTTTATTTTTCCGACTGAGTGAAAATAATGCCTGGTCCGGGAGTTTTCATTCAGACGGAAAAATAAAATTTCATTAAATATGATTTTCTTCCAATCAGTTGATTGTGATTTTAATAAAAATTGTTTGTACTGAGTTAATTTGTATAGGAAAATATGGGAAGAAAGTCTTGTGATGGCCCCAACATATTAGTTTTCAATCATAAATCAATTTCAACAATGCTACAGTAATATCTCAAGTGCTGTTCAAGCAGGCTAATCCTATGTATTATTCGTTGCGATTGACTGTTTTAATCTTGTGTGATGCAGCTAAACATGCTGAATGATACATGTTGATGTGATAAATGCTACCCGTTTGATAAAAGAACATCTTTAAATTATTCTCACTAGCATAGTGATAAAAAGTGCATAACTAATCTTTCGACTGTTACATAATATCGATTGTTCATTTATTCAGTTTCTTTCCTTTTTACTTTCTCTTACTCATAAGGTAGAGAAGGTATTGTTTTTGGGTCAAATTTTCGAAAGCGAGTTTTTGTTATATTTACACATTTTGAGGTCCTTTGAATCCGAAAATCATGTTTTTAACGGTTGGTCTGTGTGTGTGTATGTGTGGCTGTGCCTGTGTGTCTGCCTGTGTGTGTGTCTGTGTGTTTGTCTGTTATCAGCATATCTCAAGAACAAATGGTAGCAGAAAGTTCAAACTTGGTATTCTAAATATAAGCTTTTCACTGAGATGAAGCAAATGGTTCGTGTACAGGGATACCCAAGAAAATTGAAATACATTACGTCAACGGGGTAAAATGCAGGTAAATAGTGTTTAACAGCTATAGACTGCACTAAAACAAATGAAATGAATACATATTTTTTATATACATAAATACGTGTCTCATGTAAAATATGGTTGGGAAATCATTCACTGTTCATTTACAGGGCTACACAAAAGAAGTAGATTATAGTGCGACAATAGCTGAAAATTTATCGAAGTGTATTTCAGGTTGTACCGTATGTTATTACTATAGGATTATATTGAGGTGCACCATTTGGTCTGTACATAATCTTCAAAAGATATACATTGCTACAAATATTTAAGCGGTAACATTCTTTTTTATTGTTAGTGGAAGTGCTTTACTATAATATTTTATCATGTCCTGGAAATTTGCTCAGGAACTGAAATGAATTCCTCATAGACAAATGATAAATAATATATATAGCTAAATAGTCATCGCCTCTTTTTGTATATTTACACGTTTTGAGGCTTCCTGATTACCGAAGTCAAATTTTTAACATTTGATCTTTGTCTGTGTCTCTTAGAGTAACTTAAAAGCGAATAATTTTAGGAGATCCTAAAGTTGTATTTTCAAGTTAATATAAGTTTGTTGCTGGAAAAGTTTGATCAAGACTGATAAGTTTCAAGGAATGTTGCGTGTGAAAGTTGTCTGAATAATTTTAAGTGAACTTTTAATTTTAATAACAGATTTAAATTCTGTATAAATGTGTGTGCAGTAATGAAACGTGGGGTTGATGGGGGCGGTAGCCCCCCCCCCCCTCACACAGAACTAGTTATCATATAAAACTCTTCCGAAGCCTAATTTGAATTGTTTTAACATAGGTTTACATATCAGTTCTCGTTATCTTACCTCTTAATCTCCAACTTATATTTATAGTATTAAATTTAAGGGTAAAAGAAAGTCGTGTGAGTGACACACCAGATTATTTTGTTAGAAATTCAATGCCAAATTCAAGAAAGATTGTTATCTATATGAATTATTTAAAAATTATCTAGTAATACTTTCACCAGCTTGAAAAGATGACACTAAACGTTAATTAGAATAAAGAAATAAAAGAAAATATGATAATTACTTAAATTTTATAATAATGTTGATGATGTATTTTTGAATAAATTTTTTTATTGAAAATACATTATAATTTGATTTTAATCGAACCATTGGTCAAGTTGTAAGGAGCTATTTCCTGGAGCAGAAGATTCCGAGTTCGTATACCGTGTAAGGCATAAATGTTTGTGAAATCCTTATATCATGTATATATATATATATATATGTATATTAACAAAAGCGAAATGGCCTTTATCTGTCTTTCCCTCTGTCTGTCAGCTGTCTACAGAAAAATCTGCTGCACTTACAGACATGACATTTGGCCCACGGATAGTCTTTAGCGTCTCCGTGTGCTCCTCGAAGACAGATTTTCAAATTTTTCAATTAGGAAGAAAGCTATTAAATAAAATGTAGTAACGTATTTAACGCTCTTAAATTTCTCGGCATTTTTCTTCGCGTTGTAATTTCAGCTGTTGTCAATAAAATAAAAACGCTTACAACCCTTTCACACATTATTTTTTGTGCTATTATATATTATAGAAGCTTAATTAGAGCCTTCTTAAGAATGGGGAAATTGTAGCATAACAGGACCACCTGCTGATCGGTAGGCTTTTAAAGTTGAAATACATCAATTTATGGCAAGGTGTAACTAAATATAACTTTTTATAGGATTCAGTGCATTAGTTCTCGATCGATAGATGTCGTTAAAATTTTTATCACACACAGATATTTTCTAAAAATGACCAAATCGTGTTCAGGTATTAGTAAATCTATCTAAAACCAAAAGTTGAAAATTTTTAGGTCTCTGCCACTTTCCTTTATAAATACAGATTAAAGAAAAATTTTAAATGTTGTCAAATCACATATTAAAGAAAGAAAAATTAAAATATAATATTTTAAATGAGTAAGGTAATAAATAATAAGGTAATAAATAATAATAATAAATCACGCAAAATATTGCTTAATCTGGAAAATTCAGGCATTTTTTAAAACTTAATTTTAAACTTAAAATTTACAGTTGAATACCTTTTTTTAAAAAAAAGCATCCTTAAAAGTTTATATAAAACACAATTTGATATTTTAATATGTGATAATAAATGCATCTTAATAATATAATTTTCCTAGAAGTTATATATATTTCGCTTTTATATTACTTAACTAAATTTTGTAAAATATGTATGGTATTATTACATTTAATAAATCCGTGAAAAGTAAACATCATATCTATATTTAAAACTATGGTCTTAAACAAATTCCATGTAAAATATCGAGGGTTTAAATAAAACATGCTGCATTTTCATTCATTACTAATAATTTCTAATCAAGATATTCAAAAGACGAATATAGTGATCCTTCGTTTTCTTTTTCGGGGTCTGTTTAAATTTCGAACCTATATCAATGAGCAAAATGCATTTTAACCGTGACTTTGTAAATCCCTATAAAAGTTTTGACAACAATTTTGGTGAATTTTGTCATAGATCATCGCAAATCAGGCAATTGGGAAAAATTTAAAGATATTTGAATTTTACACAGATATCTGACAATTCCAAAAGGTAATTAATTATATTGGATTTGCAAATTTCTAAAACTTAATTTTAACATTTTAGTTACATATTAGAGATTTGAAACAATGAGATTTTGTATATTTTGTAGTCGAAGAGACTGGTGGTAATGATGCAAGTAAATCATCCATAAAATAAGCTGATTAAATATTCTTGATTTGTCAGTAGATGAGAGCACCAGTAATTCAAAAGCACATGCAATATATATATATATTATATTAGCTTGTTCAAAGCAATAGGCAGAACACACATTTATTTAACAAGCTGACTGACGAAATTTATATTACTATGTATTCCGACACAAGAAATGTATATTATTCTCATATAAAATTGCAAGAAAGGTTATGTATGTGGCTGCAAAAGGGAACTTTCCTATGACCACCGGTGAATCACAAGGTATCCCCCCCCCCCCTCCTGTGTGAAAGGTGAATAAAAGAAATAATTTGAAATAATAAATTAATGTGACAATCTTACTTTTAGGAATAGTAAATGCTTTTATTGAAAAAAAATACAAAATTCATTTATATATATATATATATATATATAAATGAGGGATTTGTTAAAAATGTAATTTGTTTCCTTCCCCATTAACATTTCAAAGGCAGATGAGAATTTCAATTCATTAATTTTTATTTCTTACCTCATTTACTTAAATTAGTATCATTTAATTCTACAATCTAAAACCATTTCCGTTTGATTATATGACATATTCTTAGTCTTTTAGACGTCGCTTAACGGTTTTGCTTTGGCAAATGTTATTACGTCAAATTTTGTGGTTGCTTCTTTCAACCATTCCTTTATTTTCAAATGTTCCCGAAGAGTTTACATGCAAACAAAGAAACGAATTATAAACACATTTATCGCTCTTGTTTTAAACTCTCTTTTACCTGGAAAACGAAATGCAAAATTTTGAATCAACACAAGCTCTCAAAAACATTGCTGTCCTGATCCCGAAAACGTTACTATCATTTGAAATCTCTCTCTCACTCTCACTCTAACGCAGATTCTCTGAAACACTTTACATTACTCTTTATATTATTTAAAAATTTATGTGTATTCTACCTTAAAGCTTGTATTACCTCGACAAATCAGAAATAAAGTTTTTCGTTCTTTAATGAAGTTTTTGCTATCAAATATTCTACTTCTGAATAATTCTTTGTTTAAGAAGTTGGGGATTCTTTCTTTTGATGTCTTTTTCATTATAAAGCAAATTAAAATTACATCCTCTTTCCAAAAAATGAAATAAAGAAAAGAAAAGAAAAAGAAATCATCATGATCCACTGGCAGATGATATCAATTCCAATCCCTTCTTAACTTGTCTTGGACTTTATAGAAACTTTTAGAATGAAGATGTCAGTAAATTACATTAGGACGTCAGGACCTATGTGAACTCTTAGAGACTACACTCTTTTTATTACGTTACCCTTATAGTTTGTGTTCTGTTTTGAATTCTGATCCTTTGTATTATTGTGAACTGCCATATTTGTATGGATTAAATTCCGAATTATAGCCACATGCAACAACAACAGCATAACCATCATTCTGATGTCACTAACAGTAAGAATTAATAGTCATTTAATTAGAAATTAGAGGAATTGTGACTTTTTTTTTTTACATGTAAATGCTAAACCAGAGAAGCTGGACTTATATGAATTAGGTTTAATCAGTGTATCAGAAATATAACAGGAGATGCATTAAATGTACTACTTATTCTCGATTTTTATACAGATGGAATTAATTGTGTAAAACAGCCAGCTGATATAATCTGTTGACTCAACTTAATGTCAAACGAAGATATACGTTTTTTATGAGCCACAAAAATGTTTTTATGACTTTTTTTTTTCTATAAACATTCGTATTATTCTGTATTAAAATTTGACTGCATGCATGTCTTCATTTCTTTCCTATTTCTTACAGAACAGGTCAAATTGCCAGTTGAAATGAATAACAGTTATGTAAAAGAATCGGATGCTATTATAATAGCGCTGTAATGATAATCTATATAATAGCTATTATAATGATCTATATACACATATATATTCAATTTGTTTTCTTAACATAAAGAAAAGTTTGATTACGTCGCACTCTTCCGGTTTGTCTGGTACCTGCTGAAAACAACCGTAACGAATGGTAGAATTTGTTCAGTTTCGTCCACAACCGGGAACTCAAAAACCAGAAGCATGTGCTAGAGAAAATAAACTCCGCCTACAAATGTCATTAATATATATATATCAAGTTTTGGATTATTATTTTAAGTTAAATGAAATTTGTATCATCAATTTAAATAATAGCAAATTAGATGTTCCATTACAATATATATATACATATTACAAAATTATTTATTAAACGTAGTAAAATAAAGAATTACAGAAAAGAAAATGACATCGAAAGCCAAAATAGCTAGTATGAATTAATATGTAACTAAATTAAATATCCTAGGAATACAATAGTACTTGAGAATAGTAATAAAAAGAACAAAAACAAATAACTTTATTGATTAAACTACATTAAATTAATTCACAGCAGACTTTCACCGTAACTTTATTCCTCGTTTACATTCTACAAATTATAATGCGATACCTGACGAAAAAAACATTGTAATAAAAATAGCAATGAGTGAGGTTCTTGCCAGATACATAAAGCAGAAAGAAACTTTGGTACTTTGTTAAAATATGTAAAGAAATGATTTTATATTTATATTAATAACATTCTAAACATCCACATAACAATATTAAATAATTCATTCTGTTTTATATATAATAATAATAACATTTCCAATAAATAACTTGTAAAGTCACACTCACTCTTCTTCTTCATCTTTTTTTTTTTCACTTTAAAATGCATTATCTATTATCCACTAATTTCTTTCCCTAATTTTATGAGTTTTTTATCTGCCGAAAGCAAAATCATGCGATTCTTTTTATTTTAATTGAAAATTCGAAAGTTAATAAAAAAAAATAATAATTGGGACTGAATGAAAGTACAGCAATTGATTTTTGATAGAATATACACACTCACAAGAAAATCAAGGTCATTTAAATGACTAATTGGTTTCTTAACTTCAGTTGATTTTTGAAGGACATGGTCATAATAAACACAACCTATACATCAATTCAGATACAACATGTGATTCTTATTGACAACTTTTCTTTTCACTATTAAATACTCATTAAAAATTTATTAAAACAACATAAATGATATGAAAAGTTTTGCCATTCTATGACGTCCTCCTTTATATCTAGAGCAACATTTAAAAAATTATATGCAACAGTGCTTAGAAAATAATTATTATAGGAACAAACTAAACGAATAAAATATCATAAATATTAAACTTTAAATATTATTAACATAACATTAAACATCAAATGTATAATTTAAGTAAACTTATCAGATTATAAAAACGATAAATGTAAATTCATTTTGAAAAATTAAGATTGTTGTACTGATATTAGTATACAATACACTAAAATGTTGTGCTATCCTGTGAGAATGCAACAGTTTCTTTCTTTTCAAGGATATAGAAAAGGATATAAAATTACATTAAATCATTTGTAGGATTGTAATCAAATGGAACGTTTTCTAACTATATCAAACTATTAAACTTTTTAAAGGCCTTCTTTTCTTTCCTTTCGTATTGATTTATCTGTATATATATATAAATTACGTGTCACGATGTTTGTCCGGGGTAAACTCCTAAACTAAGGAACCGATTTTAATGAAATTTTGCACACTGTGTGCAGTTTGGTCCAACTTGAGAGATAGGATAGTTTTTATCTCAATTTATTGTCACAATATTGCTTTATTGCAATTATTTGTTAATTATAGACCTTTATTAAAGTTGCTCCAAAATATCTGTGAGTTCCATTAATTTAATTGTTGCCAAAAAAAAAAAAAAAAATACGAGTTCATTTTCTTTCGACATAAAAATAAATACATTTAATCAAACGTGAACGTTAAAAAATTATAAAAAGTTAAATTATGCATCTCACGAAAATTGACGTCATAATCAATTTAAAGATTTTATACACATTGATAAAGTGCTAATGTAGTTCTATCATAGATATATAATATATATAGATCTCTCATCCCCATGTTATCGTACAAAGATTTTTGATGCCGAAAAAAAAATAAATAAATAAAAGCTTTGGAAACAGCCATTAAGTGGTACTGAAAAAAAAAAAAAAAAAAAAAAGAAAAGAAAAGAAAGAAAGAAATATGGATTTGAAACTGTATCTGGAGTCCTCCATTCCCCTTTAGCAAATAAATTATTCATAAATTTTATTTGCTAAAATATTAGTATGTATTCCCGTGTGTATTCACTCGGGGAAAGACGGCCATATTTTGGTAAAAACGTCGTCTTTTCCCAAATGAAAAGGAATAACTTTTTTCTCCCCAATGATCACTCTATTCTATATATGCTTTACTATATCTATGAGTTCTATACGCAAGCGAAGTGTGACTCACTGACCGTCTGTGCAGCCAAGAAAAAGATTTCCTATGTTAATTGCCCACTGGATTTTTTGTAAGAAATTATTAAAAATCGGGGAAATTTATTTCCCGATTTTAATCCTTATATTTGGGTAGAGATATGTATTAGTTAGGGTGTTAGATTGAATTATTTTGCTGTCAAATTGACAAAATTTTAATTTTAAATTTCAAAACTCTGTCGCCCTTGGCTTTTTTTATTATTATTATTATTATTATTTGGCGATCAAAAGCGTAACACGAAAATATACATGCCAGATGTATGCATTGTACGAAATGTAATATGTATTATTCATTGTACGTATGTATGACATGTAATATGTATTGTACGAAATACTGTTTCATATTATTCATTACTCTTTTAATATAAGTTGTTAAAATAACCATGATTTTTGAAAGGAATTAAATATTTTCGCCAGATAATTTGGCGATATTCTTTTTTTTTTCGCCAAGGATGACAGAAATGAAATCTATTCCGCTGCAAAATATTAGTATCTTACATCAAATATTTTATTTAGACATTTGAAAACAAATTTGACTTCAAACTGTGATAGAATATTTATCATTTTCCTTTTAATTAGTATATTATTAGTATATTAAAATTTAAAAGCATGGTATATAATTTTTTTTTTTTTTTTTTTTTTTTTTTTTTTTATCTTATAATTATTTTTGTCTTAATCCTCAATGTTTCCCATCTTTATTAACTTGAATTTACTATTAAAATTTTAACATACTCAAAAACTTCTCATCACTTCGTTAAAATACACTAAACTTTTCAAAAATCTTTTTCTATTTAAAATGATACATGTATTTACTTTAAATGTCCACTATTTCATAAGATTTCTAATTTTAAAGTTTTGAAATATTTATCAAATTTACTTATTTTTCTGGTTTAGCCTTATTGTTTTCCTTTTTATAACTACAGCTGTTGCCCTCTTTAAAATATTTAAAATGACGAGGTCATTTTATAGTAAAATTATCCATTATAGCATATATTATATTTCACTCCTCCATAAAAATTGATTTTAAAATCGTCTGTTTCTTTTATACTTTTATTTTAATAGAATTTTAATAGAATTTAATTTATATATTAGTCATTTTAGCAATTTTATCCAAAGTAGCATTAGAAGTAATATATATCACTTCTCCATTAAAATTTATAGGACCCTACAATAAAATTAATTTTTGCTTAATATCAACACTACGAAAATTTTTATCAATCGCTTCCAAATTTTGACCTAAGTTTCAAATCTCAACCCTGTGGGTTTTTACATCGGCTACAACGTTTTCGTCTTTGTTCGTAAATAATAATTTGACTGTACTAAATAGTTTACAGCCGTATAATTCAACGTATAACTTAGTCACAGCAACGCGTGGCCGGGTCTGCTAGTATATATATATATATATATATATATATATATATACACATGTGTCACGGTAAAAGTGATTAATCCGAGGATTATGCAAAATTACCAGTGATTACGCATAACCCCCGTTAAATTTTGGGGAATCTGATAAATTATTCAATATTTACCGCATTTACCGGTTATTTTATACAAACCCCAACGCATAACGGGGAATGTGATAAATTTTGATTCATGCATTTTGAAATAGAAGTATTCAGTATTTTTTTTTTTTTTTTTTTTTTTTTTTTTTTTTTTTTTCATGTACGCAAAGCGTATAGACGCGCGCATTACTGGCTGCTGCAGTTCAAAATTTTGTATATTTTTTCAGTTTCATGCATTTTGAGATAGGGGTATACAGTGATTTTTTTCATGTACGCAAAGCGTACAGACGTGTGCAATATTGGCTGCTGCAGTAGAAAATTTTGCATGTTTTTCAGATTCATGTATTTTGAGATAGGGATATCCAGTGATTTCTTTTTTGTTTTGTTTTGTTTTTATGTACGCAAAGCGTACAGACGTGCGTAATACTGCCTGCTGCAGTAGAAAATTTTGCATGTTTTTCAGATTCATGTATTTTGAGATAGGGATATCCAGTGATTTCTTTTTTGTTTTGTTTTGTTTTTATGTACGCAAAGCGTACAGACGTGCGTAATACTGCCTGCTGAAGTACAAAATTGTGCATGTTTTTCAGATTCATGCATTTTGAGATAGCGGTATCCAGTGATTTTTTTTTCATGTACGCAAAGCGTACAGAGGTGCGTAATACTGCCTGCTGCAGTACAAAATTGTGCATGTTTTTCAGATTTATGCATTTTGAGATAGGGGTATCCAATGATTTTTTTTCATGTACGCAAAGCGTACACACGTGTGTGATACTGGCTGCTGCAGTACAAAATTGTGCATGTTTTTCCGATTCATGCATTTTGAGATAGGGGTATCCAGTGATTTTTTTTTGTGTACGCAAAGCGTACAGACGTGCCTGATACTGGCTGCTGCAGTAGAAAATTTTGCATATTTTTGAATTTCATGCATTTTAAGTGAATTTTTGTACTGCAGCAACCAGTATTACGCACGTCTGTACGCTTTGCGAACACGAAAAAAAAAAAAAATCACTGGATACCCTATCTCAAAATGCATGAAATTCAAAATTATACAAAATTTTGTTCTGCAGCAGCCAGTATTATGCACGTCTGTACGCTTTGCGTACATGAAAAAAAAGAAAATCACTGGATACTCATATCTCAGTGCATGAAATTCAAAAACATGCAAAATTTTTGACCGCAGCAGCCAGTATCACGCACGTCTGTACGCTTTGCGTACATGAAAACAAAAAAAAAAGAACATCATTGGATACCCCTATCTTCAAAGTGCATGTATCTGAAAAATATGCAAAATTTTGTACTGCAGTACTGCTAAAATAACCGGTAAATGTGATTAATATTGAATAATTAATCACATTCCCCAAAATTTAGTGGGGATTATGCATAATCTCCAGATTAATCACTTTTACCGTAACATATATGTATATATATACATACATACATATATATATATAAGTACTATAGAGTTTAAAAAAAAAAGTGAGAAGAAAGAAAGAAACATTTTGTTTTGGTTGCTTATTCTGAAACAGGTCGATTCGTTTTGAGAACGAAAAGTTTTGATTTAAAACACGAACCAATGTTTTTGGTAATGAAGGTTTTCCAACAGGCCTCTTTCATTATCGGAAAGGTTGGTTTCGTTGCAGATTTGAAACGAATCACGATGTAAATAAAAATATTTGATTCCTATAACGCCTCCGTCCATTTCAGAAATAGCAGGTAGTTGCCTTTTCCGAAACGGAACGTTTTATTTTATTTTATTTTATTTTACTTTTTACAATATATTTTAAACATATTTTATAATTAATATTTCAAAATAATTCTTAAAGTGATATTTAAAGCATTTCAAACCAAATTCAGAAAATTTCTCAGTTCAAAAACTCATTGAAAGAAATCATTTTTCCACTGCCAAATCACATAAATATGATCAAATTTCATCAAGAACTTGTCTCTTTTAAAATTAAATAGTTTAAAATATGGATTTAGAGAGAATTACCGTAATTTAGTGTATATAAGCCGCACTGATAGATAAGCCGCAGCTTATTAAAATGTTGCTAAAAGAAAAAAACAATGCTCTTAGATAAACAGCACCGGAAGGTAAGCCGCGGCTTATGCAAGCATTGTTACGATGATGTGACAGAGAAATAAGGAAAAAAGAAATCAGTTTTCTGACATCTACGCAAGTTAATAAAAATAATAAATTTTTAATTAGAAATGAAAATAATAAATTATTTAAGAAATCATTAGGTATAAAGAAAATAAAATCAAACTATACCAGTATGCAGATGTAATGCAACAAATATGAGAAACACGTGAACAAGATGGTGGAATCCAGGCATATATACAAAGTCATAAAAATAATTAATTATAAATGAAAGTAATAAATTATTTTAAAAGGCACTGTATAAAAAATAAATAAATAAATAAATAAAGCCAGTATACAAATACGATGCAAAAAATCAAAAACAAGGAAACAAGATGGCGAACGCCAGACGTATATGCAAATTAATCAAAATAAGAGATTATTAGTTAATAAATAAGAGGTTATAAGCGTGAATCAGTGCTCGACAAACTCGAATACTACACTTTCGTTTTCGGGGAAGATCGACTGATCCTAGAAGTATGGACGACGGAATTTGGCATTATTAGATAGCCCGCACTGATAGATAAGCAGCAGTCCCCAAAAATCAATGTTTTTTTTTTTTTTTTTTTAAGATAGTCCGCGGCTTATCTTCACTAAATTACGGTATGATAAAATTCTGACCTTAAAACAGAAGAATATTCAGAATTTTATGATATATTAACCTTTAAAGATAATATTTATAATGGTTTTTAAAAATTTCAAAACATTTTAAACTTAAAAAAGTAAACTAACAAAAGCCAAATTAACATAAACGCAAAATTAACATTTTAAATATATCACACTTATATATTTGTAATGTATTATAATAAAATTTGCTGCAATTATCTTAGACACTTAAATTAGCTACTGCATTTACTTAGTTACATGCATTGCATTAAAATTGTTTGAATAAATAATAATAATTAAAGTAATTAAATCTCATTTCGATGAAAATAAAATGTTATGCAATAAAATAATTACACAATGGTTTCTAATTAATAATAACTGTTATAGTAACTGAAAGTCTGACATTTAATAAGATCTATTAATGTATGCAGACGGTACAATTAAATATATATAACAATGCTTTAACAACTAACATTTGCATTGATTTTCTAAAGATATTTGAATGGTGCTGAAATATTAACTAACTAATCAAACTGAATGAACTGCACACACATGCTTTAAATACACCTAGATAGAATTTCATTCACACAGAGATTAAATGTTTTACAACAATTTTGAATGAGTAATTTAATCGCTTGCATCGACTAATTCGTCAACTATTAGTAGAAATAATTACTTATAAGAAATTGGATCTTTTAGGAAATTACAATCATTTTATACTTCCAAATGTGATTGTACAACAGCTTTTATAGAGGTTGTTTTATAATAATAATCATATTTAAAGAGATTTTAGTTCAAAAACATATAAGATGAAATAAATTTTGTATCATTAAATCTCATTAGCATAGTTCAACTTGATCAAACTACCAAACTTTTTAAAGCCCCTTTTTACTCTGTTTGGTTATTATATATATTGTTAAAAACTTAACTTAACTATATCTTAACTTAACTTATTGTTAAATTAACTCATTGTTAAAAACAGAAATCTCTACTATTACACCCTTTTTCTTGCAAAATGCTATGCCTATGAGTGGTACACAATTATATGTGAATTCTTGGTGGAAGTAAATCATTTTTAATTTCTGTAAGGAAAATTTAATACCGGCAATAACTGACACTGAAAAGAGGTGGCGCAACAATAGAAATGGACTTTATGAGAAGCCTCACTGTCCATGCAAAACATAATAGGCATGTTTTTAATTTCATGTATTCGACATAACAGGTTTTAAATATACTATTTTTAAACAACTTTATAAGTCTTTAAAAGTTTATATCAATAACATATTACATTAAATGAATTACATTAATAAAGTCACATGAACATAAAATGTCTTAACCATTTTCTTTTCTTTTCTTCTTCTTCTTCCTTTTTTTTTTTTTTTTTTTTTTTTTTTTCTTTTAACTTTTTAAAACTATTTCTATCAACCTTCCTGCGCTTGGCAACATTTCTCAAAAAAAAAAAAAAAAAAAAAAAAAAAAAAATTGCAAACACAGCGTTTATAATTTTACTTGTTTTGTATAGTATATTTTACATAAAGTCGGTAACAAAAGTGTCCGAACACTAGCGAAAATTCCTATATAAAAAAAGTACACTTAATACTGTTCTGTTAAATAAATCCTTGTCGAATCCTGTTCTTAGTCAGTCTAAGAACAGGATTCGACAAGGATTTATTTAGAAAAACTGTATTAAGCGTACTTTTTTTTACATAGGAATTTTTGCTAGTGTTCGGACACTTTTGTTAGCGACTGTACGTTAAAAAAAAAATTAAAGCATTTAAATTTTAAATAATATTTTTTGAAAATTTTGTGCATATTTTAGGAGTAAACATTCAAACCGTGTTTTCCCCAAAAATAAAAAAAAATTGAGTTGGTGATTTTTCTTTGAACTTAACGTAACATATTTTCCTGTACGTCTACATATTTTCCTAGATATGTCTACATGTCTCCCTAGAAACCAGTAATACATCTAAACAAACGATAATTACAGTCGGCTGCAACATTATTCGAGCACTAGCAATAATCCTTGCCAAAAAAAAGTACACTTAATACAGCTTTGTTAAATAAATCCTTGTCGAGTCATGTTCTTAATCAGTCTAAGAACATGATTCGACAAGGATTTACTTAGCAAAACAGTCTTAAGTGTACTTTTTAAATATAGGAATTATTGGCTAGTGCTCGAATAATTTTGCAGCCGACTGTAGGGTTTAAGTTTAGTTATTTTTTAATTTATTAGTTTTTTGTGTTTTCTCAAAAATTATATCCGAAGGACAAAACATGGTTTGAGTATTTATTTCTCATTTATACCCCATAAACATAATCAAACTTTCCTTTTCAATATTTCTTTATTTTATTTTCAAAAACGCAATTAAAAAATAATAATAAATACAATTTCATGTACTACTTTAAGTAATAACTTCTAAATATAATAGTTTAAAAAAAAGTTTGAAGTCAGTTAAATATGCTCTAATATAATATTCTAAAATAAAATTTATAAAATAATTTGTACATAAAAACAAAAGCTTTAAATTTTTAAGTTCTTAATTACAACCAAATACTTTTAGATGAATAAAATGAAATTTGCACAGAGTCCTTAATTTTCTCTTAAAATAGGAGCCTCAAAAAATGTAATTTAGTTACATGTTTTGTATTAAAAGTACTTGAGACAGGAGATAAATAAATAAAATTATGCGCATTTAATAAAAAATGCTTCTGAATTATCTAAAAATTCACATGTTCAGTAAAAAAAAAAAAAATCATACTCTTTCCCTCTTTTTCTACTTTTCTTCCTCTTTTACTCATAGATATAGTAATAAGGCATAGATTGATCAGCGAGAGGAAAAAAGTGATACCTTTTTTTCGGGAAAAGTCACTCTAATGGCTGCCTTTCCCCGAGTACAGTCGGTAACAAAAGTGTCCGAACACTAGCAAAAATTCCTACGTAAAAAAAGTACACTTCATACGGTTTTCTTAAATAAATCCTTGTCGAATCCTCTTCTTAGTCAGTCTAAGAACAAGATTCGATAAGGATTTATTTAACAGAACCATACGAAGTGTGCTTTTTTTACATAGGAATTTTTGCTAGTGTTCGGACACTTTTGTTACCGACTGTAAATCACACACAGGAATACACACGGATAATTTAGTAAGTAAAATTTATGAATAATTTATTTACTGAAGGTGAATGAAGAAATCCAGATACAGTTTCAAATTCATTTTTCTTTTTATTCTTTTTTTCAATACTCTCTAATGGCTGATTTTAAAACTTTTTTTTCGGCATCAAAATTTTTTGCTCGATAACATGGGGATGATAGATCTATATATATTACTATATCTATGCTTTTACTTACATGGGGGAAATATTTTTTATTCGCTGTCATTTATCGACACTATTTTTATCACATTTCATTATATTCCTATACTAACAAAAATAGGCATTTTAACACAAAAAGAGAAAGCGGAGACTTAACTGACAGTATAATGGCGATATATAATACCCAGCTTGATATAATTTCTTTTTTATTTTGATTTAATAACTAAACTGCCATTTTCGTAAATCGTCATTTCAAACTCGTCGAAAAAATTAATACTACAATATTCTAGAAAAATAATAGTTAATTAATTCAGAGAATAAATTTGTGATAAAGATTTACAAAATATAGATTTGTTTAGATAGTGAAATAGTTATCCTTTCATGTCAGGATTTTAAAAAACCTGGGTTTTTTTTAAAAAGCCCAGCCCGGGCGGGGTTTTTTGGGTTTAATTGTTTTTTTTTATATTTAATGTAGAATAACACTGTTGTGTTTGAAATTTAAATTTATTTCAAAAGAGAACAGTTTTAGATTAAAAGAAAACTTATTACAGAATAATAGTAATTAATTATAATTAATTAAAAATTAAACGACCTTCATATTCTTAATATTGGCTTGGCCTAAACTGTAAAATGAATTTTCATTTTATTCTATTCAATATTTTATCACAATTTTGAATTTAATTTTTTATTAAGTTATTTTGTGTAAAATTAAAACTAGTAACAAAAGCGAAATATTTTAAACCTACCTTGTACGATTTTCATATTACAAATAATTATGTATTTTTATATGGTTAAAGTAAAGAAAATGTGCAAATATTTTTTTTGTAATTTTTGTTAATATTGATAACTGACACTTGATTCATATTTGAAAACTTAATAAAGTAATACAAAACAAAATTATCACTGCCTACTTTTTACACTTACATGTCAGGAGTGCCTCCAGCTTTTAATTTTTTAGCTCATTTTTGTAAAAAACGAAATTTTTCTGTGAATTTTTTTTCTGCAAGAAAAAAATTGTGTAACACCTTCCATTTTATTAGTCGTTCTATATTTAAATGTTTATTATCAAGTTAATAGCGTTTAATTGAACCAAGTTATAGGTAAACATTAAAAATAATTCTGGAACACGAAAAATTTTTATAGAAAGGTCCTTTTTATAAAATTAATCTTTTAAAAAGGCAGTTTTAATGAATTTGAAGTTTTCGAGGGGCAGAAAAAGAACCCTATTTTATGCCTGCATTGAACCTTACAGGGTCAATATATTATATTTGTTAGTTATGTTTAATATTTGTTGTTAAATCCTCAGAATTTTAGGCAAAGTATTACTTTTATTTTTATTTTTTCATCATACCTTACAAATACAAAAATTGCTTGCAATATTGTTCATTTTTTCTCATCTTTCATTTTTTAAAACTGTTCTGTTCAAAAGAGATATTGTAGATAGATGGTTGAAATTAAAGGAATTTTTCTAACAAAGTTGAAAAATAATTACATAATTTCAAACTTGCATATATTATATCACTAATATGATATGATATGTTATGTAGATATAATAATAATTATATATATATAATATAATAATTGTACTTATACATATACATATAATAATTATCTTACATAATATTTATTATATATAATAATGTCAAGAAAGAAATATAAGTAAAAAAATATATTATTTTTTAAAAGTGAAAAATTTTATTAGATTAAAAAAAAAGAACCAATAAAACGCACTTGAGTGGTTTTTTTTTTTTTTTTTTTTTTTTTTTTTTGGCGGGGGGGAGGTTAATTGGGAAAACCCAAAAAACACCGCCCGGGTTTTTTTTGGGTTTGTGGGTGGGTCCGAAACACTGATTCATGCGTAGATAGTTATATTTAAATTAAATTTGAATTCCATTTTCCGCCATTTCCCATACGAAACAGTATTATAGATTCCTAAATACAGTGCGTATCGAAATGATAGGTCCACCCGCATTTTTCAAAATTTCGACTCTTAATTGAGAATAAGAATCACTTTTTTGGTAGAGATAATTAATCAGTAATTGTTATAACTATTTATGAAGAAATTTCTTTAAAATAAGTAATTCCTTTTTATTTTATGCAAATTTTCATTTTCAGACCGTTTCGAAAAGATAGGTCCGCCTTCAGAAATTTTGCACCAATCACGTTTATTTCCAAAAAAATCGCATAAATATCATTGCTTAGTCCTACTGCTGGATTATGCTGGCTGCTGTGGAGGTATTTAATTAGATTTGAACATCACGTTGTAATCAAACGAAATGGGTCGTCGTTGCAGTCTTTCGCTGGTTGAGTAGGGGGAAATTGATGCATTTAAAACGTGTGGAAAATCGAATAGAGAAGTAGGTAAACTTTTAATCAGATCACATAATGTTGTAAACAATTATTTGCGACTTAGAAATGCTTATGGCAGTAAAAAATCATCTGGCCGCCCATCAAAAGTGACACCCCAACAAAGAAGGACTATCGTAAAGGAGTTAAAATCTGGAAATATGAGCTTATCCACTGTGGCCAGACAACAAAACCCTCCAATATCAAAATCTACAGTCCATAGAGTGGTAAAGAAGTTCGGCAATATAGTTTACGTGAAGAGGAAAGCAGCTCCGAAATTGACAAAAAGCACAAAGAAAAGAGATTGAAATTCGCACATGAAGTGATGTCCTGGAAACAAGATTGGCATCGTGTGACATTCAGTGATGAAAATAAATCCAACCTGGATGGTCCAGATGGCTAGCAGTACTACTGGCACGATCTGCGTAACGATAGACAGATATCCTTGAGGAGGCAAGCTGGTGGTGGCTCCGTTATGGTATGGGCCGGATTCGAAGTTGCAGGAAAAACTGATATAGCATTTGTAGACAATCGTTTGAATGCTGCAGGCTATCAACAACTGCTTGAACAATATTTTCTTCCACAAGCAGAGCACATTGGGGGCCCATTCTACATGTTCCAACAGGACAATGCTCCTGTGCGCACTGCAAAGTCCACTTTCGAATGGTTTCTGGATAATGGTGTACATGTTATCGATTGGCCACCTTGCAGCCCCGACCTGAATCCGGTAGAAAACATGTCTGGTATACTCGCAAGAGCGGTGTATGCAGGCGGAAGGCAGTACAACAGTACTGCAGACTTGAAAAAGGCTATTTCCTCCGAATGGTCAAAAATCGAGAAAAAGTGTTTGCAAAAACTTGTAGAAACCATGCCGAATAGGATTTATGAGCTTATTCTGAAACAAGGTGGAAACATTTCTAATTAATTCAACATTAATTTGATGCTTGGTTCAGTGGACCCATCTTTTTGAAACAGCTTTTTCATGTAATTTTTGTTTTCCTTATTATTCCTATTATTTGTATATTATTCATGTATTATTTTACATTGAATGAAGCAATGTAGTTTATAAAATAGTACTTTGTACACAATAAAACCTTTTTTACCAACATAACTATCGTTTTTACTGGTGGACCTATCATTTCGACACGCACTGTAAGTGCTAGATTCTGCATGAAAACAAAGTTAAATCTTTATGTATTTTATCACATATTAAAGCTTTCCTATCCAATTTCTCTTCTTCATATGTTTTTTTTTTTTTTTTTTTTTCCCTTTCATTCTTTTATAATTTAATAGAAGAATGTAATATTTTCTAAGCATTTTCGACTTTCGGTTTTTGATAGATTTACAACTTTTGAGAGATTAGAATTTAATCATTTTTAGAAAATGTCTGATTGTGTAGGAGACAAAAACTTTGAGGCAGCTCTAGCACAATAACCAGGGTTTTAAAAAACCCAGTCCGGGTGCGGTGTTTTGGGGTTTTAATGTTTTTTATTTTTATTTTTTTATTAAACGTAGAATAACACTGCTGGGTTTGAATTTTAAGTTTATTTCAAAAGAGAACAGTTTTAGACTAAAAGAAAACTTCTTACAAAATAGTAGTAATTAATTATAATTAATTAAAAGTAAATGGTCTTCATATTCTTAATACTTGGTTTGGCCTAAACTGTAAAATGAATTCTTATTTCACTGTATTGAGTATTTTATTACAATTTTCAATTCAATTAATTTTTTATTATTAAGTTATTTTATGTAAAATTAAAACTAGTAATAAAAGAAAAATATTTTAAGCCTTCCATGTACGATTTTCATATTACAAATAATTCTGCATTTTTATATGGTTAAAGTAAAAAAAAGTGTGCAAAAAATTTAAAATTTTTGTTAATATTGATAACTGGTATGTTTTATTCATATTTCAAAACTTAATTAATGAAAGAATACAAAACAAAATTATCACTCCCTACTTTTTACACTTACATGTAAGGAGTTAATCCAGGTTTTAACTTTTGGAGACCCCTTTTGTAAAAAACAAAATACTTTTGTGATTTTTTTTTTTTTAATTTTTGTGGAAAAAAAAAAAAATGTAACTCCTTCCATTTTATCAGTCGAAGAAAGTTTTGTGGTGGCCAGAATATATCAGGTTCCTTTTTCTTTTTCCTCTCAGTCTTGACTATTTTTATCATATATATTTCAAGTTATCTATAACGATGGCAAGCTAAATCTATCTCACGTATGTTCTATTTTTCATGAAATAATAAATGGAATTAAATTTAAAAAACTCTAAAACAAAATTTAATTTTTAACTTTTATAATAAAAAATAAACTTCATTTAAACTGTAAACATTTTCAGTTTACCCATTTTCTGAGCATTTTTACAAACCTTTTCGAACGCTGGAGATAAAAAACTTTCCAAATAATGTGATTCTTATAAAAATCGTATGACATGTTCTTCGCACACAAGTAACCTTTGATTTGCTTAAATCACCAACACCAGAATCCATTACCATTCAACTTTTAAACAATGAGTTATTTGAATAAATAGGATATTCACTAAGTAATCTAATAAAGTAGTATTTGCACTCAATCGCAATCATCTTTAGTAATTCAACATCGAAACTCTTATTTTTGTGTTTGAAAATTTAATAACATAATTTGAAAAGTAAAACTCAATTATAATAATAATTATAACTCTCTAAATGACACAATTATAACTAAAATATGCTAAACTTAAGTTTTAAAAAATAGACAGAATTTATTAAATTTTAAATGAAGTTAAGTTTTTTTTTAATTTTGTAAATTTTATCTTAAATGTTCGTTCATATATTTCTTATAAACAAATTGCTTAATTGTAACAGAATTTATCTGGTGGGTACATTTTTTTTTTTTCTGTTTTGTATTCGGAAAACTTGATATCAAAGCAGGATCGGGAAGTGCTAAGTAAAGGCGTAACATGTAAGTCCGTGACTTCGAGGTAAAGTCTGTGCCAGCTATTCGGAGGGCCCTGGTTCGATATTGTATAGTCGGATGGGGAAGCATTTGTTTAATGTGAGTTTTTTTTTTTTTTTTTTCCTTACAATGTGCTCTACGAAAAAAATCTGTTCCTACGAATATTTTCTGTATTGTTTGGTTGCAGAAAATTTCTGTCTACAATTTTTTCTCGTAGCATACGGATATTTTGAGGCAACTTGTGCTGCTAGGAATTTTCTATAATAGAACAGGATTATTTTTTACAGGTGTCTTATACAGGGAGTGCGGAAAAAAGATACATTAAGATACATTTTAAATTAGACCGCCTAGACGGTCCTGTATAAGTGATTAGCGTCCCTGACTCCTACACGGTAGGGCCTGAGTTCGAATCCCGGAAAAAGCATGGATGTGATGTCCCTGTTAGGGGTAGCGATGACCGCCCATTGTGTGCCTCTTCACAAATGGTCATCAATTCAGCGACCCTCCGGCCAATGCCGTAATATTGCAAGTGCCGCGCCATTAAAAATAAATAAATAAATTAGTCTAAAAAGTAAAACCACAAACATACATATGAAATATTGAATTTTTTTTTAATAATGCGCAATACTCATTATTATATATCTACTTCAACTGCAGATAATGTTATAAATGTGAAATGTATTAATAATGCCATAAACAGAAATATAAAACTACTGTTATGTAAATCCTAGATATACTAAGACCTATAGATAATAAAACGTTTTAATATAAAACAGATCTACATCCAAAGATGATTTTGGCTGATCTTTATTTTTTAGTATACTGAAACCGAAACTGAAGCCAGCTTTTCACTGTACACGTATAGATTTTTGTCAATTTTAGCCAACCCACAGCCCGCGAGGAGACTAACGATATTTAAAATTTGAAAACTTTGACTAACAGATTAAAAATTAATCAATCCTTTCCGACTTTTCAAAGTAAAAATACCTTTCAAAGATTATGGTACTAAAAAAATCACACTGTTGTAATGAAATATTATTAGATCTATTATTCATTCTTTTGTTATAGGTATTATAGTTATGAATTTTTCGCGATTCTAGTGTTGATTTATGAAGGAAAATAATTTAAGTTAATGTATTCGACTTTGAATCATCAGCTTGCCCTCCCGTGAAAAAAAAAAAAAAAAATATATATATATATATATATATAGATGACTCATACCCTCACAAACATATATACACATACACATATATATATACGGTGCGGCTCGTCCGAATAAAATATATTTCCAATGTGGCCCATCAGGTGTTTTGGTTTGCACAGGTCTGTTATGGATTATTTACTTAACATGATACTCTGGGCCAGATTATGGCACGGGCACACGGGGCACTGGCGCAGGGTCTCCAAATTTAGGGGGCCTCATTTTCAAAAATTGAGACGTAATCGTTCAATATTTTTCATTATATGTCTATTAAAAATATTGATTAATTTTTTTTTTCTATATTGTATTAGAGAGCAGAAACAATTATTAAATTTTGTGTTTGACTCATCAATGTGCTTCAGTTTTCACTTGTCTTGAACGTAAAACTAGAATGATTTTGTTATAGGTTGCTAAAAGAATGAGGAAATAGGAGGAATGTATAATTGAAAGAAAATTTCTTTTAAATGCACTATTTTTATTTATTTATTTTTGTTTTTGAGAGTGAGTGCTTTTGGCGAGCTCTTTAGAGTAGGGTAAGGGGGGGCCTCCAAATAGCGTCAGTGTCCCGGGTCTTTAAAACGCATAGTCGGGCCCTGATGATACTATGTTGTATTACATAAGTTCGTACGTGTATATGTACATATATATGTGTGTGTGTGTGTATGTATATATATATATATAATAGAAAGTAGCAATAGAAATAGAATGCAAAAATTAAACAGATGATAAATTGCCACCATAATCGACAAGAGCCTAAGTAAATAAATTTATAAAAATATTAATAATATTCATCAATAAGTTTTAAAAGGATATGAATAACTTGACCAGTATAAGCTTAATATAGATATGAAAACAAGTATAATATTTGCTTTAATATAATTTCAATGAACAAACAAACCATATTGTAGATTAACAAGAAGAAGCTTACCAATAATATAATCAAGAATGTTCCTCACGATCAAACATTAACAAAATTAAACCATAAAAACGATTGGAAATTTATTTAATGAAGGGGATATAATAATACGTATATAAACCACGCGACATAAAGATAGGTACAAAAGGTGGTTTTTTCTTTGATTTTTCATAAAATAACATTATCTAAATTGTGCTTATAATTTATTATTATCATAAAATAACACTATTCCCGGACTAATTTTTGTTTCAAGACTAATTTAGAAAAGTTTTAAGACTAAAATTTTTCTAATTTAAGACTACACTCAGCCACAAAAAGATAGGTACAAAGGTTTTTTTTTAATTTTTCATAAAATAACCTTATATAAATTGTGCTAATCATTTATTATCATAACAAGATATTATCATATCAAAAACATATTAAATATTTGAATCATATTCAAAATATTCATATTCAAAATAATCATATACAAAAATTAAAAAAAAACCTTTGTTCCTATCTTTTTGTCGCGGTGTGTAGTCTTAAATTAGAAAAATATTAGTCTTAAATTTTTTTTTTAATTATTCTTAAAACAAAAATTAGTCCGGGAATAGTGTTATTTTATGATAATAATAAATAATAAGCACAATTTAGATAATGTTATTTTATGAAAAATCAAAGAAAAAATCATTTGTGCCTATCTTTTTGTCGCGGGGTTTATATGTATTCAGGAATATTTTAGAAAATTGTTTAGAAATACCATTTACAAAAAATAAAATAAATGAGATAAAACATTTACAAATCACTATGCATCAAGCAAACGTTTTCACAGGATAACTTCAAACCGTTTTTGTTCTGTAAAATAATTTGTACAGAATATGAAAAAATAATGAAATTAATAAAAAAATGAAAACTTAAAGGAATTTTTTTTTTTTTTTTTTCCAAAGATAACAAAAAATTTTTCATTTAATTTTGGTAAGTTTAAATGATAAAACTAAAAAAAAATATTCTCGTAATATTGTTTGCTCTTCCGTCATCTAATTAAAATTTCAATAAATTTTAATAGCTATACGTTATGCCTTTTAATACGAGAATACTGATTTTGATAAAATAAAAATATAATTGCAAATGCAGTATTACGTATATTTATATGCAATGTTTTATTATAAGAGCAGTTTTTGATCTTTATTATTATTACTATTATTATTATAAGTATTTTATAAATCGGTTTCAGAAATATCACCCCATAGTTTCATTATTTCTTTATTTGATTTTATTTATTGAGTTGTTGCTTTAGAGTCTTTAGCTCTAATGTTGCTTAATTTATATTTTGAATCCATTATTGCTATACCATCAGCCTATTTGGCTCAGTTTGCTTTTATGTTTTATTTGATACTTTGAGGTAGCGCAGTGGCATTTCAACCCAATAACCAAAATTTCAAATCTAAAATTTTTATGAAATAGTTTGTTTTATATTATTTTTCTTTTCTTGCAATTAAATAAATATTTTGGATTATTCTATATATATTACGAATATTTATTTTAAAGGTGCATTTTAAACTGTTAAAGAAATCGATTTCGGTCAATAAACGAAAAATTTACATTTTAATTGCAAATTAATTTTTATTGTTACACGAGAAATGCACCTCTCGAAAGGGGATGCCAGTTTCTATAGCAACGAATACACTTAAGTTAAAAATACTACAATATCTTTTTAATTAAATGTGACATTTAAATTTTTATCATTATAAAAATTTCTCAATAGGTGGCGCTGCTGCTTAATACATTTAAATTTAATAATAGCCGAAAAATTTCAATATTTTCAATTCTAATTATGATTAAATTACTTTTAATACGTCATTCGAAAGATATTTTAAAGTACTTTTATATTATCGAATAAACTACATTAAATTTATTCAACAGAGGGCATTATTCGGAAATTTCTACTGCCAGATGGCGCTGTAATATTTTAAAATTTTAATATTTCAAATTCTAATTAGGGTTAAATTATTTTTAATACATCATTCGAAAGATATTTTAAAGTTTTTATATTATCGAAAGTGGAATTCGAGATTTCACCTGATTTAAACGTGTCCAGATTTAAGGTGTCCTGATTAGGTTTTCTTTTGTATCTCAGCTACTAATTAAAATAATTTCATAAGTAATGCATCATTTTAAAGCTTTGCTGATTTGGAATTGAACAGTAGACAACAGAAATTTCTACCGCCAGATGGCGCTGTAATATTTTAATATTTCAAATTCTAATTAAGATTAAATTATTTTTAATACATCATTCGAAAGATATGTTAAAGTACTTTTATATTATCGAATAAACTATATTAAATTTATTCAACAGAGGGCATTATTCGGAAATTTCTACTGCCAGATGGCGCTGTAATATTTTAAAATTTTAATATTTCAAATTCTAATTAGGGTTAAATTATTTTTAATACATCATTCGAAAGATATTTTAAAGTTTTTATATTATCGAAAGTGGAATTCGAGATTTCACCTGATTTAAACGTGTCCAGATTTAAGGTGTCCTGATTAGGTTTTCTTTTGTATCTCAGCTACTAATTAAAATAATTTCATAAGTAATGCATCATTTTAAAGCTTTGTTGATTTGGAATTGAACAGTAGACAACAGAAATTTCTACCGCCAGATGGCGCTGTAATATTTTAATATTTCAAATTCTAATTAAGATTAAATTATTTTTAATACATCATTCGAAAGATATTTTAAAGTACTTTTATATTATCGAATAAACTACATTAAATTTATTCAACAGAGGGCATTATTCGGAAATTTCTACTGCCAGATGGCGCTGTAATATTTTAAAATTTTAATATTTCAAATTCTAATTAGGGTTAAATTATTTTTAATACATCATTCGAAAGATATTTTAAAGTTTTTATATTATCGAAAGTGGAATTCGAGATTTCACCTGATTTAAACGTGTCCAGATTTAAGGTGTCCTGATTAGGTTTTCTTTTGTATCTCAGCTACTAATTAAAATAATTTCATAAGTAATGCATCATTTTAAAGCTTTGTTGATTTGGAATTGAACAGTAGACAACAGAAATTTCTACCGCCAGATGGCGCTGTAATATTTTAATATTTCAAATTCTAATTAAGATTAAATTATTTTTAATACATCATTCGAAAGATATTTTAAAGTACTTTTATATTATCGAATAAACTACATTAAATTTATTCAACAGAGGGCATTATTCGGAAATTTCTACTGCCAGATGGCGCTGTAATATTTTAAAATTTTAATATTTCAAATTCTAATTAGGGTTAAATTATTTTTAATACATCATTCGAAAGATATTTTAGAGTTTTTATATTATCGAAAGTGGAATTCGAGATTTCACCTGATTTAAACGTGTCCAGATTTAAGGTGTCCTGATTAGGTTTTCTTTTGTATCTCAGCTACTAATTAAAATAATTTCATAAGTAATGCATCATTTTAAAGCTTTGTTGATTTGGAATTGAACAGTAGACAACAGAAATTTCTACCGCCAGATGGCGCTGTAATATTTTAATATTTCAAATTCTAATTAAGATTAAATTATTTTTAATACATCATTCGAAAGATAGGTTAAAGTACTTTTATATTATCGAATAAACTACATTAAATTTATTCAACAGAGGGCATTATTCGGAAATTTCTACTGCCAGATGGCGCTGTAATATTTTAAAATTTTAATATTTCAAATTCTAATTAGGGTTAAATTATTTTTAATACATCATTCGAAAGATATTTTAAAGTTTTTATATTATCGAAAGTGGAATTCGAGATTTCACCTGATTTAAACGTGTCCAGATTTAAGGTGTCCTGATTAGGTTTTCTTTTGTATCTCAGCTACTAATTAAAATAATTTCATAAGTAATGCATCATTTTAAAGCTTTGTTGATTTGGAATTGAACAGTAGACAACAGAAATTTCTACCGCCAGATGGCGCTGTAATATTTTAATATTTCAAATTCTAATTAAGATTAAATTATTTTTAATACATCATTCGAAAGATATTTTAAAGTACTTTTATATTATCGAATAAACTACATTAAATTTATTCAACAGAGGGCATTATTCGGAAATTTCTACTGCCAGATGGCGCTGTAATATTTTAAAATTTTAATATTTCAAATTCTAATTAGGGTTAAATTATTTTTAATACATCATTCGAAAGATATTTTAAAGTTTTTATATTATCGAAAGTGGAATTCGAGATTTCACCTGATTTAAACGTGTCCAGATTTAAGGTGTCCTGATTAGGTTTTCTTTTGTATCTCAGCTACTAATTAAAATAATTTCATAAGTAATGCATCATTTTAAAGCTTTGTTGATTTGGAATTGAACAGTAGACAACAGAAATTTCTACCGCCAGATGGCGCTGTAATATTTTAATATTTCAAATTCTAATTAAGATTAAATTATTTTTAATACATCATTCGAAAGATATTTTAAAGTACTTTTATATTATCGAATAAACTACATTAAATTTATTCAACAGAGGGCATTATTCGGAAATTTCTACTGCCAGATGGCGCTGTAATATTTTAAAATTTTAATATTTCAAATTCTAATTAGGGTTAAATTATTTTTAATACATCATTCGAAAGATATTTTAAAGTTTTTATATTATCGAAAGTGGAATTCGAGATTTCACCTGATTTAAACGTGTCCAGATTTAAGGTGTCCTGATTAGGTTTTCTTTTGTATCTCAGCTACTAATTAAAATAATTTCATAAGTAATGCATCATTTTAAAGCTTTGTTGATTTGGAATTGAACAGTAGACAACAGAAATTTCTACCGCCAGATGGCGCTGTAATATTTTAATATTTCAAATTCTAATTAAGATTAAATTATTTTTAATACATCATTCGAAAGATATTTTAAAGTACTTTTATATTATTGAAAGTGGAATTCGAGATTTCACCTTATTTACACGTTTTAAGGTCTCCTGATTAGGTTTTCTTTTCTATCTCAGCTACTAATTAAAATAATTTCATAAGTAATACATCATTTGAAAGCTTTGTTGATTTGGAATTGAACAGTAGATTACATATTTATTTTAAAAGCACATTTTAAACTGTTAAAGAAATACAATCGTTAAAATCGGTAAACATTTGTCGGTTACTCATTTGTGTATTTGATTACTAATTTAACAATCAAATTGAGATATGTCATGTGATGAGAGATGTAACTGAAATATTAAGAAATCGCTTCATTACATAAGAAAATGACGAACTATTTAAAAAAAAAAAAAAAAAAAAAAAAAAGCTATTCTTCTTGAAAAGGAATAGAAAATTTTAATAGCTGTTAAATAAAACACAACGTATATTACTATGCACTTACTTAAAATTTTAAAATGTAAATATACATTTTATATATACAGTACCCGCCGCTTATTAAAATCACATTCGTTGTAAGGCAAAGTGATTTTATTAAGCAGCTGATTTTTATATCCGGCGAAGGTTCTTGTATTCAAGAAAAATGTGAATGTCCTTGAATTTAAAAAGAAATTTCAAAAGTTAATGATTCCTGAGAGTAATAAACAATATTAATTAATTTTCGACCGACAATTAATTAATTGTTCATTCAAAATAAGTAAATTAAACACATACTCCATATAAAATTAATAAACACACAGTGCATACAAAATTAGTCAATATTTATACATTAATTAAATATTAGACATTTTCAAAAGTTTTTTTTCTTCTTAGTTATTTCAGAATGAGAACTAAGAATTATCTTTAAAAAAAAAAATCACAAGTGATCAAAGCAGTAACTTATTTCGAATTTTAGAATACACTCCTGAAATTTATTACTAAGACAAGTGATGAAGCGAGTTTATTTTGTTATTATACTGCAGGTGTAAAATTTTCGACAAAGAGAGATAACGAGGGACATTGTTGTGCTTTATTTAATTTTTATGGAAAAAAATTGTAAATAAAAATTTTTTTAAAGTGCATAAATACAAATTTTTACTGATGAAGAGACTTTTTTGAATTTATTAACCGGCAATGCTGATTTTATTAAACGGCGGTTTTAAAAGTAGTTTGTATTGATTTGATTCCAGTCCTGACAATTTGATCAGATTAAGCGGCTGATTTTATTAACCAGTGAATTTATTAAGCGGCGGGAACTGTATATATAAATATTTATTTATTTATGAATTTACTTCTAAAAAAATAAATATTTTACAAATTTTGTTCATATGCTGCATGAAAACGTTGAAGATATCTGTTTTTCGAAAACGCTGCAAATATAACTCAATGTTGATTATTAATAAGGAGCAGCTTAGTTAATTTTATATTAATCACTTCAAAATAATAAAGTATAATCCAAAACTTTTTTATTAATAAAAAATTCACAACAAATAATACGGAAATCAAAATCACAAAGAAAAGAACTGATATAAAATAACATTTTCATAAGAATTTTATTTAACAGTGCTGTAAAAATTTTTAAGAACGTTATTCGCATAAATCATTCACTTTCTAGTTTTTGTAAGTCTGAGAGATTCTTTGAGTCTGAATAAGGGTTCCTGGGAATAACAGGTTTTTTATAAATGAAACATTTCTGATTTCAGTTATTCAGTAAATTTTTCCAAGAATGATCTTGCAAATTATTATTATTTTCATTTATTATCGTATGTTATTTATTATTTATTTACTTATTTATTGTAGTGAATAATTAAAATTTCAAAAATGGATTTGTAACTTTTATCGTTTACTATGCAGTTCTTATATTAAGAATTATAAAGTTGGCCAATTTATTCGAAAACAAGTTTTTCTTACTTAATAAATACCTTATAATTACAAATCTTTATTTGTTTATTTATTTATTCATTTTGTAACATTTTATAATAATCTTATTGCGCAGACGTAAGGAGAAAAATGAAAAAAAAAGACATTTCACAAAAAGAAGCTATGATAAGAAGGGTTTTTTTTTTCTGAATCAAACCTTCTTCGTTTTGGATATTTAATTGTATTTTCACGTGTATATTTAATTTCTATTGATAATTTCTGGTAAAAATTTATTATTACATTATTGGCAAAAAATGGAAACATTAATTGCTCAAAATTTCTCAATAAAAATCCTGATTTATTTATTTATTTTTATTTTATTATTTTATTTATTTTTTTTATTTAATAATTTTTTTTTTTTATTAAATGTTTAAAATTTAAAAATGAATTTATAACTTTCATCATTTACAATCTAGCTGTCGTACTGAGAAATATAATATTAACCAATATATTTTAATTTTTCTTTCTTTATAAATATATTATTAGTATGAGTATTTTAATTAATTTCTTTTTATTTGCAACATTTCATGATACACTTATATCACAGACAACAAGGAAATATAAGACAAAGAAAAACCTTTTTTTTTTTTTTTTTTTTCGGGAAAAAAATTATTTGTTATAGTTAATTTAAGAATATATATAAATTTTCTTGAAAAGATATATATATATATATATATATATATATATATATATATATATATATATATATATATATATATATATATATATATATAACATGTAACTTTTGCGAGTTTTTACAGATATTTTACGATCTAAAACAGTTATTTATGTTAAATAAAAATCGTCATGTTTGGCCATCTACTTCTACCACCACTTCTTCTAAATCACTAAACCAAAGAAACTACCATAAACATTTTAGCACATGCGCTGAGGGGTAGTAAAAAATACTTATAAAAACTCGATGCATCATGATTTCTATAATAATACATGAGCTATAATTTTGAAAATATTTTACGTTTATTTCTTCTAATACATATTATTTTTGAATGTCATTTTAAAATTTTAAATTCAGAAATTCAGAATTCGGAAATCGTATTGATATCTCAATTTTTGTGGTACTTACGAACTTAAAAAGGGTTATTTTGAAGAAGAATAAATTTTCTAACTTTTTTTTTCCTTTTCTCTTATTTCGAAATTTCAAAAAGTTGCATTAAGAGTGAATGTTTTTAGTTTTAAACATTTTTTTCATCACGTAATTTCTTATATTTTTTTCCCCTTTTAAGAAAGAAATAATAAATTAGAAAATAGAAATGAATCTGAGCGTAACTTTTTTAAATTTCTCTAATCGCAGTTTTTCGAATTCTAGTTTGACATTGGATATAAAAGAATCAATAATAAAATCACGATTGTTCTGAGTATGCTAATATTCGAAAATTTTAAATTTGATGTATAAGTTACTTTTAAAATCTAGATGTTCTGTAAGAAAACAAGTTTTTAAGATATTTATTTATTACATATTAGCATAATTAATCACATTTATTATATAAGATATTTATACATATAATATGTTTATTTCTACTATTTCTGTTTGGAATCGGTTACTTGTGGACTTATTAAAAATACTTATTCCATTTTTCAATTCTGGTTTTGTTACTGTTTAATCTAATCTTCTTTTTCAGTTTGTTTTTTATTTTTGCAAGATAGAAACTTGAGTTGTATATTGCTTGAAATGGCTATACAACGATCCGAAATCTTCTTGCATGACAGAGATGCAAGTTTCCTGATGAAGATCATTTCTGGTTTTCAACATTTAAAATTCTAATTTTCATTTCATGAATTCTCTTTTCTTTCAACAGATCCTTTTGGTAAATTTATCTCTTTCCATTTATGTTATTTGATGAATGTTTCTACTGGATTAATGGATTCTACAAATTATCTCATCATTAGGCTTAAATGTTATGTGTGTCATTTCTCTTCTGCGTAAGTACTTAAACATGTTTACTACTCAGTGTAATTAAATTAAATTATCATCGCATCGTGACAATAATTTTATACATCTCATTTAAAATTTCATCGTTGGTATTTTCATCTACCTTTCATTTGCTGAATGTTGTACAGGAATTAAATTATTCAAATTATATATATATATATATATATGAAGAAAGTATTGGATTCGTGGACATTTTCGACGACCGGTTTTCAATGGATTTACATGCTTTCAGATGTACTGAACACGATTTGCTCATTTTTAGAAAATGTCTGTCTGTCAGTCTGTCTGCGTGAATGTAACAAAAATTTTGTGAACGTTGTATCTCATGAACGAAATTTAATCAAACTTGACATTTCGTTGGACCTTGACCTAAACTGGTGCTGATTACACTTGCTCAACATGTTGCGCTACCATCCCATTTTTTCATAGTTTTTAATATGACACTATATAATTTCTATAAATATACATAATAAGAATTATTTGTAACCAATAATTGTAAAATTACTACGAATTATTGATAATAGTAATACACTAGGAAAAAAAATCGTGTGCATATAGGAGCATCGCCCCTCTGTTCTGTAGGTGAAACACCCTCACCCCTTCGTGGGGTGAAAATTTTCAATGTGGATATTTTTCAAAAGAACTTGACAATACACCTTTAAAAAGAATGGTTGAATCATAGATCTGTAATAAGATCTGTAATAATTTAAAAGAAAGTTATCGATTTTTTTTTTTTTTCATTTTTAATTTAAAGAAAGAAAAAATTGGGGGGGGGGGGGAGTTCGGCACAAAATTGACTTTTTTACGGAATTTAATGTTATGCTTTTCTAAGATGAAAATCGTCTGCAAACATCACGGAAACTAATTTTAAATAATAATAATTTAATAATATAATTTGTATAAGAAAATATACTAGAAAGTCTTGTGTTTGCCCTAACTTGCCTAACATACTAACTTAATTTAGTTTATAGTTAAAAAATAATAATTTTTAGTTAGAAACAGTTGTCATATTTCACAAATGAAAATGAGTAGAAATAAAAATATTTTATAGCAAATAATTATATATAACAAAAAATAAATACAGAAGTATAAGATAACAAACTAAAGTGAAAATTTTTTATTATTATTTATTTGTTGCATACTGATCACTTACAGAAAAATACTTAGCTAATAATACACTTTCAATTTTTTCGGAAAAAGAACGTTTCATATAGTAATGTACAAATTACGATCTTCAGGAGATAAAATATTTTAATCTATTATACAAATACGTAATTCTTTTTTGTTTTTCTTTTAGTTTCATGTTCTTTTTTTTTTTTTTTTTTTTTTCTTTTTTTTTTTTTGGCATAATTATTTAAACATTACTACGACTTAAAAAGATGTTATTACTCAGTTACAAACCTTGAACATGCTATAACGTTCAGATTGTCAAATACTGTATTTTAGAAGTGTATTTTTAAAGCTGTTCTTTTTTTCACAATACACTTAGAATTCAAAATTATATAATTATGAATTTTTAGCTTATTTTTCAAAAAAGAAGGTCTTAAATAATAGCCATAAAGATTATAAACATGTGCACAGTTACATTTTTTAATGTCAAGTTGATAAAAACATTATTTTAGAACATTGAGAAACTATGCAGTGCAACCAACATCACAATTTTGCCCTTTTCAAAAGGAAAATTTTTGATGTAATAAATAACTCTATGTAAAATTATAGTAATTCATTTAAATTACAATTATTTTTTAAACTAAACATTAAAGAATCAATACATTATAATGCAATAAATAAATAATGCAGAAAAAATAAAGTAATTTTTTCTTATAAAACATAATTTCTATATACATAACTTCTTTTCTAATTTATTTTGTAATAATCCAATCAATTTTTTGTTAATTCGCGTCGAAAAATATCACAGTAGCACATTACTACGGTAATTAGGGACAGATAATATTATTAAATAGGAATATTTAAAATTTTTCTTATTTATTTATTTAAAAAAAAAAAAAAAAAAAAAAAAAAAACTAATGATAATAAGTTATTTATTTTTTCAACATACATTTGCAAATAATTATAAACATGAACTTCAAATATAAGGATTTTTAAAACACAAATTTCCACAAAAGAAAAATAATGTAAGAAAATTAATTCTTAAAAGAACATAATGTTTTTCTCTAAGAAATAAAAAATAATATTTGAAATATTAAAATTATAAAAATAAAATAAAATAAAATAAATAAAAATACCTTTTATAATCTTCTAACTGTGACCGCTAGATAATATCATCCTTCTGCAGATTACAAATCACATCATGAAAGAATCCTTTGATAAATCACTGAACCTTTTAGCAGAAAATTCACACTGAGAAATACCTGAAAAATTATGGAGAAACACTTGCATTCATTTTCCCACGTTTCAAGATAATGACAGAAGACAAGACGATTTCACTCGCTCTGAAATTTCCAGCAGCGAATCGCAGCGCCACCTGGTGTGATGCGTGTATGTGACGTCAGGAAGTAAACATGGAAAAAGTAACTTGTTGCTGAGATCGTGAATATACCTTCCATAATGTTTCTTGAAAAACAATATTATTATCAAAGATAAAAGAATAATAATAACAATATTATTATCATTATTATTATTTAATTCATAATTAATTTACTTTTGTTGTGCTTTAAATGTGCAAATAAGAAAAAAAAATTCTTGTAACTTAGTTTTAAACATATATATATATATAAATATTTTTAAACTGAATATTTGTGTTAGTATTTTAAAAAAAAAAAAAAAAAGTAATTTTTGTGTATAATCTTTTGATTAAATTAGAATGGAAAAATAATATTTCTTTACACAAAGCAGAATATGTTGATCACATGCATTTTAAATTCATAAAAGATTTAATAAAGAAAGAAATAGAAATGGAAAAATAAGTTAAAGGGGCAAAGAGATTCTTGTCAGATTGATGCTTGTTCTAATAATTTTTAGAGCATAATTTGATTTAAAATAAACACATTCAAAGTAGAAGACGTGAGGGGATGTACCTTCTAAAAGGTAAAAAAAAAAAAAAAAAAAAAAAGGAAGAAGAAGAAGATATGATATAAAAGAAAAAATTAAATATATATGAAGAAAATAAAATCGTATTTACTTTAGAGAAAATTTGTAATTATTATCATTTATCTCTTTGCTTTCGATAAAATAAATAAAATACGAGCACATTAAACCCATAGATATAGTAATAAGACATAGATTGATCAGCGAGAGAGAAAAGGTGAGGCCTTTTTTTTTTTCGGGAAAAGTCACTCTAATGGCTGCCTTTCCCCGAGTAAATCACACACAGGAATACACACGGATAATTTAGTAAATAAAATTTATGAATAATTTATTTCCTAAAGATGAATGAAAAACTATAGATACAGTTTCAAATTCATTTTTTCTTTTATTATTTTTTTTCAATACTCTCTAATGGCTGATTTTAGAACTTTTTTTCGGCCTTAAAATTTTTTGCTCGATAACATGGAGATGATAGATCTATATATATTACTATATCTATGATTAAACCGACCATATATCTTTACTTTTTTCTATGAACATAAGAAAAAAGAATCGAATCAGTGAAAAGTTTTCGACTTCTGTTTTTCGAATGTCTTACCCGTTGTGAGATGTCCTAAACCATTCGACCATTTTTTTTTTTTTTTTTTTTTTTTTTTAAGAAAATGTCTGTCTGTGTGTGTCATCAAAACTTTGTGAATGCTGTATCTTAAGAATCAGTGTATAGAATTCTATATAAGTTTATATATTGTTAAACCTTGGCTTGATAATTGGCGCTGACTAGCTTTTTCGAATATATCACACAACAGGTGGCTCTGTTATGGTGCAATTTTTTTTATTTTAATGGAAGGCTATAATTCAACTTCACGTATGAGGGCAGAAAACGAGATATGTATGAGGGACATAATGAAGGATTATATTCATTCAACTTGGGTGCATATCACCCGACAAGTGTTGCTGCTATGCAGCAATTAAACACGGTTTACGATAAGGCAATATCTCAGCTTCTATGACATATAAATGCGCGTAAACAGTATAACCCCCCATACCAAACAACTTAAGTTTATAGCAAAAATATTTAAGCTAATAATTATGTAACGCTAGTATTATCAATTACGATAACATCAACAGTACATGAGGACATTTAAATAAAAATATCTATATTCTAAAATATAGGCATTTAAACGTATGTATATAAAATGTTTGTATTTCAATAACAGTAAAATCAAAGAAGTGGAAGGTGGACAAACCCTTCGTAGAGCTATTTTGTTGAGTGAAATACATTTATTGAATTAAAAATATATATAGATTTCTTTTAAAAAATACATTTTCTAAAAAGAGTTTTTCCCTTCTGTATTCAAATCATGCCACAGAAAAACTTGTTTTTACGTCAATAAAAACCACAAAATTTGATAAAGTACTAAAGGCCAGTTTCATTTTTCTTTTTAAACATATCATTAAAAACGTACGCGAATCGAAACTGTAATGAGAAATAGATTTATTAAATATTTCTAGTTATTTTGTTTCACTTGAAGTTGCTTTTGGGTATTTTTTTTTTTTTTTTATTCTTATAGAAAATGGGAAAAGATATAAATTTTTTGAAAGCTTCTCTGAAATACTAATAAGTTTTCACGATAATTTGTTTGATAATAAATATTTCATTTATATACTTATATCATTATTTATTTATCTTATATATTTATATCACTTCACTTATATGTGTGTGTGTGGGGGGGGGGGGGGTAATTTCAAGAAGCAAAAATTTTGGGAAAGATATAATTAAATTTAAAATTGATTTGTAAATAACTATAAAAGAATAGATAACTGTGATCGTACCTCTGCATGTGTAAGTTTTAGAGAAATTTTATTTGCATAATTTAATAGCCAAAAGTATTGAGCTATTTATATAAAAACCCAAAATAAATATCGTGTACATTCAAAAGGTTATGAGATAGAATAAACTGTTATTTAGTTCCTCATAAAAAAGAAGAAAAAAATCTAGACTATAAAGGAGACTCACAATTTTATTTTTATTCAATGAATGGTAATACAGTGTTCGTTAAGGGGACTTGGCACCTTTGACGATACCACTAAGTAAGTTCCATATAAAAGCTTACATTTCCATTTAATATTTATCAATTGAACTGCTACATTAGGTTTGTTTATTCAATAAAATATATATTCTGGCAACAATTCTTATGATTTTTGAAATATTTTTTACAAACCTGAAATTTTTAAATCGCGTTTTCTCATTTTGCATTTTCCATGAATTCGGTATCTTCAAAATGCTAAAACTTATACAGATATGTAAGAAAAGATTTATTACTTCCATTACCCTACTACAGTAGGTAATGGAAGTATTGTATTCGGTCTGAAAATTCGATATCGAGATTTCACCTGGTTAACACGTTTTAAGGTCCCCTGAGTCCAAAATGTGGTTTTTGGCAATTGGTCAGTGTGTGTGTGTGTGTGTGTGTGCGCGTGTGTGTATGTATGTATGTGGAAAACCTTCTGGCCATTATATCGCGGAAATTAATAAAGATAGAACTACGAAACTTTAGAATTGAAACAAGTCTGGTGTGTAGATGAATTTTCCAAATTTTGGTGAAAATTGAAAAACTGGAAGTGAGTCCGTAAGTCCGTATCTCAAACGTAAGTCCGTATCTCAAAAACGGCTCAAACGATTTTCTTCAAATTTGCTGTATAAACACTCAATTAGATGGTCTTTCAAATGATATAGTTGGTTAGTTCAGGAAAATTGATAGGCGTCCTGTATAAATAGATCAATTTCAGGTCTTGCAAGGGCGTTTCTTCAGGAATGGCTGTACGGATTTTTTTTTTTTTTTTTTTTTTTCAAACTCACCATATTAACTCACTTTTAAATATGCTTTTGTATGCAATTATTGTTTTCCTGTCAATAATTGAGTTTTGGTAGAAGTTGGTATCTCAAAAACTTCTCTAACGATTTTCTTGAAAATTGTTATATAAATCCATTTCTTTCTTATGTATCACGTAGTTATTAGAGGAAAATTAACAGCTAACCTGTTTAGGTAGGTCAGAAGTTTAGATAGATCTCAAAATTGGTGTTTCAAAAAATAACTCTAGCATTTTTTTTTCTTATTTTCTACCTCACTATATGTAAGCTTATAAAGTTTATCTTACCAGAAAAATGTTAGGTTTCTACTTCTTTAGGTCACTTTTACATCTTCTGATCACATTATCTCCCAAAAATGCATATAATATGTGTAATAGTGGGTAATGGAAGTCGTGTGGTTGTTTCACGCCAGATTTTTTTTTTTTTTTTTTTTTCCCTTTTAGATTTTAATAAAACCTACTAAAAGAATTAGGGATGGATTTTGGAATACCTTTTTTAAATATATATATATAACAAAAAACATTTTTTTTTTTTTTTTTTTTTTTTTTTTTCAAATTTTTACCTAGACATGCCCTTTTTATTTTATTTTATTTTATTTTTTTTCTTTGAAAACTAATTAATAAATTTCAAAATCCATCTTTATTTCTTTTAAATGAGTTCCATTAAATAACTCAAAAAAAATATTGTCTTTTTTTAAATATCCGTAGAAAATTTAGCATTTTCAAGATCATGGATTCAGGAAAAAATGCAAAGAAGTTTTAGCATTTTGAAGTTCATGAATTCATGAAAAAGTGCAAACTGAGAAAATACAATTATAATTTTTACAGTTTTCAAATCTGTAAAATATATATTAAAAACCATAAGGGTTAACGCTTTAATGTAGGTATATTTTATTAAAAAAAAAAAAAAAACTAATATAGTTCAATTTGTAAATAATTAATGAAAATATAAGCTTTTTCATGAAGCTTACATCAGTTGGGCCAACAAAGGTGCCAAATCCCCTTAATTGTAAATAAATATTGATAAAAAACCCTTATTATTTTTCTTACTTTTGAAAAGAACTGAAATTCAATTCATTCTTTCCCTACATCTTTTTTGAATTTACACGATATTTGTTGGGGATTTACATATAAGTAGCTCAATACTATTGGCTGTTATATAATGAAAATTAAAAATTTCGTTAAAACATGCGCATGCGTAGTTAAAAATTATTTTGTAAATATGCTCATACCTCGTTAGATATTTAATGCATTCGTATCCTGGCTGCAGTATGCTGTGTGTAATGTATAATAACAAGTTTTCTAAAAATGGCTTTTTTCTCTTTGATACCCTGAGTGTTATAATTTAAAAGAATGGTAAATTTTTTGTGCCATTTTTTTTTTTTTTTTTTTTTTAAGTAAGTGCTATATCTCTATGACTATTTGTGATATCTTCATAAAAAAAATTACAAATAATAAGAAGAAGCCTTTTAATCGCATTCTACAGCAGAACGCTTTTGAAGTATCAGTTTTTACAAGGGTGATCTCAAACATTCCCACTTTTCATTAATTACTTTCCGAACACTATAGTGAGGAAAGTATTGTAATCATGTCAAAAATCCGAATTCGAGATTTTGATGTTTCTATACGTTTCGAGGTCCCCTGAGTCCGTTTTCACTATTTTTACGATGATGTATGTATGTGTGTGTGTATGTATGTGTGTGTGTGTGTGTGTGTGTATGTATGTGTGTATGTATGTGTGTATGTCTGTGAGTGAACACGCTAGCGTCTAAACGCTTTGTTCGAATAAGCTGAAAGTTGGTACGTATATTGTAAGTCACCATAGTACGAACCCTATAGATTTTGGTGAATCTAGCACTTATAGTTTTTTTACTGGGACACAAAGAAAAATTCTTTATCATTATGGCCTATGGGAGCAAAATCTTAAAAGTGCGATAGCATCTAAACGCCTTATTCAATTGAGCAAAAATTTTATACCCATATTATAGGTCACAGATACTCAATCTGTATAGATTTTGGAGAATCTAGCACTTATAGTTTTTTTACAGGGACACAAAGAAAAATTCTTTATCATTAAGGCCAATGGGGCCAAATTTTTAAAAGTGTGATAGCGTCTAAACGCCTTATTAATCTGAGCAAAAAAATTGTACACATGTTATAGGTCGCATTTGCACCAACTGTATAGATTTTGGTGAATCTAGCACTACAGTTTTTTTACAGGGACACAAAGAAAAATTCTTTATCATTATGGCCTATGAGACCAAATTTTTAAAAGTGCGATAGCATCTAAACGCCTTATTCAATTGAGCTGAAAATTTGTATGAATATTATAAATCACTGTTGCACTAACTATAAGCATTTTGGTGAATCTGGCATCTATAGATTTTTACAGGGACAAAACGAAAAATTCTTTATCATTATGATCTAAGGGCTCAAAGTTCAGTAGCGTTAAATAAAACCTCGTGTGATATATGGAGAAAAAAACACTCTATTATGGTTTTCTCTCTTTTGTTTGTTTAGCAATTCCTCTTTCTTTATTTTATCTACAAAACTGTTAGTTACTCAATGTTCGGAAAGTCGAGTGGAGTCACTCCAGATTTTTTTTTACTAGCCCCCTTTTTTCTTTCGGGGCAAACTCTTCACTGAAATACATGAGCTATAATGTGTTCTGTATTTCAAGATGAATCGCCCAGTGATTTCTGAAATATTTGACAAAACGTCTGGGGATGTGTCAGATGGTCATAATAATTTGACCACTCAGTGTAGATTATAATATTGTTCATTTCAAATCAGTGGAAGTTTTTGATCGTAAGAAAGAAAATCTCAAATGTTATAATCCTTATTGACATCACGGGAAATAAAAGGGTTAAAGACAAAATTTAATTACAAAAATATTTTGTTGTGTTAAATGTGTGTAGTTGTCATTGCACTGTTAAAAATGAGCTAAATTGTCTCAAATAGCTCCGAAACAATATATACCTAAATTTGAAAACCCATGTACGTCTTTTTGAGTATATTGACACGTCAAACATGGGGATGTTGGGATTCTTATTTGTCAACCCCCATTTTTGAACATGCCAATATACTCAAAAATGAGTACATGGGTTTCGAAATTTAAGTATATATTGTTTCGGAGCTATTTTGAGACAATTTAGCTCATTTCTAAGAAACCATTTTTAACAACCATGTTTTCTCTTTCACGATTTTTTTTTTCTTTTTCGTTACTTTATTGAAACTTTATTTCATGCTGGTTTACTTTTATATTTATTTATTTATCGGAAAAGAAGAGTTGATCGAGAGCAACGTTTGAACAAAGAATTATTCATTTGCTTTGTAGCATGATAAATTACATATGCATAGATATTTTCTTTTTAGAAGATTTATAAATATATGATAAAGGGAAAATAACATCGAATAATTTCTTTTTTAAAAGTTTTTCCTTAAATATTCTAAAGTTAAGAAAAATCTTGCTCATAAATTTCGTACAACCATTATTCAGATAACTTTCTGGTGAGTGAAAGCATCCAATACAGTAATAAAATTATATACAAAATTTCAGCATTACATTATGATTTATAGGAAAAAACAGAGAAAAAAAACTGGCTTAAACCACTTTTTAATTTTTCGACAGGAGTTCTCCATCGATAAAAGTGATAGAATCAGATCGGGTTTCAAGAATCATGTATACAAATTGATAAATAGAACAATAATATTGTAAATAAATAAACTCCTTTATATTTTAACTTGCGACTAATCAGCCAACAATTATGTTTAAACATATATCTAAGATTTTTTTTTTTTTTTTAAACATGATGAAATTGTGTACATAAACTTAATAGGATATGAGGCATTTTTATTCATCTGAAGTATTTTTATATGGGAGTCGTCGCTCATACAAATATTTTAATTTTTATAATTCTCTAAATTAAATCCTCTGAAATATTTGATCGATTTCATAAAAATGTATCGTTTTTACGCATCTCTGTAATGTCATTTATGTTTGAGAAATTAAAGCTCAAATAAGAGTCTTTCGAAAGTTGCGTATAACGGATTTTAATGATTTATAAGAAAAGTTAAAATATATTTTTAACAACCGAATTGAATTTGTCTGTAAATATTTGAAGATTCTATCCAAATTGCCGAACGAAGCTAATATATATATATATATATATATTTCAAAGCTGTTTTTTTTTTTTTTTTTTTTTTTTTTTAGTACGATAGGACTATTGCTTTCAATCAGATATTTCATGTCGCCATCATCTGTTGTGTTTTACCTTGGACGATTTTCCATTTGGCAACCGTTAAAAAATATGTATTACATTAAAATTGAAATAAACCAGCAATAGAACTTTTAAGAAATGAATACATTAACAGTTTCTAAGGAATGCAACTTCACATTTTAAAGTAAGAAAAACAGTTATTTATTTTATTTTATTCATTTATTTACATATTTATTACATTTTTTGTATATTTAGACCAATTAAAAATCTTTTTTCATTTTAAAGTTAAAAAATATATTTATAGCATCAAGCTAAAAAATATATTTAAAATAAAAATGAGAAAAATTGTGTGAAAGAAATGGAACAGCTTCAGCATAATACCCCTTTGCCGAAATTTGAAATTTGGCAGGGAAGTAGACCTGACGATTCTCGCCAAGGACATTATTTACACAATTGCAATAGCCATTTAGCCATTTTAATTCATAGCCAAAACGGCAACAAATAATTTAAAAATCGCTATACCAAATCTGTATTATTATTATTTTTTTTATAAATATAATAGCCGTTGCTAAGGGGCAAAACACAGTCACTGCATGCCTTTATATGGAAGAATCTAATTAAAAAAAAAAAAAAAGTCCTGTCGTACTAAACTGAATTCAGTTTTGTACAGAATTGTGAGTGTATTTTGGTTTCCAAACAAATCGAGCCCGTTTTATTCTTTCTTTCTTTTTCTTTTCTTTTTTTTAAATAACTTCTTTAAAGAGTTCCTTAGGAAAATAAGTGGCTGCTTATTGCAGTTTTCCGGAGATTAGTATTCAAGAGCTTCTCCGAAGAATTGTTATATATTCAACGATTATAAAACTAAAACAACCCTCTGTTCATATGTATAAATCTTTTTTTTTTTTTTTTTTTTTTTTTTTTTCTTGTCATATTTGATCAATTACCTTCAACCCTTTATATCCTCATTAGATCCCTATAGAAAAATATCAATCTTAAAATAAAAATACAAATTAATAATAATAATAATAATAATAATAATAATAATAATAATATTTTATTTATTTTATTTATTTTATTTTATTTTATCTTTCAATTAGATCTCTGTAGAAAAATATCAATCTTAAAATAAAAATTAATAATAATAATAATAATAATATTTTATTTATTTTATTTTATTTTATCTTTCATTTTTTTCTTTTTGGTGCAAGATTAACAAAGCGTTTTTTCTTCTACTTCTATTTTTGAAAATGCGTCTTAGATAAAAGAGTCTTTAAATTTAACTACTAATCACCCATAATCAGTTCACAGACAAAACTAACTTCAAGTAAGACTGGTGCAGTTTTAGTTTTAAATGTATGAGAATAACAACAGGATTCAAAACAATGAAATTCACACTAAGAAGGCAATTGACTGTAGTTTCGATTATGCAAGCGACTTCAGATATTTATAGAATACAAAGACAAAATTTGCATCACATATTGCTTGCGACATTCTAGATTCAAGTAGTAGAAATAAATTTAAGAGTATTTAAACATTTTTTCGTTTATTATTTCGCCTTACATACTTATTATCAGGGAGTGTTCTTTTAATGCCGTAGATGAGCGCAACATCACCTTTTATTACTTTCTCTTACCCATAGGGTCGAGAAAGTATTGTTTTAGGGTCAAAATTTCAAACGTGAGTTTTTGTTACATTTACATGTTCTGAGGTCCCCTGATTACGTAAATCATGTTTTTAGCGAATGGTCTGTGTGTCTGTCTGTCTGCCTGTCTGTGTGTCTGCTATCAGCATATATCAAGAACAAATTGTAGTAGAAATTCCAAACTCGGTATTCTAAATGTGTACCATATGGGGATGCTACACTAAGCTTTTCGCTGAGATGAAGGAAATGGTTCGTGTACAGGGACACTCAAAATTATTCAAATACATTACGTCTATGGGGGAAATTACAGGTAAGTAGTGTTTAACATCTACAGACTGCACTAAACCAAATGAACGAATATATATTTTTTGTAATAGAGATAGTTAACTGGGAAAAAAATTTTGTGTATGTAGGAGCGTCGCCTCCCTCTATGGGGGGGGGGGGGGGGTCTCCCCTCGAGGGGAGTAAATTTTCATGATGGGCATCTTTCAAAAGAGCTCGCCAATACCTTTAAAACGAATGATTGAACCATCGATCTGCAATAATTTAAAATAAAATTATCGATTTTTTTCCTTTTTAACAATTTTTTTTTTATTTTTTTTAATGTAATGTCGAGAATAAATTCAACTTTTTTTTTGTTGTTGTTGTTTATATTTAGTGTTATACTATTTCTCTAATATGGAAATCGTCTGCATTATCATAAAATATAATTTATTTAAATAATAATTTTAATAAATTATTTTTTAAAAACAGAATTATTTTTTAATAACCGAATTAAATTCTATATAAATGTAGGTGCATTAATGAAACGGGGTGTTGAGGGGGGCGGTAGCCCCCCTCACACACAACTAATTATCATATAAAACTCTTCCGAAGCCTAATTTGAATTGTTTAACATATGTTTACTTAACAGTACTCGTTATCTTACCTCTTAATCTCCAACCTGTATTTATAGTATTAAATTTCAGGGTAAGAGAAACTCGTGTGAGTAACACACCAGATTATTTTTTTTTAATTTTAGCTCTGAACGTGATGTAAATACCGTAAAACCTCTCTAAAAAGTCAGCTACTCAAAGACCATTTTTCACTAGTGCTAGATTTTCCCAATCAAGAATTTTCTTATAAAACTTAATTTACCTCCGTCAAGGACCATGTTGTTTACCTCTCATAGGGGTCATATTTTGCGAGAGCATATAATTTTATTTCATTCTATTTTTTGACTTGTACTGGCTGTTATTCACTATATATATGAAATTAATCTTCATTATGTATCGAGGGGAAAAAATAAGTTATATGACTTCATATTTCAGAATACATACTTACAGATAAAATTCAAGTTTGGGTAAGAGGGTTTTGGGTTATGTCATTATTTAGCTTATAAAGACCGCTTTCTAGCTCAGAAATGAGAAAATGTTTCCCGATTTAGTCTTAATATACAGCTTGTGTAATGGATGACATTTTTCTTTTATATATTTATCCCCACATGAAGTTTAACGTATTTGTGAAGAAAGTTAATTTTCTGTGATCAGCAAATACGAAAATTAGTGAATTTTAGGGAGTACGATTTGACGAAACAGGCTCGGTTTTTCAGCTAAACTTTAATGAAAGGCAAATTTTTCCTGTATTGCTGTCAGCAAATTTTGATATATTTGATATTATAACTTGTTAATGAAACAAAACGTAGGAAAATAACCTTAAAAAACTGAATAGAAAATTGCGGAAAATACTTCATACAAATTCACATTATTTTGTGGTAGATGGAATAGTACGTAAGTATAAATTTAAATTATAATAATGATAGAAGCAGAGAAGATACTGTGAAGTAAAGTACATAGAAATAATACTATAGTTTTAAAAAATTAAATAACACGCTTTTATAGAAATGTGAACTAAAAAGCACAAAATATCTATCTTAGTATTAAAATGCAGGGTAAGAGAAAATCGTGTGAGTGACACACCGTAATATTTACATACATTTAAATCTTAAATTAAAATAATTTAGCATTAAACAAAAACCATTTTTATAAAATTTCCCCTGACTGGGCAGGCTCGTAGCGCGGAGCTTTATCTCACAGCCACAGCGCTCAGGTAGGGAAAGTCTTTTGTTCGAATATAGATTTTTTGTTTGCTTCCAGAGCGGTTACAAACATACAAACATATATACAGGTGAAGCTAATAAAAGCGTGTTAATAAAAGAAAGCTGAAAAAATGTTTGAGTTTGGTTTATCTTTCTAACGCCATTTCTTGCCTACTAGAGCTAATTAGACTAGAATTTATGGCATAAAAATGGATTCTGAACACTAAGAACAGCCACGCCTGAATTGGGACTCGAACCCGAAAGCTAGCAATGAAAATTAGGGAAAAGAAACCGAATAGAAAGATCTGACAGGCCGCTTTTTTTATTTCGATTTATGTTGAAAATCCATTTTCATCAATTAAACTTACTTTAATTTTCAGTTTCTTCAAATTTCAATATTTTTTGTTCTTTCAAATATGCTCATAATTACAAATCTTGCAGGTAATCCGAATTACTAAATAAACTATGAAATGCATAGGGATGTAAATAAAATTCCATGGAAGAAAGAAAGAAAGCACGTGAGTATTTTCCCACGCACAAAATTTCAAGTGAAATCTATTTATAAAAATTGATTCAAGAGATAAACAGCTTGCTTTTCATCATTTTGAAACGTCAAAGATGCAAATATTATCAATATTTATACAGAGCAAGCATCTAAAGATGACAGAAAATGTCTTTTATACGTACGTCTTCATTTATCTTGACTTCCGAAATTTAATAATGTTTCATTTTTCTGAGAAATTAATCTGCTCTTAAGTGAGTATTGGCATGCAGATTAGAGTCCTGTATAGAGTTGGGTTCGGGTCGGATTTAGTTTTCCACGAGTCGGATTGACTTAACATCTTTTAAAAATATTTTACCTGCTGTTCGTATTTGTTTGATAAAATTATAATTCGATAACTGATACAAGCATACTTTATATACTCACAATTAAATATGTATACCCAAGTTCTTACAGTAAAGTAAACACCCATATGGACAAAAAAAAAAAAAAAAAGATATATATATATATATATATATAAATATATATTATTGTTTTGTTTTATTTGTAACTAAAAATACTAAATATAATGCGCATTTTTGTACACTTCAAGGACATAACACATATAAATAGTTAAAAATTATTGTTAATCCCTTTTTCAGTTTTTTACTTTCTCTTACCCATAGGGTCGAGAAAGTATTGTTTTAGGGTCAAATTTTCGAACGTGACTTTTTGTTATATTTACATGTTCTGAGGTCCCCTGAATACGAAAATCATGTTTTTAGCGAATGGTCTGTGTGTCTGTCTGTGTGTGTGTTATCAGCATATCTCAAGAACAAATAGTAGCAGAAATTCCAAACTCGGTATGCTACATGTGCATCATACAGGGATGCTACACTAAGCTTTTCGTTGAGATGAAGCAAATGGTTCGTGTACAGGGACACTCAAAAGTATTCAAATACATTACGTCTATGGGGGAAATTGCAGGTAAGTAGAGTAACATATACAGACTGCACTAAACAAAATTAAACTAATATATATTTTTTGTAATAGAGATAGTCAACTGGGAAAAAAATTTTGTGTATGCAGGAGGAGCCTCGCCTCTCCCACTGGGGGGGAAGTCCCCCTCGGGGGGAGTAAATTTTCATGATGGGTATCTTTCAAAAGAGCTCGCCAATACCTTTAAAACGAATGGTTGAACCATCGATCTGCGATAATTTAAAATAGATTTATCGATTTATTTATTTATTTATTTTTTATTTTTTTATTTTTATTATTATTCTTTTTTAACATTTTTTTTTTTTTTTTTTTTTTTTTTAATGTAATATTGAGAATAAATTCAACTTTTCTTTTTGGATATTTAGTGTTATACTACTTCTCTAATATGGAAACCGTCTGCATTATTATGGAAGATAATTTTTTTTTAAATATTAATTTTAATAAATTATTTTTACTGAGTGAATTTGTATAGGAAAATATAGAAGAAAGTCGTGTGGTGGCCACAACACACTAGTTATTTGTTGTTAGTGGATGTGCTTTACTAATAATATTTTACCATTTCCAGGAAAGCTGTTAGGGAATTGAAATAAAATCCTCATAGAGATATGGTAAATAATGTATGTTTTAAGCTAAATATTCATCGCTTGTTTTTTTTGTATATTTACATGTTTTGAGGCTTCCTGATTACCATAGTCAAATTTTTTTAACGTTTGATCTTTGTCTGTGTCTCTTAGTGTAACTTAAAAACGAATAATTTTAGGAGATCCAAATGTTGCATTTTGAAGTTAATATAAGTTTGTGGCTGGAAAAGTTTGATCAAGATTGGCAGGGGCGTAGCTTGAGGGGGGGGAGGGGGGGGAGTCTCCCCCCCCAATGTTTTAAAAAATAGGGCGGCATATTGAAATTTCTGGGGGCGCTGTTTTGCGACTTAAAGTTCATTTGAAAGTGGATCATAATTTTGTTAATTATCGTTATTTAACAAAAACACTTAAGAGTTTTATGTATCACAAGCTGACCAACTGGTTCACTGACCAGCAAAAAAATTGTGTCTGACTGTAGCAAATTCCCGTTTGGTGCCGCCTGTGGCGCCCTCTAAACTAGTTAGACGCCTAAAACAGCCTGTTTTCCTATCGTGCAAACGATTGTATTCATGACGCTTAAAAAAATCTGATCATAACGAATTCCTGTTTGGGGGCGAATATGGCATGAGTTCCCGTTTTGTTCACTTACAATAGCCTGTTCGCTTACCGTACAAAAGACAGTTGAAAATTCTAATCGTATTCGGGACCCTTTAAGAGTAGCAAGCTCCAGCTGAACGACGCCCTTCCCTGTTCAGGCACCTTCAAAGGCATAATGAGGTTTCTGGGGCGCTGTTTTGCGCCTTGAAGTTCATTTGAAAGTGGATCATAATTTTGTTGATTATCGTTAGTTACCAAAAACATTTAAGTTTTTTATGCATCAGAAGCTTCCTTCGGCAACCAACTGGTTCACCGACCAGCAAAAAAAGTTCGCATTAAAATGTCTGACTGTAGCAAACTCCCGTTAGGTGGCGCCCTCTTAACTAATTAGACACCTAAAACAGCCTTTATAAACGTGTATAACAACCAATTTTCCTACTGTGCAAACTATCCTTGAAAATTCTCTTCGTTATCACGACCCTTAAAAAAATCTGATTATAACAACTTCCTGTTTGGGGGCGCCTATGGCATGATTTCCCATTTCAAACACTTACAATAGTCTGTTCGCTTACCATGCAAAAGACTGTTGTAAACTTTGATCGTATTCAGGACACTTTAAGAATAACTTTGCAGCAAACTCCAGCTGAGCGGCGCCCTTCCCTGTTCAGGCACCTACAACAGCATGTTCGCTTACCATGCAACGACCCTTGAAAATTCTGACCTTAGCAAATTCACGCTCTGTGGCGCCCTTCTCCCATTTCAGATACTTACAACTGACTCGTAAGTATGCACAATCGCTTTCTCACCTCCAAAGACTTAAAATTACGTTTTTTCAAGACCTTAGCTCGAAAAAAAAAAAGCAGTTTATTGTACGTTATGGCTATTGTATAAAAACGAAATTAGATAAGGTTTGATTTGGTTATAACGATTTCTCACTAACAATTTTTGATTCTAAGTGATCCTTTAAGCAAATTTTTTATTTTAGTTTCATCGCTTATGGGTTTTGAAATATTTATAAGTCTATAGAATTCAACTAGTGTTTCGTGACATAAAATAGCGCAAGGAAGCTGATTTAACGTCGCATTAATAGGCACATATTGGGCAATTGGCGACGGTTTGGGATTAACGCCCCCAGTGGCGATCCGAAGACAAGCCATCACAATTTTTATCTTCTGCGGAAGAGGGTTCCCCCGCTTCAGTATCTTCCAGAGGTATTATTTGCACGGAGCATGAAGGATATTGCAGCTACGACAGAGTTTATGTGCACCAGAGACTGACTTTCATGATAATCTTCAATTGGCTCGATTATTGAATCCACAATCTTTCTGTCAAGCAGGTAGACGTGAGGTGCCGGGTACGATCCCAGATCGCGCTTGTCGGCCTAGTCGTTTGGAATTTTCCGTGGTTTTCTCCGAAACTTGCGTAAATACGGGCTAGGATCCCATAGAAAAACCTCCACAGAAGGCATTCCCCCCTCAGGTCTAGGACCCTAGAACAGTCACTCGGAATTTTTCCCAAACACCGACACCAACACCTAAGTAAGATATAAATTTCTGTATAAAAAAGATTTAATTTTGGACAATGGAACTCTTTTTAGTTTGTTCTTCCACATAAAGGCATGCGGTAATTCTGCCGCGTTCCTTAGCAATGGCTACTACATTTCTTAAAATATTTTTCACACAATATGGGAAAAAAGAAAAACGTTTTTTAATTGGATTAAATATGTAAAATAATAATAATAAATAAATTACTGATTTTCTTTTTCCTTAAGAGTGAACAATACCTAATTTCATAATAAGAAAACACAACAGACCTGGCGTTTAAAAGCAATAATTACAAAACTTTGAAAAAACACCATAAAATTCAATAAACTTGCAATAATTGTTTCGGTTCGAAAGAACACACGATCCTTCGTCAGGCGAAAAAAGTAGGCACAAGTGCTGCAGTGAAAGCAGAAACACACAAAATCATTTTAAGTGAGCAGCAAAAATATATACAGATGAATGTAAACATAAATACTGGTGTGAGGAGAATAGTGCTGACTCTAAAATAAAAGGGCCGCCTGGGGGAATTCAATAAAAAGGGGCATTATTTGCATAATTTGCGGTGTTCTATGTTATGATTTTTGTACGTAACAAAAGTAAATTACTAATTTTCCTTGTATATATATATATAGGCTGTATGCATTTGTTATTCCAGGAATGCTGAAGAACTACTGCTAAGAAAGTTTAAAAGTCAGGGGGGTGGGGGAATGTAAAGGCCTCTAAGCATTTAAAATGTTAGAAAAGGCTACTTTATACCAAAATGTTTTTTAAAAGGGCCGCCAGGTGCTAAAATATGTTGAAAAAAGGCCACAGGGTGCTAAACACTGTTTAAAAGGGCACCATGCCAAATTAGCCTAGTGTCAGCCCTACATAATTATGAAATAAAAGAAGAAAACAAATAAATACCTAAGTAAATTAGATTAAAAAAGGGAACAAATTCTAAAAATTTCAAAATTAAATTAAAATTGAACTAATGTGAGTAATTTCATAGCATCAGACAAGAATGAAGTGGAACAAATATCATTAAGAAGATTTTCCGAATTTTTGAATATGTAAAAATCTTCATGGATATTCAAATGGGAAGAGAAGACAGGAGATGAAATTATGTTAGTTTTAGAAAAATCAAAACGATGACTATGAGCCCAGCAGTGGGAAGCAATAGATTTAGAGATCTCTTCATTACGAACATTTCGATGATGATCATTTATTCTATATTTCAAACACCTTCTTGTTTGATCAATATAAACTAAATTGCACAACGAACATAACACTAAATAAATGCCAGAACAGTTTTCAGTAGGAATGGGATCTTTAAGAGAAGATAATTTAATTTTGTTGACGGGTTTCTAAATGACTTTAAAACCAAACGGAGAGAGAATTTTAGAAGTTTTAAAAGAAAGTGATAAATAAAAAGGTAAAACAACTGGAATGAGACTGTGATCGTTCAATTTGGTATCAGAACGTTTAGATTCTTGAATTTATATAAAGCTTTATTAATAATAGAGTGATTATAGCCTCGAGAAAGAGCAAGAGATTTTAAGTAATTAATTTCTTTCGAAAGACTAGACAGATCAGAACAAATGTGTAAGGCTTATGTTTTTCTTACTCATTTTCCAAAAATTGATAAATTTTTAACATTTCATTTTGCGGTAAAAAAAAAAAAAAGAAAGAAAGAAAGAGAAAAATGCACATATTGAAAATTCAGATTTTTGAACTTAGAATTACATTAAAAATAAATAAACGATTGCAAATTTTCTAAATGTGAAAACAGAATTTAAATATACATTATGTAATGAGTAATCATGAAATCAAACTTTCCTATAGAGTAACATGGGCCACGGCTGTCGGTGATTATCCACTTAAGGTTAGGTATTATCCACTCTAAAAACAAAGTTGCTTTCCTTAGGAACAGTTACTACTTTCATTTCTTAAAATTTATTTTGAAAGTTTTATGTTTTACCTGAATTATAATGTAATATCTTTAAACTTGTTGGAAAAGGGGGAAAAATCCTTTTCAGTTGTTCTACTTTATCTCAAACCTAAAATAATACTCTAGTACTCCTAATACCAGAGTATTAGGACAACCTAATACTCTGGTTGTCCTAAGAAAGATACTTTTGTTTAGTCTCATCGAGAATATATATAAATGTATTTATTTCTGCAAAGCACATTAACCATATCTTTCGAACGATACTACTTGTATGCCCTTCCTTTTATTGAATAGGCTAAAAATGTAAGAGGAATTTCATGTCTGCGTATTAATATATAGATTCGCTGAAAAAATTTAGAATGATCCAAAGAATTACTAAACTAAATACATGAAAAAACCTTTACTGACTTCGTTGCTTGCCGTTAAACTTTTCCACCGGGTTCCCGGTGGAAAAGTTTAACGGCAAGCAACGAAGTCAGTAAAGGTTTTTTCATGTATTTAGTTTAGTAATTCAACACTTCGTTTTTAATTAATATAGTTTAAATGCTCCAAAGAAGTATAAAAAAAAAAAAAATACTAAATGGAGGAAAAAAAAACAGGCTATTTTTTTTATTTTTTTCTTGGCAGATTTTAGGAATAATGCTCCAAGGGAGAGGGGGGGAGTACGTATTAACCGACGAGAGGGGCACAGGCCCTCTCGTCGGTTCGCAACACTCTTGAAAGTATGTGGGTGGCATTTTCAGATGAGGAATACGAAAGGGCGCCAAACGTCGGGTCTCCCCCCCCCCCCCAATCAAATTTTCACGCTACGCCCCTGAAGATTGGTAAGTGTCAATGAATGTTGCGTGTGAAAATTGTCTGTATAATTTTAAGTAAACTTTTAATTTTAATAACAGAATTAAATTCTATATAAATATAGGTGCATAAATGAAACGGGGGGTTGAGGAGGGCGGTAGCCACCCTCACACAGAACTAATTATCATATAAATCTCTTCTGAAGACTAATTTGAATTGTTTAACACAGGTTTACATAACAGTACTCGTTATCTTACCTTTTAATCTCCAACCTGTGTTTATAGTATTAAATTTCAGGGTAAGAGAAAGTTGTGTGAGTGACACACCAGATTATTTAATTTGCTTATTAGTAATAAAATATTTAATTCTTTTAAAAATGATTTGCCAATGGTGTGACAATGAAAATATAATTCATTTTATAGTTTTAAAAAATTTTACATGAGTTTTAGATGAATTATTAATTTTTATTTAGTTTTCGGGTTTCAGGTTGGTTCGGGTCGGCTGCGGGTACAGATCATCAAAATTCATCACTGCGGGTCCGGGTCGGTTTTCGGATCGATGAAAAAAAAATTGTGGGGTTTGGGTCGGATTTAGAGTAGATTTAAATTTCATCTTCTGCACTGTTAAAAATTTCTGTAAATTTCATGTAAATATTTATCCAGAGTCTCTGTAAATTTACAGTAATTCTTAGGTAAAAGTGAATAATCGAGATTCTCAATCTTTATTCTGTATTTTTACCCAATTTTATTATTTAATTTTTTTAATTAAAATTAAAAATGACTGTTTCTACTTTAGGAAAAGCATTCTAAGTCCGAAATATATTCTCACCAATAATTAATTAAATTAATATTAGTTATTAAAATGAATATATAAAATTTGTTTTTTAACATCTCTGTTTACTTTTCTCTGTAATTTTACGTAAGATAATAGATTACACAGAGTTTTCTGTTGAAATTTTTAACAGTGTGGATTCGAATCCCGACCCGTGCAGGATTCTAATCCAGATTAATGGTTCTGAAAACCTAAAATTTTCAATGTTTCATTTAAAAAAATCTAAAATGAAACCACTCAACTTACCGAATATTTTGTAATGAACAGTGGTTTAAATAAATTTAAATAGGATATACCGTTAAATAATAATTAAAAATAATATATATATATATAAATGGATTTAACCCGTTAGTAGTTGCTAGTTGGTCGATTCGCCGCCTATCACTTCAGTGTAGCCAGATTTTTTTATTCAATAGCCACCAAAAATTTTTAGAAGTGGCATTTGATATACATAAAAGGTGAATCGACTCGAATAATCGTAGATTATGTATATCAAATGCCACTTCTAAAAATTTTTGGTGGCTATTGAATAAAAAAGTCTGGCAACACTGAAGGAATGGACGGCGAATCGACCAACTAGCGACTACTAACTTTTTATCAAGTTGCGCGTCATTTAAAAGATCGTAATGTAGCCAAGTTCTTTTGTGTGTCTCTGTAAAAAAAACTATAAATTGCAAGGTCTCAATATCAAACATTTATCTGAAATTTATGTTTTAAACAATTTAACCATTCTAAATCGAACTTTAAATAGTTTGAGTCCAAAGACTGCAGCGTATAAAAGTTATACTTTTTATCCCAGTAATGTTTAATTTTTTATGAAATATTAGTCTGCTATTAACAGAGAATCAGCATCCAAATTGAGGATTCTGGAAATAGTATGTAGACTTTTTCTAAGTATTGTTTTACAAAATAATAATAACTAAATATTACAAGAATTTGTGGCTATTAAACAAATGAATAATTTATTAAATTATTCTAGACAAACTATAAAACTAGAAAATAATTAATTGTTAATTGGGAAAATCAGCATTCAAATAAATGGTGCTTAAAAATGTATGCGAACATTTTCAAAAATTCTATTTTACAAAAAGAAATAATCTGGTGTGTCACTCATACGACTTTCTCTTACCCTGAAGTTTAATTCTATAAATACAGGTGGAGATTAAGAGGTAAGATAACGAGTACTGTTATGTAAACCTATGTTAAACAATTCAAATTAGGCTTCGGAAGAGTTTTATATGATAATTAGTTCTGTGTGAGGGGGGCTACCGCTCTCCTCAACCCTCCGCTTCATCAATGCACCTACATTTATATATAATTTAATTCTGCTATTAAAATTAAAAGTTTACTTAAAATTATACAGACAATAACACGCAACATTCATTGAAACTTATCAATCTTGATTAACTTTAAAATACAACATTTGGATCTCCTAAAATTATTTGTTTTTAAGTTACTCTAAGTGACACAAAGATCAAACGTTAAAAAACTTTACTACGGTAATCAGGAAGCCTCAAAACATGTAAATATACAAAAAAAGCGATGAATATTTAGCTTAAAACATACATTATTTACCATATCTCTATAAGGAATTTATTTCAATTTCCAAACAGCTTTCCTGGAAATGGGAAAATATTATTAGCAAAGCACATTCACTAACAACAAATAACTAGTGTGTTGGGGCCACCACATGACTTTCTTCTATATTTTCCTATACAAATTCACTCAGTAAAAATAATTTATTAAAATTATTATTTAAAAAAATTATCTTCCATGATAATGCAGACGATTTTCATATTAGAGAAGTAGTATAACACTAAATATGCAAAAAATGTTAATTTATTCTCAATATTACATTAAAAAAAATTAAACTTTATTTTAAATTATCGCAGATCGATGGTTCGTTTAAAGGTATTGGCGAGCTCTTTTGAAAGATACCCATCATGAAAATTTACTCCCCTCCAGAGGGAACTTCCCCCCCCCCCAGGGGGGAGGCATACGCACAATTTTTTTCCCATTGGACTATCTCTATTACAAAAAATATATATTCGTTTCATTTGGTTTTGTGCAGTCTATAGATGTTAAACTCTACTTCCCTGCAATTTCTCCCATAGACGTAATGTATTTGAATAATTTTTTGAGTGTCCCTGTACACAAACCATTTGCTTCTTATCAACGAAAAGCTTAGTGTAGCATCCGTATATGATACACATTTAGCATACCGAGTTTGGAATTTCTGCTACTATTTGTTCTTGAGATATGCTGATAACGCACACACAGACAGACACACAGACCATTCGCTAAAAACATGATTTTCGTATTCAGGTGACTTCAGAACATGTAAATATAACAAAAACTGACTTTCGAAAATCTGACCCTAAAACAATACTTTCTCGACCCTGTGAGTAAGAGAAAGTAAAAAGGGAGCAATTTTTTATTACTGTTAAAACATCACAGTAAAATATTAAATTACTGTATAAATTAAAAAAGTATTTTTAAAAAAATGTTCATTTTAAAATAATAGTTAATTGATAAAAAACATTTTAATAACACGCTTCTGCTGCAAAATACATAAGGAATTGGAAATTAATTTTCTCTTCTAATTTTAATATAATCGATTTAAAAAGAGTAAGCGGCACATTAAAAAAAAATCACGTGTGTTATATTCTGTTATGATTCACGTGTGTTAGATTCATGTATGTTAGATTAGATTCCGTTATTCTTAATAATCTGGTACCGTTTATTAGAGTTGAGCTTAGATATAAAGCTCAACTCTAATAAACAGTAACTGATCAGGAAAAATTAGGATCCGGAACAAATAAAAATTAGTGGTTCTCAGCGAAACATATACACCCAAATTATTATTTATAATAATGGTTATGTCATGTATCAAGTTTGGTTCACTTATACGTTATAGAAGCTAATAAATAGCCTTTCCACGAACAGGTAAAATATTACAGTATAGTAGCGACACTTTATCGGTACATCCAAAACCTCGAACTGAACCAGCATATTTTTCAGAAAGTTATCTTATATACCAAATTTGGCGCACTTATTCACCGTGAAAGCTGAGAAACCGTGAAAGCCTTTTCATTAAGCGGGAAAATTGCTACATAGCAACACTAACTGTCGGACGAATGCACCAGAATTGAAACAGCAGGATTTCTTATAATGGTCCCCCACATATGAAGTTCTCTGCACCTGTTTATATTATAAGCTCAGTTATAACTTTCCCATAAATAATAAAAATCGCAGTATAGCAGCGCCACCTTCTGGGTGATGTATTCTAAAATCTATCAGCAGCAATTTATATCGAAGTCCATTCAAATGTAAAATTTTGTGGACTTTGGTCTATTATTTTGTGTGATACGCGCCCACAAAATTTTGATAACATACACGCAATTACTCGCACAGACTGCAGATAGACAATTTGACATACGTTTTCTAAAAATGTCCGAGACCACTGGAAACATTTAAATCAGTCAAAAATTTTCACGGATCCAATACTTTAAAGGAAAACATTTAAAGGACTTTTCCTTATGTTTTTTTCCATTTATGGACTTTTTTATAGACTTTTCCATTATGATTTATCAATCGTGGCAACGATCATCAACATCGGATGAGGAAAAAAATCTTAAATTAGTCAACCAAATCAATGGACACAAATTTACTGAGCCAAATTCAATAAAAAATATAATGTAAACATCACCATAATGTGCTAATCAAGCATGACATTGAAAGCATCCCATACACACAATTTTTCATTTTATCTTTTTATTCGTTTATTCGTTTTATAGATCGTGTTTTTCTTCTCTTCTTTGAATAAGTAAATCTTGTATGAATGTGAAAGGAAGAATTGAATAAAACTTGCCAGTAAGAATTAGCTTTGCAATCTGGCATTTATTTTTATTTAAGTTAGTTAAATGCAAAATAAATGCACTTAGGAGAATTTATTTTTTATTTTTCTGATTTCAAGTTGCAATAATACTTTTCTGCTTGGCTAGAAAAATTTATACGAGAGCATCTTATATTTTAATTTAAACTAATTAAAAGTGGCAGGCTTTTAGAAGAATTATGAGATGTTCATAACAACTTTTGCTTTAGGACTTTTCTGGAGTACATTTGTATTTTTAAGTAAATTTACAAAAATGGTAAGTAAAGAGCTTTGTCATAAATAAATTATATTTATGATATTTATTTTAAAGAAATATATAATGTAATTATGTCGATAAATATACGGTAAGTAAAAGATAAAATTAAGAAAATGAAAATACCAAACAGTAGCATAGAATTGATTTTCTTTCTTTCTTTCTTTCTTTTTTTTTTTTTTTTTTTTTTTTTCAGTGTATAATGAACTAGAAATATGCGTTTCACATAATTTATGCCGCATTTTCAAGTTTTAGAAAATCAATTATATATACTCTTTAACTACATTTCTTGCGACCATGGAAGCCTCTGCGCAAGTGCGGATTCAACGAGCCCACTAGTAAAATAGGGGAGACAAGCTTTTCATTGAGAGAAAATAAGCGATAATGGAATACCGAATGACTGGATGATTACTAAATTCAAACCTGTTGGTCAACTTGGAAATCCTCCAAGATTTTCTACTCGTCCTCACTGCTAGGCGTAGAAAACGTGGTTACACTATACTAGCTAGTTAAAGTTTGGAGACGATATGTTTATCTGTCCTAACTTTTTCTGTAACAAAATTTCTTAATGAGGTAAATTAGTCATTTTTACTGCTTTTGAAATTCCACAAAATGCAACAAGTTAAATGAATATTGAGGCGTACGTATGAATAAAACTTAATTTGGAAATTGCAAAAATACGTAAGGGGACTTGGCACCTTACCTGGTACCACAGAAGGTTCCGTATGAAAGCTTATACAGTAACCACCGCTTAATAAATTCACTGATTAATAAAATCAGCCTCTTAATCTGATCAAATTGCCAAGACCGGAATCAAACCAATATAAACTAATTTCAAAACCGCCGCTTAATAAAATCAGCATCGCCGGTTAATATATTCAACTCTCGCTCATCAGCAGCAAAAATGTCATTTATGCACACTAAACAAATTCTTATTTACGCTGTGATTCTTTTATTTTTGAAATAAAATAGGAAGTAAAATACAGTAATTTCTTCGTTATCACTCTTTGTCGAAAATTTTACATTTCCAACAGTAAATTTTACATCTACAGCAATTAAACACGTCCCATTACTTGTCTTAGCAATAATTTCAAGGAATATATTCTTCAAAGCGCAGTAATAAGTTAAAAAATTTGATTGGATTCGTAAGCGATTTTTTTTTTTTTTTTTAATATTTAATGTTTAATTAAAAGACAATTTTTAGTTCTTATTCTGAAATTACTAACAAGGAAACTTTCAAAAGGTGTCGTCTTCAAAAAATACTGAAAAAAAAAATATATGTGATTCTACTCTTCATAGAACACCAGAAAGTGAAAAAATTATCGGCTTAAATGAATTACAGCGACCACAAAAAATTATCAGTATTAAGCATTTTTGGCGATTTAGCGCTTTTAGGCGATAAGTTTGCCAGCACCGAGATTGCCGTGTACAGTCGGTAACAAAAATGTCCGAACACTAGCAAAAAGTCCGATGTAAAAAAGTACACTTCATACGGTTTTGTGAAATAAATCCTTGTCGAATAGTGTTTTTAGTCAGTGTAAGAACATGATTCGATAAGGATTTATTGAACAAAACCATATGAAGTGTACTTTTTTTACAAAGGAATTTTTGCTAGTGTTCGGACACTTTTGTTACCGACTGTAAGAACAGAACCGTGTTTTGCTTCTCCGCCAAATACTCAAAATCAATAGCCTAACAGTGTGAAATCGCCAAATATGCTTAATTTTGATAATTTTTTGTGACCGCTGTAATTCATTTCAGCCGATATTTTTTCTCTTTCTGGTGTTTCATAAAAAGTAGAATCACATTTTTTTTTTCTTTTCCAATATTTTTTGAAGACGACACCTTTTGAATGTTTCTTTGTAAGAGGCAAGAAGCTTTAAAGGAAATTTTTTAAATTTAAAAGAAAATCATGAACTTTCGGCAAAGTGTTGATGATTTTCCTCAAAGGAGAGCGCATCGGTACTTGGGGTGTGTTTAATTCACATATTTTGAAGGAACAATCAAATAATTATCTGTTAAAAATTAATTAATATTGTTTATTAGTTCCATTATTTGATACCTTTTGAAATTTCTTTTCAAATTCAGGTAAATAATACCTTTTTCTTTAGTGCAGAAACGTTCGCCGGATAAAAAAATCATCTGCATAATAAAATCACTTTTGCTCAGAACGAATGTGATTTTAATAAGCGGAGGGTATTGTACTTTCATTTAACATTTATAAATTAAACTATATTAGGTTTGTTCAATAGAATATATACTCAGGCTAAAATTCTTATGGTTTTTGATTATTTTTTACAGATTTGAAATCTTTAAATTCAGTTTTCTCAGTTTCCTTTTTTTCATGAATTTATGATCTTGAAAATGCGAAAACTTTAAATGTATACTTAAGAAGAAACTTTTTTTTTTTGTGTGTGTGTTAAATAGAACTTACTTTGAAATATTAGGGATAGATTTTGTAATTTATAATTTAGTTCTTGAAAGGAAAAAAAAAAAATTATTATTATGTGCATGTTTATGTAAAAACTGATTTTTTTTTTTTATATTTTAATTTATATATATATATATATATATATATATTTAAGATATTGCAAAATTTACCCCTAATTCTTTTAAGTAGGTTCTACCAAACATCCAAAAAAATATTAACTCTTTTTTAAGATTCTGTAGAAATTTTACCATTTTGAAGATCATGAATTCTTGGGGGGGGGGGGGGGGGGGAATGCAAATTAAGAAAACTTAATTTAAAGATTTCAAATTTGTTAAAAAAAAAAAAAAAAAAAAAAAAAAAAAACATAAAAAACCATAACAATTGTTGCCTGAATATATATTTTATCGGAAAAGACTTAATATAGTTCAATTTATGACTATTAAATGGATATATAAACTTTTATATGAAATCTTCAGTGACGCCAAGTAAACAGGTGCAAAGTCCCCTTAAACAAAAGTTATTTAAAAGTTTATTTATTTATTTGGTGTAAAAAATATTAATTTCCCCTGGGTTTACCTCATAATCTTTCTATTTATTTACTATGCATCAGTCGAAAATTGATATTGAAAGTTAAATTCCTATGTAACTAAAATAAACTGAATGGGATCATGAATTTATCAAAAATTATTTTTCATAAAGTGAAAGACTGTAATAACAAAAGAAGCGATAAAACGAGGACAAAACTTCTCGTCTTCATTGTAAAAGTTTTCAAAAAATCACAAATTTTGAAATTTATTTTATTGAAATTACACTACATTTCGGGAAATTTTAATAAACTTAATATTATTATATTTCAATGCATATGTATGTAATTCTAAGACAGTAATTTACAAACGTGTTTTATAACGGCCACGATTCTTAACTTTTAAAAACAGTGCTGATTTAATTATTTTAATATACACAGAGGAAAAAATATACCGCCTTCATCGAGAACGAATAAGTAGTCGTTTTCTGAGTCCCTAATAAAACTATAAATAAAGATTTACAAGCTATGCGTATAAGGTAAGCCACTAAACTGAATGAAAGAAATGACCGGAATTTTCTAGTCTATACATTTCTAGATGATGAAACAATATGATGGATATTATAAATTCTTTTTATTGCGAGAAATTCTTACTTGATTTCCTAGAATCCGGTTATAAACTCGAATTATAGTTGCTAAAACTAGCCTCTTGTGTTCGCAATTTATATACAGAGCTTTTTAAATAAGTTTGATCGTGATAATATAGGAAAGCGCTTGAGAATTCTATTAAGGGTTTCTAGAACTCGCTTTCAAAAGGGACTAGAATTTATAAGGATGATATGGAACTATTTTTACTAGAGCCATAATTTAGTTTATAGATGTCCGTCACAGAATGTTTCCTTTGTGTAGTAATATCTACAAGCTTTGTGTATTTTCGTGTAAGAATGACGTTATAATTAAATAGGAAATTTTCAAGCTATTGAATTGGGAACCTATAAACATCTTTTATAGACTTGAAAGTTGAAACTTTTTAGTTACATGACCAGTGGCCGGTAGGTCATTTTAGCTTGCTTGGCAAGTGTTAAAAATTTTAATTTTTGTTAATTTTCTCTATTCCATCCTATTTAAAATATTTGCTCATATCCGAGGAATTAGAATTTAAGTAACAATAATAATACTTTTTTTTTTTTTTTTTTTTTTTTTAATTATCTTTATTTTTATGCCTAAATTTATACGAATTATAATTTGAAAAATAATAATAATAATAATAATAATACATAACTCAATTGATAATATTTGCATTTTTTGTTTCTATTACTCGACTACCGTAAGTAATGGAAGTATTGGGTTCGGTAAAAAAAATTCGATATCGAGTTTTGAGACCAAAAAAAGCAGTTTTTGGCAATTTGTATATGTGTACCGAGCCTCCTGAATTTTCAAGAAAAATCTTAATGTATTTGGGGAGAGGTGGGTAAAACATAGATATAGTAAGAAGACATAGATTGATCATCGAGGGGGGGTAAGTTATTCCTTTTTTTCTCTAATGACTGTCTTTCCCCGAGTAAATACACACAGGAATATAAGCGGGTAATTTAGCAAATAAAATTTATGAATAATTTATGTACTAAAGGAGAATGAAAAACTCCAGATACAGTTTCAAATTAAATTTTCATTCATTCATTCATTCATTCATTCATTCATTCATTCTTTTTTTTTTTTTTTTTTTTTTTTTTTTTTTTACTATATCTATTAATTTAGTTTATTTTTAAAGTTAAACTCTTTTTATATACTAAAACTAACGTTCTTTACCTTCACCACTGCTAGCTATATTTAAAAGAATTTTGAAAATTCTATATTACTTACTAATATTAAATCTTTAAAAATATTAAATTTAAAAAAAAAAAAAAAGTATTACATTAAATATTAAAACAGTATTTAAACTATAATAATTACAAAACAACTTATTATAAAAATTATATTTTTTATAATTTTGTCAAAGCCTCGCAATATTTCGACGTATTGAAAATTCATCAATATTCTATTCTATTACTATTTTTGAGTTTTATACTTTCTAATGGCTAATTCCAAAATATTTTCGGCATCAAAAATCTTTGCTCGTTAACACGGGGTTGATAGATCTATATATACTATATCTATGGAGTAAATGGTAAAAATTCGCAAAAATATAGAACTTGACATGTATTTTTCTGCTAAAATTAAGTGGTATAAAAAAGATTTTAAGATAAAACATACATATTTTTTAAAATGGAATAATAAAAAAATAAATAAATGTTTTATTGAATCCGCGTTTGTAATGATCTATAGATGGCGCTTTTCAACTATTCATGTTAGTAAATATAATAGCCACGTGTATTTATTATTGTTGTGTTTGTGTTGGTACTTGCTATCTGTTCTATAAATTTTCTGCTGTCACATCATGGAATATCGATTTCTTTTGGAAAAAATATTTCAGTTTATTCAAAGTTCGATCGAAAGTAAATGCCTAATCGAAGCTGAACAAATATTACTAGTTTCTAATCATCTGATTTTGTGCGGCGTGAAATCGAAAGATGATAATACTGTTATTATAGGTTTGCCTCAGATCCACTGCTGTGAAGGAAAAACCCCACACACAGTTAATTGTTCTTTAATAAACAATGAAAATGTGTGGGTCATCAAATATGTTGAATGTTCCTACAAAGCGGGTAAAAACGATACCTGCAAACATTACGTTGCAGTTTTGTTGTACTGTAATAGGTAAGTAGTTTGTTATTTTCATAATACATCGTCATTCCATTTTATTTTAATGCAATAAAAATAATTACTAAAGAGAATATGTATGAAATAATAATAGTATGCAATGAAAATTATTGCGTTTTATTTTAACACGCTTTTATTAGCTTCACCTGTATGTATGTATGTTTGTTTGTAACCACTCTGGGAGCAAACAAAAGATCTATATTGTAAAAAAAAAGACTATTCGTACGTAAACGCCGTGGCTGTGAGGTAAAGAGCCGCGCTGCGAACCTGAAGGTCCAGCGTTCGAGCCCAGTCAGGGGAGATTTTTTAAAAATGGTTTTTATTTAATTCTAAATTATTTTAATTAAAGATTTAAATGTATGTAAATATTATGGTGTGTCACTCACACGATTTTCTCTTGCCCTGCATTTTAATACTAAGATAGATATTTTGTGCTTTTTAGTTCACATTTCTATAAAAGCGTGTTCTTTAATTTTTTAAAACTATAATATTATTATTTAATAATTCCACTGTATTTTAACTGCATCTATATGTTATCTTACAACAAAGGTACATTTAAAAAAAAGAAAAAATGTACAACTATAGAGTTGGTCCACAACAGGATTTGGCGATTTTTCTTTGGCACCGTTTTGAACGATAACGATGCTTTTCTGGATTCTTTACAATACAATACGCTTTTGTTTACGCTTGGAATCCATCTCAACCATTTGCAAAAATGGCATTTCACCATAATCACCAAAGAAAAATCGCCAAATGCACTTGTGGATCAACACTATAGCTGTTCCATGACATCCATGAAATATGATCGTTTTGCTTTGCTCGTTAGCGAAGGAAACGATCAGCTTTATCTGAAAGATTTTATAATTAAAGCAAAATTGAACCTATTATTACTTGTGAAATCCTGAGGCGTAAAATGTTTTGAACAAACAGTAATTTTCGGTGATACTTATTTCCCAATTCGTAAAAGTCTAACCCGTTCAGATTTTCTACTAACTAAAGCTTTACTTCCATTAGCCGAAGCAACAGAAATTTTATATTTGTCACTTGAAAATAAATGAAAACTTAATTCTAGGTTTCTGGATCTTTTGGAATTACATTGCGGTATACAACAGTATGTGCAGTCTTTTTTACCGGATTTATTCATTTTTATTCAATAAATAAGTGAAACTAAACATTGAATATACAGAACGCAATGGCGTTTGGACGAAAGCTATCCGCGTATTGTAATTTCATCTTAGGCCACCAGAGGGCGAGCATTTCATTACAATCGCGGATAAACTCATTAATCGGAATTTAACTAACCGCGAGAATTCGGAAAATTCTTTTTTTTTCCTCCCTCTTCCAATAAATTATTTTAAAATATTATCCACTATTTTAGGAAGATTACTAGTTCCATTTTCGAATAATCAGTGTCCAATATGTTTTTAAATATATTTTTAATTAATCAGTGTCCAATTTAACATAATGCAAATCAACGCTTATATTTGAAAAGGCGAATGTTGTTCACAACTTGCTATTTTGAAATGCATCATAGTTTTAACTTATAAATACTCACGTTATTACAACTGGCATAGTAAATTAATACCCCACAATTAAAATTCAGCGCATTTTATGAAATTGGATAGAAACTGTTCTCTGCTGCCTCTTCTACAAAAAAATACAATTGTTAAAAAAAAAAAAAAAAAAATGGAAATTGTTATTTTGGCTATTATAGCGGTTTGACACGAAACAATAAAAGGTAGCAAAATATTGTTATTGTTATATTAACTGAACCAATAATTTTTTTAATGAATCTGACTCAAAAAAAATTACGCTGTAGAAATTTCATATTAATAAATACAATTAACTGTTTTAAAAATTTCGTTTTTCCGGATTTGTATATTTCAAGAAATTTGGCTCTCTTATTCTGAGATTTTCTGCTTTTAGATTAGTATTTGTATGCAGTATCTCATGCATGAGCAAATGATAATAAAATAAATAAAAATCTGGTCAATAACTTCCATTGCCCACCATTAAACATATTATAAACTCTTTTTTGGAGTAAAAATGGTTAAAAGACATAAAATTCACCTAGAGGTATAAATTGTATGGGGCATCAAGGACATGACGACCACGATAGATTTTGCGTGCATCAGCCACAATTTGTGTAGACGGTCTTCGGCCGGCTCGATCAATTAATCCCACAATCTTCTAATGGACGACTAAAACAAGGCGGAGATTTCCATGTTTGTGGGGAAAACCTGTGCTATTATTGGTTATATTCCATTCTTTGTGGGTTAAATTAAGACTATAGGTTAAATGAAAGAAAATCGGCATTATGACGTCAAATGACGTGAGAGAGTCTTGTCGTCGATTACTGCATGTGAAAGAAAAGAGAGGGAGGGGGAGGTAAGGCCGATTGCCTACTCAAGTGTCGTAGGATTAGGTGAGATGCCCTTTATGAAGGTCTTTCTAAAAGGTCTTAGCTCCCCATTCACGCAAACTTTGGAAAAAATCACGGATAACTCGAAACTGCTATATCGATGTGCGTGAACTAAGATCGAATCTGGCAGCTCCCGTCTACCAACTTTGATAGTCTGTTTAGAAAATACGCGGGGGGGGGGGGAGAACACACATTATACGCACATGAGAGCTGTATTTTTCTGGCATTTTAGTTTTTTTTTTTTTTTTTTTTCCACTTTTTCTGAATAAGTTGTCATTTGGGTTAGTTTTATAGCAAAAAGATCAGGAATCAAAGGGTTAAAAATGTCGGCGAATCGTTTGACATTTTCGAAGTAAGAAAAATGGACATGATTTGTCTGTAAATATGCAAGCAGCGGGTGACATCGTAAAAGAGGCAAACACCGAGTGGAATGAAGATGACTATAAGGAAACTACTTATAATTCTACGCTAACCTTTCCGAGACTTAAATTACATATAGATTATGTGCGCTAGCGTAGGAAAGGTGGAGTATTTTGTTACTTGTGACGTCAATTTCTCATCCACTAAAGTACATCAAAATAAGGAGATTTGGAGGTCTTGTTTGTTGTTTTCAATTCTTCGTAATCCAGTTGCACCATATCAGGCAATTCTACCTACATCACAGAGTCAGAGATTCACAATAGCTATGTAATTAATAATATTGCATGAATTCGTAAAAATCAAGGGGAAGTTAAAACATCATTATAAAATGGAATAAGTTGGTTTCATGAAAACTATTATTTCATACAGAGATTTTGTAAAACATTATTAAAAGCACTATAAATAACATTATTAAAAATGATGAACCTTCTGATGAGTTGAAAATGCATAAAAATAACTTTTGCTAGCCAAAAATGAATGACTTTACATCAGAAATATATATATACTGAAAAAAAAAAAAGAAATCAAATTGTATCTTTTAAGTATCATTGAATTAAAAGTGATTCATATATTTCAAATATTTTTATTCATTAACACTGTTCAACAAAGTTCAAAAGTGTTTATAACTTCGATGTGTCTATCTGTCCGTTTGTATATGTTAAATACCAACTCAAAAAAGTTTTAGAAACAATTTTAGTTATTATAAATTCTAGTTTAAGGGGGCTATTGCACCCCTCAACCCTCACTGAAAATCGTAGCTCTATTCATAAAATAATTAAAACTTTTATTAAATTTTAAAAACTATTTAAAATTATTTAAGAAATTGTTAAATACATACTCCTTCAATTTTTTTTTTTTTTTTTTTTTTTTTTTTTTTTTACTAATTTGCAGTAACTCTCAACATTATCTGTAAATTATAGTGCGCGCACACACGCAAAAAAAAAAAAAAATGCATGACACATACTTGAAATGCACTTCGGAGCTAATTCCAAACACGGTACTAAAAATCATTAATTCTTTTGCATAGCCCTGTAAATGAAGGGTATAATTACTTTTCGTATTATGTATTTCAAGTGAAACAGGCTTTTGTGCATATAAAAAATACATGTCAACTTCATTAAGTTAGTGCACTCTAAAGGGGTTAAAATATACATCAGAAATTTCTCCCACAGGCGTAATGTATTTGAATACTTTTGTATTCTCTATACACGAACCATTTGTCCCATTTCAATAAAAAATTTCCTCTGGTATCCCCATCTAATGTTGAATTAAAATACCGAGTTTGGACTTCCTGATAACATTTGTTTGTAAGTTATGCTGATAAAGAGCAACCGCTAAAAACCTAATCGTCTTATTCAGGGAACCTCAAAGCATTTAACTATAGAGATAGTTCTATTTCAAACATTTAATCCAAAAACATTATCTTGTAAATCATATAAAGATAACAGAAAATAAAAATATGCTACAATTATTGGGGTTCATTTTAATCTACTTCTGTGTTTATCATTTTATTAACAAATAATATAATCTGGTGTGTCACTCACACGACTTTTTGTTATACTGCATTTCAATACTATAAAGACAAATTGCAGATTAATGAGTAAGGAGTAAGATAATAAGTACTGTAAACTAGCCGACTTAAAAAGCAATTTAAAATAGGTATAAGAACAGTTTTATGTTTGATATATAAATTTGTGTGAGAAGGGCTGCTGCCCCCCCCCCCTTACATACAGATCAATACATACAGATCAACCGCTAAAAATTTATTTTTTATTTTGAGAGAACCTCAAAACACGATATTATGCAAAACATCAGAGCTGAAAATTGAACATAAAAAAGTATTTTGTTTGTCACATGGGTATGGAAAATAAATTTTCATCCTTAGGCAATTTTCGTCGACATGGTAGAATGTAATAAAGCATTTCAATCAATTACATTTAATAGAAAAGAATTCAACAGAGAAGAATGTTTTCGCTTAATTTTTACTAGCCCTTCATATTGTCTACACTACATACAATATACTCACCACATTGTTTACTTAAATTTAGTATGATATGAAAAACACATAATACAACTTAGACTGCACTTTGAATCATTTCCAAGTATATCCCCGATATATTCAAATTCCTTTTGGTAGCCCTCACTGAGAAAAAAAATATACCGTCTTCATCTAGAATGAATAAGTGGCCATTTTCTAAATCCCTTAACTAGAAATACAAATTTCCCAGCTATGCGCATAAGGCACGCTAATAAACTGAATAGACGAAATGATCGAGAATTTCTAGTCTACACATTTCTAGATGATGAAACAATATTCTGAATATTCTGAATCTTTTGTATGGCGAGAAATTCTCGCTTGATTATCTAGAACTGGGTCATAAACAAAGATTATAGTTGCTGAAACCCGCCTCTTGTATTCGCACTTATTTGGAGATATTTTCAAATAGGTCTACCTCGGTAATATAGACAAACTCTCTAGAATTCTTTTAGAACTCGCTTTCAGAGGGGACTAGAACTTATAAAGATGGCATGGAACTATTTTTTCTAGAGCCACAATTTAGATTCTAGATGTAGGTTACAGAATTTTTTCTCAGGGCTGTAAAAAAATGATGTGAATCATCTCTATACCCCAATCTAACTGAAACATGCTTTTACGCATATAAAAAAAATGTATATGCTCATGTCATTTTTTTTAGTAAAGCCTATAGGTGTTACAATGTACCTATCAGAAATTTCCTTCATAGACGTAATGAATTTGAATTATCTTGGATGTCCCTGTTTAGAAACCATTTGCTTGATTTCAACGAAAATATTAGCGTAACATCCCTATATGATACAGATTTAGAATACCGAGTTTGAACTTTCTGCCACTATTTGCTCTTGAATTAAACTGATAAAAGACACACACACACACACACACACACAAAGAGAGAGAGAGCGCTAAACCAACCGCGCTAAAAAATATGTTTTTCAGATTCATTGGTCCTCAAAACGTGTAAATATAACAAAAACTCAATTCCGAATATTTTATCCAAAAACAATACTTTTTGTACCATGTATGGATAAGAAAAAATAATAACCTTCATGATGAATAAAAGATAACTCCAAAATAGGAAAACAGAAAAGGAAAAATGAAAATCTCGTTTGTTGCTTTGAGCTACTCTAGTAGTTGCAACATCTCGGGCAAACTTTTCATGAATGAAATGTTAGAGGTTAACAAAGATCTCATAAATATTCAGTGCGAGCGAATTCCGAAAATGAAAGAGAAGATTATCATCATATTTACAGTTAAACAATGATTTTTAATAATTTCCTGCATAGCGGTAAAATTTGGTGATATCGTACAAAACAGTTTAAATCATGGAAAATGAATATAGATTTATCTTTGTTTCTAGGACTCTCATTTTTCGTCACTGCAACTGTCGAGATCAAAAAGAAAACTGATATTGGTTTGATTTTGTTTTTTATTTGTTAATAATTTTATCTCAATAATGAAGATTTTTTTTTGGCTACGATAATTTCAGTGTACTTAATATTGCGCGTCATGTGTGTAATTCAGTGTCGAGGTCAGATTTTTGTTTATACCGGACAAGACTGGTTGAATCACTGAAAAAACTGCGGAATTATCTTTTTTTTTTTTAGATTCTCCTTTTTCTTCATTGTGACTTTACAGATTAATAAATAAGTAAATAAATAAATAATCTACTGTTTAACAACTACACGATTTCCATTACTACACATATACTCTTTTTGCAAATAATAATGTGGTTAGAAATCGTAAAACTGATTTATCAAATTAGGCACCTCTCAATTTTCCTGTTAGAGCAAACTGCTTCATACGTCCTGAAGACATATAAAAGAGAATTCACACAGCGAGTTAAAAAACAATTAATAAATAAATTAAAAATTAAAAAATCGTTTTTACAAACACTGATATGCGACATTTATACCTGATTTCCCTAATTAGAATACCTGTCAATTTTCCTGTAGTAACCTAATAATACATGCTAAAGGATATCTAAAATAAAATTTATGTAGTAAATGGGAAGAAAATCGCTAGAACTGTTTTTGAGATTCGATTGCCCCATTGTCGATTTTCACTTAAGGGCCCTCTTCACTCACCGCCGCCGGAAGCCGAAGCTAATGTTATTCTATGGGAGATTTTTCTTTACAAATAACTTATTAACTAATACATATTTTTAACCGACTTCAAAAAAGAAGGAAGGTTCTCAATTCAAACCGTATGTTTTTTTTATGTTTGTTAGCTCATAACTTCTGAACGGATGCTCCGATTTTGATACTTTTTGTTTTGTTGAAAAGGTCTTGGTCTGAAATAGGTCCCATTGTAATATCTTTACGACCTAAAGAAAATACAGGGTGCCCAAAAAAATCAGTCCCAACTCTTTTAACTGCTAAACGGCTGCAGCTATAGTGATAAAAATGGTATGTAAGTATAGCAAAGTGTCCATGCAGTACAAGATTAAACCGCTTGTAGTGTCACCTGGTGGAAAATAGCGGAGTTAGTGTTCCTATCTTGAAAACGGTTCTAGAGAAAAAAGTGAATTACAAAGTTGAAGAGTATCATCAATTTAGTACAAAAAGATAGTTTAGACATTCATGCTAGCGCTCCTGTCATGGAAACGGTTCAAGATAGGGGTAAATGTAAATTATAAAATTGAAGAGCATCATCGATTTTGTACGAAAAGATAGTTTAGACACTGATGCTAAAAATACAATGCTTTTATCATTGTTTGCACGTGCATTTGTTTTTTCGAAATTTCTTGCACTATGCACACTTGAGGTACATTGCACACGTTGTAGCGTAGCTGGTGAGACATACGCTATAGTTCAAAATACGGTTAATTCATACTTTTTGTTTTATTGTAAAGATCTTGGTCTGAAGTAGGTCCCATTCTATATCTTTACAATCTAAAGAAAATAAAACGCCATCTTGTGAAAAACAGCGGAACTATCGCTGCTATCTCATAAACACTTCAAGATGGGAGAGAAGTTAATTACGAAGTTGTAGAGCATCATCGATTTACTACAAAAAGACAGTATTTAGACATTATTGCTAAAAATAGAAAACTTAAAACGTGCAGTTGTTTGTTCGCAATTTCCTACACTGTGCACACTTGAACTCCGTTGCACACTTTGCAGCGTAGCGGATGACACGTATACTCTGTGGTTCAAAGTACTGTTACTGTAATGTTCTGCTATATGAATAAGTTTTAACTGAAAAGAGAAAAATAAAATCTTTTTGTAAAAAAAATAAAACCGACTCCAAAAAGCAACTACTGTTCAAACAACTAAAAAAAAAAAGTATGAAATGAAACTGTAAATTGCGCCTAAAAGTATAAAATAATTTCCTTCGCCAAAAACCTATAACACTACAATTAATCATAACTTTTGAAGTCGGCGCAAAATTAAATAAAAATTGATATCTTCGTTCAATACAAAAATCAAATCCTATTCAAAACGCATATCTCACATTTTCACCTCCAAAACACAGTCGAAAACTACTTTGATTCAAGAAAACAAATAAGATTTCGTAAGCAGCAAAAGTTGGCGAAGATGCTGGTATCTGACGTCCTTGGTGAAAGAAAAATCGCAAAATTATCTGGCAAACATATTTAATTTCTTTGGGATATCATGATTGTTTTGATAAGGTATATTAAGAGAGTAATCAAGAATATGAAACAATACTTCGTACAATATATATTATGAAAATATACATCTTGCGTGTACATTTTTGCATTACGTTTTGATCGCCAATTCCAAAAGCCACCAAAGATGATAGTTATCAAATTTATACCAAATTTGCAAAGGAAACTTTAACTTCGTAGAAACATAAATACCGAACTGTGTTCACTGTTCTATGTAGATGCTACTAATGGACCAATTGTATATAGCGATAAAATAATAAAGGAAACATGAAAATGGATCATTCGAGACGACAGCATTTGTTGCTACCGATCTAAAAACAAACCTTTAAAAACTGATTACATTTTATTTAATTTTGCGCCGACTTCAAAAGTTATGATTAATTGTAGTGTTATAGGTTTTTGGCGAAGGAAATAATTTTATACTTTTAGGCGCAATTTACAGTTTCATTTCATACTCTTTTTTTTAGTTGTTTGAACAGTAGTTGCTTTTTGGAGTCGGTTTTATTTTTTTTACAAAAAGATTTTATTAAATTCTGTTTTCACTTTCTGAAATATCCCAGCTGTTAAATTGACGGACCTTTTTTAAAAAATTATTTTTTTAATTTTTTATATTTATTTTGAAGCTGCAAAATACGAATTTTTAATATGTGAAATTTTTACATTTTGCAATTTCAAAATTAAATGTTAAAAGTTTAAAAAAATGCATTTTTAAAAAAGGTCCGTCAATTTAACAGTTGGGAATTTTCTGAACGTGAAAACAGAATTTAAAAATATTTATTAGTTAATAAATTATTTGTAAAGAAAATTTCCTCATAGAATAACATTGGCTCGGGCTTCCGGCGACGGTAGGTTAAGCTATTGACAAACTCGTCTGTTCATTGGAAATTAACAATTATATACGAAAGATATTTACAGGGCAGTAAACATGGAAAGCTAGTAAAAATCTGTGGAGTCTTTTTTTTAATGAACGCACTTCAGAGACCTAAATTTTACCAATTTATACAGGACGTTTATCTATTTCCCTAAACTAATCACTTAATACATATGAAAGAACATCTAAAAGGATGTTTATATAATAATTTTGAAGAACCTTGTTAGAGCCGTTTTTGAGATATGGACTTACGGTTCCACTTCCGATTTTACAATTTTCACCAAAAGTTCAAGTACACTAGACTTGTCTTAATATTGAAATTTCGCCGTTCTATCTTTATTAGATTTGGTGATATGATAGTCAGAAGATACCACACACATACACACTGACAAATTGCCAAAACCCACTTGTTTGGACTCAAGAGACTTTAAAATATGCAAATAGAGTGAAAACTCGATGTTGAAATTTTTGACCGAATACAATACTTCCATTAACAGCATTTCAGTTCTCTCAAAATAAAAGCTAAACTATAAAAGGTTTTACTCACATTTTTATTTTGATTCAATCAATGCCCAATGGTAATACAGTGTTTTCGCTGATTGTAAATAAATATTGATAAAAACTCCTAACATGTTTTTTTTTTTTTTGGAAGAATTTAAATTCTGTTTATTCTATCTCTCGTAACGTTTTCAATTTGCATGATATTTGTTTGGGATTTTCATATAAGTTGCTCAATACCTTTGTCTATTAAACTGTGTAAATGTAATTTTTATGAAGCTTGCGCATGCGTAGTTAAAAATTATTTGGTAAAAGTGCTCGTATTTTGTAAGATATTTAACGTTTTTCCATTCTGATTGCTGTAGGCTGTGTCTAATGTAGTATGCCATATTTCTTGAAAATGGTTTTGCACTGGGTCTAATACCCTACATGTTATAATTAAAAAGGTGGAAATTGTTTTTGCAATTATTTAAAGAAACCGTTATATCTCCATGAATAAATGTGGTAGCCTGATACAATTTTATACAGAAAAGGAGGAAAGTCCTCATAATCACATGCTACAGCCAAAACACATTTAAAGCATTACCTTGTACAGGGTGATCAAAAACATTTTGATCTTTTTTTTACTGGTCCCTTTTTACTTTCCGAACACTATAGTGAGGAAAGTATTGTAATCATGTCAAAAATCCGAATTTGAGATTTTGATGTTTCTATACGTTTCGAGGTCCAATGAGTCCGTTTCCACTATTTTTACGATGATGTATGTATGTGTGTGTGTGTATGTGTGTATGTATGTATCAGGGATGGAACACGGGCGCAGTGTTCATACCACTATCAATGTAAGAAAATTTTCTACTTCTTAAATCAACGATATTATAGGTAGTAAAATTTCTTAAACAGATTCCGGTATGAATTCTGCGCCCGTGTTCCATCCCTGATGTATGTGTGTGTGTATGTCTGTGAGTGAACACGCTAGCGTCTAAACGCTTTGTTCGAATAATCTGAAAGTTGGTACGTATATTGTAAGTCACCATAGTACGAACCCTATAGATTTTGGTGAATCTAGCACTTATAGGTTTTTTACAGGGGCACCAGGAAAAATTCTTTATCATTATGGCCTACGGGGCCAAATTTTTAAAAGTGCGATAGCGTCTAAACGCTTTATTAATCTGAGCAAAAAATTTGTACATATGTTATAGGTCATAGTTGCACGAACTGTATAGATTTTGGTGAATTTAGCACTTACAGTTTTTTTACAGGGGCACAAAGAAAATTCTTTATCATTATGGCCTATGGGGCCAAATTTTTAAAAGTGTGATAGCGTCTATACACCTTATTAATCTGAGCAAAAAAATTGTACACATGTTATAGGTCACAGTTGCACCAATGGAATAGATTTTGGTGAATTTAGCACTTACAGTGTTTTTACAGGGACACAAAGAAATATTCTTTATCATTATGGCCTATGGGACCAAATTTTTAAAAATGCGATAGCATCTAAACCCCTTTTTCAATTGAGCTGAAAATTTATATGAATATTATAAATCACTGTTGCACTAACTATAAGCATTTTGGTGAATCTAGCATTTATAGGTTTATACAGGGACACAGCGAAAAATTCTTTATCATTATGATCTTATAGGCTCAGAGTTCAGTAGCGTTAAATAAAACATCATGTAATATATGGAGAAAAATATTCAAACACACTATTATGGTTTTCTCTCTTTTGTTTGTTTAACAACTCCTCTTTCTTTACTTTATCTACAAAACTGTTAATTACTCAATGTTCAGAAAGTCGAGTGGAGTCACTCCAGATTTTTCCTTTTCAAGACACAACTTTTACTGAAAAATATGAGGTATAACATGTTCTTTACACTACCAAAGTTTCAAGATGATTCCCAAAGAAATTTTCAAGATATGTGAGAAAACATTAAAAAGCGAAAATGTTCACATTATTTTGTCCAACACCTGTAAATACAAATTCAAGAATATCACAGAAGGCTCTGTCCCGCTAAAATATACTATAGCAGAAATTTCCTTAAAGGTATTGTACAGAATTATCGTTGCCTTATTAGTAAAGAAAGTTTTTGCTGTACCTACACCAAATACAATTAAGAAAGAAAAGCATAATCTATTCTATTTTTGTAAAGAATTTTTGTGCAAGATAGAATTTAGAGTATCATGGCAGGATTCATAATTGAAATCTTGAAATTACATCTCCTCAAAGAAAAATAAATAAATAAAAATAAAATAAAAATTATAACATGAATAATAATAATTAATAAATACAAAAAATAAATAAAAATTGCAAGAAAAAAAAATACTATCCCTAATGCAAAATTCTCTGCAGCACTGTGAGTTAAAATTGATATAAATACAAAATGAAGCTTGCCACAGGAAGCTCGATGTTTCACTCAAATAAAGTATAAAAGGAAAAATCAGTATGATTTAAAATTAAAGGTAAGGTACAGAATTATTGTTGTTCTTACAGGAAAAGAAATTTCTCTGTACCTGCATCATATACAATTAAAAAGAAAATAAAAATATAATCTATTCTATTTTTGTAAAGAATATTTGTGCGTTCCTCGTTGTATCAGACTCTATTTAAAAAGGAGAATATTTTACGTACATAAAATAGAAGATTTTTCTTGCTTATATAGAATAATATCCTAACCAATAAGGGCAGCAATAATATAAACATCATCTACTATTCTATTTTTGTAAAGAATATTTATGCGTTCCTTGTCGTATCAGTCTCTATTCTTTACAAAATAAAATAATTTCCGCGTATAAAGTAAAATACTCTCCTTACTGATATAGAATATCCTTACCAATATGGGCAACTTCACCTCCATACCCTTAATATGTATATATTTTATATATATGATATATTTTCCCTTGCATATACCAAAGGATATTATAATAATTAATTACCTAGATTAATAATTTTCAGAAATCACTCAAACTAAAAACATGGTTGTAAGATAAAATATAATGCCTTAAATTAAATAGATATTTTGTTATAATATCGAGCAAGCTTTCTCATGCATACAGGTAAAAAATTAAATTGAATTAAAAAAGCGTAAGTTAATCAGATCGTGAGTTTCACAAAGTAGCACAATTAATAAAAAATACACAGTGTAAAAAAACTGTAATTATTACAGAAAAAGTCACTATTATTTAAAGAAAAATACTTTTCAAAGAAAAAGCAATTTTGTTTTTCTTCTGCAGACCCACCTCTCAACAGTACAGGGTTTTTAATTTAGAAAGGCATCACAAAACTCACATTTTGAAATCTTGAAATCTCAGCCTCCCCCCAAAATAATAATAATAATAAATAAATAAATAATATTAATAATAAATAAATAAAAATAACAAGCATTATACATAGAGAGAGAATAACAGGAAAAAAAATTGTCAGCGTAAGTAAAAAAAGAAAAATTGTTTTTCACGATCACACACACGAAAAAAATCGCAGCCAGATATATTATAACTACGACTGCACCGAAACTATCTATGAATAACAGTGAGTTTTGAACAGTAAGTAGTCAGTAACTGTGTTATAACGAAACTTGTTATTCCTATTTGAGAACAACTATTAATTTCGATTAGTCGCTAGTCCAGCGGTTCCCAAACTGTGGGTCATGGGCCAATTTTTGATGTGTCCTGTAAAATTTCTGAATGCACACGTAACTTGCCCCCACTTTCACAAATATGCTGCAAGTAAGCATTAGAGATTTCATGGTATGAAAATGAAGATAACCCCAAATCGGTATGTCTTATTTGCAACAAAGTACGTGCAAATGATAATGTACGTCCCAGTAAATTACGTCGTCAAGCATACTGACTTAAAAAGAAACCTCTTGATTTTTACCATGTTTTTATTAACTTCTATTCTTGTTTGTTTGTTTGTTTTGTCCGGTACAAATCTTGCAATCGAATTTTAACTAACTTCCCTACTAGCTAGACATTTGAAACTCTCACGGTAACTCAGAACCCGGTAACAACATAATACATCGAAGTCCGATTTTCGAATTTTTGATTAGTTTTCTTATAATTAATTAAAATAGGAAAATAATAACATCCTAATAGTGTTAAAATAGCCATTAAAATAATAGCTATAATTTGATTGTTGCCAAAAAAATTACGAGTTCATTTTCTTTCGACATAAAAATAAATACATTTAATTAAACGTGAACGTTAAAAAATTATAAAATGTTAACTTATGCATCTTACAAAAATTGACATCATTATCACTTTAAAAATTTTATGCACATTGATAAGAGCTTTATGATTCATCAAAAAAATTAAAACATGATATATAAAAAGCATTTTTTATCTTATATATATATATTTTTTTAAATAAACATCAAAAAGAGTAATTTTGAATTTTACCGAAATCAGCAAATGGGCTCGTTATTAGTTATCGAAAAATGAAAGCGTTAGCCGCACATAATTGGCGAAATTATTGATGACGGCGATAAATAATGTAGTGGAAATTTGTTAATTGAATTCGCGACAATACCACTTTCATATAACACGGATAGTCCCGCAGAATTGGTAAAAATAATTTGCAGTAAACTAAAAATCAATATCTTCAATGAAATATTCAGAAAACATTTTTATCGTTACAAATGGACGAATCTAATAATGTACATACAAAATTATCTCAGTTTTTTTTTTTTTTTACGTTACATATTAACACGTTGAGCGCCACGCTAATTCTTAAAATCCATAATGATTCCTCCTGTAATAAATAAAAATTAAGCAAAGTTTCAATAAATTTTCAATAATTACTTAAAACAATGTAATATTTTTAAGTTTATATCCTATTTTACACTGTGAACCACCGATGGTTGAAGCGGCTTTATATCATATTTGACACTGTCAGCCACCGATGGCTGACATTGCGCTCAACGTATTAATTTTTTATTGGCACTGCTTTTAGTTTCGGGGTAAAACTTTCACTGAAATGTTTGAAGTATAACATGTTCTGCATACTCCTAACGTTTTAAGAAGAATTCTTTCAGTACTTTTAGAGATATATGACAAAATGTCTACAATCTAGAATGGCTGACGTGGCGCTCAACGTGTTAAATATCAAACTTCTTGACGACCTGGTATTTTGTGAACCACTTATTTGAGGAACCAGCGGAAAGATCTTCAATAATAAGAAATCCAAAATTTTAAATTGGATAAAATGTGTCGTTATAAGTGCAAATGCTATGCTGTACATGTCGTTATAAGTACATATTTGTACTTATAAAAAAAGCTTTGGTATCAAAATTTATGCAAGTTGATTTAAAATATATTTTTGAGGTTACATTTAAAATAATGAATTTCATAAAATCAAAACCGTTGTGATCACATTTATTTGAAAAATTGTACAAAGAGATCGGGCGAGCAACTACAAATCTCTCCCACATAAGAAAGTTCATGAGCTATTAGAAGATAAAGGGACAGTAATTTTTGTGAAACTTAACGTGAAGAAATCGCAACGTTTTGGAGCGATAAAAATAAATTAGAAAAACATTTGCTTAATCTGGTCATTGCTTTGAGGCTTATTTATTTAGCAAACAGACTCGTAAAAGTTAATAAATTAAATTTATACTCAAAGGTATAGGAAAGATAGATTTGAAGAAAGTGGCAAAATTTAAAGATTCATTAAAAAAAAAAAAAAAAAAAAAAAAAAAAGTATATAAGATTTTGACACTTTTCAAACATTTGTAACAGAAAATATGTACGCGTCTGGCTGTATATATACTGAGATTGGCAAAAGAAGAACTGGATTCCGAATCTTTTCCAGAAAGGCTTTACTACTGCCATATCGTCAAAAATCGACGAAAAACTTATTGATCTATCTAAAATACATCATTAAAATTGAATTTTAATCACAGTAAATTGACATAATTCTAGTTATCTGTCCAATAAATTTTTCCAGTTCTTTCTACGGAAGCTTTAAAGATATTACTTTCTTTTATATCTTCATATATTTGTAAAGTTCAGTTTTTGAAAAATGCAGGAATTAAAACCAAGTGTAGAAACAAACTGCAATTGTCGAACTCTAAAAATAACTGTAATTGATCTAGACGTCATTATTATAAAACAGGTATCTTAAACAAGCGCACTCTTCTCGTAGACCTGATTAGAAATATTTTTGATAAATTTATACTTAATACACATTTCTTTCTTTATTTTATTTTTATTTATCTATTTATTTTTAATCATAAAATCCCTTTTGAGCAGAAACGTATGCCATCCGTCGTTATGGTATTTAATACTTAAGTACAGTCGGTAACAAAAGTGTCCGAACACTAGCAAAAAATTCCTATGTAAAAAAAGTACACTTCATACGGTTTTGTTATATAAATCCTTATCGAATTATGTTCTTACACTGACTAAGAACAGAATTCGACAAGGATTTATTTAACAAAACCTTATGAAGTGTACTTTTTTTACATATGAATTTTTTCTAGTGTTCGGACACTTTTGTTACCGACGGTACGTTAAAATAAATATAATACGATTTAGAGATGAAGCAAGTGAGAGAAGTGGAAACTGTTTCAAGCTTTCGGCAAGGGGATGGGGAAAACACCTTTCACGCTGAAAGAAGGAAATAACTGTCATAGCTGAATTCATGTGCACACTGTAAAAAATTTTGTGTAACTTTACTCAACAATGTTAAGGCAGCTTACTTGCCACAACTATGTTGAGAAACATTATCAGCTGTTACTGCGTAATCTTTGCAGACAGGAAAGAAAATTTACACACTCGCAAAGGGTAACTTTACAAGAGTTTTTTGTGCAATATATTCAGAACAGTAGATAAGGTTCCACTCTCGCAAACGGTAACTTTATACAGAATTGTAGTGTAACGTATGCACTTTAAAAGGTAAGGTCTCGAAAACGGTAATTTTACTCAGTATAATTGTGTAACGTATGCAGATCAAAAGATAAAGTTCCACTTTTACAAACGATAAATTTACACAACATTGTCGTGTATTGTATCAGTAGGTAAGATTCCACTCTGACAAACGGTAACTTTACCAACAATGTTGTGTAACGTATGCAGATTAGTAGGTAAGATTCCAATTTTGCAAACGATAACTTTACACAACATTGTTGTGTAACGTATGCAGACCAGTAGGTAAGATTCCTCTCTCGCAAAAGGTAACTTTACACAAATAACGTATGGAGATCAGTAGGTAAGGTTCCTCTCTCGCAAACAGTAATTTTACACAACATTGTTGTGTAACGTATGGAGATCAGTAGGCAAGGTTCCACTCTGGCAAACGGTAACTTTACAAAGTATGCAGATTAGCAGGCAAGATTCCATTTTCGCAAACGGTAAGTTTAAACAAAATTATTGTGTAACATATGCAGATCAGTAGGTAAAGTTCCTCTCTCGCAAACATTAACTTTACACAACATTGAAGTGTAACGTGGGAGATCAAATGATAAGATATCACTTTCAAAAACGGTAACTTCATGGAATGATGTTATGAGACATATGCAGACCAATGTGACTGGGAACTTAATACAAAAGTTTGTTGTATAATATATGCAGATCATTAATTAGAGTTCCACACTTAGTTCGTTAATTTTACACAACTTTGTTATTTAAAGTATGCAGGCGAGTAAGAAACATTTTAATCTTGTGATCCATTACTATAATTTGCTCCTATATAGAAATCAGTAGGTAAAGTCCCACTTTTCATTCAGTGACTTTATGTAATTTTATCGTGTTCTGTAGGTAGACCAGTAAGTTTTATTTTGGAAATTGTGAAAATTTATCTTTTACAAAAAAATTTTATAATTATTTTGAGATGATGGTGGACGCCATATATATTTAGTAAATTGACGTGTTACAGTTATAAATATTTGCATGCATTTTAATTAAATGTATCAATATATAAAAATTTCTCAAAAATTATTTAAATTTTTATTTTTTATTTATTTTTATTTTTTATTTATTTATTTTATTTTATTTTTATTTATTTATTTATTTATTTTGAAAAAAAAATAATTTTTTAATGCAAAATTAGTATTAATTTTTCACTTTAAATTTACATTATTATAGTTTAATTACGTATTTCAAGCATGTTTGGGTTATGTATTACGCATTCATTGATAAATTAATTTTTTTTAATTATTTTTATTTCAATACAGAAATTTCATACAAATTTTGGCATTCAAGCTAAATATTTAAAAATTTTATCAATCTATCGACAAAGTAATACCCAAATTTGTTTAAATATGCAGTTACGCTATAATAGTGTAAAATCGAGGGGGAAATTTTAAAATTAGTTTGCATGCTTTTTTTTTTTTGAGAAGTTTTTATCTGTTTTTGATAATTGCATATGAATATTTAATTTCTTAATTGTAAAAACCAATAATTAAATATATATATATATATATATATAAAATAAAAAATCTATAATGTACATCATCTTGTAAAATATTGATGATATTGCCAAATCCATTCATATTTTTATGGTCATTTTAAAAAATACATAATAATTGATTTAAAAAAGAAAAAAATCTGAAACATTCCAATTTTTTATGCAATAGCTTAATGATGTTTAATTATAATTAGGGTTCCTGCCGGCATGGTGACAAAGCGACAGTTCTTACCCAGTTGGTAACAGATGTCGCCTATATAATTCATATGGACGACAAATTTGTCTGCTAAAATATTTTTATTAAAATCTATTTCGAGATTAATAAGCTTCTAACAGCAATTTTCGATGCTAGTCTGGAATAAATTATTAATTTCTTTATTGTCACTTTGAAGATTTTCTCTACGTTCACATTTTTGTTACTAGATAGGATAGATTGTTGCTAAATTAAATTCTTACGATGCTCTTGAATAATAAGTTCATTGTATCACAACGTTTATTTAATTTCTGTAAGAATTGGCAGCCTTAAATAAAAATATAAAAAACTAGTATGCTGTGGCCACCACAAGAATTTCTTCTATATTTTCCTATACAAATTCACGCAGTAACCATATTTAAAAAAAAAATAAAAAAAAAAAAAACGATTTGTTTCAGTTTTTTTTTTTTTTTTTTTTTTTTTTTAAGTAAAAAAAATCGATAACTTTGTTTTAAATTACCACATATTTATAGTTCAGCCATTCGTTTTAAAGGTATTGACGAGACCTTTCGAAAGACACCGATCTTGAAAATTTACACACACACACACTCAGCGGGGGGCGGGGGTACTTCCCCCTAGGGGGGGGGGGAAGCGATGCCCCAAATTTTTTTCCTAATTAACTACTACTATTATCAATAATTCATATTAATTTCACAATCACAGGTTAAGAATAACTCTCATTATGTACATTTGTACGAAATTTTTTCCTATACTGCCATGTTAAAAATTAAAAAAAAAAATACGATCACAGCGCCACCTGTTGAGCGATTGATCCCCAAATCTAATCAGCCTCAGTTTATGTCAGGGACCAACTTACTAAGTCTGGTTAAATTTCGTTTAAAAAAAAAAAAAAATCTGTTTTTTTTTTTTTTTTTTTCGTTAAAAGTAAAAAAAATTGATAACTTTGTTTTAAATTATCACAGATTTATAGTTCAACCATTCGTTTTAAAGGTATTGAAGAGACCTTTCGAAAGATACCCATCTTGAAAATTTACTCCCCTCGAGGGGGGACTTCCCCCCCCCAAGGGGGTGGCGAGGCTCCTACGCATACAAAATTTTTTTCCCAGTTGACTATCTCTATTATAAATAACTCTTGTAAATTTCATAATGATTACTAAAAAATAATTCTCTTATGCACATTTATACAAAATTTTGTCCTATATCACCATGTTAAAAATTTAGAAAAAGCGGGATGGCAACGCAACCTGTAAGACAATTTTTACCAAAATTTGATAGGCACTAATTTATGTCAAGGTGCAACTACATACCGATTTGTATGAAATTCTGTGCAGTAGTTCTTGAGATACAGTTGCCACAAAATTTTGTCACACACACACAGACAGACAGACAGACATTTTCTAAAAATGGTCAAATCGTGTTCTACAGCTCTCAAAACGTGTAAATTCATCAAAAACCCGAGGTCGAAAATTTTTACGAATCCAATACTTTCTCTATATTACATATAGAAGAAAGTAATGAATGAAAATTGTAATTATAATACATTTTGATCTTTTAATTTCTCAAGAGGCAGATTCCCTTTAACACGTTCACGCCGGCGCATTTTGTTTACATAGTCTACTCAAAAGTATCCGAGCACTAGCCAATAATTCCGATATCAAAAAAGTACACTTAAAAAACTGTTTTGTTCAATAAATTCTTGTCGAATCATGTTCTTAGACTGACTAAGAACATGACTCGACAAGGATTTATTTAACAAAGCAGTATTAAGCGTACTTTTTTTGGACAGGGATTATTGCCAGTGCTCGGGTCACGCCGGCGTGAACGTGCTAAAAATATTTCTGAACCTGTATGTATCACCTAAGATTACATTACGCTCCATATTTTATGTTATTACTGAAATAGATTTACAGACATTCTGATAAACCATTTTAGAAGTTTTCTCTATCGTTACTCCTTTAAAATTATTACTTTTCGAGCATTACATATGTAAGGAAAGTATTGTAATCATGTCAAAAATTTGACTTTGAGATTTTGATGCTTCTGCACGTTTTTAGGTCCCTTGAGTTCGTTTTCACTATTTTTACGATGATATATGTGTGTGTATTCGTGTGAGTGAACACGATAACGTCTAAACAATTTGTTCGAATGAGCTGAAAGTTCTACGTAAGTTATAAGTCACCATAGCACGAACCCTATTGATTTTGGTGAATTTAGTACTTATAGTTTCTTTACAGAGACACAAAGAAAAATTCTTTATCATTATGGCCTACGGACTAATTTTTTAAAACTGCGATAGCGTCTAAACGCCTTATTAAATTATTTAAAACTGCAATAGCGTCTAAACGCCTTATTAAATTAAGAAATAAATTTATACACATATTCAGGGCCGGCTCTAACGTTTTTGCCGCCGTAGGCAAACCTCAAAAGTGCCGCCCCCCCCCCAAACTTTAAAACTTAAAAAAAAAATCACAAAAACGGTCTAATAGAAGTGAGCTAAGTAAATAATGCTCGAATAATATTTACTACTATTTTTTTTTTTTTTTTTTTTTTTTTTTTAAGTTAAAAACACAAAATTTTTGGAACTAATACTAGTACAGACAATATTTTCTAAATAAAAAAGAATAAAGAATGCTAGTACAATATACAAAATTTAAACCTGAATAAAATAATGCTTTATTCTGCAAATCTCTAATAACTTCTTGTATATCTAATTTGTAATTTGTTACTTAATTCATGTTCAGTGGCCAACATTGCTAACCCATTGAGTCGATTTTGACTGGACGTGGTTTTAAAGTTTTTTTTCTTAAATCATTTTTAGTTTAGAAAAAGATCTTTCTTTCTCCGTTAGCAAAAGTTATGGGAAAGGTTAACGAAAATTTTAAAGCAATGCTTAAATTCGGCGCAGTGTTAAGGAAGGTAATGAATTTAAGGTCGTCAACTGGACATTCTGTTTTTTTCAAAAGGGAAGAAAATAAAGCTTATTTTACCAGCCAATTTTAAAATGTTAAGATCAGAGGAATCACCATCTGTTAAGTCGTTTCCCAGATCTTTACAGTGTGTCAGTAATTCATTTTTGCACGTGTCTTTAAGTTTGTGAACATTGCATAAAAATTCAAAAGAATGATTATGATTATATGATTATTCAATAAATTTAATGTCAGCTTCAGTACACTGATCGCCTAATCGCTGAAAAGAAAAAAAAATATATTTTATATTTCTCTTTTGAATTTTCTATAGATTCGTCTACACTTTCATAAGAAAAATTTCATTTTTAAGATTGAATATGATGGCGTGATGTAGTCAATTCAAAGTTTTTTTTTTTTCTACGTCTATTACATTAGCTAATTTTTCAGCTTCTAAGATAAAATTTTCAAAGGATTCAACTGATCTTAATTCTTTTAAAAAAGAAAAAAAATAATAATGAGCTATTAATAAATCAATGGCTTGATATAAATCAAAAACTTTTGTTTCACGTAGCTTACTTAATCGGATTAATATGATTCAAAATTTTGTATCAAATGACAATCGAACATAAAAAACTTAATTGTTTTATTGTACAGTCGGCAACACATCCACATTTTTCATTTATATATGTATATATATATATATATTAGTTTGATCGCTTCTTTTTATTATCAACTTTCTTTTTTATAAACAGTATAAGACTAAGATCATCGCACGACAAATATTTACTTAATCTCCTTATATTATTAAAATCTGTGCGCATCTGTCTGTCTGTCTGTGAGAAATGCCTTGTGACCGCTAAAGCTCCGGCGCAGCGCCTCGAAACCGGTGTCGACAGATGCGGAATTTCTTCATCTCGACATCGCGATAATTCGCTAAGCGATGCGACCCTAATTAGCGGAGATATTAATTAAAACGTTGACCTATGTCTACCGAAAAATGACCCAGAATTCATGATTAAATGCTTAAAAAGCGACATTTTTACGGAAAAAGTGGAAAATAAATTAGAAATATCAGTCGTATCGTTACAAATAAGGTATCAAATGAAAGGTCCGATTTTTCTGAATCCAACGGTTTAAATAGCTTATCGATAGGACAATTAGATTTTTTAAAATTAACTAAAGTATGAAAAAAAGGTGGCAACAAATCACAAGAGTTTTATTAATTTCGCAGACTAGCGAGCTTCTAGACGTATTTCGGTTGCCATGGCGCCGGGCGAAAGAATAAATAGATTTTACTTCCTGCTTTACTGATTTTGTACTGGAAATAAAAATTGCAAATTTCAAAATGATTCAATTTTCTTCAAAATTATTTCAAACTTGCTACACACTTTTAACATCACAAGACGAAGTTGCAGTTCAAATTTCATCGGGTTTCGAGAATAAATAAAAAATGTACAATTTAATTGCAAATTAAATTTTATTCTAATACGCGTATTTCAAATTCTAACTATGATTAAATTATTTTAAATACATCATTCGAAAGATATTTTAAAGTACTTTTATATTATCGAAAGTGGGATTTAAGATTTCGCTTCATTTACACATTTCGAGGTCTCCTGAATCGGTTTTCTTTTGTATCTCAGCTACTAATTAAAATAATTTCATAAGTAATACATCATTAGATAGCTTTGTTGATTTGGAATCGAACAGTAGATTACAGAAACTTCTACCGCCAGATAGTGCTGTAATATTTTAAAATTTCAATATTTAAATTTCTAATTATGATTAAATTATTATTAATACATCATTTGAAAGATATTTTAAAGTTCTTTTATATTATCGAAAGTTTTAACCAGATTTGCACGTTTTGAGGTGTCCTGATTAGGTTTTCTTTTGCATCTCAGCTAATTCAGTTAGACCGTTCAAAATTGGTATATGTAGGTAAATTAGGAAGGGCTGAAAGGGTGGGGAAGATATAGGCGTGCATCAGGCGCACGGGACACCGCTTCCGAAGGCAGTGGGGACCCGGGCCGACTTTTTACCCAATCAGAAATGATTTTTTTTTTTTCTTAAATTTCTTTTCTTAACACTAAAAGTTACTGTTAGTGATTTATTAATTTTAGTGATTCATTTGAAAATACTGACCCGCTAGCGGGTGAAGCTCGCTAGTATAACAGTATTATGTGCGCATCTTTTAAGTAGGAATTATTGCTAGTGCTTCAATAATTTTGCTGACAACTAATCAATAAACAACTGCCTCATTTTGAATCATATTGTCTATCTCTACATTTTTATAAATGCTTAATAAAGCATCATGAAATATGAATATTTTCTATTTTAAGAATTAAAGATATTAGGAAATCTATACAACTTGCCAACTTCGCAGTCATTCATTAACAGCTAACTAAGTTTAATAAATGGCTGCTGCAATGTACGTGAAATGCTCCGGAATTTAAAGTTTTAATCCTTGATTGTACTCCGAATTTGTCGCCTCTCATATCTGAGCAATTTTCATAACCTTGACCTCTCATATTTTCTAATTTTAACCCACTTTTTTTTCCAACTCTTTTAATAAAACTTTAGGCAGTTCCTTACCAGTAGATCTTTTAACAGGAAGAAAACCTTAAAAATGTTCATTGAATTTGCATTGAAATTCTGATTGGCCAATGGAAACATACCTTAATCAAAAATTTATTTCCCCCACCATCCAATGAATCTGGTGGACGTTATTGCATAAATAAAGCATTGTTTTAAATCTGACATCACTAATGCCAATTCAAACTCAAATTTTGCCGTGTTTTTATGGACAACTCAAAATGTGCCTGTCTTATGGCTGAGGATGTCCGAGGACGTTCTTTCATACTTAGGATATAACTGATAATGTCCTGGGGAGACAGGGTACTTCCAAATAGTTCCTACATGCTGAAGAACACTGCTACCCTACAATTGGCAAACTCTTGACTTTCTTTAATTAGAGAGCAAAAAGATCTTGTTAAATCAGCGAGTGTGCACTTTTTCCTTTCGCATCGCGGCTGCGCATACAATATACAGTGAGAGTAAAAAAAAGTAAACACTAACTTATCATATGCTAAACCCTTTATTACAAATACATTAATCACCTGTAACAGAATATGATATTGTCTAGATAAGTAACTATTTATTAGAAGTTTAACTCCTTATAAATATTAGACAAACTGTAATTAGAAGAAGAAATATTTCACTTTAATAAAAAATATTTCCATTTTTACGTGTCAAAGTAAACATCGACAAATCTTCATTTCAAAATCTTTTAAAATATGTTTCCACCACTTTTTTCTTACAGAATTTTAAACGAAGTTAAATTCTTGATGCCTGCATTGCTCATGACATATTTTCTAGAATTTTCTTTTAAAAATTAAGGGATTTAGCTATGGGGAAACAAACATTGCTAGAATTAAGAAAAATAATAATAAATTTGAAAAGAAATGGGAAATCATTACGTGAAATAGGAGAAATTGTTCAAAGAAGCCCTTGTACAGTCAAGAAAATTATTGACAAATATATCAGGTACAAACAGATAAAGGATTTTCAGAGAACTGGAAGACCAAGATGACTTACCAATGCAGAAGTAGAAGTGAGAACTGTTCTACGAGAGGTAAAAGCAAATCCATCTACTAGTGCAGTAAAAATGTCTGAAAAGATCTTGCAAACATCAGGAAAGAAAGTAAGTGCAAGTACTATAAGAAGGACTTTTAATGAGCATGGGCTACATGGTAGGTTTCCGCGTAAGAAACCATTCATATCAAAAGTAAACCAGATTAAACGTCTGCAGTTTGCCAAAAAATACCATAACGAGGAGTTAAATTTTTGGAATAATATTTTATTTAGTGATGAGAAATTTTTTAAAATTTTTAGTACAAAAACGCAGCCAATAATATGGAGACCGAAAAACAAAGAACTTGGTGATAAATATGCAGCTAAAACAATCAAACATGGGGGTGGTTCAGTTATAGTCTGGGGGTGTATGGCGGCAGCAGGGGTTGGAAATTTAGTATTTATAGAAGCTACTATGAGAAAAATGGATTATTCAAGTATTTTGAAAAACAATGTTGCTCCTAGTGTTGATAAATTGGGACTGTCACGAAGTTGGATCTACCAACACGATAATGATCCCAAACACACATCAAAAATAGTGAAAGAATGGTTGTTATATCGGGCACCCAAAACCTTGGACCATCCTCCGCAGTCCTCGGATCTCAACCCCACTGAGCATTTATGGGTATACCTTGATAAAAAAGTACGCCAAAGAACCATTTCTAATAAAGAAGAATTGAAAACTACTATCATGGAAGAATGGCAAAATATCTCACCAGAAATAACAAAAAATCTGGTGGCATCTATGCCTAAAAAGTTAAAGGCTGTGATAAAAGCAAAAGGAAAACAAACGAAATATTAATTCTAATTGTTTTCATTATAATTTTGTTATAAATGCTCTGTTTACTTTTTTTTTTTTTTTTTTTTTTTTGACGCATAAAATTAGATGCATTTCTGCTTAAGTTAAATTATTTCTTGTTGTATTTTGTTATAATTTAATCTTTATAAGTTGTTAAATTCTTCTTGAATAAATTCTTCATTCTGTATATTTACTTTATACTATACGTAAGGAATGTATTAATTAATCATTTTATACATGAAAGATTGATGTTTACATTTTTTTGACTCTCACTGTATACTGAACAGAACTTACAAGATTGCCTATTCTTGTCTGCATTTCAAATTATAGGAATAGGCAGAGAAGCCTGTAAATTCTTGTTGTATTTATTTACTTATTTTTTCTATTTATTTATTTTCTGTATTCAATAATCAAAGTACTTTTTTTTTTGTAGTTCAGCTGGTTTTGCCGCCCCTAAATTTTGCCGCCGTAGGCAGTTGCCTACCTTGCCTACCGCCTAGAGCCGGCCCTGCACATATTACAGGTCACAGTTGCACGAACTGTATAGATTTTGCTGAATCTAGCACTTACAGTTCTTTTACAGGGACACAAAGAAAAATTCTTTATCATTATGGCCTATGGGACCAAATTTTTAAAACTGCGATATCGCCTAAACGCCTAATTCAGTTGAGCAAAAAATTTATAAACATAATATAGGTCACAGTTTCACGAACTGTACAGGTTTTGGTGAGTTTACAACTTATAGTTTTTTTTATAGGGACGCAACAAAAAATTCCTTATTGTTATGGTTTACGGGCCCAAAAATTTTAAAATGCGGTAGCGTTTAAACGCTTTATTGGATTGGGCTGAAAATTTATACACATGCTGCAGGTCATCATCGCATGAATTGTATAGATTTTGGTGAATCTAGCCTTTACAGATTTGTATAGGGATACAGCGAAAAACTCTTTATCATTATGATCTATGGGCTCAAATTATTTGAAAGGCAATAGCGTAAAATTATACAATGGGGAAAAATACTAAACCTCCCTATTATATTTTTCCCTTTTGTTTTTTTAACGACTTGTCTTACTTTAATTTATTTATACAATCCTTAATTATTTAATGTTCGGAAAGTCGAGGGGAGTCACTCCAGATTTTTTTTTTTTTCTTTTTCATCGAGGCTCAAATGGGAGTGGGACTCATCAATGAAGACTATTCTACTCCATTCTCTGACATTCCAGTTCGAACGATCCTGATATCACTGCAAACGTGCTTGTCGGTATACAAAGTTTAATAGTAGTCCGCACAAGGGGCTCCGTGAATTCAACCCCATTTCTCTGAACCGCCTATTAATGGTCTTTGCAGTCACTGAACTACCAGTTGCACGTATGACCGATAATAACGATGAACTGGGGCTTTGAGTACCGCTCTGACGATTGATCGGTTCTTCCGTTCTGTCCTCTCTTTAGGCCGACCACTTCCTCCCTGACGCTGTGTTCGGCTATTGTTCACCCATTCCCGTGACTATCATCTAATAGTGGCATCGCTTCTATCCAATTGCCAAACAATTCACAAATTAAACCAAATGGCTTCTTTGAGCCCAACTACACACCTCTCTCAAATGCTGTCATCTGCATTCCGCACCTGTATGCGAGGTATACTTACAGTCTATCTGAGTAGACGGAATGAAATTCTCGAAGAATTTATAATTTGGAATTAAAATTTCTCATTTGTAATATTCTGCCAATTGAGTAGTTAAGATGCGTTGCAGCGTCAGATGCTCATTCGATGGTAGCCACTTTAAAATTTTGCATTTCCCATCGGAACCTGTATGCATGTCAATTTGTTTCCAGTTTGCATTACTCCTTCTTTGTGCGTCGCTTTTTTTGTTATAGAGTGTATTTTGCAAATACAAAATAATAGCTTCTTGGAGGTAACACTCATGAGCTGCGTATGAAGACAGAAGATGCACTTGAGTTTTAAAATATGAGATTTAGTATCTCAGTGAAATTGCTTGCATTTTTGTTTAATTGACACAGATTACATTATATTTCCTGTCATATGAAAAGAAAAAATTGTTTCAAAACACCAAGAAAGGTTAAGATTATGCGGGTTTGTTATACAGGACAAGTAAATTTCCACTACTTGTTTACTAAAGCAATAGAAAAAGACTATTATTATTTCAGAACTTAGAAAAAATGTAATGAATGTATTGAATTAAATTTAAAATGGTACACCGCTTCATGCTTTTATAGTGTCAAAATAATAATTTTATTGCATGAAATTAAGATAGGAAAACTAGGAGATTAAACCGGCAATTGATTTGAAAATCACCCATGAATAATTATCATTTCTCAATGGACGAAAATGCCAACCTCTTCTGAAATAGAGAAAATCTGAAAAATTCTGAGTTAAACGAACTCATTCCGGAAAATGCAACTTCTACAAATTGGAATATTTGTCGCATAAAATCGTCTGCAAAGCAATAGTTTCATTCGCCTTTCTTAACAAGATTGTTGTTGCTACGTTACAAATGTGTTTATCCTTCAGTATCAGTTTCAGTTTGGAGAAAAGCAAGTCACATATATCACTAGGTAAAAAAGAGGGAAAATGAAAGCCAATCAAAAATAAAAGACTTCCTTCCTCTAGCACTAAAAAATGAGCTTTCAACATATTTCAAGGCGACAGCTTTTCAACTTTTTCATCTTTTGTCATAAAATTTCGATGTGTGAACTAGGGTATCATATGAAAATTATTCGGCGTTGGATTTATTTTCTATAAAAAGACTCTCTCAAAATTCATCAGGAGAAAAAAAAAAAATCTGGTGTGACTCTTCTCAACTTTTCGAGCATTTAGTAGTTATCAGGCGTTTTAAAAATTTTGAATCAACAAATAATTCAGTAAATAATTAAAAATGAAACTAACAATAGGGTGTTTTAATATTTCTCATCAAGTTCGAATATTTGGAAAATGGACGACAATGTATTCAAATACTTTTGTGCATACCTGTAAAAAATATAAATTTTAAGCAAGCATTTCCCAGTAACAACCAGTCCGTAGATTCTAAAACATATAACAGCTTTAGTCTCTTTTAAATAATTTATTGAACTTCATATTTGCCTCAGTGTGATCAGTATCATCATTGCCTCAGTGTGATGAGTATGATGTGATAATATGTACACATACTTGCCAGCCATCTCATTATGAACCATACAATTTTTAGTACCCGCCTTTTTTTTTTTTTTTTTTTTCACACCAATAATTTTTTAGAGTAATTTTAGTCTTACTTAATCGTAACAACATTTGGAGAGAGTTACTCTAAATATATAGTGGTGTGAGAAAAGGGGCATTTTTTCAGGGAGCGTTAACAATTGTACGGTTATTAATGAGATGGTTGGCAAGTATGTGTACATTATTTTATTTTACTCTGTAAAATAGCTAAAAGTAATATAAGCGTCATTTCACAACTTCATCATACATTAACACAGCAATGTACAGTCGGTAACAAAAGTGTCCGAACACTAGCGAAAATTCCTATGTAAAAAAAGTACACTGAATACAGTTTTGTTAAATAAATCCTTGTCGAATCTTGTTCTTAGTCAGTCTAAGAACATGATTCAATAAGGATTTATTTAACTAAACTGTATTCAGTGTACTTTTTTTACACAGGAATTTTTGATAGTGTTCGGACACTTTTGTTACCGACTGTAGCATATATCTTTTTTTATGTTTTAAACAATTGAGAATTATTAAAACTGAATTCAATTAAAGTGAATGCATATACTGCAATGTGTAAGAATTCCATTTCATATCTCTGTAAAAAAGACTAAGTTGCACAATCATACAGGTTTGTTCTTTCCACTATGACCAATAACATGCCTACCTAATTTTATCTTAATCAGACAAAGAGTCGAAACTCCAATGCACTTCAAATAGTTTGAACCATAGTCCATAATGATTAAAAAAAAGAAAAAAAATCTGTGTGTCCCTGTAACAGCATTTTAAGTTCTACAATAAATAAAATCTATACAGGTCCTGTAACGATGAGCTTTAGCTTTAACACAACTACCAATTTTCAGCTCAATCGAATGAAGCGTTTAGACATTATCATGAGTGTTCACTCATATACAAATATGCATACATCGTCATGAAAAGATTTAAAATGAATTCAAGAAACTCTAAAACGTATGAATACATCAAAATTTCACAGTCGAATTTTTTTCATAATTACAATACTTTGCTTACATAATATATGTTTTCGGAAAGCGAAAAGAGAATTTGTTTTTATTATAATTTATTTTAGTGCCAGAAACCAATACTGATTTAACACGAGTTCTCTCTCATTTATTCATCAAAATCAAATTATATTTCTTATATTCAGAAATCCTTACATACAAAATAATTTGCTTATTATACAGGATAATACGGGATCATTATAATTAAAGTTTAATTTTCAAAAAACTGTATATTAAAAAAAAAAAAAGAAAGAAAGAGAGGGGAATCATTGCTTAGAATTACAGTAGAGCACCGATTATCCGAACTCCAACTAACCGAACAGCTTATTTCACTATTTATTTTTATTTATCCGAACTTTCAATTATCTGAATAGCCTATTTCTCCCCCTAAAAAAATTCCTAACCGAAATTCCAATTATCCTAATTCCTGATTCCCTTATCCTAATTCCGTTCCCAACATACGAAAACTAATTTGAAATATTGTTGCATTATGGCTGCTGATTTTTGGAATCTAGAAAAATCTTCAACATTAAAAAAGGCTTGGAATACAATTTTAAATAAAGAAAAAAAATGATAGTGGATTAGAAGAATCTAGTAAAGAAAATGAGGAATGTAAAACAATAAAAGAGATGGGAAGAATCCTACGTTATGAAGAAAATGAAATTAACGAATGGTTAAATAGTGACGTTCATGACCCTGGATAACAGATTTTAAATGATGATGAGATTGTGGATAAGATTCAAGGTGAAAAAGAAAATGAAAATAAATGCTTTGAAAATGACCCAGTGCCATCACATCATCTTTGAATGTTTGGAAACAACAATGAAATGTTTCGAACGGCAGAACGACGCAGATCCTCTTCAATTAACCTGTCTAAGAAGAATTCGAGATGTGGCAGCATTGAAAGAATGTCTTCTTTGAAGCAAGCAACACTCAAAAGCTTTTTTGTTTAAACTATAATATCTAGAGTTAAAAGAAAAAAAAAAAAAAAAAACTTTTATACACGCCAGCACAAATTGGTGCTGTCAGTCCTAAGCATGGATTAAGTGTGATGGTTTTTCTATTGTCACAATATCCCTTAAATTGTCTGTCCAATTATCCGAACTTTTGCTTATCCGAACTAGGGTCTGTCCCGACGTGTTCGGAGCTCTATTGTACCTTCAATATTCTAAAAGAAAGAAGAAATAGCATGCTATAAAAAAAAAAAGTTCCAAATTTTAGCAATCGATGGCGCTTTAAACATCATAATATACAAAATAAATGGCGTATCATGCACATGACAGACTACATTCTTTATAAAAATGCGGAATATTATGCGCTTACTTGATACTGGTGTGATAACTTCGCCATTACTCTCTCAATGAAGAATCCCGCTCTACTTGTGAAGATCTTTTACAAGAACGATGACTGTGAGCCACTAGCTCTGAAGCAATTACGAATAGTCAAGAATTTCACATAACATCGGATTCGTCATCGGAAAAAAAGGTTGTGGTCCGACGTTTGCCATACTCAGAGATAGCAAATTTAACATCATAACACCACCTTTTCTTTCTTTTTTTTCATGCGGTAGTTGCCACTCCTTTAGCAGGGTTGTGTTATTTCAAAATTATAGTCATCATTCGAAAATATTGCAGCGGAGTTCTCTTCATGTCAGAATCATGACTCCACGCTCATCACTTGTTTGCAATATTAGAAGTATTCTTGAAACATTTAATACTGGTAAGACTTATTATATCCATAGATATAGTAATCAGACATAGATTGATCAGCGAGAAAGAAAAAGTGATACCTTTTTTTCGGGAAAAGTCACTCTAATGGCTGCCTTTCCCCGATTAAATCACACACAAGAATACACACGGATAATTTAGTAAATAAAATTTATGAATATTTTATTTACTAAAGGTGAACGAAAAACTCCAGATACAGTTTCAAATTCATTTTTTTTTTTTTTATCCTTTTTTTCAATACTCTCTAATGGCTGATTTTAGAACTTTTTTTCGGCATCAAAATTTTTTGCTCGATAGCATGGGAATGATAGATCTATATATATTACTATATCTATGCTTATATCTACTATAACTTACCTTCTCAAAATAGATTTTGAATACATGGTTGTAAAATCTTCCAATTTTAGGCGCAATCATTCTAACCACTTTCTTAGTTAACCTTTGATGCTTCTCCTCATAAAGAGGGAAGGGCATCACATGTTCTCATCAGTATACATCATCCTTCAAAAGAAATCTTTGCAGTAAGACTTTGAATTATAAAACTTTTAATTATTTTTACAAAAATTTACTATCTTTTACAAATCTTATGCTCTCCGATTTTCAAAATTTTTGTGCTGTTGCTGCCTTTTTGTCGATTAGGATTTTTACCCGGCAGAATTTGTATTTTTCCTCTTTTTTTTTTCTTTTTTTTTATTTAATTAATAATGGCACAAGCTGAAAATCGCTCCAAACCACTGAATAGTGGTGAGCTGCTTTCTTCCGTCATTTACACCTTTAAAAGGGTCCAGAAAAAATTATTAAAAAAATTCAGAGAGACAGATGCTTCTTGGAGTAAAATTTGGCAGTGGAAGAAAATAAATTGCTTCAAAAAATCGATTGCTTTTATAAAGGGATGTGACCACAGTAATTCCAAGAAAAGACGAGCGGTGGTATTCAAAAGTGCAGTACACGGGAAATTGCCCGAATTTTGAATTTATACCTGTGAGCACGGTGCATAAAATTGCATAAAATATCCTGCATTGCTCTCCATCTAAAATTATTCATATTCAGGAGTTGTTTCCTGATGATCTGTCAGTAAAAGAAACTTTTGCTCCAGAATTTCTTTCTCGTATGGAAGTGGACAATGAATGGTCAGGGAACATTATTACGAGTTTGCGGTGTTGCATCTACGATCATTTTTTGCTCTTTAAGTTTCGTTAGATTACGATTACGACCTACTAAAGGAAATTATTACTAAAGGAAATACGAAACATTTTAAATAATCTGGTGTGTCACTCATACTAGTTTATATTACTCTGATGGTTTTATAAATTGTTTTATATATCAGGTATGTGTGTTAGAAGGGAATATCGCCACCTCAACCGACCCTTTATTTATTCATCTATATTTATAAAACATTTAAAGTTGTTATTAAGTTAAAATATATGTATACATTCAGAGAATTTTTACCCATACAACACTTAAAAACTTACCAATCTTAGACAGTATTTTTAAATAGCAACCGCATATGATCATCAAAATACTGATGCTATAATTTAGACGAAGTTTGTAGACGGAATGTACTGAATTCGATCCTAAGTCGCGCTCGTCGATCTAGTTGTTCGGAAGTTCCCGTGGTTTACTCCGAAACTAGCATGAATACGGACAAAGACCCCTTAGAACCCCCCTAGCTCCCTAATGCAGACAATTGACCTTATACTTTAAATTTCGAATAAGGATTGTACTTGTAATAGTGTTATTCCTTTTCTTTGGTATTAAACGGAAAACAATTTTTACCAGACATATTTATAATGTTTTTTCAGCTGATAAGATTTTTTTTTTCTTTCACACATGTTGGAAGAACGTTTGTTTTACCAAGTTTAAAAAAAAAAAAAAAAAAAAAAAAAAAAAAGTAAAACAGCATGTAAAACAAGGTTTACGAAAAAATTGTCAAATAAACGATAAAGAAAAAATAAATAGATAAATAAATAATTAAAATAAAATATTTTATAACAATTTTTTTAATGTTTTAGCAACATACGTTTTTGACATTTTTATTGAACTGCATTCAGCTTCTCACAAAAATCCTTTGCTTTGTTAGCTAAATTTATTGTTTAAACATTTGTTTCTAACAAAAATCATGTCATTATAAATCTAAAGCCAGGTGGTACTTGTAACTGTTCAATTTAAAATTCCCTTTTAAATTATAAATTGCAGTGAAATGTGGTTTCTAAACAGTAAGACTGAAAATGTTATCTAGTTTTTCAAAATTAATATTAACATTCGATTTTTGAAAATTTTAACTACTGGTAAATTTAATATGATGTAACTGATTTGGTGACGAGGTGACATGCCAGTACGTGTCAGATTTGGAATGTTTTGTTTAGAAAAAGGAGGTATTGAGAAGTTCGTGCAATGTAGTGAGTTTTGTCATAATTAAAATTCATTTTATTTAGACGACTGTAAAGTCAGATATATGGCTACTAAGTATTAATACAACATATAATATATCTGCTAATGATGGTCAATTGATGCATTATTGCTTTTTAATGAACATAAACTAGAAGGCAATTTATTAACCATCGAACGAGCGGAACTCGTAAAATTCATTTAAAAAATAATTTAAATATACATATATATATATAATAAAGATGATCTATAAAGCATAGTAGAAGCCAAGCAACAGATACAAGATCACTGAAACACCAATGACCAATAAGATTAAAAAAATAAATAAATAAATAAATAAAATAAAATAAAATAAAATTATCAGTGGATGAAATACACTAATGTAAAGAAACCAGATCTATTAATTAACAGCCTGCAAAACAAACGAATCAATAAAGTAAAACAACATATCTTAACTTAAAACCATGAACTTATCAAAATTAATGAAAAAACAACCCAAGAAACACAAGATAGGAAGATGGAGGCAGGCGGCAAGATTTGTGACTTGCCTGTGGGGTTACACTAGTTTCACGCCGGCAACACTCCCCCAGCCTGCCACGACCAGAACAGGAACCATATGGATTTAAAAAAGCAAAATTTCAAAGCAGATGAACAACAATGAAACCACGAAGCAACAATGAAATTCACCGATTAATCACATGTGTTTAACAGTATAATTAGAACATTAAATATAGTTGACAACTCAAAAAGGAAGAATCTGAAATTTTATTGGAAAAAGAAAGTTTGCATAGTAAAACAAAGCAAATACAACAAGCCTTCTACTTTTTTTTTTTAATTTAATTTCACAGACCCACCCAACCATCCAGCCTTACAACACCACCCCACCTCCTTAATCAAACATCTGCCCACCCAACCGCCAGCTTTTTTATTGTCTTTTATTATTTTATATTTTTTTTTTTTTTTTTTTTTTTTTTGATACACACAAAAGTGTTCACAGATTTTTATTTTTTATTTTTATTTTTATTTTATTTTTTTTGTACTGACAGAGACATGGTTAAGGATATAAAATAGAAAATACAAAGTTTTTAGGAAAACCCATTTTAGCAGTGGCTGTGATCAGTTTATTAATATTCTTGTTTTTAAACTTTGCAGAGCATAAATTATTAATTCGAAGTAAATGGTTAATGATGATGTTTCTAAATACCGAAAGATGCAGACATGAATTAAAATGTGTAAATAAGTTTACATTAAAACTAAAATCTTGACGTTTGTCATAGATATCTGTGTAAAGTTTATTACCATCGATGATTATTTTGAGATCTAAAAAGTTAATTGATTGATTAGTTAGAGTATTTTGAGTTAGCTTTAAATTAGGTGGATAATTGAAGGAAAAGTCATTTTGTGAGTTCTTGTTGAGATAAAATACAATAATATCATCGATGTAACGATAAAATCGAACATCATCATTGCAAATTTGCTTTTCATAATAATAAAGATAGAGATCTGCCAAAATACTGGAGCTACAACCTCCTTGTGGGATACCTAATTGTTGCAAATAGATATCGTTGTTGTGGAAGATATAATTATTATGGATAACAAAGTTAAGAAGTGTTTTAAATTTTTCTTCTTTAAAATTGTGAGGAAGATTAATTTGAGCTTTATATTCTTGAAAAAGAGACTGTAAATGATATTACTAAGATCTGATAACTCAAAATTATTGAAAAGATCTTGAAAGTCAAAAGTCATAATATTGTCTATTGAATCGAGCGATTTGATGTATTGAATTAATTGAAAGCTATTTTTTAGACAGTGTAAATTATATATTCTCCCCCAATAGCGGGGTACTTGCGAGTGAACATTGACCGGGAATTCGCTTACTGATGGCCATTTGTTTTGAAGGAGCACCCAATGGACGACCATTACTACCCCTGACAGGAACAAACATTCATGTCTTGTCCCGGATTCGAAGCCGAGCTCAATCCTGGGGGAGTCAGGGCACGGCTGGTCAGGGACACTAACCATCATACTGTCTAGGTGTCCTAGAACTGAAAATACAGAGGCTGTTCGCACATTTTTTAGACGATTTTGATGGAGTGTACTGAAGCAATTTCACTCATATTTAGTGTTTTATTTGTTCAGTTTGATAGCCCTTGTTCTTAACTAACATTCTACATCATAATTTCTATGATAATAATGCTTTTTATAATATCGGAAGAGGTATATTTTTCTACTCCTCTTGAACGGCTTTCCAGAGTCCACAAAGCGATGTAGGTCGGTGTTTGGATAATGTTGATTTTAAGAGTCGAAAAACACAAAAATCCAACAGTGATACATCAGAAGATTTAGCAGGAATGTCAGTGAAGGGTATGGTTTTAATTCCCGTTTTTTGTTCCATTTTTTGCGGATTACGATGTGTGGCTGCTTGTTTTGTCTTGATGCAGTTCAACGGATTGATAGCATTGTGGATAAAGATATGGATTTTCATTTTTGAAAACTGGAATTAAAATATGTTCTTGAGAGTATTTAGAGTTTATTTTGACATTTTTGTCACATTTTTTTGCTTTTATCTTGCGCTTGTATAAAAAAACCAGTGGCAATCATAAATCCTTTAAAAAAAACTCTCTTTTGATGCTTTGAGCCATGTAGCAATTTTTTTTTTCTCTTTTGTGATAATAAATTGATCTTTTTTTTATTGCAACTACTTAAATAGACCCTAGATTCATCTGTTGTTGCAACATTTTTCTATTTTTCTCCTGATAAATGCTTTTCATAAAGATTTCACTAAAAACTATCTTTGAAAAGAGTGGAAACCTATCCTTCCATCCACTGCCATTTTAAAAGCGCATTTTTGCATCTAAACAAAAATTATAAATATCAGAAGATAAATAAAACTTCCAAAAATATAACTGTTGTGAAAATAAAATTCTCCATGCAAACGATTTTTTCTTACTGCGAAATAAAATCGTCTAAAAAATGTGCGAACAGCCTGTAATAGTTTAAATAATTTAGTAAAGCCCCTTAGGTCCTGCTTTCGGATTGAAATTTTATAACTCACGAACTTATAAAAAATATTTACTACTAGCAAACACGTGCAAATTTTTCGCACATTTTTTCTTTTCTTATTTAACTTTAAATTTTGAAACTCATAAATATTATATCAATTTCACCACCTAATTAAAAAAAAAATATATATCAGAAGCCAAATTATTATTAGAACCAAATTAATATTGTACAATACTGAAACCAAAATCATTCGAAGAAATGTTTCAAAATAAAAGTCATAATTCACGACCTAGTTTTTATACTTCCACAGGCAGTACAGTTTTAGTGTAGGAGTCCCACGATGCCTTTTAAGTTTTGTCGCCATGTTGGGGATGACTTTTTATTAATTTTAGTTTTTTTTTTTTTTTTTTTTTTTTTTTTTTTTTCAAAAAGAAACTACAGTCGGCTGCAAAATTATTCGAGCACTAGCAATAATCCTTGCCAAAAAAAAGTACACTTAATACAGCTTTGTTAAATAAATCCTTGTCGAGTCATGTTCTTAATCAGTCTAAGAACATGATTCGACAAGGATTTACTTAGCAAAACAGTCTTAAGTGTACTTTTTAAATATAGGAATTATTGGCTAGTGCTTGCATAATTTTGCAGCCGACTGTAATTCCTATTGTGATTATATTTTTTATGATTGTGTTTTTTAGTCAATTTATGATAATAATTTATATTTTGTATATATCTTTAAAGTATTGCTAGGTTTAAAATGACGCTTGCAAAGATTCCGAAGAAACAACAGTTAAAAATACATTTTTCCATAAAATAATGTCATCAAACAAATGTAGACATATTTTCTTATTAGTCCACTTAGCTGAGTTCGCATGCTTAAATATTGTTCATTTTTAAATATTATTTTTTATCCTCGCGTATTTTATTAATTACACCAATGTCGTATCGTTTCGAAATAATAATAATAATAATAATAATAATAATTGTAACTGGTCCACGTTCGAGAAATATTATATAGATATTTATCCTTCTAACGGGCACGCCTTCTCTACCACTGAACAGAGTCTAGAGTATTTCCAGTATAAGTTATAGTAAATATGGAAACGTTCAGCAGAGTTAATATATTAAAAGCTATTTTGTAATTAGTTCTGTGTTAATAAATATGATTTAGTTTAAAAAATTTTAATAGAAGCAAGATTTAACTCTAGTGTGTCCGCCATGTATATATCACTGATTATTTTTGTTGTTAAAGTTTTCGTTATGAATAAACAATCTTTTTTGCTACTAATTTAATTTTTGTTCTGTTATTTATTAGTGAATACGGGTATTTCTAGTTCGTTATGGCGTGAGTGATTTCATATTTCTTTTAAATATTCCTAGTTATATCTGTTTTAGATCTTATGGATAACTTTGTTATTTGATATTATGCTTCTCTTGCATTCTACAATCGTATAACGTTATCTTCAATAATAAAAGCCCAAGTCCCCCAAAGCTAACGCTCGAAACTGACGTCATTTTTACAAAAGAGAATTAAAAAAAAAAGTCATTGATTTGGATGAATGAATAAAAAATATCATTATCTATCAAGTAGGAAGTAGGAAGTAGGATGATTTAGCAGGGGGGAAAAAATGACGCCACAATTGCAAGATTATATTGAGAAAAAATTAGTTTTACAATAGATTTGAAATAAATATGTCTGGCCGATAATTTTAAAGAATGGTTGTAAGGGTTATGTAAGGACTACCAATTGGCAATATTCTTTCTCGGATACCGCTATAAACCGTCAAATTAAAATACATATTAGAGGAATATTTAAAAATAAGTAAAATAAAAGTTAAATGATTATAGTAAATAATAGTAATAATAAATAAATAATATTAAAAATAATATAAATGATAATACATCCACCACCACCCTCCCCTCAGATTTAAAAAAAAAAAAAAAAAAAAAAGCCTGTTTATTTTTCTGTTGTTGGGATCAGATTCAGGTAAAGCAAGGGAGAAGGAAAAAAAAAAAAAAACTAATAAAATTGGAGATTTAGGTATTCTCTTCGAGAAATAATTTAGCGATGCTTTTGATGAATTCGCAATGAAGTTATATTCATAATTAAATTTAAATTACATTTCATTACTGGAAACTGGAATTCCATTATTTTGATTAAAAAAAAAAAAAAAAATCAGTTAAATTTTAAATAATCTTTTTATTATAATTATTATTATTGGCTTTTATCACTACCCTGAGCATATATCTTACTAGTACGCGCATTTTCCTATCCAAACGAATAACCAACATTCGGGAGGATTTTCGACAGTCACGTGACGAGTGAAACGGTCAGATCCGTTCGGACTGTCACACTTGTCTCATGTCCAACTTTTTGCCTTTCACACTCAGTTTATTATTGCTATTACAAAACATTCTCCCACTCTCTCTTTCTCTTGTAATAGTTTAGAAAAACACAAAGTGGATTGAATAGTCCAAAAATTTAAGTGTAATTTATTAATAACTAGCAGGCATTGCCCGCTTCGCTGGTCACTATATTTAAATTAATTCTTAAAATTACATATCACTTATTAATATAAAAATCTCACTAAAAAAAAAAAAAAAAAAGAGGTTAATTGAAACTCGTCAAAAAGTTCAGTCTTTTTGCCCCCCCCCCCATCAAAGGGGAAGAAATTTACAAACTTTCCTTATAGTGTAGGTTGGGTACACATAACCAACCCACATATAAAGAAATCACATTCCTGAGATAATTTAGAGCAGAATTACTATTGGAAACGTGTTTTTTTTTTTTTTTTTTTTTTTTTTGCCTCACCTCAAAAACATGAGGAAGGGGATATTTTGGAAAATCAACTCTATAGTGAGTGTAGTGTGTAAATTTAGTACACCCACATAACAAAAAAATTACTTTCCTGAGATAATTTTAAATGGAGTTACGCCTGGAAACGTGTTTTCTGTTTCCCACCCCACCCCTAAAGGGGAAAGAGAGAAATTTTACAAAATCCATTTATATAGAGTGTTTTACGCACACATAACCAATTAATACACCGAAAAATCACCTTCCTGAGATAAATTAGAAGAAAGTTACAGTTGGAAATGTGTTCTTTAACCCCCCTCCATTCCCAAAAGGGAGAAAGGGGACACTTCGCAAAATCCCTTTATGATGCGTGTTGGATACACATAGTCAAAACAGGTACCAAAAAATTGTCGTTCTGAGATAATTTGGGACAGAGCTACACTTGGAAAACTGTTTTTCGTCCCCCTCCCATGGGAGAAAAGGGGGGAATTTCACAAAATCCTGTCACAGTTGGTGTTTCATGCAAATAACCAACTCACACATCAAAATTCGTGGATACAGCTTACATAGATTCCTCAGGACAAATTTAACGTAAAAGGGGGGTTCTCGAATCTGCCCCGTCATAAATTCGCCCTCACAAAGACGCACAGCCAATTTCAACTTCTATGTGCCATTCTTGAAAGAGTTTTATGTAAAATCTGGATTTTGCAAATGGTCCCCCCTCCCCCCGACAAAAAAAATAAAAAAAATCCCCCTTCCTCCTTACATTACTACTTATTTACCCTTCCCTTACAATTTTTGATTGTAAGGGAGGAATCCCTTACAATCAAAACATCAGAAATCGACAAATTTGTTTTTATTTTATTTATGTATTTTTTCCCAACTGAGTTTGTACCCCCATGTGGAATTTATTTACCGTAAAGCAATTTGAAGCTCTGTTATGCTCTCACCTGTGTTATCGCTGTCCGCCCCCCCCCCCAGGAGGTAAGGAGAGAACTTTTGTAAAACCCAGTCTTAGTTTCTTAGGCTCTAGATCTAAGTTTCACACAAAAATTCGTGACCCAGTCCCACACAGAATCGCCACAGTAATGGTAATTCAGTGGCGGATGTACTTTTATATATATGTAGATGAAGGGAAATGTGAAATCACGTTTTGCCCCCTTCCCTCTTTAGGGCCGAATTCCTAAAATTACAGAAATTGTTTTTTAGGTGTTTGTATTTGCTATATTTAAAACCAAAAATCATATGGATATCTGTTTCTTTCTTTGAGATATGAAGGATTATGTGTAATAACTTTTGCTATCGTGAAAACACGCTTTGGCCCCTCCCACCCTCCATTGTTTTTTTTTATATTTGTGTATCTTATATTTTAAAGTAAAAGTCGTACGGATATTTGTATTTTTGTTTGATATATAAAGGGTTATGTGAAATCACGTTTTGCCCCTTACTCCCTGGAGACCGAATTTGTAGAATTCCAGAAATTGGTTTTTAGGTATTTGTATTAGCCCTATTTTCAAGCAAAAATACCATGTATATCTGTTTTTTTCTTTCAGATATGAAGTTTATTTGTGAAAGTGAAATCACGTTTTGCCCCCTGCCCCCCCCTCCCCTCAAAATTCCGGCCTGTGCAGTAGAGGTCTGTACGGCCGGGTTTACGATCCGATCCCAGCCAGGCCCTCGGGCCGAATTTTTCAATTTGCTCTCGGGCCAGACTGGACTTAATTTTTTTTTTTTTTTCAGGCTCGGGCTCAATTTTTTTGTGCATACTCGGGCCGGAACAGGCCTTAATGAAATTTTTTCCAGGCCGTGTCGGCCCGAATCTTTTTCTAGTTTCCTCGTTAATCAACGAAAAAGGAAGATAAAATATTGCTTCAGTCATTTATTTTACATAATTTTACAGGCTGGTATATCACATAAAATTTTAATTTGTTAAAAAATGTCTGTAACTTCAATTTAATTATCTATTAGTCGGTCTGCTCGCGATCTGAATTTCCGCAAATATTTTTAGCGTGTCTCGAAATTAATATATTTTATTTAAAGTAATATTAGATGGTTTCCTATTCAAAATAGTACGCATGTCACTACCAGTTTGCGCACATGTACAAACAAACTAAATTAGATACGTTACTCTGTATAAGGTTTTGTTTACTTTGTTTCGTATGGTCTGTACAGTTTAGGTAGTATGAAGGCTATAAAAATCCTTCTGCAGTAAGTTTTTCTCTAAGGATCCCTTTTCTTTTCTCCAGTGCACTGGATGAATGTAGCATCATTTTTAGCATGGGCAAAAGCAACTTTTCTATTGAATATGGTTGGGTTAGCATTAAAGGTTTGTTTACCGGATCACACGAAAGATTCGGATACATTAGAGTACGTAAGAGGAAATGGTTGAAAGTGAACATTTGTATTGAACATTTTTAATACCTTCCTTATTGTTTGATGAATGATAATATTTTCGATTTGACTTGTCTGTCTTTGTGCCTTGTCTGTAAAAATGAATTTCTTTATAAGTAATTATCTTGTAAAAGTTCAGCAGTTTTGTTAACGAACATTCTATTGCTTGGCTATATAAAACCTCTGAAAAACACATACAAAAAATGTTTTTCATAGAAAAGCATGCTTTTATTTTTATTTATTTATTTATTTATTTATTTGTGTTATTTTTCACATTTTTGATTGATGAAGTCGAATTTTTATTTATGAAATCGAAAAGTTCGGGCCGGGCCCGGACCTCAAAATTCCGTCCCGTGCAGGCCTCTACTCTGATGAGATAGGACTCTGAAAATATTTCTATATTCAGAGCTGCCAACCTAATCCGGCAATTTGTTAGTAACGCCCATTTTTCTACACCAATTAATTTTTAAAGTAATTTTCTTTAAATATATTTGCGATGCATTAAGAAGAAAAAGACTCTAAGAAAAGACTGGTGTAGAAAAAGGGGCGGTACTAACAATTTGCCGGATTAGGCTGGCAGCTCTGTATATTGTAATGTTATAGACTATGGACCTTGAAATATAACATTCTTAATATAACTGTATTAATTTGTTTCTTAACATATAATTCTATAATTCAAAAAGTTTAATAATAAAAACGAGCACTTTAACCTGTAAAAATATTGAAATATACCTTTTTAGTTTGTATTCAAAGGCTATTTGATCTAGCATAGGTTGGTTGTAGGATTTAAGGCCGATTGACAAAGCTAGGCTCCAAGCCCCATAGGTGGAATGATCTCCATGGAGGATCTTTCTAAGGGGTCATAACCCGTATTTACGCGAGTTTCGGAGAAAAACCACGGAAAGGTACGGCTAGATCGATGAGCGCAACCTGGGATCGAATCCGATGCTTCCCATCTACCAGCTTGAGAGCAGAACCACTCAGCGGTTGGTGGGCTCGATGCCTCGATCTAGCATTGGATCATCTGCAGAAGATAAACTCAATTTGGACTTTGCTTCTGACTGCCGCTCCTTGACCTTCAACATGAGACCCCATCACCATTCTAAGTTATGATTATTATAGCTAGTAAGCTCTTTTATGTTAAGAAAATCAATGTTAATATAAGAATTTTGGTTAGTTTTAGTTAAGGCTATGATTACTTTCTTTGTTTTATATCATTCTTATGTTTCTTTATTCTATTCTTTATTGAACATTTGGTTATCCAGATATAGAAACTTATTTTATTCCCTTTATTTTAGAAGCTAATCTGATGAATTATGGAGGTATTTAAGTAATTTATGAGTCCTTGATGCTCTTAAGAGCTAAAATATGTTTTTATTGGAGTTAATTGGATTTATGTTCATTTTATATTTTAACTGCTGAACTATTATTGTATAGAATGAAGGTAGTGTGCCTTTTTCTCTCTGTCTACAGTCTATTTGATTGATTTTTTTAATTCTACTTTTATATAATTTGTTAACAAGGCTTATAACTTACTTTACTCACTATTTGAACAACTACTTCTAATTCTTTTATCAAGCCTTTATAATTTGAACATATATTTATGGCTTGATTAATATAAGATTGTATTAAGTACAAAACTTTGAATAAACACCATAAAATACAAAATTTAATTGTGTTTATTCAAAGTTTTGTACTTATTACTTTACAATGCCAGTTCTGTGGTGCTTTCTTATTATAAGATTGTATTATCCTTATTTTATATCTATATGAGGTTTTGCATTTAATGTGATAAATGATAATTTCATTGCTGTTATGTGGTTTTCTATAAACTGCGGTTTCTATTTTATTATTACTTATCTAAAGTAAGGTTACATCAAGGTAATTAATTTTCTTATTGATCAAGGATTCACAAGTAAAATTTAATGTTCGTGTCGATTTTGTTGAAGTCTTGTCATTATCCACACAATGACGGTTGCTAGAAAGTGCTAAATTTTTTGCACAAGTGCCAATACAGTTGTTGCAGCTCTAATGTAAATGTATACAATGTACTTCAATTAAGTCTATTCTCAAAAAATATGTTCTGCTTTCCCGGCAACAAGAAATTTTCTAACACTTCCAGTGACATTTCTAGACAAAAATACATGAAATTCGCAAAAGTTACTACACTCCTTCTCATATTTATAAGGACACTTTATATTTTGAAATAACTAATGTAAAAATAATTTTGAACAAGATATACTAAGTGCACTTAATATATCTAGTATTCTAAAACACAAAACTGCTATAATTTTTTTAATATAAACCAAAATTAATAAAAAATAATGCAAAATGTGTTTTTCTCCACGTTTTTAGATGTTCATAATTATAGGGACAATCCAGATTTTTTCGTTTTATTTAAATTACTAACGGATAAATTACAGTTGACATACGAATTTGTTAACTACTGGGCTAGATTAATTCATATATAAAGCCTCAATTTTTCTTGGATGGACATTACTGATAATTCCTCGAAAAAAAAGAACGTTCAAATAGTGAAATATAATAAATGTGTTTTTTAAGTGGAAGGATAATTTCAATCCGCCGATTTTCTAATGAAATTCGAAGATCTAAAATTGCTGAAGGAAATGTGATCAAACGTTGAACTGCTGGTTCGATAGGAGAGAGATCTGATGCAAAATCAGAGTTGTTTTACAGAGATCGAAGACTCATAATTCCTCTTGCTGTTCTACTCATGATGACTGCTGCTGAATTTGCTCATAATTTTTAACGAAAGGTTGGGGTCCACATTTATGCATGTTTAAAATAATTAATAATATGTTAAAATAAATAAAAAACCTGTAATAATCAATCAGCATTTAATGGGGGAAAGAACGTCAGTGTTAAAGTTTAATAAAGACAATATTAAATAGTAAAATGTTGCATTTTCGGATGAAAAACATTTTACTCTTGATTAACCAAATGGTTTTAACAGTTACTAGCACGATCTGAAGATAGCGAAAAACAGAGCAGATTTTTTAAAGGCAGATATGAATCGGGCATTTTAAAGGTGGGTCTATGGTGCTCTGGGGAGCTACTTCTACTGAAGGCAGAATGAATTTAGTAATTTTTTCTATTATTATGTACATCAAGAAAATATCCGCAAATTTTAAATGTGGAATGATCAGATTGTTGTTAGATTTTGGGGGGTAATAATATTTTTTTCAGCAAGACTTACATTTTTGCTCTACTTTTAGAGCAATAGGAAATAGTTTGAAGAAAGAAACTTCTGTATTATTGCCTTTCCCATGGTGTAAAAGTTGAAAAAGCCTTGACTTATGATATTAGAAAAGTGCATGCAACTGGAAAGCAATTTTAAATAGTTTAAATGTATTAAGAATATCATATATGCTATACGAAATGGTATTGAAACTGAATATATATATATATAAAAAAAAAAAAAGAAAGAAATGTATATATATATATATATACCAGAGAGAATGTCTGACTGTTTAACCCTAAAAAGAGACCCCATAAAATATTAATTTAAGGAATAACTGAAAAAAATTACTAAAATTCGAGCTGTCCTTATAATTGTGAACGCCTGAAAAATCATCTTTTTACCATATTTAAAGTTTTTTAAGATAGAAAAACGACAAAACTTTTTAAATATAATCTAATAATGAAATTCAAATTAATTAAAAATATATTTGTTTAAATAATAGTGTTCAGTGTTTAGTTAATATAGAAAAACGGGTGTCCTTATAATTATGAGAAGGAGTGTATTCAAATGTTACAGAACTAAATGGTATTTTAAATATGTGAAAAATATCTAGAATAATGTATCATTTTTTCATGTGAATTCAGTATGCTTCTGTAAGTTTCACTAAGAACTGAAATTTTAAATTTTGGTATTTAAAAAATTCTGCTTAAATTCAAATTCTTGGAAAAGCTTCAATTTTTCATAAGTAATGGCGATTGCTTGAATTATAATTAAAAGTGATTACGACAGGGTGCAAAAGTATGTTCAATTTTAAGTGTATTCATAAAAGTAGGTAAGGGAATCTTGAAAAGGCACAATCTAACTAACACCCCAAGTGCCTCAATGAAACCCTGATTTTGGACCCCTCTTAAAATAAAATCTTGGTTGTGTTCTTGGATGGACCTTCTTTTTTACTATCTATGGGACGAAATTAAGAGGATCTTTGCAGTCTTTGAACCAACCAAACATGCAGCCTGTCCCTAACAGCACATCTTCTCCAAATGATATCTGCAGGACCGCTTATGGATGAAAAGACATCCTATAGATGTCTTCAGGATGTATTATGGACAAGTGTGTTGTTAGAGGTGTTTGGTGCATGGTTTTGATAATTGGGGGCATTGTTCGCCGTTCGCCCACCTACCTTCTTTTTATTAAAGTTTTGGTTTTCTCAAAAAAAAATTCTATTTGGGTCATGTTTTATTTCTCTGGTACCTATTTCATTTATTACCATTTCCATTTGTTTATTAAAATCAGTTTTGTTAAGGATTGTGATTTTGCCAGTTTTATCAGTAAGTGTGTATTTAATTTGTTTATTGTGTTTAATTTGTTTTGGAATTTTTATATATCTTCTACATCACAGTTTTTATCTTTAACAGTTTGGTGATTTAATCTTGAGCAATATTTCTTAGCTTATTTTGATTATATTATACACTAAAATATATTTTCCATTCTCACTGAAATAAACTGAAAAAAAAAAAAAAAAATCAGTACAGTCATTTTCCTGACACACCAGTTTCCGAGATCTACAACTAAATCTAATCAGAATGACTGTCAATTTTAATGTAACAGATAAGCAATATATGTAAAATGATATTTAAAGAGGGGTTTATATTAGCAATTTTCAAGATAATCGTTTGAACAATTTTTCACATAATAACTTTTGGTTCCCCTTCCAATATTCACCAAAACTTAGTTATCTGTTGACCGAAAAAAAAAAAAAAAAAAAAAACAATATGCAAAAAGGATACATGAAAAAGGATATCTAAAAGGGAATTAATATGGTAAGACTGAAAACAAACTGTACAGCTGTTTTTAAATGACTGCACTTGCGAGACCTTAAATGATCTACTTATACAGGACACCTATCAATTTTCCTGAACTAACCAACTAATACATATAAAAGGACATCTAACAGAGTGTTTAACTTCGAAGAAAATTGCTAGAGCCATTTTTGAAATACAGGCTTATAGTCCCACTTCTGGTTTTGAATGTCACCCTTCCAGTTTTCCAATGTTCAACATAAGTTAGAAAAAATTATCTGTACAGCAGAACCAGAATTGCCTCAGTTGTGATGTTTCATTGATCTATCTTTAGTAGTTTAGGTTATATCAGGGGTGGCCAACCCGCGGGCCACATGAGGCCCACCGCGTAGTTTCTTGCGGCCCGCGAGGAGACTAACGATATTGAAGTTTGACAACTTTGGTTAACGAATCAAAAATTAATAAATACGTTCTGACTTTTCGAAGTGAAAATACCTTTCAATGATTATGGTAGCTAACGAAGTGTGTAATGAAATATTAGTAGATCCATTATTCATTCTTTTTATTATAGTTTCAATATATAGTCATAAATTTTTCACGATTCTATTATTAATTTCTGAATGAAAATAATTTAAATTAATGTATTCTGATCCGAATTTTTACACTGCCTTTCCCCGAAAAAAGTATATACATGCATGAATCACATACTCACAAACATATATGCACATATGCATATGTACAGTGATATAATAATAATAATAATAATCATTTCCTTCCCTCGACTAGTTTCACCGTAAATTATCGTAGAAACGAGCAGCTGATGCCTAACAATTAATAATAATATCTAGTTTTTAATTCATTTGATAAATTTTGTTTAGGGTGTCATCTACATATTAAAACTTGCACAAATTTCTTCTCTCTTCCCCCCCTCCCCCCTCCAAATAGTAACACCCATTTTTGACTACATATTCGAATTTCGGAAGTCAAGGCGGTTCGGAAAAAAGTATAGTTTATATTCCTTATATCAAGTCTTCACAGAGTAACAAGCAAAAATTGATCATTCTAAACTAAGCCTTGTTACTAATCGATCGGCACCATCAGCATGTTCCTACACAAATTTCCGGCGAAATTAGTCGGGAAATAAGGGGGGGGGGGCTTTTTCATGACTGTACATACGGTGCGGCCCAGATGAATAAAATAGATATCCAATGCGGCCCACCAAGTGTTTTGGGTTGGACAAGCCTGGGTTATATGATAGTCAGAAGGTTCCCCACATACATACACAAATACGCACATACACACTGACCAATTGCAAAAGCCACATTTTTGGACTCAGGAGACATTTAAACATGTAAATCAGATGAAAACTTGACACTGAATTTTTTAACTGAATATAATATTTCCATTACTTGTAGTAGTCGGGTAGTGGAAATAAAAAAGCAATAAGTTGCAATGCATATATAATACAGTAGGGAACAAATTATTCTGAATGGTTGGGACAAGTCTATTCAGGATACTGAATGCTCATCAAAGCAATAACTGTTAATTAGCCTTGTAAAATGCACATGGTTTTGCCATTGTTTCTGATTAAAAATAAATATTTTAAATAAAAAACTGATTAATATTTTATATTAATTAATAAAATTTAAACTTAAGTAATCTAAATTATTTTTTAAATAATGTTCAAATCCATTTTCAATCTACATAAAATATTAAATTAGACTTTGGAATGTATTCGAATGTCTTAAAAAATTAATATCCCTATATAAAAATCAAATCTTCACTAATCGAAATGCTTCAAATCCTGATTAGCAAATGACTTTAAAACGTTAAATACTGCGAAGGAATGAAACATCAAAATTTATAAACAAAATCCTATTTTTTTCTACAAAAATTCATGCTATTTATTTATAACTATATAAAGGTAAAGAATATTCATAATTTTCTTAAGATTAAAGGATTTTATTTAATCGCTCACACACATAATAATAACAATAATAAACTGCATTTTGCACATTTTCTGCCAATAAAACTTTTATTCTATTATATTCGTTCTGATCTAAAACTAAGACCTGGATTTCATACACATGTGCATAAAAATCATTTACAAAAGTTTTGTGACTCATTTACAAAAGTCCTTTGCTTTAGGCCTTTGATTAGCTCCTATGTTAATTGGGTGCATTTTACATGGACATTTTTTTTTTTATAAAAACATAAATGTATCATTCTCTCTAAATGAACTGTAAATTTGTTAAATGGTGTTATCAATATTATTTATTTATTTATTTTGGAAAAAAAAAAAAACAAGTTTCTTGATTAAAAATATGATTGCAGATAACTGGTTTTTGGATAGCTGGTTTCTGGATAAATGGTTCTATATTGCATACACATCTTAGAATTATTACATAAGTTGAAACATGCAATGAGGGGCATAATTGAATTACAATTAAATTACAATTATTTTACTGTCAATCAATTAACAAGTAACTGATTGGAAATAAATTGAATTACTTATTCAATTTATTTGTAATAATTTAATTTATTTGTAATCAATTACTTGTTAATCGATTAACAGTAAAATAATTATAATTGTAATTCATTTACTTTTTAATTAATTATGCCCAACACTTAAGTTAAAATATCAATACTTTAACAGAGTAAAGCATAAAGAACCTAACATTATTATTTTGAAAATAAAATAAATGGAAATTTAGTTTAAGCAAACGAAATAAAAGTAAACGCAGGTCTATATTTATATCAATAAAGAAAGGTGTCTATGTGCTCTCTGAAGCACAAGCAATTTATGTCAGAGCCACAAAGTTTGGTAGAGGTAGCTTGAACTAAAGAGGAGGTGAAGCACCTCCTCAATATAATTTCTGTTTTTGAATTTTAATTTTTTTATCCCGTTGAACAGGTTATGGTTGATTAGTTTTTCAAATTGAAGAATTCTAAACAAATGAAAAAATATTTTTTTTTTCTTTAAATTGAAACTGTCACACCGGAGCAATTTAACCTTTTTGGCCCTAATGAGCATATACGTCCCAGAAATTAGATTTCATTCCCTATCGGGCAAATAAATCCCACTTTTAAACCAATTTTTATGTTTTCAGTGCTCTCAAAGAATTAGGGAATAAAAATATGACTAGAGAAATATGGCAACACTTTCAGGTTGCAAATGGTGCACTGGTGTCTATGAGCACACCCATTACTCAAGTTTCGATTTACTTATTTTTTTTTATTTTAAAGTAAGTACAACTATTTTTAAGGTATACTTAGTATTAAATAGTTCTTATTAACTCATTTGCATCATTCAAAAATGTTGGAAATTGGCCCATATCACCAAACTGTTCAGATGACCAATATTTCAATACTCTTGTTTGTGACCCAATAATTTTGTAATGTAAGTTTTTGGACCACAGATATCAATATCATTAGCAAAATAAATTTTCAATTTCTATACAAAAATTTCTTTGAAACTCGGATCGATTTTGTCAAATTGATTAGTTTCCACTACAATATGTCCAATAATTTCCTGCGTTGAAAATAATCCGCAAACGCTCTTTCTAGTAAAATTTGTAATATCGTTTGCACCACTAACAGAATTAAATTTACGCAGCTTATGTTGATCATATTTTTTTTCTTTTGATTCAAAATTATTTGCACTGTGATCATTATCGTCACTGTCAGAAGATATTGCAATAATACATATACATTTTTTGGATTTGTTTCTTCCCTACTATTCAAATCAAAACTTCTCACCTTTATCAGTTTTAGAATTGTTTTTTCCAAGAAAAGTGTGTTTGCAATCATCACTTTAAACTACCGCGCAAATATGCGCTCCAGTGATAACGGCTAGGAAATTTTGGCGCATATATGCGCTTATGATGCAAATGGGCTAAGTAGTAATTTAGCATTTTTAATGTCAGATTTAAGAAATTTTTATTAAATTCTTTTAGTGGGATATATTGTCCCAATCGTACTCAACAGTGGGTAAATATGTCCCATCAGTGATCAAATTACTACAAGATGATATATTACGTTTATGTTTATGGAAACATATGAAAATTGTCGCTGTATGTGAAGTAGTGCATGTGACAGAATTTACGTTTTGTAATATTTATATTATACATTACCAGAAATTTCAGTTTTGTTTTCTGAGAAAAGGAAATATTTGGTTTCTAAATGTCAGTGAAGTAGCCAGGAGGTTTTCATTTCACGTCTGGATAAAAATTTTAGTTTTTTTCTGAATAAGGGTAACTTTTTGTTTCTAATTGTCAGTGGCGTAGTCAAGTGGCAGAGCCCTTGATAAGTATATAACTGCTAGTAGTTATTTAGTGTGTATCTTCTCTTTAGGCATGGCAAGAAAAAAATTTCTAACACCAGAAGAAATTCAGCAACTGCTGAATGCCTACGATGAGGACTTTACAGACAGTGATCCAGATTATATTGCAAGTTCTTCTGCAAAAAGTGAAGATGAACAACCACAGCAAAATGAGGATATCATTTACGATTCTACAAATACAAGTGATGAGGATAAGTGTGAGCATTCTGACCATGATGACTCTTCAGCTAACATAAAAAAGACAAATAAAGAGGACATTATTATGTGTTACAATATGCCAAAAATTTTCAGCCAAGATTTCAAACACCAAACAACTCATTACCAGGTGTTGTTGTTCACCTTAATATTCAAAGACGTTGTTCACAATTGGATATTTTTCTAAAACTTTTCCCAGAAACTTTACTTGTTCACATTGCAGATTCAACTAACAAAAGGCTGAAAATTTTTGAAAACATTAAAAAAAAAGTTGTCATGCCCACTGATATGGGCGAAATTATGATTATCATTGGTTGTAATCTGATAATGCATTATAATAAGTTGCCAAGTACCAAATATTATTGGTCTGGAAATTGCATCTTTAATGGCAGTATTGGAAATACTGCCATTAAAGATGCAATATCAAGGGATCAATATTGCTTGTTATCTTGTATTTTGCAGATGCTGAGAAACCGACAGAAGATAGTAAAACTTATTATGTAGATGATGTTCTCAGTTGCCTTAAAAATACTTTGAGAAATGAGAAGTGATTCTGAAGTTCAAAGCATTGATGAGTCAATGACAAAATTTAAAGGTAGATCATCACTCAAACAATATTTGCCATTGAAACTAGTGAAAAGAAGCATAAAAATATGGCAGCGTTGTGACTCTTTGACAGGATATGTATATGATATAAATATATATACAGGAAAAGAAGAGGAGAAGAAAGATGGAACTCTTGGAGAAAGGGTTGTGAACTAATTAGCTGAGACCATTACTCCAGGGCCAAAGGTTACACTATTTTTTATCATTTCTTTACATCTGTAACATTAATGGATACTATAAAGTATGCTGCAGTTGGTAATTGTATCAAAACCAGAAAGAATATGTCAAAATTGGATTTGGAGAAAAAGATGCAACAATCAGAATCTGTTTTCAGAGCTAAAGGAAATGGTACATTGTGGGTTCAATGGAAGAACACCAAAGATGTTATACTTTTGACCAACTGCCATTCCGATAAATTAGTGACCGTGGTTCGGAAGCAAAAAGATGGTACATAATGTGATGTTAGTTGCCCAGAAGCCATTGCCCACTACAATATGTATATGAATGGAGTTGACCGCTGTGATCAAATCACTCTTTATGGACATGGCAGAAAATCCAACAAGTGGTGGAAAAAGATTTTTTTGGAAATTAGTAATGATTCTGTTGTGAATGCATGGATTACAAAATGTGATGTGGACCATAAAAGATTACCACTATTACCATTCATGGTCCCCTTAACTGAGCAACTAAATGTTGGAAGGGAAAAAGCAAACACAAAGAACACGAAAGTATGGTCGCCCATCAAAAAACGTAAAAACTATGTTGAATGTAAGAGACCATCTTCCTGTTCATCAAGCTGAAAGGAAACGATGTAGCTCCTATTCCTCAAGAAAGATAGAAACAAGAACATTTACTACAGTATCGGACCTTTTATCCGGCATCCCGAAAACCGGAATGTTCCAAAATCCGGCATTTTTCAAAATTCAAACTAAATTGGAATTTTTTTTTTTCTGAAATCTTATATTTTTTAGCGAATCCCACTTTGAATATGAAATAATAATAATATTAATAATAATACATAAAAAGAAAGAAAATCCTTTAAAACCTCGTTCTCCATAAAGGAAAAATAACTTTAATTACAATTTAAACAACTCAAAAAGGATATCTCAGAACAGTTTTGATTAAGGCACCCATTGCTATTGCCGATGTACAGCTCACAGAATGACTCGATACTGCAAACTGCATCACAAACCAGTACTTTTCATCATTACAATACATATAACAAAATATTATCTTTTTAAGTAGAAAAAAAAAAATAATAATAAAAGAAAATTATTTTTCTTTGGCGCTTCTTTTGAAATTCACTGAAATGAATGAACTTTACATTTAAGATTAATGAAACAAACATTTCAAATTGTAATAGAAAATTGAGCTGCTTTACTGCATATGAATCCAAAACTGCAGCCAGAAAAGCTTTCGGAGGATCGACAGCTTTAGGAAATAAAACTGAATGTTAATTAAAAATTATTTATAACTAAAATATTTAATATTTTTGCAAAATTATGGCTTGGCATTAATCCAAAAACACATGAAAATCTGTAAACATCAGTCACTGCCACGCAAGTGTCGATACACCGAATCGCATCCCTGTGTAATGAATCAACCCAGTATCAAAACTTAGCTATCAACTCATCTTTCTGCTGCATTCTATGAGCAAAGAAATGGAACAGATAAACAAACGCGATTACTGTCACGTGTTTCAAGGTCAATGGATCTTGTGCTACTGGGTCCTTCTTTCAAATGCAGAAAGGGGGGAAAATAGATATTACTGCAAACGATCAAATGTGAGTCAGTGCGTTGTGTTTATCTTCTTTTCTGTGTTTGTATTATGATAAGAGTTCTGCATCTGTTTTTATTCATGATCTTTGAGCTTCTAATATATATATATTTCTTTTATCACTCATTATTTTTTATTTTGTTCTTGTATGTATTATTTTATCAGTACAATTTATAAGCATGTTCTTTTGTTGTTTAATGGGAGGGGGTAATTTTTGCAGATGTAATATTTCCGTTTTTCGTCAGGGACCCGAAATCCAGAAAATTCCAATAACCGGAATCGGGTCGGTCCCACGATTGCCGGATAATGGGTCCTGTACTGTATTTGCCAAATGTGTCAAGTTGCACTCTGTAAAGACTGCTTTATGCCATATCATACTTAACTTTTACTGTAAGAATAAAATATTAGGTAATTTTCATTTAATTTTATTATTTATCCACATGCAGTACAATGTTAGTATCAGAACCTGCACGATTGGAAGACATAGTCCCACTTGACAATACGATTGGGACATATTGTCCCAGGAAATAGGAAAAGTTAAAAACTTTAAATTCATAGTACACTTCTTTTAGCAAGTCAGCATTAAATTAAACTAGTTTTTACAATTAAATTATAATCATGCAAAAGTCGGGTCGAAAGGGTTAATATTGGATTTTAGTTCTTGCTGGCAGTTATGACATCATTAACTTACTTTGATTTTCTAAAAAAAATTATTCAAACTCAAACTGCTTTAGTGCTGTTACCTTTCCATTTAAATCATACCTGCCAATATACTAATTAATTTTCTAAAGTATTCTTAGTACTGCCTATCTTTTCATGCCAGTAATTTTTTAGAGTAATATTCTTCAAATGTAATTACAAATAAATAGGAAGAAAAATTCTCCAATATGACTCGTGTGGGAAAAAAAAAAAAAAAAAAAGACAGGGCTAACAATACAATGGAATATTAATTAAGATGTTGGCAGGTATGTTTAAATATACAGATGGCATTTAAAAAAAAAAAAAAAAAAAGATTCACATTTTTAAAAAAATGAAAATGTAATCCTTCCTTAGCAACTGTGACTATACATATTTATTTATTTATATATCACTATTGTAAGGAAAGATCAACTGAGTAAATTCTTATACATATATCGTCTTTTTTTTTTTTTTTTTCCTGCTCTACTAAATTTCATGGATTGCTGGATGCACCTCAACTCTGAATGTGTTTATATGCTATTTTAGCATGTGACTGATAAATTATAATTATTTGTGATAATTTCCCTCTTTGGCTATTTATATATTTTTTCTTTCTCTCATTCTTAAAATTCATCCCAAGATAGGACGTACACTATAGTATTTTGGCTTAACACAGTTACTATGGTTTTCAAAATCTGGCTATATTTTTGCTCTGTGAAGAATATACATTCCCTGATGAGAAATTCTTCTATTTTTGAAAAAAATTCTACTTTTAAGAAAATATATATATATATATATATATATTTTTTTTTTTTTTTTTTTCTGGTATGGATGAATATATACTCTTTTTTGTTGTCAATATGTTGTGTTGTGTATGCTGTATGCTTAATCTGTTCATTTTTGGTGTATGTAGGTATATCTGGTTCAAAAGAGCATGAGTAATAAGGATGAATTCATATCTCTTTTAACTATTTCTGGATCTTATAGATAAATTTGTCATTTATATGTTTCTCATGCATTCTACAACTTTGTAACATTAAATTATTCTTTTCTCAATTTTTTTGTATTTTTAATACAGAATTCTTCCAGTTAGACCAGCAGTTGGGAGTTATGATTTAACTTATTTTATTTGTTTAATTTTCTTAAATTTTATTAAAACTTCAGGTTTTTTCATTTCAGTTGTGAGCATTTCTTAGAAATTATTACTAATATATTATTATTTATTTATTTTATTCAGTTTTTTTGTTTTCAACACCGGATTTTTTCAGCTAAAATTTCAGTTGGATGTAATGATGTTATGTTAATTATATTAACTAGTTCATTTTATTAAAATTTTGTATTAAAAAGGGACTGCCTAGCTAGTTATAAATATGTAGGACAAATGTTCTTTATATAAATATATGATACCTTTTAAAAATAAATAGAAAGAACTTCGAAAAAATTATTTTTAGCAAAGAAAGCAAGTATAACATGAATAAAAATTTTTATTATAAATTAAGCTTTTGTCCAATAAGGAAATTGGTTATCCTCTTGAGGATATACTGAAGCTGGCCTCAGACCTCTGTATTTGCCAAGCCTAAGTCGTTGCAATCTAAAGTCCTGCCTTTGCCAAGAGTATATATATCCTTCAGGCTTATGCAGAACAGGATACTTTGGCATAGGTTTTTCTTCTTTAAATGGCTCAACCATTTGCAAACGTTTTAGAAGAACTTCTTTCTTAATTTCTTGAGGATCTCTGTATCGATCAAGGTACCTAAATAAAAAATAATATTGCTTAAAAAATATATAGTGAATAAATTTAAGCTTATATACATATATATATATATATATATATATATATATATATATATATATATATGGAATAGAATTAAAAGCCATCCTTAAAATTAGAGCACCATTTCTCAAATTACATGACTCTGCCTCCCACTAATCACACCCTGATTAATTCTTTATTAATTTATTTTCTAAATATTTCAGTAATTCCAAATTCATTAACTTGTTCTGAATTTATAAACCTATTTTATTTTACAATGAAACAAAACCGTTATTTTATTATATCTTGCAATTCCAATGCAATTTTCAAGAAAAATCTAGAGACTTTTTCCTGCACCTCCTCCATTGTATGAAGACCCCAGATCCCTCTAAGTGGAAAAAGTATTTTTATTTTATTTAGGAGTTCAATGCTAACTTGCAGCTGATAAAGATTACATAGGCTTTGTTTGATTTTTGGAGAGCTCTTCTTCTTGCAATGTAGTGTAAACCTACAATTTATTTTTAAAAAAACATGAAACACACGACTGCATTAATTCAATTATTTCCAATATCTGCTATGATTATTATCTATATATATAAATGGCTAAGAGATTTCCTTGGACTTTGTTTGTCTGTGTATGGATGCAAGTTGCCACCAAATTTTCATACGTTAGTTAATTTTAAAAAATCTAATTGTCCGATCAATAAGCTATTTAATCTGACGGATTCAGAAAAATTGCCCCTTTCATTTGGTACCTTATTTGTAACAAAATTTTGATTAGATTTTTTAAAAATTAATCAAAATATAAAATAATAACCTGGTAATAGCTTAAAAGTTGGACGTTTAAATTTTTAATTGTTGCCAAAGAAAAAAAAAAAAAATGCGAGTTTTTTTTTTTTTCATAAAATTAAATATGCTTTCATGAGAAAAAAAAAAAAAAATTATGTAATATTAAATTTGCTCATGCATATAAAAATATGAAAATGGAGTTAAAAAAAAAAAGAATATACCTCAATTTTAGATTTTTTTCCCCTTTTGTTTAAATAGTATGTTTTTGGCACGGATGAATTGCACTTGGCATGAAAGTTGATTCAGCATTATATTAAAGAGCTTTACTTATTGATAATCCTGGGTAATTTTTAAAGGCTGAAATAGATCGGACATTTTTCGCGAAGGACTCCACTTTCACAAAAGCCACTTTAGGCCAAGTAGCACATCAAAAACACAAATAAATTATAAACTATTGAAAAACAGAAAAGAAAGGAAAAAGAAAAGAAAGAAATAGAAAAAATAATTGCACGAACTATGTATTTTTGTCTAAAATGACAATAAAAATTCAAAAGTCGCCAAAAGGCTATATTAAGGCTGTACCATGATCAGGTTTACATATTTAATTATTTTTCTATATACCAACTACTATTAACTAACTCAACAACTGTTATAACCACAAAAAATTGTCTCATGTGATAGATGTAGTCAATCATAGCATATTGTAATATCATATTTGTTGTGAAGCTGTTGTCTTTTATGGTTGATCGAATAAATCAAATAAATATAGAAAATAACTTGAAAGAAATATTATGTACACCAAATATTCAAATATAAAATTGCTACTTCAAGTTTTTCAATATTGTCCGTTTCGAAACTGCCATCTGATACGTACCTAACTGGAAGCCCACTGGTAAGCTATTGTCACAGGCAATAGACAGTCTGTAAATGAGTGGGTTGCTGCCAAAGGCAGCAGGGAACCAAATCGGGCTTTAGAGCAATTCCATGATTTTTTTTTTTTTTTTTATAAAGCGATACAGAAAAAAGTTTCCTTTAAATATAGTGACCAGCGAAGCGGGCAAAGCCTTCATTGATTTCATAAATTTAAAAATGATTTCATTGACAAACTTTGATCTACTGGCATGAGAGCAGCATCTGGTCGAGTTTTGCACATTTCGAGTTTGATTTAAAAAAATTTCCCGCATTCAGAATGCGGTTCGCTCCTGAACCGGGGCTTTTCTAGTATCATATAAGTACATATATACAGATCTATATATAGTTACAAGGAAATATTTAAAATTTAGTTTATGCATTTTGACTATTCATTCACCTTATTTTATATACAGTGTAGCCATAATTAAATTGACAGCGCATTACTGTGTTCTGTAATGAAATTTTATAGCAAGAATGGCAGCAAAGTTTGTAAGAAGATTAAACAAGGTGGGGGAATGGAGGATTCCACAAAATGAAAAAAATAATAATAAATAATAATAATAAAATAAATAAAAAAGTTCTAAGCATCATCATTAGAGGAATATGTGAGTGGTGCTATGTACTAGAAAAGAGTGTTTCAAAATACAGAAAAGTGGGGACAAATCAGCATGTTGTTTTTCTAATTGCAAAATTATAAATGAAGAAAAAAGCATTGCTTATAAAAGTGCACAATCACAAATTTTAAATTGCAACAAAAGGTTTTCTTAGAAAAACAATGCCCCATATTCTCCTAGCAGTAAATTTCAGAACTTTTTTGTTGTTGTTATTGTAGATCCTCCCCCCCCCCCCCCCCCCCCCGACCAGCACCACACACCCTGTCCCCATACAGCATAGAATGTTTCAGTTATGTTGAAAAATGCTTACAAACTTTCAAAAACGTAACACGTTTTAAATATGCTCTCTGATACCTTTCTGAAACATTCGCCCTTTCCCATGTTCTCTCTGTTATGTGATTGAAACGTTTCTGTTATTTATCTGATATTTTTGTTACGATCGCGGACATTTCTACGTTTATGAAAGTAATCGGAAAGCTAACTGAACGTTTCTGTAATATTTACAATGTTTTCATGATGTATAACTGTTACGTTTCTGGAGCATTTTGTGCTGTTAGGGTCTTGTTTAATCTTCCTACAAAGTATGACACTATTCTTGCAACTAGATTGCACTACAGAACACTATAAGCACTATCAGTTTAATCATGGCCATCCTGTATATATAAACTGATTTAAGAATTAATATTTTTCGGTGCATCAAAATAGCAGCATTTTTTTTTTTTTTTTTTAAAGGAGAAATGAACAATCTGCACTCACTCTAAACCACATTTTTGCTGCTTTTGTCATAATTGCAAAATTTTGTTTAAAAAGTTAAGGAAATTGATTTTAAATATAAGATTGAATTTCAACAGAACAGTTCATCATTTACTTATCATTTTTTTTTTTTTTTTTACAAACCCTTAATTAACTACTTATTGTATAAATGGTTACAAAAAAATTAAAAATAAATTCTTTTAATATTCTAAGGAACACTTATATCAATTATCATAAAGCAAAATTTATTGTAGCATTAAAAGAACAAAACAATTTAATGTACAGAAACATCAAACCGTCTCAATTATATATATTAAAAACAAAAACTATTTTATTTACGAGACAAAACTTAAGTTAAAATACATTAAAAAAGAAAATATACATATAAAAACAATTAAAATCTAGACATTTCGAAACCCGCCGGGTTTCCTCATCAGTATCAATTACAACATATGCAAGCATTACATGAATACTCAAGGAATTTTAAAGAAGTACCGAATATTGAGGAGACAATGCGCATGCTTCATTGATCGTGTAGAGATGCCTGGCAGTGTGCCAGCTCTCAAGGAAAATACGTGATTTATAATTATCAAAACCAGAATTTAGAACTTTTATATTTTCAAAGTCAGGAATATGATCGGTTTCTATTGAATGGATTACAATTTTAGAATTTTGGTTGCAATTTTTAAAAGATCGTCTGTGCTCCTGTAGTCTAATTTTTGCTGTACGGCCAGTTTCACCTATATAAATACTTTTACAATTTTTTGTTTGTTTTTAAAACAATTTTAATCTAGTAAAATCTGTTTTATTATTAACATTATTATTTTACGTAAATTTGTAAACTATATTTCTATTTTGTTATTTTAAATTAACTGAGAAGGAAAATTGTTAGTTTTATTTTTGGATTTTTCACTAATTTGGTAATATACAATTAACAAACAACTTACAAATTAAAGGGTTCCAGATGAGGATAGTGTACTTGTGGTTTTATATACAAAGGTGGTTCAATGTATTCAAAAACTGGCTCTTTCATATCTGAAAAATAACAGAAATCTAAATAAAAACTATAAATAACACAATTTACATTACAATTGCAAATAACAAAATCTGTATATATTTTCATAAAAATAATTGCAAATGAAAGAATCCCTTACATGTAATAGCAGCACAAAATGTGACTAATTAATAAAATTTAAATTAATTGATATGAAAGTTTAAAATTTTGAAAGAATTAGTTTGTAAGATAATAACAAGAAATAGTAAACTCTAAGTACAGTAATGCATAATCCTTGCCAATACACCATTAACAACTGATAAAAATCAAATTTTGCAAACAAATATCAACCACTAGTGGTATTTGTTTACAAATAAACATACTAAAATGTTCACAAGCATTTTAACAAGTTTTCAATAAAGTAAAATGAATAAACATTATTACAAATATATAAACAAATTTATGCCATCACAAAAATCAGGCAAAATGACTTCTAAGTTGTGATTTCATACACTGTAGAATCTCATTACACTGAAAGTCATTTTAATCAAATTTTCAATTTAACAAATACTATTTGGATTATTAAACAAAAACCTGTGGTATAGGTGTAGGTAGTAAGGCCAACTGTCAGAGCTAGGGACCTAGGCCTAGAGTGGAATGCTTTCTGTGGGGTGTGTCTTTCTAAGGTGTCCCAGCCTGTATTCATGCACGTTTCAGAGAAAACCATAAACTCTGGGCAGACAAGCACATCCTAGGATTGATCCTAGCCCCTCTAAGTCACTGGTGAGGCCAAAACCTTATGTTTTGTCATTATAAGAATATTTATTTTAACAATTTTCTCAAATTAATGAATTTATTCAAAGCTTAAAATGAAGAATCATTTCAATTTTATGAGTGTTCATTAATCAAAAAAAAAAAAAAAAAAAAAAAAAAAATCTGTGAAAAGATTAACACAACTTAGATATGTTACAAGCATTTTAATAGGTGTTTGCAAGTTTTAACATTATAAACAAGCATTTCAAACAAGCATTTCATTAACTATTTTTTAAGAGAGGGGGTGAAATAACTTTCCATATGGATAAGTGCCTGCAAAAATAATAAACTCATCCTTTACATTCACATCAAGGTAGGTGATAAAAGATTTATTGCTTTGCAATGTAGACAGACTAAGGATTTTTTTTTTTTTTTTTTCAGTTTTGGAAAACAACATTACAGGAAATTTTTGGAAGAAAACTGAAAAGCCTCTCCCTCCCCCAAGAAAATGGATGTACAAATTCAGTAATGAGTCATTCAGTGATTGATTATATGAATGAAGCCTATTCAAAATTAGAGACAAAGATTCTCTGATTTATATTTCACAAGATGATATGACATCGACACTGCCATTTCAAAACTTTAAGGCACCCCATAAAAATTAATGTTTTGAAGTTAAAAAAAATTAATGTTTTCATTAAAATATCGAAACGTCTTTTTGAAACAGCCAAAAAATCTATTGCACAAAGAAGAAAAGTGATAAATGTAAAATTATGGCAAAAAATTAAAATTGGCATCGTTCCAAAACTTTAAGGCCCTTTTAAAACCAAAGGTCAAAAATTTTGTCTTCAAAATTGTAATTGATGGAATGTTTGTTTCTCAATAAAATATTTGTAAACTAAATTGGTTTCTTTGACTTAATTGTAAGAATAATTATGGGAAAAAACAGAAATTGACGGAAGAAGAAAAAATATCAGTTATGGAGTTACATGGCATGAAATGGTCACAAAAAAGAATTTCTTTGGAAATTGGAAGATCCAGATGTGTAATTCAGAACTTTCTCAAACTTCGAGAAAATTAATGTAAAAAATTCCTGGTGGGCGACCTTGAATTCACAAGCCTCGTCATCTGCGAGCAATATTTCGATGCGTCACCAAGCATAAAATGTCGTGTTCTGAAATCACAAGACGTGACGATATTCCTGGATCCAAAACTATGGTTAGTTTATAGAGAGCTTCACAATACCAAAAACATAAAATAGTCAAAATGACAAGGAAACCAAAGCTGGAAAAATATCATTGAGATGCCTGCTTAAAATTTACAAAAGACCACCACACTTGGGATAAGGAATGGTATGAAGTTTGTTGGTCAGATGAAAAAAAGTTCTATTTAGATGGACCAGATGGGCACAAAAGTTATTGGCACCCTCTACAACAACAACAGGGAATCAAATGGAGCCAGCAGATGGGTGGAGGAAGCGTTATGGTTTGGGCCGCTTTTTTATCGTATGGAAAATCAAATATCACTTTTGTTAAAGGAAACCAAAAGGCAGTAAATTATGTCCAAACGTTAGAAAATTACCTCCTTACGATGACTGATAACTTTCCAGGCAGGACAATACTTTTTCAACACGATAACACAACCATTCACAAAGCAAATGTAACAATGCAACTCCAAAAATTGAACTTCCAATTTCTTGAACTCCAAAAATATCCGTACACTGGCCTGGCCCAGTCTTCAGACCTTAACCCTATAGAAAATCTTTGGGCCGCCATTGTAAGGAAAGTGTATGGAGGGGGAAAGCAATATAATTGTGTTAATGACCTCCAAAGTGCCATTCTCACAGCTTTGACGCAAATCCCCATTAACCACTACATGTAAACTTGTTGCAAGCATGAAGGACAGTATATATGAAGTAATAATGAAGAATGGAGGTATGGAGGTCACACCCACTATTAAAGCACAAATTGTGTGCAATTCTTTTATTTTATTATTAGTTTACTATGATTTTCATAGGGTGCCTTAAAGATATGAAACGGTACCAAATTTGTTTTTTGTTCATACATTATTTTTCAAAAGTTTCTAAAATGTACAGATCACACATTTTATATCTTTTTTAATTTTCTATTTTTCTGCATTTAGTTTTGTAGTTTATCAATAAATTAAAGCCCTTTTACGGTGTTTTTTATGTTGTGCCTTAAAGTTTTGAAATGCAGTGTATTATCCCCCCACAAACACACACACTTGATTATCTATCAAGAACGTTTTTACACATTTCCAAAAACATAAAAAACATCAAATCAATCAAAACAGACTTTCTCAACATCAAAGTAATTTAGGAAAACTTTTAATTTAATGGTGAGGATATAAAATAGGATGGGTTTATAATTTTGTCTAATTAAAGTAAAGTAATGAATTTTTCTCCCTCAGTATTGGTTGTAATTATTTGATACCAATCATGCACTCAAGAAATTTTCTAACAGTATTTGTGTGAGAGAAGGTTATTATTTTTATTGCTAATAAAATAAAAATAGGTGATGTTATAAAAAGAGCTTGAAACACATTTACAGTAAAAAAATACTCTCTCCCCAAAACAAATCAAATAGTTTGATCAATGTATCCCTTTGAAAAGTTAAAAAAATTCCTTTTCTTCATTATAATGCAAAATCTTAGCAGATGAAATTCATGTATGGAGCAGATGTTGAAAACGACAAAATTAATACATAGACAATGATGTTTCTTCGTGTTTTTACCAGAATCAACATATTACACTTCTGGCATTGTTGTGGCATGCTATTTCTCATTCTTTTACTTCCTTCAACAGAGAAAAAATTGGCTATCATCCAAATCCACTTCTCTTAAAAGTTTCTCTTCTAGAAAGTGGCATCAACAGAGAGACTGTTTTGAGTTCACAGTGTCTTTTACTGGTTGACTAGTGGATATTGAGACCCGAGATGGCATTGACATCACTAAAAAATCTCTGAAGAATATGTATTTCTATGTTTATTGTGTAAATTGCATCCTTTTTTGTGTATCATTTAATGGGATAATTAAATAATTTAGTTTGAACTGCTCATAGACCATTTATTAGGAATTAATAGGCATAATATCTTTCAAGATGCAACTAATATGTGAAAATATAGTATCTCAGTTTACATAAAAGTCTATAAAATGACTAGGAGATAAACTTGTTAAGAAAATTAATGAACACTGATCATCGTCTGAATATCAAACATATGTTTTTAAAGAAGCGTCAAGAAATACTAGTGCACATTCTTCTTTTTTAACATTTTTAGTTTTTGTAGTATCACTATTACATGAAGAGGAAAGTGTGTTTGGTATACACTTGTCACTATTTAACTATCAATTATCAAGTTTTAAAACAAATAAAATTTAATACTGTTTGACTGATTCAAGATAAATTACTTTAATATTATTTCTTTTATTTTATTACAAACTTCAGGCTAATCAATATGTTGATTTCCTTGCAATCAAATTTAGGTGGTCACAATCTCTTTATTTCATAATTTTTGAAATAGATAATTTTAACTCAACATCAGCTTGTGTGGTAAGCCATTTTATTATTTATTTATTCATTCATTGTCTCTGTATGCTTTTTTTTTTTTTTTTTTTTTTTTTTTTTGTATCAAATCTGTAGCCAGAAAATTTTTTTGGAGGGGAATTCAAACATACACTTGCCAGAAAAAGTCTGCATGCAAATGCACAGTAAACATTCAAGGTTGAACAAAAGCACATTACAGTGACAATAATAATTTAATTACTATTTAAGGTACTTCTTGAACAATTCATTAAATATCAATAACAATTTCAGAAATACAACACACATTGTTTTAAAGCAATAATAATAATAATTAAAAATAGCACAAAAAGTTACCAAAAAAAGTTTGCATATAGGTATGAATAAAAAAGGATATTTGTAATATAATCTTCAATTTTTGACCTCCATAAACTTGTATGAAACAAAGTATCATCTGTGTTGTTTTCTTAAGTAAACTTAGAGTTACGTTTTAAAGATTTTTGAAAGATAAGTTATGTTCAAATTAAATTTTTTTCTGATTGTCAAATCACACAAGAGATTTCACTCAACTTTTTATTAAATACAACATGCTCAACTCTCCGGAAAGATGGTCGAAAACGTTGATTACCTGCTGACCTTGTATCTTCCCCCATACGTTGCAATGTTGTGTGAAAATCTCTCGTGCGATATGACTATAAAGGAAAAGGTTATTCCTGACAAAATGAAAAACATTTTATGACTAAGAAATGAAGGTAAAACTCTTCACATAGTTGGCAAAATAGTTGGAAGAACTGATTCTTCTATCCAAACAGTGATCAATAATTACAAGTCATCAAAATCTGTTCTTGATGTAACATGTGGCTACCCATAGACCTTATATAGATAGACCATGCATCTGGCTCATTATCTGTCCGCGAGATGAGCTAGCTTCCCCAGCTAAGTTATCACGTGATGTGGACCTGGAGAGAGAGACGAGAATGAATATTATGTGATTTTTCCTTAGGAAAGAAAGTAGTTTTGAGTTTTTTTTAATTTCTGTATTGTACATATATTTTCATTTAGAATTTTGCCTTTAGATTTACACATCGTTGGAAAGCTAAAATGTCATAGATTAATTATAAAAAAGTTTCTTTTGTGAAAAACCATTTTGAAGGGGAGAATTTTTTTTTTGATTCTTACAAAAATAAGTGCTTTCTTATAGAAGAATCTCCTTCAAGTCTATGTCACGTGACATACGGAGCTGACCGCAAAGGATGAAGTTATCAGATTACACCCTCATGTTGAAGACATTCACTATAATGGGAAGTCCTATTGGTGGCGTAGTCTATAAGGTCTATGTGGTTACCCATCTAAGCAAAGACACCATACGGAAAATTTTCAAAAAGGCTGACAATCATGGACAGGACATATGTAACTCTCAGAAAGCCACATACATCAGCTGTTAAAAAAAGAAAGTGTTTAAATTTTGCAAATGAGTATGTAAATAAACCTCCTTAGTTTTGGGAAAAAGTAATATTCTCTGATGAAAGCAAGTTTTGTATCTTTGGCATCAAAGGGGTAAACTGGCATGAATAAAGTAAGGTACGCCTCTTGAGAAGTAAAACTTTGTGCTGTGCCTAGAGTTAAGCACAGTGGATGATTTTGGGGTGTAAGTGGAGTGGATCGATTAACTTTTAAAGACTCCCCATTAGATCATACAGGATATCTAAATATATTAAAAGAAAATTTGAAACAGAGTGCACAAGATTTGTACCTCGGAGATGACGTATATTTTCAATAGGAAAATTATCCAAAACACACTGCCTACAATGTAAAGCTTTGGCTGATGCACAATATCAAAAATCAAATGCATACTTCTCCACAATCACCGAACTTAAACCCCATCAAATATTTATGGAACTTATTGGAATACAACATTTGGTAACATGACACAACTTTGAAAGATATGTTGAAAAAAGTGATTATGATGGAATGGAATAATATTTTATCAGAAAAAAAACACCAGACTAGTTCAGTTTATGCCTAAAAGATTGACAGAAATTCTTAAACATAAGGGTTATTCAATCATATATTAAAATTAAATTGACAGTCATTGGAAGTTATTTTTTGAAGAGTTTTTCATCTGTATGCAGACTTTTTCTGGTAAGTTTTTGTGTTATTTTTAGTTAATATTATTATTACTTCAAGACATTCATATTTCTGAAATTGTTATTGATATTTAATGGATTGTTCAAGAATTAACTTAAAGAAAATTAAATTAATTTTTTCACTATAAAATGATTTTATTCTCCCTTGAATGTTTACTGTGCGATTGTACACAGACTTTTTCTGAAAAGTGTACATAATGTTGAGTGTTAAAAATAAAGAATAATTCAAAAAATTTTCAACAAATCAGCAAATTTTGAGTGGGGGTGGGATCAAACTCCAAAATCCCCCCTTAGATATTGCCTTGCCTAGTAAACACAATTTATCATTGTATCTCCTTTGTGTGTAGGATCTCTTCACAATTATATAAAGATATAATTACTTAATTTTTGTTTAACAATTTCATTTTACTTGCAATACTAAAATATTAATTTTAAATTATAGAATATTTTACCACTATGTGATCTCAATTAAAGTATACATTATATATACTTTTTTTTTTTTTTTTTTTTTAATTTGTTTTATACTCATAATAAAATTAACTAATAACAATGTCTAAATTATTTATTTTATAAAATTTTCATTCAATGTTATTTTAGATTACAGGGATGAGATTAGCTAAAAGACAAAAAAGCCGAAACTGTATGTAAAAATAAGACACTGAAAGAAATACTAGAATTTTAATGACAAAATCTACTACATTAAAGTAATAAATATATTTTTTAATCTTCAATATACAAAGTTTTACTTGATTACTAATGTAAAAAATGCACATCTGAAACAGAAAAAATGTTGAGAAAACTGAAAAAAAAAAAAAAAAAGCTGAAAAGTTAAATTTACAAAAAAGCTGAAAAGTTGAAAAATCTCATCCCTGAGATTAATATATCTACTTTCTTTATTTTAACAGTATCAATATTAACTTATAATTATCTGATATGAAAGTAAACTTACTAAGAACATTGTGGAACAAATCAGTCAAAGATTCATCCCAAGTACACTGGAAAAATGCTAGTCCAGCTGGAGTGAGAAAATCTTGATATTGCTTATAAAAATCAAATGTTTTAAAGGTTCTTTCCTTTAAACTAACACTAGAGGGAAAAATAAAAAATAAATTAAATAATTATAGTTAAAAATATTATGAAATGGAAGAAAACATTAAACATATACACCTGCTCAATTCGCTCACCCTGTAGGAGCTTCATGTGCGATTTGTTCCAATAGCCAAACTCAATGGGGGCTTTGCTCCCTTACTTTAGATATCCATAAATAAAAAAATAGCCATGTAAAAATTTACACTGAGTACTTATCACACTTATGTTTCTATTTGGCTATAATTATTTTAGTGTTTTAATGATTTAAGTGTAACTCTACACGGTATTGCAAAATAATATTGAATTTGATAAATTCCAGCTTCCATATAATAGCAATTATTATGTTTGTGTTAGTTATATCAGTAAGCATATCATCAATGATACTTTACAAGCAAAAAGGATTTGCTTGGAAAATTTACAGCAAAAAAGATTGTTGTCTAAAAAAAGAAAGGGAAAAAAAAAATCTTGTTTATGCATCCCTCTTTCTTACAAATATCAATTTCTATTTTGACAGCTTTACAACTTTGAAGGTAATGCCTACATTTCTATCCATTTGTTAAAGAAAGGAACAAAATTTCCTCCTTATTTAACAAGTTATTCAACTGATAAAAGAAATAAAAAATCATCTAATTGAAATATTTTGCTGAAATGTGTCCAAAATTAAGTAAAATATTTTTGTCTGTGTAAAAGTTTCAAAAAATTATTTCAAGCACATTCCAAGATATATAAATTTAAATAATCTAAACACAGTATACTTATGCATTTTTAAAAAAATTAAAAATTTATCAAAATCAAGAAATTGTTATTACTGCACACCACAGGCATCTGATACATATCTCCCAATTTTTGAGTCTATAAAACTTTTATAACTGAAATGCTTTGCTCTATTTCAACCTTTAATAGGACCTAAAATAATGCTTTGGTATATAAATCGTTTGTTGCAGCATGTCTATCACACATTTCTGTACAAAACTGCCAAATTCTATGTTTTTATCTGAAAAAGTTTTTGCTCTATAAGGCAAGAAAGTAAAAAAGACACTATAAATTGAAACACAGCAGTAGTAGTTACTTTTTTTTTTTAGAATAGAGAGAAATGTAAACTAGTTCAACTAGGGCATTTACACACATTTAAGATAAAACATTGCACTAGGGCTGTCTTAAGTATACAGATCAATAGTTGAATTTTGCTTTAATAAGTGCTTCATATTAAATATATATATATATATATATATAATAATGATGATCTATTAAGCATAGTAGAAGCCAAGCAATAGATACAAGATCACTGAAACACCAATGACCAATAAGATTAAAAATTTCTTTGAGAAGTTCAGTAAAAAGAAAAAAAAAAAAAAAAATTATCAGGGGATGAAATACACAAATTTAAAGAAACCATTATCAGCCTGCAAAACAAACGAATCAATAAACTGACACAACAAATCTTAACTTAAAATCATAAACTTTATCAAAATTTATGAAAAAATAATTTAATAAATTTTCAGAAAATTTTTGGAGTGGAAGGCTGATATTTTTATACCAACTATGTGAAAAATACCAGAGCCGGGAATCGAACCCGGGCCTTCCGCTTTACGTGCGGATGCTCAAACCATTGAGCTACCCTGGCTGATTACCAGTTAGGCATTTCTCACACAATATCTGTTGGTAAAGTCACCGAGTCTGTAAACACAGCTGTATCAAGTGACATAAATATTCATGGCACAACTCCAATAGACCACGAAATTTTAATTTAATTTAGAAATTTATTCATCAACCATGAAATATCATTTCAGAAAATTTTTGGAGTGGAAGGCTGATATTTTTATACCAACTATGTGAAAAATACCAGAGCCGGGAATCGAACCCGGGCCTTCCGCTTTGTTTACAGACTCGGTGACTTTACCAACAGATATTGTGTGAGAAATGCCTAGCTGGTAATCAGCCAGGGTAGCTCAATGGTTTGAGCATCCGCACGTAAAGCGGAAGGCCCGGGTTCGATTCCTGGCTCTGGTATTTTTCACATAGTTGGTATAAAAATATCAGCCTTCCAGTCCAAAAATTTTCTGAAATGATATTTCATGGTTGATGAATAAATTTCTAAATTAATTTAATAAACTTAAGATAGGAAAGAAGGAGGCAGGCAGCAAGACTTGAGACTTGCCTGTGGGATTAAACTAGTTTCACGCGGCAACACTCTCCCAGCCTGCCAAGACCAGATTAGGAGTCATACGGATTTTTAAAAAAAAATTTCAAAGCAGATGAATAACAATGAAACCACAAAGCAATAATGAAATTCACTGATTGATTACAATGTGTTTAATAGTATGATTAGAATTTTAAGAATAGTTGACAATTCAAAAAAGAAGAAACTGAAATTTTAATGGAAAAAGAAAGTTTGCATAGTAATACAAAGTAAATGCAACAAGCTTTTTTTTTTTTAATTTCGTAAGGAATAAAGGAAATACTTCACTTAACATTCCTGGCAGCCAAATTTGTGTTATTCTAAGGGAAAAAATTTTTGTACAAATTAATTATTACTTAATGCACTTTTTAAAATTCTGTTTTCATATTTAGAAAATTTACAACACTTTCAAATTGATTTGTGTTTCCCAAAAATTATTATTATTTTTTAATATTTTATTTTAAAGCTCTAAAATAATAATAATAATAAAAAATAACTAAATGCATTTTTGCACTTTATAGCTTCAAAATAAAACATTAAAAATAAAAAAAATAAAAACTTTTTCACAACTTAACAAAAATTAGTTTGATGGTTGTGAATTTTCTACCTGTGGAAACAGAATTTTAAAAAGTATATTGGTAATTTTCATAACAAATTTTCCTATAGAATAACACAAAGTTAGGCTATCAGCCACATTAAGTGAAGCATCCCCTAAATATACATATTTATTTTAAAAGCCAATAATTCTGGTCAGAGTGTCTATCCAATGCAACATATTCTTAGGCTGAGAAAAGTATTGGGGGGAAAATTCTGTGATCACTAAGCGGCAGTATATATTAAATAATGATTTATTAAGAATAGTAAAAGCCAAGCTACAGATACAAGATCACTGAAACCACAAAGACCAATAAGAATAAGTTGCAAACTATACAGTTATTTTTGTTTAAGATTTCTAAATAATCCAGATCCAGTGACAAAATACACTATCGCAAAACTTCACAACACTACAAGAATACATAATTTAAATAATTAAATAGTAAATAACATATTGAAAAAATTAGAAAAATATTACAAATTGTAAGAGTGCATATATATATATAATTAAGAGTTATTCAAATAAGATAATAAATAGGTTAAATAATATAAGGTAAAAATCAAGAAAGAATGATTATTTACAAAGACAAGGGTTTCACATTATCCACAATATTTATCAGAAGATTATATTTTATAAAGGACTAAAAGCATATGTATTAATAAACATTTTGGATAAAATAAATTTAATTTTAAGAAAGTAAAAAGGAGATTATACAACAAATATTTAGCTTGTATAATTTATATGCAAAAAAAAAAAAAAAAAAAAAAAAAAAAAAAATGAAAATAATTTTAAAATATTAATAATTCAAAATAGGTATTCAGTTAATATATATATATATATAAATTTGAGCATACCAAGGTGATTCTTTCTTAAGTGATGAAAAATCTATCTTTTTGTCTTGTTTGTACAGAACAAAGACACATCTATGATAGCCAGTACCCCTCATAGGAAATGGTTGCAAGTAATCACAAATAACTTCACCAGATTTTATTTGATTGCCTGGTATGTTGCCCCTAATAATGAGTGAATAAAATAATTAGTAGTTTATAGTGAGTAAATAAAGTAATTTATTAATTTTTATGCATATATAAATATATAAAGAAATGTAAAAGAAATTTCCTTTTGTAATCTCTGTTACAAATTCCAATACAGTTAAAATATATATATGATATATATAGAGAGAGATTGACACATCACTTTAGTTCAGATTTATACTAATAAAGAAGTCTGATAAATAATTATTAGTTAAATTTAGACTCAAACAATTGTTTAGTTGTTGAAATAATTCCAATTATACATACATTAGTTATAGAAGTTCTTTTAAATCCCTTATACAAATTCCAATGCGATTGAAATTATAAATATCAGTATTATTTTAAATATATATAAAAATAATAATTCAATCAATACCTTAGTTAACATTTATTCATATTAATTAAAAAGTGTGAAAAATAATTCTTTGTAAAACGTGAAATTACATAAATACAGAACATAATATGAGATTATTTATAGGAATTTGTAATAAACCTGAATAAAGATGCTATAGTTTAAATACATATCAATGGTACCATAACATAGTTTAACTGCATATATTTCATATGGTAATGAAAATAAAATAATTGAAAATGAAGTGTAATATTATAATTTATTTTAACTGCATTATGCCTTTAAGGGGACAAGGGAAGCTGAAATAAAATAAAGCGGAAGGCCCGGGTTCGATTCCCGGCTCTGGTATTTTTCACATAGTTGGTATAAAAAATCAGCCTTCCACTCCAAAATTTTCCGAAATAAACTTTCAAGGTTGATGAATAAATTTCTAAATTAAATTAAATTATTTTGTTTTACATTCTATTGCTTCTCCAATCAAGTACTGTCATGAAATCTATCATTTTTATGCATATAGCATTTTTTAAATGATAGAAAGTAATTTTTGTGAGGAAAAAGCTTCTTTTATGGGAATAATAATACAAAATTAATGCCCAATTTCAAATTGTTCCATGCTAATTCTAAGTTATTTTAAAGTTGCAGTTTTTTTTATTGTGTGTCTTTTATATGTAACTTAACACATCTGTGCATTGAGTTTTTTACATCTTAATTGCAGCATCAGTTATAAACAAATAAGTTTAAAACATTAAATTCTCATGAATCTTTGTCATGTGACGTGACTGAATCTAAGAGTTCATAATAAATGTAATACTTTCTTGATTTCGAAATGAATGCCCAGTTTTGTGACAAATTCACGCAGATGTTTAAGAGGATTGGATGAAAACAAACCAAGGAGCATTACAAATAAATAATTATTCCCGAAATTTGAAAAATAAAAAAATAGATTTAAAGTCTAAAACCTAAATAAAAAACTTTAAATAATGTTTGAGGAGCTATAGAATATTACCTTAAAAGTATTATATAGATTAGTACATTCCATAATAACTATCCTGACATTATTAATTGCATCGATTTTAATAATTTTCATGATCCCTAATCCCCTTTAAACTATCAACTGAAAAATGTATCTCATAACAAATTTAAAAATTTAAAAAATAATAATAATAAATTTTTAATAAGCAAAAATACATTAACCTGGAGTTATAAGAAATATCAGCATTTTAAGTTGATTAATGATACTTATGTGTACCCTTATAAATTATCCAATTACAAAAGTTGGTCAGTTTCCTTGACCAACTTTTGTAATTTAATAATTTATATATACAAGAAACTGTGTATACAGGAAAATCGAATTTTCTGACTTTTCGAGATATCTTTAGGTTCGGTTTGGGAAATGTTGTCCTATTGTCATTTTTTCCACATTAAGGCTTAGATCAGGACCTATAGCTTAAAAGAGATTTCAAACAAGTAGGAACCTCTATGCCTAAATAAGATTTTCAACCCAGCACTTCGCAACTGAAAGCCAGAGCCAGATATTTTTAAATTCTCCTCTAACAATGTAATACATATTGGATAATTGAGGACAAAATAAATGTTGTAACACATCGGTCAAAAAGTCCTGAAACTAACTCACAGATGGCATCCCAAATGAAATATTTCTATGTGGGTAATGCAGTATTAACCATCAAAAGATACACATCAAAGTTTTATGCTATTTCAACCATTCAATACCAAGATATTAAAATTTTAGTAACTCTACTTTTGATAATTCCAAGACGATGGACAAAGCTGAATTTTGCATGTTCATTAAACATTGTTTTGGGATGGGCAAAAATACTGTTGAAACTCAGCAATGGCTTAACATTTTCCACAGTATTTTTGCCCATTACAAAACAATGTTTAATTCAACAAATGAAATTCAGTTTTATTCATCGTTTTCAAAGCATCAAATGTAAAGTCATTAAAACTTTGATATCTCGATAACATATGATCAAAATATCATGAAACTTTGATGTGTATCTTTTGAAGGTTAATAATACCTTACTTATATACAAATAATTCATTTATGACACCATCTGTGGGTTAGTTTTGGGGCTTTTTGAACAATGTGTTATCACTCAGAATCCTAAATATTTTCCCAATTATGTTTTTTCATTTCCAAAAAAGTTAAAAAAAAAATATATATTCGTATGTGAAATCACGCATTTCTTCTGCAAGTAGTATTTCAGCTAGATAACTCTATTAGTGATTAGTCCCTTTACATCATCAAGATTTCCTTTTAACCATAACAGAAAATCTAGTATATAGTTGACTGTATTTTTATAACTAGAGATACTATGACATGTTATAGGGAAAAGCTTATTAAATTATTTATATGTGTCTAAAAGTGGATTTTTAATACATATTAAATTACCAGAGTTCCCAGCATGAAAGACACTCAAAAATAGTTGCCTTTAATGTATGAAATAGTGGCCAAAATAGTAGCCATTGAGTCTGAAATAGTAGCCACTCTGAACCAAATAGTAGTCTTTGATTAAAAAAATTCAACATAAATATAATATTTAAGCAGTTTTTGATGATAATGTGGTCAAAAGATATAAAATTGACTTAAGAAATTAGATACCTTTCTTGTAAAAGAAAACTGATACATGTGTAAAGGCATATAAAATAGAGTTTCATGGCAAGATTAAAAAAAAAAAAAAAAATCAGTAGAGCTTTTTTTTTTTTTTTTTGAGGCACCAATTTCCGAGATCTAAAACTGACTTACTTAATCAGGAGGATTGTTAATTTTCCTGAAAATTAAGAATAATTTGATGCAAAAAGATATATATTTAAAAGGGATTTATATAGCAAATTTCAAGAAAATCATCAGAGCCATTTTTGAGATATTTTCACCAAAACATGGCAAATTCAATGGTTGACCGGAAAACAACTATTACATACGAAAGGATATCTAAAAGGGAGTAAATATGGCGAGCTTATAAAATATTCATACAGCCATTTTGCAAGGACCTTAAATTGACCTACTTACACAGAAAGCCTATCAATTTTTCTGAACTAACCAACTAATACATATGAAAGGACACCTAAGAGGGTGTTTATATACAGTCATACAGTCCCACTTTCGGTTTCCAGTGTCACACTTCTGGTTCTGCAATTTCAACAAAAGTTGGAAAAATCATCTGTATACACCAGACCTGCCTCAATTCTGAAGTTTTATCGTTCTATATTTATTAATTTTCGATATATAGTAGTCAGAAGGTCTTTCTCACTGCCCCTTCCCCACACACACCACACACGCCAATTGCCGAAAAACACTTTTTTTTAACACAAGGAAACCTTAAAAAATGTAAATCAGATTAAAACTAGAAATTTTTTGACTGAATACAATAAATATTTCCATTACCTACGATAGTCAGGTAATGGAAGTAAAAATGCAGTGAAGGCACAGAAAAAATAGCAGGAAATAATGTTTTGCTCAAAATAGTCTCTATTTTCCTGAAAATAGAGATGACTAAGCTGAAAATAGTAGCTTTTAAACCACTTTTACACAAAAATAGTTGCCATAGTAGCCTGGAGGTGATTTTAATTTCAAATAGTTGCCTTTTAGTCACTGCTGGAAACCCTGAATTACGTGTATTTTAACTTTTTTTTTTTTTATAAGAAAAAATGTTTTCTATTGAAAATATTAATAATCATTTTTAATTTCAGAATTACTGTTTAAATATAATCCTCAATGTGTATGTGCATGTTTATAATAAATTTTGTTCCATACTGCATTGTTTAAAATTATGAGAAAATGAGACAATAGCACCATCTGTTGAATAATACACAAAAAAAAAAAGATAGATAATAATTTACCTTTAGGTGCAACTATTATTTTTTAAATTTTGGAGTGGAAGGATGATTTTTACACCAACTATGTGAAAAATTTTCGTGATCTATTGGTGTTGTGCAACGATTAATTATGTCACTTGATATAGCTGCGTTTGCAGACTCGGTGACCTTGCCAATGAATATTATGTGGGAAATGCCTAGCTGGTTATCAGCCAGGGTAGCTCAGTGGTAGAGCATCCGTGCGTTAAGCGGAAGGCCCGGGTTCATTTCCCAGCCCTGGTATTTTTCACATAGTTGGTGTAAAAATCATCCTTCCACTCCAAAATTTTCTAAAAATGAATTAAGGTTGATAAATAAAGACTTTCTAAAATATTATTTTTAATTTTATGCAAGAGTACTTGATTTAAAGTGCCACAAAATTTTTGTCATAAACAGACAGCCATTACCACAGAATAATAAAGTTGCAGCCTGTATCGTTCAAAACATGCAAGTCCAACAAAAACCAGGAAAGAAATATTTTTTTACGAATCCAATACTTTTTAATTATGCATATAGAAGAAAGTAAAAGTAGAGTAATGTAATTCCTTCTACAACTGCAAATATTCTCCCACATTAACAAGATATCTGTCCATTAAAATTCATTTTTATAGTTAATCAATCTTATATTTTAACCCATTCGTGGTCAGGCTGTACCCATTTTTTTCCTACTGGAAGTAATTTTACTAAGACATGTTTTGTATCTTTGTAAGTGACTACAGTAAAATACTGTTCAAGTGCCTCCTTAATGTGAAAGAAAAATCGGGATATATGTGGAAACGGGGCTTGGACAGTAGAAATTTTCAAAAGTACAGAAATTGATATGGGAATTTCCTGTTAAAATTAGGCTGTATACAAATTATTTTAAAGCAAAACATACATATATTTTTAAATTGCAATGATAAAGGAAAATAAAAAAGAAAGAATTAAGGGCCCGCTTTACACACTGCCGCCGGAAGCCGAAGCAAATGTTATTCTATGGGAAATTTTTCTTTACAAATATCTTATTAACTAATACATATTTTTAAATTCTGTTTTCACATTCTGAAAATTCCCAGCTGTTAAATGGACAGACCTTTTTTAAAAAATTATTTTTTTTACTTTTTATATTTTATTTTGAAGCTGCAAAATATGAATTTTCAATGTGTGAATTTTTTTCACTTTGCAATTTCAAAATAAAATATTAAAAAAATACATTTAAAAAAAAAGTCCATCAAATTAAGAATTGGGAATTTTCTGAATGTGAAAACAGAATTTAAAAATATATATTAGTTAATAAGTTATTTGTAAAGAAAATTTCCCCATAGAATAACAATGGCTCGGGCTTCCGGCGACAGTAAGTGAAGAGGGCCATTAAATACAGTAAACTCTTGGTTAATAAGCATCTAATCAACTAGAAAACTATTTTTTTTTACCTTTCAATAAATTATTTTAAATTATTTGCCACTATTTTAGGAAGTTTACAATTTCCATTTTCAAGTAATCAGTGTCCAAGTTATTGTAATACAAATCAATGTTCATATTTACAAAGACGAATGCTGTAAAAGAAATAAAACAGTATAAAAACTGCCGCTTATTCGTATAGAATCTACTATTGAGCATAAGGGGTATTAATTTAGTATTTTAAGAAAAATCGAAATTCATGTGAAAGGTGGAGATGGTGGGCATCGAAGGAGGGCACTTTTGCAGTATTTTAAGGTGAGTGCTATAAATGTTATGTAACTAATATTGTGAAACTGATTTCTCCCTTTGAAGCAACTTTGTAGCAATGAATAATAAACCATTCAGAAGTTTAAAAAAAAAAAAAAACTTTTTCCTTGTAAATGTGTTTGTAAGTGTAAAAGGGCTAATAAAAACTAGTATGTTGTGGCCACCACATGACTTTCTTCTATATTTTCCTATACAAATTCACTCAATAAAAATAATTTATTAAAATTATTATTTAAAAATATTATCTTCCATGATAATGCAGACGATTTCAATATTAGAGAAGTAGTATAACACTAAATATCCAAAAAAGTCAATTTTATTATCAATATTACATTTTTTTTTTTTTTAAATGAAAAAAAAAAATGATAACTTTATTTTAAACTATCGCAGATCGATGGTTCAATCATTCGTTTTATAGGTATTGGCAAGCTCTTTTGAAGATACCCATCATGAAAATTTACTCCCCCGCAAAACGGAAGAAATATAGTATAAAGAGCAGGGGACCTACGCAACGGGTACCCAAAGTGAGGTTTAGAGTGATTTCAATGTAGTTTATTTATTTTTTTTTTTTTTTTAAGTTTTTATTTATAATATGATATAAAAAATAAATGGCAATTTAGTTCTTTTGAAAATTCATTTAAATACAGTGGCCAGCGAAGTGGGCATAGCCTGCTAGTTTAATATATGTCATATTAATTCATGCTTCCCTCATATAAATTACTAAAACTTCTCCCTCATAATACATTGTAGATTTTAATCTTTCTAAACTAAATAATTCAAATTACCATTACAAAATAATTAAAAGAATTCAATAAAAATGACTTACACAAACCAATGGAGATACTCAGAGTATGTATCCAGCAAATGACCATCAAGGTTTGTTAAAATAAGCGTCCACAAATCATTAGGATCACTTGAGAAATTAACATCTGGCACTTTTGATACCTATAAATTATAATTCAAAATAATTATATTGATAACCAAGATTACTGGAAAAGATATATAAAAATTATTAATTACATAAAAATTAATAATATTTTAAAAAATTTTAATAACTATTTTTATTTATTTATGTTGAATATTTATAAATTAAAATTTATTTTAAAAAAAGGGGGAGGGGGAGCAAAAGGGTGTACCTGGACAGAATGAAGTTTGACATTTTTTGGTGGAAGAGGGTCCTTTCTGCAGGCGACAATAAATAGAACTAGACTAAAATATAACTGCACAACTACAGCAGCCATGCCAGTCTGGGTTTTTAAGTGGTGGCATCACTGTCAGCTCCTACTTGCCATTGAAAAACTTAGAACTTCATTCTGCTCCAATATCATATTATACCCAGGGTTCCCCTATTTAATTTTTTCATCACATTATAAACAGTTATTTATTTTTGTTAGAATTTACAATGAAAGTAATTAAAAATTAAATTGAAAGTAATTAAAATCATAATATAATTAAAATGAAAATATGTATAACAATAAATGATTTAGACTTAGACCTAAAGAAGGGTGGTTCCAAAGAACCAGCACTGTGAACAGAGGTATATAACATTAGACTATAATATAGGTATAGAACATTATACTACATGTATACAAACTTAGTAGAATCTTACTTGTTGTACACATCCAGTTTAACCATCTGACCACTGCTGATGGATATATCTGGACACTAAGCTGTCCTTTTTTCCACAATACCTTTATAATTTAAAATTGCATAGTTCTGAATTTTTAGCTTGTTTTTCAAGCTTCAAGATCTTAAATAATACTCATAATGATTATAATAATGTGTATAGCTACATTTTTAATCTCAAACCAAAATAAGCATTATTTTAGTTAGTATCAGTGGCGGCTCGTGGCAGGAGCTGCAGAGCTGCAGCCCCCCCAGAAATATTCGAAAAAATTATTTTATCAACTTTCAAAATATTTTGAAAATAAATATTATTATATTGTATAGTATTATACATATAGAAAAGCAGATTACTTCGTTATCATGAAAAAATATTAAAAAGCTGAGAAAAGTTAACCATTTTGAAACGTAATAGCAACCTCGAAAATTCATAAAGGGACTGCTCATTCATGCAGCTCCCAAAAAAAGGGATTTCTTTAGGGAAAGAACAGTTACAACCGCCCCTACTCGTTTTCCCTACCAGTTTCGACAATTTGGTTGGAGCTGCATCCGCTGCAGCACCGATCTGATTAGGGATTTCGGTAATGCTGGAAAAGAACAATTTCCCTTTGTAATCTACGTTATTTCTTCACAGTTTTTAATGCGGTAATCGCTGTGTTTCAAGATTATTTATGTACGAGAGGTAAAAAAATTTAGCATGAAGGTTATTCACGATTATATGAGAAAATAGAAGCCATTTTTATTTATTTTTCAAACAGATTTTTATTTTATATTACATGGAAATTTCGCACGGTATTTCGGTTTCTTGCTTTGCCAATGGCAGAAACGTTGAATAGACAGAATCTCAATTTTTATATAAATTTTGCCTTAAACATAATATTTAAAATTTATCAAGTGTTTAATCGCTTTGTTGATAAGGTTATTATTATAATTATTATTATTATTATTTTCACTTGTATTTTAGTCACTAATGTCTTTCTATTCTGATGAGACATATTAGCAGTCGAACCTTTCTTAAAAGCACGAGATTACTAAATTTTTAATTTCTGTCATTTTCGTACAACGAAGTTGGAAAGCATTTATAACTTTGTTTCATTTGTCTTTCTATTTGAGTGAGAATTTTCAGAAATATGCTCGGAAATTTAAGCATTTTAATATCCGTTCTTTAGTTTGACCACACTATTTTTCCTATTAAAAATGGGGTATGTTTCATTTACAAGTTCCTTTAGAGAAATGCACAAAAATTTCTTACACATTACACTTTATAAGAAAATTAATTTAAATACATTTTAGCAGTGTTATTCTGTTGCAGAATCTGGGAAATTTATATAAATTATTCTAATGCATAACAAACTTATCCATTTAGAAAATGTTGTATTTTTCATTTATACTTCTTTTACGAGGACACACAAAACATCCAGAATGCGCTGCTGGCTTGGATAATATTTCAAACCAAATTAAACTGATATATACTATTCAAGTCTTTTTAAATATATCTAAAAAAAATAGAGTTTTAACATTTGTAGGTTTTTTACTTTCTTCTATATGTAATATAGAGAAAGTATTGGATTCGCGAAAATTTTCGACCTCCGTTTTTTGACGGATCTACACGTTTTGGGATGTCCTGAACACGAATTGATAGTTTTTAAAAAATGTCTGTCTGTGTGTCTGTCTGTGGTTTAGTGTTTTCACCGTATCTCACGAACCAATGAATGAAATTCAACCAAACTTGGTATATAGTTGGACCCTGGCGGGGCATTGTGCTGATTAGATTTAGGGATCAATAGCCCTTCAGGTGGCGCTGTGATCGCATATTATGTAAATTTTTAACATGGCAGTATAGGAGAAATTTTCGTATTTTTCACCGTATCTCACGAACCAATGAATGAAATTCAACCAAACTTGGTATATAGTTGGAACCTGACGGGGCATGGTGCTGATTAGATTTGGGGATCAATCATCCAGCAGGTGGCGCTGTGATCGCAAAATTTCGTATGTTACACCGTATCTCACGAACCGATGAATGAAATAGAACCAAACTTGGTGTATAGTTGGACCCTGACATTGAAAGGGTCTGATTAGATTTTGGGATCAATCGCCCAGCAGATGGCGCTGTGATCGCATTTTATGTAAACTTTTAACATGGCAGCATAGGACAAAATTTCTTATAAATGTACATAATGAGCGTTATTTTAAACTTGTGATTGTAAAATTAATATGAATTATTGATAATAGTAGTAGTTAACTACGAAAACAATTTTGTGCATGTGGGGGCACCGGTTCCCCCCCTGGAGGGGAAGTACCCCCCCCGGGGGGGGGGGGGGGGGTAAATTTTCAAGATGGGTATCTTTCGAAAGATCTCGTCAATACCTTTTAAACGAATGGTTGAACTATAAATCTGTGATAATTTAAAACAAAGTTATCGATTTTTTTTACTTTTAACAAAAAAAAAAAAAAAAAAAACAGAAAAAAAAATCGTATTTTTTTTTTTTTTTTTTTTAAATATTGTTACTGTTTGAATATGTATTACTTTTACCAAAAGAAAAAAAAAATCGTAATTTTTTTTTTTTTTTTAAATATTGTTACTGATTGAATATGTATATAGGAAAATATAGAAGAAAGTCTTGTGGTGGCCACAACATACTAGTTTTTTTTTTTTTTAATGCACGGCAATACAGAAGATATCGGATACGTTGCTGACTATGTGCAGCAAATTCTGGAAATTCATTTTTAATTATACTAAGTTTTTATATCTAAATTAAATTTTAGTTTACTGTTTCATGTGTAAAATTTAATTTACTGTACCATGTGTGTAAAGTTCGCATTAAAAAAAAAATAATAATTATAAAATGTTCGTAATGTTAGACAAGCATTTCATAATCTATGTGATGGGCAAGATTTTATATCAATGTTATATCAATCTCTTTTAATTAATATTTCAAAGGATGTTCTAAATAAATTAATGAAACGCATCATTATAATTGCACTTTTAAGATACGAGCATTACATTACTATAAGGATTTGAGTTCTCCTGAGCTATTTTACTATTTTTACAGTGTTATATGTATGGTGTGGTGTATATATATGAGTGAATATACACCACACCACATCATAACATCTAAATGTTATCATAACATCTAAATGTTTGGATTGATTGAACTGAAAGCTGGTAGGTATGTGAAAGGTCACCATCAATCGAGCTGTATAGAATTTGATGGATGTGAGACTTATAGTTTTTTTACAAGAACACGAAGAAAAATTCCTTATCATTTTGATTACTTTACTTAAATTTATGAAGTGCGATTGCGCCTAAATGTTTTATCCAATTGAGCTAAAAATTGGTAGGTAGGTTATAGGTAATCGTCACGCAATTTGTATAGTTTTGATGAGTACAGGACTTATAATTTTTTTACAGAGACACAAAAAGAAATTCTTTATCATTATGGACTATAAATTCGAATTATTTGCAGTTATTATCGCAAGAACTGTACCGATCTACATAAGTATGTAATCAAACTATTTATTATTATTTTTATATAAATCATTGTGTGTATCTTTTTAATGAGCAAAAGTTGATTTACAATCATGTAAGTATACTTCGTACTTCGTACCATCTTGGAGAAAATAATAGCATGCAGATGAAAAATATTTTTTTGGGGGAAAATTGATTATCAATAATAAATACAGTTAACAAAATAAAATCTCCAGATTTTTTTTTTTTTTTTTTTGTAATGTATGTCCAATAATATAAAATTTTAAATCTATGCTGTATCCTGTATTGCTCTGTTTCTTGCTCAGTCTGCGCATATAAAACCCGAAGCCCCCGATTAAAACAGATTATTTAGAAAACCATTTTCGCTTTTTTCTCAAATCTTACATAGACATGCAGCTACGCAGCCCCCCTGTAAAGGAATCTCACGAGCCGCTACTGGTTAGTATATTGAAAAATCTGTGCAGGGAAAATAACATTAAAATTTTACTCTTTTCTGAGGCAGTCAGAGGGTTAATGAGTGGTACGAGGCTTAATTTCTAACAAAAGAAAAAAAAAAGAGAGAGAGAGAGAATGCTAATGTTCTTCATAACTTACATTTGTACCTGTCTCTCTCATTTTAAGAGACTATCAATGAATTTTGTAAAGCTTTACTAGAGTTTTCGAAGTCGTAAATGAAACCTTACAAAAACAGCAAGGCATAGTCTCATTTTTAATCGAAAATCTCCAATTAAACTGATTGTTTTCTTCTTTGGAAACACTTTTCTGCTTTTGATATTTCATTTTAATACACATAATTTGAAATCATGGTGTCATTTTAATGCTCAGTAAAAAATAAAAACAAACTTTTTCATTTATAGTTAATTCTAACAGTTATTATTGTCCACAAATGGAAATTGGTAAAGAAAAACCATTATTACAGAGCTGGTAAAATAGATAGAAGAAAAGTTTGTAAGCCAAGTTCATAAGTATTTTTCATAAGAAAATAATAGTAAAAACTGAGCAAAGAAAAATGACAATTCAGGAATTTTAATTTTTCAGAAATGATGCACTGGCAAGTTCCAGTGCTCAATATTAAAGAGTTCCCATGCAATCTGTATAAAATGTAAAAATTTACAGAAATAAAAAGTATGAGAAGTGAGTTTTCACGTGTTTCCATATAAATTAAACCCTGGGGTGTTCTTTTTAATGTTATAACACTCGGAAATTCAGAGTCCAGTAGTGAAACTAATTAGATATAAGGTGAAATGGAAGCACCTTCTATTTTTGAAAAATACCAGAAGAATGGAAGCATGACTTAGCTTGACAAACAGGCGATACCTCGACAAAAAAAAAAAACAGCACCAACTACCAGGAGCTCAAATTTTGATCTAGATAAGGACTGCATAATCCCTGGTCCAGTATCACTCCTCCTTCTCGAGGTACCAATTTTGATGGGAATTTGGCGTGGTAAAATATGCAGATGCTTCTGGATACACAGCATATAGAATTCACTACACACAGTTACAATTTCAAGAAAAGATAGCTACTACTCTAATCCAACTAGCATCAAACCTGAGCTTTGATGATAAATACTGATATGCCATTCGATATAGCTTCAACTCTATGTTAGTGTTCATAAATCATAGTCCCAATGGCAGAAACACCGCGACATGGCGACATAGTCGCAGACACGGAAAAACGGCTTGCAGACAGTTTTTGTCTGCACTGAGAAAAAAATTTGTCCACAACTTTCAGATAACAATTCACTTATAAAAATTTCTGTACCAAAACTAAAACTAATACTTTTATTATTTATATTGTGTTGTGTCAAACATTTCTATAAAATATTTAATTGAATGAGATGAATGAATACAATTGTTTATACTATATTGTTTTGTAGTAAAATTGTATTCATGTATTGTTGCATGAGATCACCACTGATGTTAACCCCCGTCCCCATCAGCTTTCAGGCTTTTTGAGTGTAAGCCATTTTCACCTCTGATTACACGCAAATTTTGCAGACAGATTATGAAATTTTAAAAGCCTGTCGCAGCTTCTGCCACTAGGATCATAGTATTGGTGAGTTGTGGTGCTCCTATCTCTTTGTAATAAGCAGGATGTTCTTAAAATGCAAAAGATTTGAAAAATGGCTGATCAAAGCAATAGTCAAACACCCATAGTAATGTAGAAAATACGGATAATATCAGCATTATATAGCTGAATCAACAACAACAACAAAATCCCTGTTTTTAATATATCATATTATAACACATATAATAATCAATATCTACTTATTTACACAGAAAATTGCCCTTATATGTTTGCATCATACTACTTGATATAAATGCATTATATAAACTATGGGGAAAAGAAATCTGTTACAAAAATTAACAGTTCAAATTTAAATGGATACAAGGTGCTTCTCATGCAGTGTAGAGAAAATGGTATAAAAATATGGAGCATTTAAAAAATAAATAAATAAATAGTCAATGTCACAAAATTATTCATCATCATGCCTTTAGAAATGAAAGATCAACCCTTACTGATCAAGTTGTTTTAACAGAACGGTAATAATTTTTCAACTGCACTGTGAAAATATCAACATTTGAAAAAGCTTATGAAAAACGCCTAAATGGAGACAGGGCTTGAGAAAAATTATTATTAAATTTGAAAAGGCTAGAGAGTTGAGTATGTTGTGAGAAAGAAGATGGAAACTAATTTTAAAATAAAACTGTGTAAGAAGTGATATCGCTATATATTACAGAGCATCTAAATGCATGTTGGTGGCAATTTTTACCAAAAGATGACAAGTAAAATCAATGAATTTTTTTGAGTTTGCAATGTGGATCTTGAATAGCACTTTACAATAATCACAAAACTTTTGTACTGTAGATAGTGGGAGACACAATTCATATGACACTGCACATGTCGAATGTTATTGGGAACTGGACGCCCTTTTGATTCTGGCAATATAACTTCTTCCACAGTTTCACTTGAAATCAGTGTCTGTTTCCTTCCTCATGGCATCCACTTCAGTCTTTTCAAATTTAATAATCATCTTTCACAATTTTTTTCTTTACAGAGAGGCTTTTTTCATAAGCCTTTCAAACATTGATATTCACATAGTGCAGTTGAAAAATGACTACCGCTATGACAAAACAACTTGATCAGTAAGTCTCGATAATTCTTTTCTAAAGCATTTGGGAGAATGTTTTACGACATTGACTGCTGCCTTTTTAAAATGCTTTAAATTTGCATAATTTCTTTTGTATATTACATAAAAAGTAGCATATATCAGTCAAAGTTTAACTATTAATTTTTATCGCCGATTTCTTTTTCCCATAGTTTATGCAACAGGGGTAATTAAACTTTTTATATACCACCTATTTTTGTATCTCTGTTAGTAGTAAAACTTTCCAACCACTCACTGGTTTCATAGGAATGGTGATTTATAAAGTAAGGAAGTAACATTGCTTTATAAAATTTATAAAGCAAAATTATAACAAGTCAAAGCATATAATAATAAAGCATATACCCATTTTCTATGCTTTTAAAAAATCAATCAAATTTTTTAAAAAGAATGCTTCGGTATCAGACAAAATCTTTACCACCCAAGATAAAAACTGAAAGGCCCATTATTGGGTGGTAGGGACCAAGTCGACTACCACTGGTCTATGACATATATATCAAGTTTCAATAAAATACATCTACTAGAATGGGATTTATGTAGATCTAAATAACTTTAACTAAAACCAGGGTGTGAAAAAATCATGATTTTTTTTTTTTTTAAATTAAAAAAAAAAAAAATCAGATTTTTTTGTTTTATTTACATTATTCGACTAAAAATAAATGTTAAGAAATTAAGCATGAAAACTTTTTTTAAATTTAAATCTGAATACATATAAGAAGCAATAAATATAAATAAACTAAATTAAAAATATACATATGAGGATATTAAAAAATAAAAATAAAAGTAAATAAAAAAAAATTGTAATATTAGCCAACATAGGTACATTCTATCCCCCCCCCCCTTTTCAACAAAATAAATAAATAAATGATTAAGTTTAAATAGCTTAAAAGCATATAAGATAAATATATTTTTTTTTTTTTTTTTTTTTTTTTTTAATGTTTTTATTATTATTGTCATTAAAATGTACATTTTAGAACATCTTGAATATCACATTATCAAAATTTTTGAAGAGAAACTTTTTGGAGAATAATTATTCAATTAAAGGAAATCCAATCTGTATATAATATATATATAACACACACATTAGTTTGTGCAATTTATTACCAATAAAATGCATATAAATTCTGAGATTTTTTCAAAAGATTAAAGTTTTAAAAATTTAAGAAAACTTAAACAACTAGCCAGGACATTACCATTTCATTTCTAATTTTATAAAAGCCTAAGTAAAAAAGGAAAAATTGCTTAAAAATGCCTTGGCCAGTTAAAAAACTTAGTGATCAGAATTAGCAATAAGAAAAGTTAAACATGAAGGACAGAGTGACAGACAAATCAAATGCTTCAATTCAGATGATACAATATTTATTATCCTTTCAAAAAAAAAAAAAAAAAACCACCTAGGGCAGAGAATTTAAGGCTTCGTAAAAAAAAAAAAAAAAAAAAATGGCTGCAAATGAAAGTAGTTAGCTTCAAAATAAGAACAGTGGCGGCTCATGCACCGAAAATTGGTGAAGAGGCACACTGTATTTTATGCTGTATTCATTTATAGAATAAAAATTTACATTTAAATAAGTATTTTTAGTTAATTTTAGTTAAGACCATGCTTAATAAAAATTATTATTAAAAATACTTAAATATTATTTTTGAGCTCTTCACTTATTTTCGGTTCACGAGCCACCACTGAATAAGAATAGAAGATAAAAATCGAGTTGTAGAAAATTAAAAGAATCATTTTTAAAATTAATAAACACAGATATTTTATTTATTTATTTTTTGGGGGAGGGGGGTATTTGATGTAAATAACAAGCAAGTTCAAGTTTCCTTATGTTCTAAGACTATATAAAACTACATATTGCCCAAAAATTATAAAATTTTATTTTTGATTTAAATCAATGATATTTTATTTTTATTTTTTTAATCAAAGTGATTTTAATCAAGCTGATTTAAATCGGCATACCCTGATTAAAACCACTCAGTATATTGTTTGAAGGTGTTATTTAAAAAGTTAGGTTATTACTTACATCAGATGCTTGTAAAATATTGCCCATGTGAACAGGATTTCCTGAGTTATCATCTAAAGTATACACTATGTCAAGTGGAACACAAGGAGTAAAAACACCATGGTCAAAAAGGTCTTTGAAAACACCATAATGCTCTGCTACATTACAAAAATGTGAAGCGCCCTCATTTTCTAACCACTCTTTCTGCAATTCTAAAAGATCTATATCATCTGAAATATTAAAATAAATTTAGCTAGTTTTAAAATCATTAACAAAATATAACACATCTTTAACACAAAAATTGCCAGACAGAAATTTAGTAAAACAAATCTGACACAGTCGTACTTTTAAGGTATTGCTGCCATAACTTTTTATGAACTTGTGCAGCATTCTTCTCTTTTTTTGAAATAATACAATAAAATGATGAAAATATGTCTTGATTTTCCATTTTGAAATCAACCCCCCAAACAAACAATTGTTAACAAAATTGTACACAGCCTTTTTTTTTTTAATAAAGTCTGAAGTGTCTGCTTTAAAGTTACATTAATAAGTTTGTAGTTTAAAAGAAAATTAGTTATATTTCAAGCAGGGTTTGAAAAAAACTGAGTTTTTCTTTTTTTTTAAGCCCAGCCCACCTGGGTCCACTCTTTAAAACCCGGGTTTTATTGGGGTTTTTTCAGAAAACTTTTAAATCTTGATTTCATTTTAAATGTTGTACCTAAATTGGTCAGTTTTAAATATGATCACATGAAAAAACTTAAACCTAATTTAAAAGTCCAGTGATTCATAGCTATTTATTACTAGTATTATTTCATATAGTAATGCTATGCAACTGCAATTAGATTTCTTTCAAATTATTAAAAAAGCTATTATACTTAATTATTACATATACACACATTATTAATATAATTTGTCAATATATACATTTTTGTTTGAAAAGTTAAAATTTTCTTATAAGCATAATTACATGTATTTTATTAGGTAAAACATAAAAAATATCAGATATTGCTGAATGAAAACCGATTTTCTTACTTTAGCACTAACAGAATACGCAAGCGAAGTGTGACATCACTGACCATCTGTGAAGCCAAGAAAAAGATTTCCGATGTTAATCGTCCATTGGATTTTTTGTAAAAAATTATTAAAAATTGAGAAAAATTATTTCCCGATTTTAATTCCCATATTTAGATATAATTACAAACAAGTTATCATGCACAATGTGATAGATTGTTATTTTGCTGTCAAATTGAAAAAATTTTAATTTTCAAAATTCTGTCGTCCTTGGCATTTCTTGTATTTGACGATCAAAAATGTAATATGAAAACATACATGCCAGATGTATATTTTCATAATATGTATTGTACGAAATATTGTTTCATATTATTAATTGCTCTTTTAATATAAATTGTTAAAATAACCATGATTTTTTTAAAGGAATGTTCGGCAGATAATTTGGTAATATTTTTTTTCCCGCCAAGGATGACAGATATCAAATCTGAAGACTGGGAAGGAGTAGAATAATAACAAAGTTTCCTTTTAGTAACATTAAATTTATACAGAGCATAAAAATATTTACATATTTACACATTACAGTAAAAGAATACAGTAATTAATACAGTATTAAAATCACATTCATTCTAAGGCAAAGTGATTTTATTAAGCGGCTGATTTTTATATCCGGCGAAGGTCATTGCACTCAAGAAAAAGGTATTACTTCTTTGAATGTAAAAACAAATTTGAAAAGTTAACGATTGATGAGAGTAAGAAACAGTATTAGTTAATTTTTTACTGACAATTAATTAATTGTTCATTCAAAATAAGTAAATTAAACACATACTCCATATAAAATTAATAAACACATACTCCATATAAAATTAATAAACACATAGTGCATACGAATTTAGTCAATATTTATACATTAATTATGCATTAGACATTTTCAAAAGTTTTTTTGCTTCTTAGTTATTTCAGAATGAGAACTAAGAATTATCTTTTAATAATTAAAAATGAAAAAAAAAAGTATCACTAGTGAATCAAAGCAGTAACTTATTATTTTGATTTTTAGAATACATTCCTGGAATTTATTACTAAGACAAGTGATGAAGCGAGTTTATTTTGTTATTATGCTGCAGGTGTAAAGTTTTTGAGAAAGAGAGATAATGAGCGAGATTATTGTGCTTTATTTCATTTTTATTGAAAAAAGAACTGTAAATAAAAAAATTTTTAAAGTGCATAAATACACATTTTTGCTGATGAAGAGATTTTTTTTTTTTTTTTTTTTTTTTTTAAGTTTATTAACTGGCAATGCTGATTTTATTATACGGCGGTTTTAAAAATAGTTTGCCTTGATTTGATTTTGTTCCTGACAATTTGATCAGATTAAGCAGCTGATTTTATTAACCAGTGAATTTATTAAATGACGGGAACTGTATACACAAACAGAAGCGACATCGTTGCGTTGAAAAATATAAACATTCTTTTCTTCAAATCAAGTCTGTTGCCAATTTCTTTTATTAATAAGAAAAGTTTTCGTCAAAGTATTCGTAACCATGGTGTTACCACAAATATATTCCACTGCAACATATTAGTGTCTTATATCAGATACTTTATTTAGACATTTGAAAACAAATTTGACTTGAAATTATGATAGAATATTTATCATTTTCCTTTTAATTAGTATATTAGTTAGACATTTATTGTGTAAATATCATCCTTTGAAGTGAAATGTTTGTTTTCAATCAAATATAGAAGTTAACCCTTTTTTTCCTCAAGTTTTGAATTTTTAAATTAAAATTTTATCAATTTTACAGCAAAAATAACTTAATCTAATGCATGCACATAATAACTAAAGCATATCTATACCCAAATATGGGGATTAAAATCGGGAAATAATTTTCCTTGATTTTTAATAGTTTTTTTACAAAAAATCCAATAGACAATTAACATATGAAATCGTTTTCTTAGCTCTACAGACAGTTAGTGACATCATCATTTTGCTTGCATATAGGAACACAGAAAAAAATATCATATAACTGAATGAAAAATTTAGTCAGTCTGGACTTCTGAGGGAAGTGCATAGTGTAATTTTGATAGTAAATGACGACTTACTTTTATGAGTTTTGCTGCTTTGTCAACCCCTAAACGACTGCATAGCTTATTCCAAACTAATCTAAAAGTTGAGAAAAATCTCTCGATTGATGCAGAGGAAGCCGGTGCTGAATGCAAAGAGAAAAAAACTGACCAAATCCAGGTGGGAATTTTGAATTTTTTGAAAAAACCCACTTTATAAAATAGTGGGTTTTTTCAAGTGGGCCCACTTGTGCGAACCCTGATTTCAAGACAGTTATTGCCACATATTTTTTTTTTTTTTTTTTAAAAAGCAATTACTTTTCATTTTTGGCCAACCATATAGAATTCTAAACATTGTGTTGCTTTGTATCAATTTGGTGATAATGAAAACCTGGTTTGAGATTGGTGGTAGAAAAGCACAGAGTTAATAATTCCAAAATGAAAATGGCCCTGTGTACATCTTTTTCAGAGCTGCAGAAAGTTTTAAATAATTAAGTAATGAAATACGCTTTTTCATTTGAATTTTTTCATAAGTACAATGTTTTTTGTATTCCATTATAAAACTTTTAAATATTTTTTCAAAGAAGCACAATTATTAGAGTTTAAAAGTTTGATTATAAACACTGTAGAGAATGAACTTATAGAAATCGCTGAGAAACACAGGATTCAAGTAAGAATCATTTTTGATACTGCGTTTGGAATCATGCATTTATTCAGTCATGTGAAGGACAAAAAACGTCAGAATCATTAATTTTTAGCCTTTCAAGAAAAGTAACTTCTATTTTAACTACACACATTTAAAGTTGTTTTTTTTTTTATATATATATATGTTGAATACTTTTTAAATATCCATTACATAATTACGCACTTTGGTGACAAATTTATAAACTTTATTCACAGATCATAATACTTAAAATATTTTAAGTCCTCAAATCAAAATATAGGGGAGAAGGGGGTACATTGGGACACGGGGCACATTGGGACAAAGGCTTTTATCCCTTTATAATTGCAAAATAAAATTTGTAAAAAATCACACTAGATGTCACTTAGTAGTACTTCTTCATATTTGTGATTTCAACTCATTCATTCAAGTCTGTTGCCTGTAAACAAGGTTAGTTTATTTTATCATATGAAAAGTAATTTTTTTCAAGTAAATTAATGTTGATTTTTTAGGTAATAGGAAATAATTATTTTAATTTTTAAAAGTACTATGTGTTTTTATAAACATTAAGCTTTCATTTCCACTATAGATCATTAGCCCATGTGCTCTAGAAAATTAGGCCTAAACATTTGTTTTGAAAATGTCCTGATGGGGTACATTGGGACACCAATGCATGGGGGCACATTGGGACTGCTCCAATGGTCCATTCATTTCTAACACCAATATATTTTTATTTATTTACTTATTGTTTGCACATATAAGCTAATTGTGTTCATTTTTTCTCTAGGTATTCTTTAAATAAATAGAAAATGATTAGAAATTATAAGCCAAAAACTGAAAGAACTAAAATTTCAGAAGAAAATATAGAAAAGGCAATAAATGAAATAATCAAAGAAACTTTCTGTGAGGGAAGTTGCAATTAAATATGATATACCAAAATCTACATTATTTAATAGATTGAAAAAAAAAATGAGAGAAAATAAGATTGAGTGTGTACTACAAATATAAATTATAAGTTTCAATCCGAATATACATCTCAACAAATATTCACAGCTGAACAAGAACTCTTGTTGAAAGATTATTTAATATCATGTTCTCAACTTAACTATGCCATCAACACGATCCTACATAACATTAAAGTTATGTGTGAACTTGCAGGGTTTTGATGTGCGTTAAGATATGAATATGCAGTAATGCTTCATAACAATTTCATTTTTTCATAATTACCTACTTTATTATTATTTGTTATTGCACCAAATTCATTGTTTTGAAAGCCTTTCATTTACTTTAGCAAAATATTTTGCAATATTGTAATTAGATAAATAAAAAGATGGTTGTCCCAAAGTGCCCCATCATTAAATCAGTGTTGTCCCAATCTGCCCCTGCACGGGGAACATTGGGACACTTTTGCATAAGTTATGTTTTAATTATTTTTGTTTGTAAAACACATTAAACAATGCTCATTACACATTTAAAAGGTGACCAATAACACAAATATTTAAATAAAAATGCACAAAAGCATTAAAACTTTTATAAATTGGAAAATAATATGCTTTTATAAAAAGTGTCCCAATGTCCCCCCTCTTCCCCTAATAATTGATTATTAAAAGTCAGCATTTTATTTATTATTTTAAGAAAACATTCTCTGTAAGTTGAAGGGTCAATTTAAATGAAATTTTTACTTTTTTCCAAACATTTGTCCCTAATACAATGCTCAAAAATAAGATGAGGTAGTACAATGTAATTTTTGTAAAACATGCCATGTAGTAATGTGAAAATAAATTTTCAATGCAAAAGTGAATCAATCATAAAATTATTGAAAGGAAAAAATATAGCAGAAAAAGAGAATTTTAAGAACAAATTAAATTTCGGCGCTTAAAATAGATTATTAAATTACAATGCATTGTAAAAATTTAATTAATGTTTTTTCAATAAATGTGTATAAACTGCTAATTTCACCTAATTTACCTTCTGCTGCTGATTTTGATTTCGTAAAATACAGCTTTTTATGCCGCTCTAACCTATCTTTTACAGGAACATTCGATGAGCATTTAGAAGCAAAACCAATATCAATTTTCGCATCCAGAACTGGATCAGGAGCATTGATCTCTGAAAAAAAAAAAAATATATATATATATATATATATCAATATAACAATCGAAAGTTTAAAAAAATGCTTTATATTAAATACAACTCTGTGAAGTAAAGAAAATGATATAAATTACCTCTTAATCGTTGTTCCAATGAAGGCATCTGTTCAAGCGGTTTTAAAACATTTCTCCTGTATTCAGCTTGACGCTTCCTGAATACCGGCGTAGATAATTTTCGAATATAATAACCTAAATATCTAGAATCTTTGTTTCGAGTAAAAGTTAAAAATATCGGTCGAACATGTTTTTTTAATGATAATTCCGTAAAAGACTTTAGAGCAGCAGCGTACGCCGCCATATTTGTTTTTTGAGTTGGTTGGTTGGCTGGCTTGATGATCGCTAGCAATGGCAATAAGGCCCTTCTAACATTGGTTGGTTGGCTACACAATAAAACTCACACATGTTTTATTTTCACTCACAAAAACTGCAAATTTGAAATTAGAAGCGAGTAGGTCAAAAAATCCTGCATCCTAAAAAAGTAGGTATTGTGCTCGATTCAACACTAATATTGTTGCGTTTTTGGAGGTTCGTAAGTTGTCCAAGAATGAAAGGCAAAACTTGCCAAAGTTCAGTAATTTATTTACAGTAGAGTGACCATATTTTTTCATTGAATTCGAGGACAAATATGGCGGCGTCGGCGAATTTCGTGGACAAAAGATAAATAAATAATTAAATTACCTTAAATTGTAAAATTTTAGTAATTTTTATGTTTTAAGCACCTAAAAGAACTTATTTTAGTTTATTTATTATACATATAATAAATTATTATAATAAAACATTTATAACTTTATAACCGGCGCACAGTGGATCGAAGTATAGGCAGAGGCGAACATAGGAACGTAATGGTATTATTATTATCTATGTATGATGTTTTTTGTCACATTTCGATTTAAATATGTATATATGTATGATAGTTAAAGCGATTCCATGTTTTTTTTAACCCTTTATAAGGCCGAGGGAATATTTTCCCCACCAAATTCGTTATCGTTTTATTCACCTGGCACCAATTTTTTAAAATAATGATTCCTGTGTATCATTTTTCTGGAAAAACATCAGTATGAAAATTATTTTGATAATTCTAGTGGGAAAAAAATTAAAAAGTAGTCGTTTGTGACAATCCTGATTATGCTAATACGATGGGTTGTGAGAAGTATGTCAAGGCCATGGTGCTTTTTACAATTTCATTTATTTACTTTTGAGTAGCAACAGAGGTTTTTTATTTTTTGGTTTTTGTGTTCGAATGTAAAAAATTGTCCGATGCAAAATGTTTGAATTCTGTGATGTTTTTTCCCTTTTGAATAAACCTCTTTTTTTCTGAGTTTGCATTTACAGTCCTTTGATATGCGGATAGCATAATTGATATTCTTTATCAAAAAAGGAATAACGTAAAATTTTTGGTACCCTCGGCGGGACTGTAAATGCAGTTAATTGTGAATATGGCTAATTTAGAAAATTTGAAAAAAGCTAAAAAGGCTGAAAGAGCCACTTTCTCGAAAGCATATAATAAAGTTGAAGAATTCATAGCCTCACAAGATGTTGACCTTGCAGAACTGGAATCAGAATTGAGTGTTTTTAAATCGAAAGTTGATCGCCTGGAAGTAACGCATGCAAGTATTCTTGAAGTTCTCTCTGAAAAAGAATTTGACACAGAATTCGAAATAATTGAAGATTATCGTGATAAAGCAATAAGAATTGAAACAAAAGTAAGAAGAATAATTGATAGCCATCAAACTGTAAGTACTGCTTTTAGTCCAATTCAGAGTGAATCTGTTATTGTTAATTCTGTAGAAAATATTAATGAGAAAAGAAGGTTTAAATTACCAAGATTAGAATTACGACGGTTTGATGGTAATGTTAAAGAATGGCTTTATTTTTGGAGCCAATTTGAAAAAAATCATAACGATTCTACTATAGTTAATTCTGATAAATTTCAGTATCTATTACAAGCTACTGTTGAAGGATCCCGAGCTAGAGAGGCTATTGAAAGTTTTCCGCTAACTGGCGATAATTATATAAAAGCAATTGATTGTTTGAAAACCCGTTTCGGTCGTGAAGAATTACAAATTGAAATTTATATTAGAGAATTGTTAAAATTAGTTTTGAAGAATGCCAATTCAAAATTTTGTTCAAACAATTTATGTGTACTGTATGATAATCTCGAACAGCAAATTCGTGCACTGGAAACACTTGGTGTTACAACTGATAAATGTGCAGCATTACTTTATCCTTTGGTTGAATCGTGTATGCCTGAAGATTTCCTTAGAGCTTGGCAGAGAAGCTCACATTTTGATCATGGCAATGATCCAAAAAAAAAAGGCTCGACAGTTTGTTAGCCTTTTTAAAAACGGAAGTAGAATCTGAGGAAAGAATTAACTTAGCTATGGCTGGTTTTGATTTGAATGATTCTTCTTGTAAAGGGAATAAAGAAAACAGAGGAAAAATTTGTACTGCTGCTAGTTTGTTAACTACTAATGCACGTGCAGAGAAGTTGTGCACTTTCTGCAATGGAAAACATGAATCGATGAATTGCTTTAAAGCACGAAAAATGTCATATAATGAAAAAATAAAAATTTTAAAAGATAAAGGTTGTTGTTTTAGATGTTTAAAAGTTGGCCATAGAGCAGAAAAATGCCGATGTTTTGTGAAATGTACTATTTGTAACAGAACACATTTTGCTATTATGTGTACAAAATCAAACAAAAGTGTAAATAAGTCTACATCAAATAATCCGGAAAAGGAAATTGAAGAGCAGAATAAATCTGTGAATTTGGCAACCATATCCAAATCTCCGCAAGTTTTGCTGCAAACTTTGAAAGTTAATTTAAAATATAAGAACAGTATTTTAGTTGTGAGAGCACTGTATGATTCAGGATCTCAAAAATCGTACGTTAGAAGAGAAATAGCATCTAAGTTAAATTTGAAACCTCTGCGTCAGCAACGTTTGTCTCATTCACTTTTTGGAGGTGAAAAAAGCAACAACGAACTTCATAATATATATAAAATTGAACTAGGAAGCTTAAATGGAAATTTTTACTGCAGTTTTGATGTAGTTGATCAAGAAACTATTTGCAATGATGTTCCATCTGTTTCGTGTGGTCCATGGATTGATGAATTAAGATCTATGAATATACACATTTTTGATACAGAAGATAATTCGGGTCCAATTGATGTTCTCATTGGAGCAGATGTTGCTGGTAGACTTTTTACAGGAAAAAGAAAAGTTCTATCTAGTGGGCTAGTAGCTGTAGAATCCTATCTAGGATGGACACTTATGGAGAAAACCAATTCACATTCTGTTAAAGAAGATGCATGCTATGACGGTAATTTCATTGTTTGTTAGAGAAGCAACTATTTCCGATCTTTTTAGTCTGGAGGTTTTAGGAATAAGGGATCCTGTCGAAATGAAGACCAAAAAAGAGAACGAGCATTTGACCAAGCTATATTTTGAAGAAACATTAAGAATTAATGAAGATGGAAGATATGAAATTGCTCTTCCATGGAAAGAGGATCATCTTCCCCTACCCACCAATAAAGAACTAGCCATGAAAAGATTAATAACATCATCTATAAAATTACATCAAGAAAATTTGTATATAGCTTATGATAATGTGTTTAAGGAATGGGCTTCATTAGGTATAATTGAAGATGACCTAATCGAATCATCATCTCACCCTTTTGAACACTACTTGCCTCATAGACCTGTTGTGAAACAACATGGAACTACGAAAGTGCGTCCAGTTTTTGATGCATTTGCAAGACAAGTCGAATCACCATCATTGAATCAATGTTTAGAATCTGGACCTAATTTATTAGAATTAATCCCTGATCTCCTTCTTAGATTTAGAGAACATAAATGTGGAATTGTTGCTGACATCGAAAAAGCATTTCTACAGATAAGTGTACGACCAGAAGATAGAAATTACCTTAAGTTTTTTTGGTGGAATGAAAAAGAAAATAACGATCCTAAGATAATGCGGCATTCTCGTGTGGTGTTTGGTGTGAAAAGTAGCCCTTTTCTTTTAGGAGCTGTGTTAGAGCATCATTTGAAAAAATATCTGAATAATTCAAAATATAATCAAAAATATGTTGAGATTATTCTTCGAAGTTTTTATGTAGATGATCTAGTTTCAAGTTTAAATAACAAATCAGAAATATTACCATTTGTTGAACAGTCTCGTCATATTTTGACTGAAGGAAAATTCAATTTAAGAGGATGGAAGTATACAGGAGATGAAGATTCAGAACAGGTTACTTCTGTTTTAGGATTGCTTTGGAATCGCAGAGAAGACGAACTGAAGATCAATTTGGATTGGTTGAATACATACAGACTTGAAATTGTATCGAAGAGAGTAATTCTTTCTGTTACGCAAAGAGTTTTTGACCCAATTGGGTTTTTATGCCCTGTCCTCTTAGTTCCCAAGCTAATGTTACAAAAAATGTGGAAAGACAATATCCCGTGGGATAAGGAAGTTGAAGATAGTATGAGACGAGAATTTGTAAGATGGTTTGAAGGTTTGAATATCTTGAAGAATTTGACTATTGTTCGTTGTTTTTTTCCTGATGTAACTAGTCAATATAGCATTAGCATTCATACGTTTTGCGATGCTAGTCAATTTGCTTACGCAGCAGCTGTTTTCATTCGCATCGAATATGCTGATGTTTATGTAACTCTTTTGGCAGCGAAATCAAGGGTTGCCCCAGTTAAACCCATCACTATTCCTCGTCTGGACTTACTAGCTGCAACGGTGGGAGCTCGATTATGTAAATTCGTACTCAGTGCACTCCAGTGGGAAGGTATTGAACAACATTTCTGGACAGATTCAACTACTGTATTGAGCTGGATTCAGCGTGAAGAAAATTGGGCTGTTTTTGTCAATAATAGAATACAAGAGATCAGAAAATTAACTGATTCTACCCTTTGGAAACATCTTCCTGGAGCTCAAAATCCAGCCGACTTGCCTTCAAGGGTTGCTCTGGCCAGCAACTCTCAGACAGTAAATGGTGGGAGGGACCTACTTGGCTTCGAGAAACTAAAGATAAATGGCCTGTCACCAAACCCGTTTTCGATGAACAAGCTATTCTAAAAGAAAGAAGAAAAACGAGCCCAACGTCCAATAGCTTGCCTACCATTTGTTTTTTGAATCAAACTGAAAATGATAAATGCAGCAAGAAAAAACATGAAGAAGAAGAGTATTTGAATAGAAATAGTTCAGGTTGGTACTATTTTTATTTTTCGAGTTATGATAAAATGCTAAGAATGGATGCCTGGATGAAAAGATTCGTTTTCAACTGTAGAAATTCAACTTCACGAATCATTGGTGAGTTATCATATAGAGAAATAAAATGTGCAGAACTAAAGATAATCAAGATGCTACAAGACGAATATTTTGCTTCTGACGTCAATAGAAAAAAACTGAATTCTTTAAAAACTAGAAGTGGGAGAGTGGTTAAACCTCCTCTAAAATTGGACTTATAAAACTTTATTTATCTTCTGAACTTTAAAATTGTTGTGGAAGTCCTTGAAATATCAAGTAGAAATGTGTTGTTTTATTGTATTTTGAAATTTTCATTTTATTATTTGTTTTGATATATAGTTAAGTTGCCTTCCGCCAACTTAAGGTGGGAGGATGTCAAGGCCATGGTGCTTTTTACAATTTCATTTATTTACTTTTGAGTGGCAACAGAGGTTTTTTATTTTTTGGTTTTTGTGTTCGAATGTAAAAAATTGTCCGATGCAAAATGTTTGAATTCTGTGATGTTTTTTCCCTTTTGAATAAACCTCTTTTTTTCTGAGTTTGCATTTACAGTCCTTTGATATGCGGATAGCATAATAGATATTCTTTATCAAAAAAGGAATAACGTAAAAAGTATGCGATTGACTAAGAGAATAAGATGCCAAAAGTAAAATTAATTATTTCTAATAGGCTAAATGAATTTTTTACTTTACATCAAATTTTATTCGTGAAAATAGTTTAATGTGCCATTTGAGGAAAAAATGGTTTAATACTACTTTTCTGCTGCAAATAGGTATTTAGAAATAGGTACTTAGAAAATCTATATTTGTAACAGTTTTTCAATAGAAAACTCATGCAGGCATTTACTGACAAACTCTATGAAAAAAATCACTTTTGTCTTTATTTTACTAAAGATTTATGGAAGGCAGGCGATCAATAATTAATGAATTTTTTTTTTTTTTTTTTTGATTGAACTGGATTTTTTATTTGTTTTATTTAGCTACCTGAAATAATTTTTAAACAAATAAGCAAATAAAGTGAATTCTTATCAAATAAATTTTAAAAAACGTTGTTTCTAGGTTCTGTTATTTTTAGGAGGACAATTTTGGAAGGCAAATTTAGGAGACAAATTTGGAAAATTTGCACTGGAAACAGCGAAACAATGTCTCAAAATATGTGTGGTACTATATGCCAGCTTCAGTTCACAAACTATTGATTCGTGGAAAAGACATAATAGAAAATTTTTCTATTCCAATTGGACAATTGTCAGAAGAAGCTAGCGAAGCCCGAAATAAAGAGTTTCGTAAATACAGAGAATAACACACGAGAAAAATCGAAGAGCGTGTAACGAAGATTTGCTACATCACTTGTTATTAACATCTTATCCCATGATTTCAAGCATGAGATGAGAACGAAAAAAAGAAATGCGCAAATGAAGGAACATTTTCCAGAAACACAGGAACTTTTACTTTAAATCGTAATATGTAATTACATTATTTAATTTTAACATTTAACTATTTAACGTTAAACATTTACTTAATTTTAACATTTTATGACATATCACGGCAATCATTTACATTTCCTCCCATTTTTGGGTCCAACGGTACTTTTCAGTACCATTAAAGTAAAATTAATTATTTTATTAAATATTTAAAAAAAATTAAGAAGTAATTTCTGATTTATCAAATTTGTTTTAATCATCTAAATTCTATAATATTTTCACTATAAAAATTTTAATATATTTTCTGTCGTTAATGAATACAGTTATTCAGATAAATTTCTCGATTGATAATTTGGGGGTGGACAGAATAAAAATTTATTTTTCCCTAAAAGTGGCGATTTGTGGCGAAAATCCTTTTCACAGATTAAAATGCATACTTTTGGGAGTAGTAAACTGTGTTTGAAATTTTGGACAATTTTGGACAAAAGAAGTTACATAACTTATAAATTTAATTTTGTTGTTAATTTCACATTCACATTTCATGCGTGAATCACAACATAAAAAACCAACAAAATGTTGGCAGAAGTACCTTAAACTTTTATTAGGACATTATTTAAAGTATTTTTATTTCGTATTTTTTCATAGTTATCTTAAGTGCCACTTGATGGCTATTCAAATAAAGGGGTACATACAAATGAAACACTTCCGGTTGCAAAGTTGTTTGCAGGCGTTCCAAAGGTATGACTATAGTCGGCTGCAAAACTATCCGAGCACTAGCGAAAATTCCTATATGAAAAAAGCACACTCAACACTGTTTTGTTAAATAAATCCTTGTCGAATCATGTTCTTAGAATGACTAAGAACAGGATTCGACAAGGATTTATTTAACAAAACTTAATTAAGTGTACCTTTTTTATATAGGAATTTTTGCTAGTGCTCGGATACTTTTACTGCCGACTGTATTTGCAAAAAACTTGCAAAATTCACGTCATTGAAATTGCAAGCGTTCCGTTTGTATGTAACCCAAAGTCACTGAAATTCATCGAAAAATCTTATTTCTGAAAGTTTTCGTTTTGAACTTATTTATATACAACAAAACTTCGTGTAATTGAAGAAATAACCATATATTTGTATTTTTTAGACATTCTTTTAAATTATTTCACTGCAAAATATCAGTTACTTAGAGGTTGATTTTTGGGCCTATGTTCGTATTTTAACATTGTTCGATCCACTGTGCGGCGTCCCCAAATGTGTTGTAATTTTTTGGGGACGAAGGTTGTTTTCACTTTTCGGGGACGGTCCTTGAGATTCGAGGACATATGGTCAGCCTAATTTACAGTAAATTCCAGAAGAATACAGGTCTATAAGACTATAAACCAAGTATCAACTTCAATTCCACCAATAAACACAGCTTAAATAACATCTGTCAACAGCAAATACACAGTACAAACTGTATATTGTATATAACTGTGTATACAGTACATTGCTATATACACAGTACAACTGTAACAAATATAGCATGTAACTGTATTTCCAAAGAGGCTTAGAGCTCTTTCAATAGCATTGCAAGCATCGGCGGAAACTACCTGAGACTGATCGGATTTGGTGTGATGCAGCTCTTTAAACACCCCTCTATCGAACCCAGAAAAATCTAGAAATTGCTAGTATCTCGTTAGCCAATCACGTTAGAGCATCCATCTTCGGTGTATTCATAATAAGGATTTTCTCGCCAAATGTTGCCAAGGGCGAAAAGTCGCTAAATTTGGCGCCAAAACCATTACCTGCCTTATTGGAGCTTTTTAATGCGTTTTTAAGGAAAAATTAGGCTATTTTAATACTATAACAAACTAGAAATGCAGAAAATTAACATTTTATCAATTTACTAAGCCTCTTTGAAAGAATTTCTACAAAAATAAACAGAATCATTTACAAACTCACAACATCCTTAGAAAGTAGGTTATTGATACAGCTTTTTGACCTGCTCGATTCAAAACTAATATATACCGCGAAGACCGCTGCCTTTTTACGTTATTCAATAGTCATTACTCCTTATTTTTAGCTCAGTGATCCCTTCGACCCACGGTCGTGTCCAAGTTGATTGCCGCTGTCACTAAATTCGCAGTGACTGAAGTTACATACAGTCGGCTGCAAAATTATTCGAGCACTAGCCAATAATTCCTATATTTAAAAAGTACACTTAAGACTGTTTTGCTAAGTAAATCCTTGTCGAATCATGTTCTTAGACTGATTAAGAACATGACTCGACAAGGATTTATTTAACAAAGATGTATTAAGTGTCCTTTTTTTTGGCAAGGATTATTGCTAGTGCTCGAATAATTTTGCAGCCGACTGTACGCTTTCCTTATATCTAGAGATGAGAGCGGGGAAAAAACCCGGTTTTTTGGGAAGGGAATTTTGAAAGTTTCCAAAACAAGGGAATTTTGAAAGTTTTTAAAAGTTGCGAATTTAGCTTTTTTTTTTTTTTTTTTTTTTTTTTTCTGAGATTAGAGATGTTCTAAGGCATTTCAAAATGTTATCTCACATTCAGATGTTTTTTATGATCTTTCAATTTTTAAATAGTGCTTCTAACGTCTATAAATTTTAAAAGTACAAGCTTCAAATTTCATTAATTAACAGACTTATTCTCTGTTATTGCCGTATATTTATATCTTAGTTCTGACTGTATACACACTGAGTTCAATATAACACTTTTTTTTTTTTTTTTTTTTTTTTAAATCGCAATCGCATGTTTCAGTTGTATATCTTTAACATTTTATTTCAAAGATAAAACAAAAATGCTTCAAAATTTTCAGCATTTACTAAAACAATCAATAACATTACACTGGAAAATATTATTTCAATTAAAATTCCAACAATATTAATATGCAAAAAATAAATGAAGAAAGAAATAACAGCCAAATTATTATTTATTAGCTATTGAATATTTTATGTATTGATTTAATGCATTAAAAAATTATTGCTTGAATTCTTAATAACCGAAGAACTCATGTTTGATTTTGTTCCCCGTGCTCTTTGACTGATTCTAACAAAATTTCATCAACTAATGTGAAATTTTGTTCGATGAATTATAATAAAATTTAATAATTTTAAAGTATTCTTACCATAATTTAATTTCATTGTATTATTTTTTATAACATAATTATTATGGTATTCATAAAAAAAAAATCTAAAGTTATTTAAATAGGCAGACAAAACTTCATCATTTATTATCGTCAATAACGAAAATGTTTATTTATTTATTTATTTTTTTACAATTTTCTGTAAAATAATCACATACTTGTTGATATCACTTTTATTTAAGCAATATTATAGAATAAAAATGTCTAGTACAGTCGGTAACAAAAGTGTCCGAACACTAGCAAAAATTCCTATGTAAAAAAAGTACTCTTCATACGGTTTTGTTAAATAAATCCTTGCCGAATCCTGTTCTTAGTCAGTGTAAGAACATGATTTGATAAGGATTTATTTAACAAAACCGTATGAAATGTACTTTTTTTACATAGGAATTTTTGCTAGTGTTCGGACACTTTTGTTACCGACTGTACTCTTAAAAGAATCAAATTAAACCTAAACATTGAATATTAGTTTCTTCCCATCAAAATTTCCAAAGTTCCCAAACTTCCCGGTTTAAACCCGAAAATTCCCATGTTTATTCCCTAGAAGCAATATTCCTAGGTTTTTTACATCTCTACTTATATCCCACGCGTTTCAGCACTATACTGACTGACTGAATCAGAAATGATTAGATTAGTTTGCATACGATAAAAGAAAACGTTGTTCGTATGTGTTGGCATAGCCTATAAGGATGTGACGACAGCTTTTTCAGAGCCTGTAATTTTGCATATATTTTCAAAGTGAAAATCATCAGAAAAAATAGTTTGTATATTACGGAACAGAGGTCGTCTTTTTAGAGGAAAACAATCATATTCTATAAAATATATTTTTGTTAATAATTTGATATCCGCCTACAAATGAATTCGTGAAGTTGGAGAGATTATTTAACCGTACAATATATTTTGATTTCAAACCGTTGTAAAAGGCAGATTAATGGTCCTTTTAATTGTTGGGTTCAACATCGCACTAATGTTGCGCTATGGGTAATCGGCGACGGTCTGGGATGCACCCCTAGGTATAGTCCAGAGACATGCCATCACGATTCTGATCCTTCACGGAGGGGAGGACTCATCCGCTTCGGTGACCCCCAGAGGTATAATTTTGATGGGAATATGGAGGACATTACGACCACGACGGATTTTACGTGCACCAACCACCATTAGTATACACGACAGTCTTTGGCCGGCTCGAGTATCGAACCCGCAATCTTCCAATTACGAGCTCGGCGCTCTATCGACTGGGCTACCGCGGCCCGCAAGTTCACAATACCTACGCAGTTCGTCCGAAGGGCTGGAATTCGTCCCGCTGATTGGACGAGGGGATATAGTACAACAGTAAATCAATGATTAGGCTTCGGGATAATACTTTTCTATTTTCTTTCGATCGATGTTTTGTATTTTTATGGTAAATTTTATTAATGAAAGCATTTACAAATCGATGATATACTATACATTTTTAATATTATAGACCATTTTCATAAAGAGATTAAAATATTTTACTGCCTATTTGTTCGTATTTATAAAATGACATTATTCATTTTTTTTACCCCACTTTAAAAAGTAGGGATTTTTTAAAAACCGAATTTGTATGAATAAATAATAAAATTAAAATATGTAAAAATGTATTATTTTTATTATTATTTTAATTTACTATTTGATTTTTCATGTGTAAAACTCACGATTTATACTATTTTCTAAATGAAATCATATTTAATAATCAAAAATTTCAGATCACTAGGTTCATGTTTGTTTCCATCTACTTGACGCTTGTCAATGATAAATCTAAAAGAATATTTTTTGAATTAGAAGTAGCGATATTTTTTAAATTAAGTAAAGGAAACGATGAAACTATGAGAAAACGATGAAAGGGGGGGGGGATTAAAAAATCGTACAATAAAACCTCATCGTTTTTAAATCGATCTGAAAGTCATAAGAAAATAGACTGCTAGAATTTAATATTACAGTCTTAAGACAGGGGTTCAAAATTTGAGGATAAGTTGAAATTGCCAATTCTTCAAATATTGAAGTATTACACAGCATTAGATGCTCTTCTTTCCTTTTTTCTTATTTCAATTTCTACTAAAATGCAGATATATTATATAATCGTAAAACATATGTAAATACTTTCATTTATAAAATTTACCATAAAAATACAAAACATCGATCGAAAGAAAATAGAACAGCATTATTCCGAAGCCTAATCGTTGATTTGCTGTTGAGCTATATCCTCTCGTCCAATCAGCGGGATGAATTCCATCCCTTTGGACGAACTGCGTAGATATTGTGAACTTGCCCGCGGCCCCATTTTAATCGGTAAAACAAAGATGAATATTCAAACGGGACGGATCGGAAAAATATACTTAACTTCAGTATATTGTTTATTATGTATATTAAGGAAAAAGTCAATAATTTTTTTTTAAACAATTTTTCGTGGAAAAAAAAGTAATAATACATATATTACTCAAAATTAGTTTGTGTTCTTTTATGTCAGTTTCTCGGATAGTCACACAAGTCTTCTTAAGTCTTTTTCAAATAAATGAAGTTTTCAGCTTTCATAGTCACATACTTTCAGTAAAAACTTACTAAAATGAAGGTGAACTTAATATATTTATTTTTAGTATTGAAATTGTGCCACAGTGATCGTATGTTTCGATCACTTGTCAAAAAGAAATTTTTTCTTTCCAGCCTTAGTATACAGACAAGCTTCTTTAAAGTGTATTATTCATAAAACAGTGAAAATAAAAGTATTTTACAAAGATTAAGGGTTTATGAATATTAATTTAATTGTGGGAAAACACACATATACACACATTTGTAAATACAGCGGAACCTTTTCAGAAGTTCATCTCCAATAAAGACCTATTTTTCCCTTGCTAGTAGGACTTAATTTACAGCTAGGGCCTGCTTTACCATTAGGCGAACCTAGGCGGTCGCCTAGGGCCACAAAATAAATTTAACGCTGTGTCTCAACTTTTTATTTTATTTACTTATTTTTTTAAGTAAAGATGGAAGAAAAAGAATAGAAAATCTTAACCGATTTCTTGCTTTTTCTCTTTTAAAGCTTATCTATATATTCAACTATAAATTAAAAGTAACATTTTTTAATGATTTTAACATTGAATAAAAGCACCATAGGGTACTAAAATATTTACTTTTAATGAATATATGCTTTGAATTTTGTTGTAATAATGAATCAATGAATAAAGGCTAAATATTTTTAAAATTAGGTGGAAAAGGTGAAGAAAGATGTGGATGAAGTGCTTTGTAACTGCAAAATGATAATAAATATATTTATTCGATTATGATTTAATTATGATGGCAATCAGCACAGACATACATTTAAAATTCTTTCAATGTTTAATAGGCAATCCTTTATCGGCACGAGAAGTAAACTAGTAAACTGTGGATACCACAAATCTTTCTTCTATATTTTCCTATAGAAATTCACGCAATACAAATTATTTATTAAAATTATTTTTCATCATGAATACAGACGATTTTCATCTAAGAGAAGCATAGCATTAAACGTATAAAAAAAATTGTCAGTTTTGTTCCGGTATGTAAGGAAAGGATTTTTTTTTTTTTTTTTTTTTTTTTTTCTAAAAATGAAAATAACATGTGTTTGTTTATTTCAAATTATCACATATCTATGTTTCAACCATTTGTCTTAAAGTACTGGCGAGTTCCTTTTGAAACACATCCATACTGAAAATTTTCATTCCCCAGCAGGGGGTGAAGCGATGATTCTACATATACAAAAGTTTCTTGTTTTCTTTCCTTTCTTTCTTTTTTATTTTATTTATTTATTTATTTATTATTATTGACGATTATTATTATAAATATTTGTTTTTAATTTCACATTGGAAAATTAAAAATAATTCTTATTATGTACATTTTTACAAAGTTTTATCCTATATTAGAGTCACGTTGAATATTGAAAAGATAGTGTGACAACGTCACCTATTGAGCGATTGATCTCCAAATATAATCAGCACTAGTTTGATCAAAAGTAATTAAACATTAAGTATGGTAAAATTTCGTTGGTTCGTAATATATAGTGTGGACATAATTTTTAATATACACACAGAGAGAGAGGCAGACAGAAATAAAATAAAATTAACTAAAAAGCCGAAAACATTGCTGGCACTACTGAAATTTAACCGCCCGCACCCTGATGTCTTTGCCCAAAATAACATGAACAGAATCCATAATATACTTCAATCTTTTGAAGTCCACCTTCCTAGCGATTCTATAGAACTGGTCGCGTTCCAAGAGATTCTTTCAGTCATTAAATTACTCTCAAATCGAAAAGCTCTTGGTTATGATGGGATCAATTAGTCAGCCTTCAAAAATTTCCCTATAAATTATGCCAATATTTTAACCCTACTCATTAAAAAATTATATTTAAATATTCTTATTTCCCAATCTCCTGGTGTTATGCTACTATTATCCCAATCAAGAGATCTCGTGACGACCCTGTACTGACCAAGAATTACAGATTCATTATTCGACTTCTCTCTCTTGATAAACTTCTTGAACATTCTTTTCTCATCAGACTTATCGATTTCTCTCAGACTGCCCAGATAATTCGCTTAAAGACCTTAGCATTTCACTACTCACCAGATCTTAATGGTTACAGATTCCATTATTCACGATAGTTTTATTAGATCTGAAAAGGTCGAAGAGCTGTTTTTCTAGAAATCGCTAAACATTTGATGTGATGGCTTTTAAACTCATCTAACTTCAGATTTCAACTCTTTACATCAAATTTATCCATAGTTAACTGAATAATAGAACTTTTGTAGTTAAATATGGTTCTTTTACCTCATCTCACAAAAATATTGCCGCTGGCATCTCCAAAGACTTTAAAATTCCCCCCTGGCCCTATAAGTTTTAGATCCATTATAGCCCCAGAGCCCCAGGCAACTCTTTAGCTCTAGCCTGCACCTCTTAAGCTCTATATACTTCTTTTTCGATGGTAAAAATGTAGCAACAAGATAAATTCAGTCTCCATTTTGTGATGAGATATAGCGTAGGTGATGGCAATGTAGCGTTGAGGAGGATCTTACAAATGATACACTTTTCTAGTGGTCATGCAAAAAAAATTTTTTTCATTCCATTGTAATTGTTTTTGCTTAAAATTTCTGCAAAATTGTCTGTAATTTGTCAATGTCTGGGATGTCATGTACAGAATGGATGTTTGTGTGACAGAAATTTTCAGGAATTTTCCCAATCGAACACTTAGAACGGTCAAACAGAAAAGCCAGCAGTTTTGTTCAACCTGCTCATTTTTTGTTATTCATAAATATGCCTGGTCCAACCCAGTTTTTGCCAAAAATGTTTTTTGTTTTTAATTTATATTCACTTGTGTCATTAGTATAAGTTAAGTCTAAATCCAGGAATTTATAATAAAAATTCATTTGTCTACTTTGATTCTTATTATTAATTGATTTTTTATTTATTTATTTTTTATCAGGGGGAGGGGGGGAATAAATCAAAATCGCAGAAACCTGGGGTCGCATGAAATTTATAAGCTGCCTTGTCGTAATTATTTATTAAAGTGAGCCGCCAAAAATCTATTGCCTAGGGCCGCTAAAAATGTAAAGCAGGCCCTGTTTACAGTTATTAAAGGTTCATGTAGCACTGTGAGCTTAGGATATATTTTGTAAGTACAGATAATTTTATCTTTCTGTTAACCTGAACTCATCATTTTCCATTATATAACTGAAAGTTAATCTTTATATGTGTGTAGTAATAATTTATATAGAGAGGAAAGAAATAAGTGATAAGACTTAATAAATGCATGCACATATTTAAAAAGGAAGTTTAAGCTTGGAAAAGGGAGTTTTGTATAGTACTATTATTTAGGTATGTAAATATTATTGCAATGGCTTCTAAACGGATAATGTTGACTTTAAATGTCAAAATAAAAGTACTAAACTTTGCTGAGGATAAAAGCTATAACTAGTATTTCTTATCAAAAAATTGTAGTGAAAATGTGTATTTAAATACACATAGAGATAAAGTAACATAGAGACCACTTTCCCACTCAGAAATGATACTAAGCAAAACAGTTTGTCCCAGCATATAAAAAAATTCTCGAAAAACAAAATTATTGCTAAAAATCTTTCAAAATTCAAATAAACCAATATTAATGGTTATTATAAAGCTGCATAGACAATGTAAATCTGAATAATTAAAACCATTTAACTTATAGAATTTGTTGCCTGCATTAAATTTTTGCGAACAATTTCCATTAAAAAGCACCTCTCTAAAAAGCCGATGTTATATGATATGATCTCTAAGGAGGTTTCATTGTAATTGCCATAATTAGGCTTTGAAGTGTATTTTTAAATTATGTTATATTGACAAACTAATGGAAATGCATTATCACTTATTTTATGCCTAAGTCTAAATATATATGCACACACATATATTTTATACAGAATGTTGCCAATCAATACATTATTTTGGAGTCAAATTTTTTTATGTTGAGTTTTTGCTACAATTGAGCATTTTAAGGTTTCCTGAATACGGATATGAAATTGTTAGATGTCAGTCCTTGTGTCTATTATTTTATAAATTAAAAACAAATAAATGACGGTAATTTGACGGTCATAAGTTTCAAAAAATCGTACCAGTGAAAATATTCGTGGATAATTTAAAATGTTTTTTTTTTAAATATAATGACAGTCTTAAATGTTTTATGAATGTATGTACAGTATTCTGAACGAGGAGATTGAGGAGGGAGTAGCACCTCCCCCCCCCCCTTCCCTCATACAGAATTATATGCCACATATTCAGTTTCTATAATTACTAAGGTACGGGAAGTAGTGTGAATACACTCCAGATTATTTAATTATAAGTTGATTATTGTAGGTAATGTTAGAGATCTGCACGGTCCGGGCTTGCGGCCCGAGCCCGAGCCCGGCCCGGCCCTCGGGCCGAATTTTTCAATTTGCTCTCGGGTCGGGCCGGGTTCGGGCTTAAAATTATTTTGTAGGCTAGGGCCGGGCCGGGCTCGGGCTCAATATTTTTTGTGTGTACTCGGGCCGGGCCGGACCGGGCCTGGAGGAAATTTTAAGCCCGATCCCGGCCCGGCCCGAATCTTTTTCTAAATTCCTCGTTAATCAACGAAAAAGGAAAATGATAAAATACTTTTTCAGTCATTTATTTTACATAATTTTACAGTCTGGTATGTCACATAAAATTTTATTTTATTAAAAGGTGTCTGTAACTACAATTTAATTGTCTATCAGCTTGACTGATATTTTAAACATATCTCGAAATTAATATATTTTATTTAAAGTAATATTAGATGGTTTCTAATTCAAAATAATATGCATGTTACTACCAATTTGCGTACATGTAACAAACAAAAGAAATTAGATACGTTACTGTATATAAGACTTTGTTTTCTATGGTCTGTAGTATTTACGTGGTATGAAGGCTATAAAAATCCTTCCGCTGTAACTTTTCCTCTAAGGCTTCTTTTTCTTTTCTCCAGGGCACTGGATGAAAGTAGCATCAATTTTAGCATGTGCTAAAGCATCTGTTCTATTCATTATGGTTGGATTAGCATTAAAGTTTTGTTTACCGGAAGACATGAAAGATTTGGATACATTACGGTATATAACAGGAAGTGGTTGAAAGTGTACTTTTAGTACTATTAACCATTTTAAATATCTTCCTATATTGTTTGAGGAATGCTAATATTTTCGATTTGACTTTCTGCCTTCTGTACGTCTGTAATAATGAAATACCGTTTATATATAAATATCTTGCAAACATTCAGCAGTTTTGTTAAAGAACATTCTATTGCTTAGCTATATAAAACCTCTGCAAAACACATACTAAAAATCTTTTTCATAGAAAGGCATGTTTTTTTTTTTTTTTTTTTTTTTTTTTTTTACATTTTCTTTTAATCGGGCCGGGCCGGGTCGAGTCGGGCCTGATTTTATCGCTTTTTGGCCGGGCCGTACACTAGTAAAAAAACGGGCCGGGCCTGGGCCGAATATTTCGATTTCATTCCGGGCCGGGCCGGGTAAGCAAACATTTCCAACGGGCCGGGCCGGGCCCGGGCCTGAAAATTTCGGTCCGTGCAAACCTCTAGGTAATGTTACACTGTTATGTATTATACTTACTGTTATTGTCAAAATCTACATACATAATTTTTCGAAACACGAAGGTGGGGGTCACTACAGTGAAATAGACTTAAGGCGCAATCTAATTTAAATACGTCATTGCTTGAAATTTGTTAAGGCTGACCAGTTAAAATAGACTTATGTAGAAAATAAATGTCATTATTTCATTATTATTCATCGAATAATATTCGAGACGTCTCAAGACATTTCAATTAATTAAAAACCGGGAATCAAAAATTTTTATGAATCCATTATTGTCGAAAATACAAAAGTGAGAAAATTATTTTAATAATTGTGAATTTTCAACTTTTTTCTACTTAATTTTGTACATGCATATTTTTTTCATGCATCCAATAATTTAAGAAATTGTAGTCACTTTTTTATGTAATTTATCTTTCGCACTTTAAGATTAGTTCGGATGACTTTTTAACACTTTCTATAAAAATTTAAGAGTATATAATGACTTCAGTTCGTATGTCTGTCTCCATGCATTTTCCTTTCAATGGATATTTTTTTAAATAATTAAAACTTGTATATTCTATTCAGGAATTTTAGATTCCTGAAAAATGCTTCCTATTAAATATTTTCGCATTGCAATTGCAACATTGATTTGTGGACAAGCACAAAGTATCACAGAATAATAAGGGCACATTACGATCTAAGAGGCGTTTATATTTAAAAGCACATTTCGCTATCTTTGTACTTAGTTAAACATACGAAATTAACATAAATTTTACAGATGAAGTAAAATATGTGTCCTAACTCCTAAGTAAATAGTATTAATGATTCACTTAAGGGTCATTCAAAAATATTTGGATCCATTATGGGGAATTTCTTGAGGTGCATTTTCATTTATGTGTTTACTTCACTTTTCAATGGTCTTAAAATGGTGACATTTGTGATTTAATATTTATGAGGTGCATACAGTTAAAAAGCGTTTTATGGAATTTTGAAATTATTTATGGAAAAGAGTACGCGGAAGCACAGGCAGGTAAATTAAAGTCAAACACTCTTTTCATATTTGTTGAAAAGTGTTTAAAAATGTCGATTCTTCAACTATTCTTTAAAAATAAAAAATAAATTATATCAGCAAGTAAAATTATTTTTCTGGAATTACTTCTAGTATTTATATATAATTAAATAAATAAATAAATATTCACAATTATTTTAGTAATTTTTACATGTCTGTATCTGGTATTTCAAAATGTGTAAATTCATTCAAAGCCAAAAGTTGAAAAATTTCTCGAAATTAATACTTTCAAAACGTTGCCAAAAATTGTGTAGGTGTTGTATCCCTTGGGATAAAGAAAAAAAAAAAAAATCTGGAGTGACTCCACTCGACTTTCCAAACATTAAGTAATTAACAGTTGTATAAATACATTAAAGCAACACAAGTCGTTAAATAAACAGAAGGGAAAATTATAATAGGGTATTACAGTATTTTTCTTCGTTGTTTAATTTTATGCTATTGCACTTAAAATAGTTTGAGCCCATAGATCATAGTAATAAAGAATTTTTCGTTATCTCCCTGTAAAAATCTATAAGGGTTAGATTCACCAGAATCTATAAGATTCGTGCGACAGTGACCTATAATATGTTTATAAATTTTTAGCTTAATCGAATAAGGCATTTAGAAGCACTTTAAAAAATTTAGGTCGATAGGCTATAATGAGTATTTCTTTGTGTTCCTGTAAAAAAACAGTAAATTCAAGATTCACCAAAATCTATACAGTTCGTGCGAGTATGACTTATAATACGTGTATAAATTTTCAGCTCAACCGAATAAGGCATTTAGACGCTATCACTCTTTAAAGAATTTTCGCCCATAAGGAATAACGATAAAGAATTTTTCTTTTCCCTTTGTAAAAAAAACTATAAGCGATAGATTCACCAAAATCTATACAGTTTGTGTGACAGTGACCTATAACATGTGTATAAATTTTCAGCTCATGGAAAAAGGTATCGCATTAAAAAAAATTTAGACCCATATGCCATAATGATAAAGAAATTTTCTTTGTGTCCCTGTAAAAAAACTATAAGTCCTAGATTCACCAAAATCAATAGGGTTCGTGCTATGTTGGCCTATAACATACGTACTAACTTTATACATACATCATCGTAAAAATAGGAGAAATGAGGGGACCTCAAAACGTATAGAAACACCAAAATCTCAAAGTCGGGTTTTTGACATGATTACAATACTTTCCTTGCATATGTTATGTTCAGAAAATAAAAAAATGCGCAAATTCTATTAAATTTTATAGTTAGTGAGTGCCAATTTGATTGTTGCATAAATCAACCAGCAGGTGGCACTACTATGTTACAATTTTCGTAACATATTGTTACCCTTATATATTTTTACAGGGACACAGAAAAATTCTTTATCATTATGGTCTATGGGCTCAAACTATTTAAAGCGCGATAGCAACAAAATGCCTTATTTTAATAAACTGAAAATTTATATATATGTTAAAGGTCACCGTCGCACAAAATGTATAAATTTTGGTGAATGTAACATTTACATTTCATTTTTTTTTTTTTTTTTTTTTTTTTTTTTAAACAGAGAGATATCGAAAACTTCTTATCATTATGGCCTATGGGCTGAAATTATTTAAAATGCGATAATCTTTAAATGCCTTATCGGATTGAACTGAAAATTTATATACATAACTATAGATCACCCTCGCGCAAACTGCATAGATTTTAGTGAATCTAGCACATATGAATTTTTAAAGGGACACAACGAAAAATTCTTTATCATTATGGCATATGGACTGAAATTATTTGAAATATAATTATTTTAAATTAAACAAACTATTTGTGAAAAACTACCCAAATACATTGAAAATTTCCTCTCTTTCTCTTCCTTTTTTTTTTTTTTTTTTTTTTTTTTTCTTTTGATGATTTCTCTTACTTTGAGTAATTAACACGGTTGTTTAAATAAAGTAATGTTCGGAAAGTTGAGTGGAGTCACTCCAGATTTTTTTCCATATTGAAAGGTTGCAACTCAGTTGCTATAGTCTACATATGTGCACCAAACATGATATGTGAGATAACGATTGTGAAAAACTATGCCGATTCAATTTAGATGCATATTGTTACGAATTTTTAAATAATAGTAGTTATTTTTATGTAATTTCATTCAGAGAGGATTAGTCAGGTTATAAAATGTTAATTTTCTGCATTTTTAGCTTGTTTTATCATTAAAATAGCTCATTTTGCTTAAAAAAAAAAAAACGATATTTGGGTACAACACGAGCTCAAAGAAATCCATCTCACTATGCGTGTTGACATCTGCGATTCACTCTGGAAACATAATCCCTTTTTTGAAAAATATAACATGCGATGAAAAATTGATCGTCTATAACAACGTTGAAAGAAAAAGATAGTTGAGCAGAGTGATAAACATGCTCAAAGCACTTCAAAAGCAGGTATTTACCAAAGGAATGTTATACTCACAGTCTGACAGTCTGGTGGGATTTTGAAAGTATTGCGCATTTTAAATTTCATTCATGGAACCAAACCATTAATTCGGACATGTACTGTCATCAACTGGGAAACTTAAACAGTGCAATCAAGCAGAAGCATCCAGAATTGATGAATCGCAAAAGTGCTGTGTTTCACCATGATACGCTAGACCACATACAAATTTGGTCACTCTTCAAAAATTGCTGCAGCTTGAATGGGATGTGTTACCACACCCAACATATTCGCGACACCTGGCACCATCAAACTACCATTTATTTCGTTCTTTGCAAAACACTTTGAATGGTAGAACCTTCACTGCTGATGCGGAATCAAATTGTTCTTGGAACAGTTTTTTGCCAAAAATGATAACAGCTTTTTTGAGTGCAGAATCTTGAAGTGGCCTGAAAGGTGAAAAAAGGTGATCAAGCAAAATGGGCAACATATTGTTTTTAAAAATATTTGTTTCTCATGAAAAAATCCCCTTTCACTTACACAGAAAAAAACGCAATTACATTTTGGCCAACCCAATATTTGTATCATTTCTACGGTCTCGTGATGGCCAAGGGCGTTGATTATTGCCATTGCGTGAAAAATGTTCATTTCTGGGTGAGCGTTCGATTTGTCGAAATCCTCCGTTTTGCCCTTGCGAGAAATTAGTATTATTTTGTGGAGCTGGGGGTGAACGACCTTTCTGTCGATTGTAATTACGGTTAGAATTTTGAGGGGGGGGGATTGCCTCCACCGTTCCAAGTTACTTTCAACTTTCACAGGATGCCTTTCCTGATATTTTGATAGTTAGAAATAAAGTGTCATAAGACGCCACATTTTTTATGTCAAGGTAATTCTGGATTGGGATTGTAAAAAGAGGAGTGATAATATCTAAAACAGCAGCAAAAGCCAAGGTCAAATCCAGTTGTTTAATAAAGTCCAATTTTCGGAGTAGAAAGGTGGTAGGTTTGTCATATAGGGACATTTTCCTACTATAACGTTCTTGACGCAACTTGGCCTTGTCGGCAACATGTGAAACATTTTCTTTAATTTTATATTTTAATGTCTCATAGGTGGAGTTTTGACCAAGCGCAATAGATGCTACATTTCCGAACCATAGCTTGGCATCGCCTTTGATCGAGTATTTTAATACATTAAATTTATCTTCATCGGGTATTTTAGTTAGCTCAAAGTATTCTTCAATATCATTAAAAAATTCGGCCACATTGCCGGACCCGGTAAAATACACTCTGGCGGGGGAGGGGTATCTAGCAAAGATGGGTGCCACTGGGAAGTAGCAGTTCCTACTTCAGCTGTATTCATTGTGATAATGTCCAGAGTAAAAGACTATTAAAAGGCCAAAGTTACAATGACATTAACTTTATTCAGCTTAAATAGGAGGGGCTTTAGATAACGAAGGAATTCAATAATATTTTAACTTGAAACTATTAGGTATAAAGAAATATGGGTCACCAATTGAAGCTAGTAATGTTCACCGACGACTTGATCGGGTACCTTTAGAACGACTAGGAACACTTTTTCACATTCGAGATTACACTCCGTAGGTATTAATTACCGACACCTTTATCTAATCCAAAACCAAATTTCAATACTTCTTTCCACCAAGGCTAATCAATACGTATCCAGCAACACTACCACGTATTATCCGCTACACCCTCACCTATCGTCTGCTTACACCAACACATCCAACGACACAACTATCCCCTATTTAAATAACAGACAATACCATTCACTTCGTTTTACCTAGCTACTTCTTTAAAAACTATCCACATTCAAATCTTAAACACTTTTCACAATCTATACAGATCCTGTTTTCAATTTATCTAACTAACGATCCAATAATTAGACACTCCATGCTAACCCAAATTTACCTCTGCTCGACACCTTTCCTTCCTCAACCATAGCCTCCTTAACTAGATGCCTGTCGCGTAGCTCGGAAAGGCAACAGTTGAAGCGGTAGACAGCGCCACCTGGTACAGATTGCGCTTCTTTTTTATTCAACAGCCACCAAAAATTTTTAAAAGTTGGATATGATATACATAAAAAGCGAATAGAATCGAAGAAACGTCGATTATATATATCATTTATCACTTCTTTAAATTATTGGTGACAATTGAATAAGCAAGTCCCATAATCTGTACTAGGTGGCGCTGTCTACCGCTTCAACTGTTGCCTAGTTTCCGAGCTACGCGACAGGCATCTAGTTAAGGAGGCTATGCCTCAACTCGACTCATACCTCATAAACTGATTATTATTTCTGTACTCTGCTGAATAAATACATTAAAACATTCAAATTATACATACTAATTTCATTAAGTTGAATGCAGAGAAATGGTGTTAAAATGCACATAACTATTTACATTTATTATACACAGCAGAAAAGCTACACAGTTAAATCCATGTAATATACAAATATTTATTCCAAATTTACAGTCAATCTGATGATTACATAGCACACTGAAATTTCTTTGTGTAGCCCTGTAGATTAATTATTAAGTCTACGCACACCATTTTTTTTTTTTAAATCGTAATCATGCTTTTTATGCATCTTATAAAAATGCGTCTATAATTTCTTTATATTAAATGCTGGATGCTGTGTAATCTTACTAAATTCACTTCACTCACGTTTTAGCAATAAGTAAGCACTATGCAGTTTCACAAGAAAAAAAAAAAAAAAAAAAAAAGAAAGAAAGAAAGAAAGAAGTTTTAATGTTTGTATCACATGGATACATGCAATCACTTACAAGGAAGGTCTATATAGGTGCATACGCAAAAAATTTCGAAAAAAATTACATAACACTCTCCTTATGTGGTTATGTAAGTTTATTAAAAAAAATTCCGGCGGAATCACTATATATCGTCCGTAAAAAAATATTGAAAATGTCCGATTCTTGGCTATTTACCGCTCATTGGCGACACAATGATAACTGATGCTAAACGGTTTTTTTGATAAATGCTCTTTACAGAAAAACGTTTTCCATATTCTTCATACTGAACTAGTTTAACCCTTATACCGGAACATCGGTCTCTGAGACCGCTAAAGGTTAGGATTAGTGCAGGGACTTGTGGATGCATATTCCTAGAACAGAGTATCGGTACGTTTGGCGATAAATGTCCAAGACGCCAAGGGTGTCTAACTGAAGCACTAGTGCGACGTAAAATGCACTCAACCTGTAGAAGATGACATGTCTCACAACAACCCTTAGGGGTGAGTCCCGAACCGTCGCGAATTGTCCACAGCGTGGCACTAGTGCAACGTAAAACCCGCTCAAACAAGGGAAGCTACCATTGGGGGTCGGCAATGAGCAGGGGGCGGAGCCCCTTAGTTTTGAAAAGAAACCTGTAAAATGTTATGAAGAAAGTTGCGGATGGTGTTACGAGTTTTAGGGTTGGTTGGTTGGGTTTTACGTCGCACTAGTGCTGCGCAGATGGGCAATTGGCGACGGTCTGGGTCTGGGACTCACCCCTAGAGATGGTCCGGAGACATGCCATCGCAATTTTGATCCTCCACTGAAGGGATGGCTCTCCCGCTTCGGTGACCCTCAGAGGTATAATTTTTGATGGGAACATGGAGAACATTGCGGCCACGACAGATTTTACGTGCACCAGCCACCATTAGTGTACACGACGGTCTTTGGCCGGCTCGAGGACCGAACCCGCAATCTTCCAATTACGAGGCCGGTGCTCTACCGACTGGGCTACCGCGGCCCCGAGTTTTAGGGAAGTTGTGAGTTTCTAACAGAATTAAGGTTTTCGGCGAGTTTTTGGTTTCGAGTTGGATTGGAAATTATTTTAGGTAAAATTTTGTTGCGATGATTTATTCAATGTTTTTTCCAGTCGTCAGATATATTTAAGTAGTAAGTCATTCAAATCAAAGAAGAGTTATTTGTAGAAAGTCTTTCAGAGCCAATTCATTCACAAGCGAGTCATTGAATGGAGTTTCCTGCCCTTTGAAAAGTATATTTTATCAGTAGCTATTATTTTTACCCATTGCGCAGTACTAATGCGACATTAAATCCAATCAACCGTATAATATACCCTGTCGCCCCTACGTTACGTCATGATTGAGAAAGTAAATTTACAGCTGCAAAAATTCACAATTTATCGCCACAAAATTTCATCAAATACATTCAGTACCTTTTTTTCAAAAAGCGGTCTATGAGACCGAAGTTCCCGATAAGCATGATAAAAACATGTTCCGGGCAAAGGGTTAAGAAAGTTTATTTTGAATAAATGCTCTTTTCTAACTATAATTTTGCCATATATTTTTATAAGTAAACCTAACTGTCAATTTAAACAATCGTTAATTTAACGTGAAATATTTAAACTAAGCTTAAATTTTACTTGATTGTTATGTGTCATGGCTTAAAGTAAAATAGTACGCACATGTATTTATATTGCATAATAAATTAAAAATAACGCACATAACAGTTTGAAAATGAAACAGTTGTAAACGGCAATCACTTATAAGTGCATTATTTTGTGTTTTCGGAGAATACCGATTTCACAACCAGTAATTTAGATCAAAATTTAAATTGATAAAAATTATTTCAAACTTAAATCTAAGTTTCAAATTTAAGTATAGATTACACATTAATATTGCAAATTTACACCTATTTTATTATAATTTACTTTTTATTACACTGGTAAGATAAAATTTAGCAAATAACTTTTTTAACTCTATACACATAATTAATTTAAAAAAGTCTAACTTAAAAGAAAAAAATGCATTTGTATAACTTAATTTATGAACCGAATATCTTTTTAATTTATTCAAACTTTAAACCAAATTTTAATGGAAAATTATAAAGAATTAAAAATTTTTAAGCTCTTAATGGGTTTAAACAATAATCATAGATTAGAAGGGGGAGCAAAACAGGTCTTTAGATTACAATAATGTACAAAAACAAATTTATTTATATGATGATAAACTTTGGTATTTTAAAATGCTGCATTAGAAGTTATAATTCTACCCCCCCCCCCTTCCCAAGAAAAAGCTTTTTATTATTTATTCTTTTCTACGATTAGTTATATTTTCTATTTGTTTCTCCCAATGATATAATTAACGTAATTTTTATACATATTTTAAACTTCGTTTGGACACTTTTTAAACTGCGACATCATCCATTTCCAGAATCCACATTATGCCAGTAATTTACAGCCTTCATGTAGTCCATGATAGATATTTTTCATTTTGTTGTTTCACATCTTTAAGAGGCGATTCAGTCGGATACTCAATTTTATCGGAATTTTCCGATATTCTGTTAGACGAAGGATGCCTTCAAATTTTTCATAGCTTACACACTCATATTTTTTTAACGCTTCAACAATGTGGTTTTTCATATTAATTTATGTAACATTTGTGAGTACCATATTTTTTCCATGTATTGTTTATGCAGCATCCAAACAACATCTGTGCTGCCAACCTAATCCGGCAAATTGTTAGTACCGCCCCTTTTTCTACACCACTTAATTTTTAGAGTATTTTTCTACTTAATTCATCATAGATACATTTGAAGAGAATTGCTCTAAAAATTAAGTGGTGTAGAAAAAGGGGCGTTTTTCAGTAGGTGTTAACAATTTGCCGGATTAGGTTGGCAGCTCTGAACATTGTACGTGTTAATTTCCAAAAACACTGCCTTTAAAAATTTTTAAATAAATTTAATTTTTCAAACTGTAAATTTCGTTTTAAACATTATTTAAAAGTGAAAAAAAATATGTGTTGTAAATTGAAAAATACAGACGATTTTTCAATAATCGATTAAAAAACTAAAGATATGTAGGGGAGACCCGTGTACCTAGGGCCACCCCACTTTATTTGAATAATATTTAATTTTACGTTTTAATACTCAATTGGGCGATTAACAACAGCAATTTCTACATTTACAACTACTTTGGAACTTTTGAGGAGAAAGTTTTGACCAGTTACATGTAGAAAACGAATTTACATGGTTTGAAGTAAAATTTTGCAGGTCAACTATTTTGCTACTTTACAAAAGTAAGTCAAATATTTTTTTTTGATTTCTAGTGTATAATTTTGCTCGTTATATTGAGTAATAAATGAGATATTTAATTAGTCCTCTCTGCATGTCGATTTTTTAGTGGAAGGCATTTTGAATGAAGTTACCAAAACTTGTACCTAGGGCCACGTGAATGCCTTGTACCTAGGGCCAGTGTGTTTGGACCTTTTAACACTTTCGCAACCGCTTGTTTTTGTCTTTTTGACAGTAAGGTCCGCCTGTGGGCATTTTTATCATAAGTTACAATTTTTCAAAACAAAATTTTCCTTATTCACATTTATATTACAAATGCATATGCAATATAATCATACTCTCTCTAATCAAAGTATTTGCATCCGTAGTATACTGATTGTACAAATATGATTATTGTGTATTTTTTTTAGAAACAAATAACATACAAATTCCAAAAGAAACGCCCACTGGTGGAGTTTCATATTTTCAAATGACGTGTATCTACGTCAGCATTCGCGAAAGTGTTAAGAAATACAGTACAGCCTATAGTGACTGGATGCTGCCAAACCCTGCTAAACCAATCACTATATATGACGTTGCTGAAAATGTTGGCAAGTCCTATCCGTCGGCCTTTACTCTTGTAAACATTCTATCAGGCTTTCGTGTATCCGGCATATGGCCAGTGAATCAAAACATATTCACTGAGGATGAATATTTAAGTTCAAATGTGACTGAAAGACAAGATCCATCCATAAATTAAAAAAAAAAAAAAAAAAAAAGATTTTCCAGGAAGAAAGTGAACCAAAAATGATAGAACTGAATGTCTCTGTTTCGTATCCTGTTGAAATTTCGAAATTTTCAGCATCTAACATCTTTTCGTGTGCCATGCTTTAACAGGTAATAACCTAAGCAAAACCTCCGACATCAAAGAAAAGATGTGACAGAAAACCAGAGAGATCTAGAAATCCAAGAGACACTCCAGAAAAAAAAAAAAGAAATTGAAGGAAAAAAAAACTTTCTGTTAGAATATCCCAAGAAAAAAAAAAAAATCGCGTTTTAAATTAAGGCAACAACATAATTATTATATTATAAATAAATATATTACTTGATATTGTTTCTTTTATAAAATACATGTTTATATGCTTATTTTCTATTCATTACAAAGTGAAATCTAAATATGAGAGAATGGCCCTAGGTACAATGAGATCTGGCCCCAGGTACAATGAGGGTGTTGTACCTAGGGCCACTCGTGAAGTTTTTTTAAAAACCTTCTGTTTGTCAGAATTTATTATTTTAAGTATTTATATTAATTCCAATTGGAAGTAATTAGTCCTAAAGATATGTACATATCAGTTTGATAATTTTAAACAGGGCAAGGGCTCTGTTTTTGGGCATTGAAAAAAAGCGGCCCTAGGTACACGGGTCTCCCCTATAACTTAAACATCTATTAGACTGCTATTTAAACATTTGCAGCTCGCAAGATTAAAAAAAAAAAGAAAAAAGAAAGAAAGAAAGAAAGAAAGTTTTTTCAAAGTTAAAAGGTAATACTTTTAATAAAAGGCTAAATGCATATACTAAACAAGCTTGCATAAGAAACCAGCAACTCTTTCATCTATTAATTTCAAACTACTACAACGCTATTCAGAAAGATTTGTTTTGCAAGGAATTGTTAAACGCATTAAAATTAATTGAATTTGACGAGAAAGGATGCTGCTCACGAAATCGCGTGCGCTTTTTGTATTTTTACACCAAATAATCGAAAGTATTTTATTTTTTTACAGAATTTTTAGTGGGATTCCGCGGATAAATTTGATTGATCTTGTATTACCTATGTAAGTAGTATCTCTGTCATTTTTTTTCACAATATTCTGAGTGTGCGCTTTAAGGAGACCTTCCTTGTTAGTGCAACAATCCTCAAATAAAGCGAAAGAAAATAGAAATGTTGTACTGAAATGGCACTAGATTCTTTAACAACACATCTGTAACACTTAAAACACCTCGACATGTACACAAGTGTCACCCTTTTTAACTTGTACACAAGTGTCTCGTACGGATCAGTCACTACACCGTCGTAACAAGGAATGTGTTTATGTTAGTTCCCCATCATACTATAGGTATGGGGAACTTAGGTAATCGTGAAAATTTTCGACCTCGGTTTTTTGACTTTTTTACACGTTTTCAGATGTGAGGAATCCGAAAATGACAAAATTTGTATGGTGTCTGTCAGTAGGGTGTCTGTTAGTGTGTTAGTCCGTTAGTGCGTTAGTCCGTTAGTTTGTTAGTCTTTTACACGATATCTCTCGAACAAATGATCGCAGAGAGGTCAGACCAGTTTTAAAATATTACTTTCGATACTGGCAAGAACCCTATTCATTTACAACATTCGAATTCAAAATCTTCGCAAGTTATGAGAAATGTACGATTTTCTTAACATGGGAGAATAGGACAAAATTTCACTTAAACGTGCATTAAATGGAAACTTTTTACTGTAAAAATGTCAGACCAGTTTTAAAATATCAGTTTTGATGCTGGAATGAACATCAGTAACTATAAATAAGCTACTTTGAAAATTTCGCAAGTTATTGGAAATTAACGAATTTCTTAACATGGCAGTATAGGGCAAAATTTTACATAAACGTCAATTTTGAGAGATATTTTCATCGTAAAGATATCAGACTACTTTTGAAATATTATTTAGGATACCGGCATGAATATTACTGACTATGAATTTTCCAATATAAAAATTTTGTAAGTTATTAGAAATTTACTATCCTCTTAAAATGTCAGAAGAATACAAAATTGAGAGTAGCTAAAAAAGGAGAGTTTACCATCAGGAGGGTGAGGCACGGAGGCACCGGCAAGTCGTGCGGGTGCCGCACCACCCCCTGAGGGGTCTAGATGACTTGGTATTGACCTTGAGACATCCTCTAACTTAATCGTGAAAGATGACGAGGGTATTAATGAAGAAAATTAATTAAAAAATTTAATGAGTGTTTTTTGTAAAAGGTGATGATGGTTTTAAAGCGATGTTTGCGGTAGAATGAAAAAAGCATGCTATTGTTTGTGAGTCATTAGGAAATTAATTAGGAGGTTAATTAAGAGGTTAATTAATAGGTTAATTAAGAAATGAATTAAAAATTTAAAAATTGAGAAATAAAAAAGGAGTCGATGAAATATACGAATGTGGATGTGCATAGAGTATGAAAGAAAAAGAGAGGTTTGACTGGGGTTCGAACCCGGTACCTTGCAGTAAAAATATTTCAGTAGTTTTCACGTGTGTGTGAGTGATTTTTATAGTATATGTCTGCACTGTTCTTTTAAAACTATGAATGCTAGTGTCCGAAAAGAATTCAATCGTTTTAATGATATTAATTAGAGAATAATAATTAAGAAAAATATTAATTAAGGATCTTCTTGTAAAAAATCGTCAATTATTTTCCGAAAAAAAGGGAATGAAAGCAAAAATTAAGTATAAAGAACGAAAGAAAGTTTAGAAACATAGATTTTGACTGAGATTCGAACCCGGTACCTTGCAGTAAAAATATTTCAGTAGTTTTCGCGTGTGTGTGAGTGATAATTATAGTATATGTCTGCACTGTTCTTTTTAAACTATGAATGCTAGTGTCCGCAAAGAATTCAATCGTTTTAATGATATTAATTAGAGAATAATAATTAAAAAAAATATTAATTAAGGATCTTCTTGTAAAAAATCGTCAATTATTTTCCGAAAAAAAGGCAATGAAAGCAAAAATTAAGTATAAAGAACGAAAGAAAGTTTAGAAACATAGATTTTGACTGAGATTCGAACGATTCAACCATTTAAATTATATAAATTTACAGTATAATAATTAATAAAGTATTAATTAAGTATTTCCTTCTAAAAGATTACGAATGTTTTATGAAAAATGACATTGAGAGTTAAAATTAAGTATAAATAATGAAAGAAAGTGTAGCAATAGAGACACCTGACTGAGATTCGAACCCGGCGCCTGTTTGAAGTGAGGAAACAGTAGTTTACAAGTACTTTAACCACTGTTCTTTAGAAATATACCTACACAGATCTTTTTAAACCTAAGAATACAAATGTTTGAGAACGACTCAACCATTTAAATAATATTAATTACAGAATAATTAAAAAATAATAATTGAAGATCTTGCAAAATTCGCTAATATTTTATGAAAAAAGATGATGTATGTGAAAATTAAGTTAAAAGATGTTTAAAATCTCAAATGTATAAGTGAAATTAAATTAGAATGAAAGACGAGAATTGTTTTTTGAAAGATAACTAAAAAGAGTGATTAAAATTTCTTATTAATTACTTAATTGAAGAAAGTTCGTTAAAAAAATACTTTTCATCATAAAGATTTTTTTAATTGTGAATACTAACTAGCATCCATTTTAAACTGTATATATTTTTTACTAAATAGAATAAAGATCGACTTAATTCGCCAATGGTGACGTCACAATGTTTTTAGGGAAGAAGGTGACCATCCCTTTAAGCATTTTCTTAGAATCGGGGGAGATGCTATTGTACATTCAATACAAGAAAGAGGAGGAAAAATACCAGTTTTGTCGCTACCTTTAACCGTGTTTAAATTTGATTATTGTTAGACGTTTTAAAAATATAAATTCATTTCTTTCTATCTTTAGAAGAATCTTATTGATTATTTGATATACAATATGGGAATATAATAACTTTTAATAATAGACATTTTCAGTAGATTTTTACAAATCGCTACAAAAAATTCATTACAACTTCAGAAAATCAAAAGTTTTTTAGATATAATTTGTAACTTTTTCGAATAATCCTTCACATATTAGACTACACTCTTACATTTCTTTAGTGTAAACCCGTGAAATTTTACCAATAAAATCAGAAATAGGGTCGTAAAAATAAGAATTTGGCATGATTTTAAATAAATTTTAGGATATATCTACAAAAATTTTAGAGTATTTGGCGATAATTCGGATTTGGTGAGAAACACCTAGTATTAATTTCGAGTGGAGTAAAATTTTGTCACATGCTAACTTATTTTTGCGTGAGTGAAGACATCTGTTTTTTAACCTGAATTCAGAACTACATAAAAATTATTTTTTCAAGATGGATGTCAGAACAGATATTATTTTGTTAAATACATTTACTCATATATTCAATAGATCACATCTACGCAAATCAGAACTAGGGATTATAAATCAGCTTAAATTTCGAATGAATGAATTTATCAATTCAGAAATTAGCAATCAACTTTATGAAAATGTTGATATGTTATCTGATGAAAATTTTTATACCTGTTTAGATATTGTTTTAAAAGAAACGATAAAAAATGAAATTAATTGGGATAAAGTTGTAATTTACTTAGTATTTTCAAGTGAACTTATGGCAAAGCGCTTTAAGAGATCTGGAGAGTTTATCATACTTTGGATAAAATTTTTTAATATCTTCCAGAAGTATTTAGGTAGTTGGATTATTGATAATCAAGAATGTATAAAAGTCAAAGAAGTGAAAAAATCATTTTTTCAAAGAATGTGGAGTTTTATCACTCGATCATAATATGAAAATTGTAAAAATATTATCTGCTATGTTGAATTATGTTCAGTTCAATCTGTAAAAGAACAATGTTCAAGAAAAATGTATGTATGTAATGTGAAATTCAAAGTAAATAAAGAACTTTAAATGGGAATTTTGTTTAAGAAAAAATTATTTGAAGTAAAATTCATCTTTAAAAAATAAATAAATAAAAATAAAAATAAGTTGATCAATGTAAAAAACTGAAAAATTCACTAAAAATATAAGAAACGCATTTTCACAATAATAAGATTGTAAATGTAAGATAAAATCACAAAATTACCAGCATAAGAGACTGTAGGTATTCGAAAAAAAATTATGAAGTCAACAATTTTGGTGTTAAACAGCACATCTTATTTTACAAAGTACTAAGTTTTTTAAAATCATTTAGTTTGAACTTTTTCAAACTTATACTTATAAACTGAAATTTTTGTGAATGTAAAATTTTTTACACAAAGTATTTTAGAAAAAATATCATCTCAGAAATTAACTAACTTATTTTTAGAATAAAAATATAAGAAACTTATTTTTACTAATGATAAGAATGAAAATGTAAGGTAAAATCTCATTCTTACCAATTTAAGAGACCGCAAGTATTTGAAAAATCATGAAGTATGGAATTTTAATGTTTCACACGTGTTAATAACGCGTCTTATTTTACAAAGTACTAAGTTTTTTTAAAGTCATTTAGTTTGAAGTTTTTCAAACTTATACTTATAAACTGAAATTTTTGTGAATGTAAAATTTTTTACACAAAGTATTTTAGAAAAAATATCATCTCAGAAATTAACTAACTTATTTTTAGAATAAAAATATAAGAAACTTATTTTTACTAAAATATTTTTGTACAAAGTATTTTAGAAATTTAGATAACTTGTTCTTGAATAAAAATATAAGAAACTTATTTTCACAATAATAAGATTATAAATGTAAGATAAAATCACAAAATTACCAGCTTAAGAGGTTGTAAGTATTCGAAAAAATCACGAAGTCAACAATTTTGGTGTTAACAACACATCTTATTTTACAAAGTGCTAAGTTTTTTAGTCATTTAGTTTGAAGTTTTTCAGACATATGCTTATAAACTGAAATTTTTTGTAAATGAAAAATTTTTTACACAAAGTATTTCAGAAAAAAATATCATCTCAGAAATTAATTAACTTATTTTTAGAATAAAAATATATGAAACTTATTTTTTCTAATGATAAGAATGAAAATGTGAGATAAAAACTCATTCTTACCAATTTAAGAGACTGTAAGTATTTTAAAAATTATGAAGTATGCAATTTTAATGTTTCACATGTGTTAATAACGCATCTTGTTTTACAAAGCACTAAGTTTTTAAAAGTCATTTGGTTTGAAGTTTTTCACACATATGCTTATAAATGAAATTTTCGTAAATGAAAAATTTTTACACAAATTATTTTAATACAAATTGTATCTCAGAAAAATTAACTTTTTCTTTTTAGGTTGAAAATGTAAGATAAAAATCTAACACTTATCGAATTTAGAAGCTGCAGATGTATGATGAAATCATGAACTTGAAACTTTAAGTATTAACAACCTACCTTCTTTGAAAATACTAAACCACAAGTTTCGACAAATCTATAATCAACTGTTAAAAAACATAGAATATTTTTTTCCCTAAAATGTTTAACGTAGATGCTACATCCATAAAAATACAGAGTGAAAGTGTACAAATTATCTGTTTAGACATGTTGATAAACTAGAATTTTCCACAAGATTCGAGTATTATAGCAAGGTATGGGATAATATTTGGCTAAATTTCCACTAATATTGGCGATAGTTATAAAAATTTGGCATGAAATAAGAGAATTTGCCGTAAATTCTTAAGTAAAACTGATGAACGAAGAAAAAATTTGAATTAGTTACATTCTTTTCTCGCTGTAGAGTTGTCTAAGTTCTCATACTTAGTAGTTTTTAAAGTCTTACTTTTAGAGTGATTTCTTACACTTCGCTAAACTGAAGTACAAAATGAATAATACTTTAACGTCCGAGGAGACACACGTTTCCGTTCAACAAACCCCTTCATCAAGTTTTGAGGATGAGAAGTTATCTAAACTTTTTATTTGTCCAACTTGTAAGAAGCCATTTTTTAAAAAATCCTATCTTACTAGACATGTCAAGGTTCACAATGATATTAAACCTAATATTTGTTACGTGTGTGAGAAAGGATTTGTTACTTTACATCGTTTAAAAAGACGTATGGAAACCCATAGAAAAATTTCCATAAGATACAAATGTGAATATTGTATTGAAAATTTCAATCGCAAGTGTGATTTATTTAAACACAAGAGATTATTTCATCAAAAAGTCTTACCTGAACATCTATGTATTATTTGTAAAGATGCTTTTAAACACAAGTATGAATTGGAAAAACACAAGAGGGTGCATTATCGTAAACCTGAGTATCTATGTGAGGAATGTTCTATAACCTTTACAACAAAACATGCTTTTTCAAACCATAAGCGAAAAAGTCATAAAAAGACTTTACATACATACTGTTGTGACGAATGTACTGATACTTTTTCAAACAGACGACATTTTTTAAAACATAAAAGAAATATGCATAAAAAATCTTTAATGCAAACTAGATGTGATGAATGCAGTGAAACTTTTCAGTGTAAGTATGAATTATTGCAACATAAGAGAAAGAATCATCTTAAAGACTTTAACATACGTAGAAATTGTAATGATCGAAGCACTAACAATGAATTATCAACAGTTAATAATGACAGTGAGAATCTGGACTTGTTAAATTTTTTGGATAATTTTCACATTGAATGTGCGAATGGTGTTTTTGACTTACATTCCAACAACTTTCAGAATGAAAATATAGACTTAGACTTAAAAAATTTTTTGAACAATTCGAATGTGGAATATACAAGTGGAAATAATATTGATGATTTATCGGCCAAAGATGAAAATAAGGACTTAAATAATTTTAACCTGATACAAACTGATTTACCTCTAGTAAACTATGACAATGAAAGTCTGGACTTGTTAAATTTTTCGTATAACTTTAATCCCAAGTGCTTGAATATTTTTTCTGCTAACGACGAAAATATGAATTCGAATAATTTTAGTGCGAAGGAAAATGAGTTGGTGACAGATAACTTTAACAATGAAAATCTAGACTTGCTAAATTTTTTGAATAACTTTAATACTGAATGTATGAACGATATCCCAACAATATAGATTTGCTGTCTTGTATTATTGTGAATGAATTTCAAATAAAAAGATTTCAATGAAAATGATTTCTTTTAATTTTTATTACAAAATCATCTTTTTTATAATATTTTCTATTAGAATACAAACTGAAGTGTCATCTTTTTTTAAAATAAAAACATGTAAAAAGTTTACTTGTGTATTAACGATATACTTTTTCATTACTGTAGTAGAATTGATTGAGTATAATATTTAAACACTAAGTAAAAAATATGCACAATAGTAGTTTTATAAACTATCAAACTTACATCGAAGAAGAAAAAACTTGTAAAATTGTTTTACCACTCAACTGTAAAGTACTTGTGAAAATCTTAAATGAATTTATCTTATTAACAATTTTCCTGAAAAACTAGCTTATAAAAATTTTAGATATAATTATGAAGTTAGTATTTTCCTAAGTATCACGTTTGAATCTTACTTTGAATATACATCATCAAAGTGTTTTATTCTTTAACTAAAATCACAATCTCTATTCCAAAGAGTGTAAAAATAATGTTATAGTAACAACTTAAACTTTTATATATAGATACTTTCACGATTGTATTTTAACTTTTTTTATTTTTTAGAATACAGAAAATATTTTGTAAGAATTGTGAAAGCTTAATTTTAGAAGTTTGTGAAATTTCACAAAATTTTTTTAAACATTTTTGTCAAATGTTTTCTTTATGTCACATCACTTAAAAAAATTTAACTGTTTTTAACAGAATTGCTAACACAAAACATTAAGTTAGAAAATTTATAGATAAAACTTATAAGATACGAAAAACCATATGTGAAGTAATAACAAAAGGTGTATATACTTTCAAGTTTAGACATGGTTCAACAAGCTTGAGGAGACACTAAAACCTGTAGCTGACGTCATAACCCCTGTAGCGTAACTTTTCCCTTACTACTACGTCACAAATGTATAATTTAACAAAAAGTACTTATGTCACCCCACAATTAATGTCTTGTATTATTTTACTTTGTGTATAAAATCAATGATCTATAAAAAAGCTTTGTCGTTTTCATACACTTTGAAGTAAAAATTTTCTCCAAAAACATCAAATTATATTTCGCAAGTATGAATTGATATGTATTTGTTTTAAATATCTCTAAGTTACATTATACCAAAGTATAATTTCTAATATTTAAACAATTCTCACTTTACAAAAATTAACTTGTATGCAGTTCTAGATCTTTAATAAAAATCTTTAATTTTTTTATCTCAAAGACTTTAAACTATTCGAGATATGTGCAGCTTAAGTGCAATCCAATACTATTTGCATAACAATGTGGAATATCATATGTTAAGAAAATCTTAAATTTTGAATATTTTTCAGCTATTAAACGAAAAATTGTGTAAAATTTACTAAGTGTTTCACTAAAGAAGAGAATTACACTAAAAAGTTTTGACAAGAAATACTAAATTCACTAAGTTACATTCGTGGACATAAACACACAATATAAGAGAAATCTTTAAAACATTATTGCAAAAACAAATTAAAAAATATAAATAAATAAAAAATAAATAAATAAATAAATAAATAAGTAAAAAATTGTTAATTTTAGACAATTTTTCGTATGTCGCCATTAAAAATCAGAGGAAAAAATCGCATCATGCTAATTTTATGGCGGCAAAATTTTGTCTTTAAAAGGAACAACTATGTCTAATTTAACCCGTTAACGCCCGAATTAATTTTGCAAAATATTATTAGCCGATTATTTCACTTCTAAATTAATATAGACAACTGACAGTAAAATATATTAACTTAAACAATTCTTCTGATAGTTTTAAATTTAAAGCCTATCCTCATTTATTGATGTTTAGCGTTTTAGCTAGAAAACTTCGAGATAGTAAAACTTTGAGATGACAGATTAATTTCCTGTTATATGTTGACAAAGATCTCGAAAGTAAAGTATTATAACATATATTATTATTCAACTTGATTTAAGTTAATATGCCTGCGCAAAAAGCAAACAAATATATGTGTGACGAATGAAAAATCATAAAATGACTATCTAAATTATGAAATAATAATTAATAATAGGCTCATAAAACTTTCAGGGATCATTTAGAGTGACGCTATAAACTATCACTAAGAAGCAGAAATCGTTTAAAGAAACCACAAAAAGTATACGTGCCATTTTATTAGCTGTCCTCAAATGAGGACACTGGGCGCTAACGGGTTGAGTAAAGATATTCAAAGTCGTCATTTCACCGTGTATTTGTCAAATATGACTGTGAAGATTATTGATTCTCTTATCAATTTAGAATATTCAAGTTCTTTCGAAAATCAAGTGAAACAATTATTCGGCAATTTGGTATTTGGAATGTTATCACTCTTTTTTAATAGCTGTTTCTTTTAAATAGTGAATGGTATGACTTAAGTACTGCGCATTTTTTGTGACTGAAATAGCACCTGTGTTTCGATATTATTGGAAATGTTCTGTTTTCGCGTTTAAACAGAACATTTCAAAGCTTTGGGAGTATCAGAATCTTGTGTTTACTTACCCACTATGGTTGTCCGTGTACGACTTTTTAAAATTCTACTATTACTAGTATATAACCCCGTCAAAAATGACGGAATGTGAACGATAAATCTTGAAAACAATGTTTAGATCATGAAGATTGCCACGTGATCATTTAAATGTAGTTTCAGTTTTTGTTTATAAATCAAATGTGTTTCGATATTTTATAATTTTCGCTCTGAAATTAAAAAAATTCTACCCGATCAATAAATATGAATGACAATAAAAAAACTGCTGTTTGACAAAAAATATAGGCCCGAAAACACAACAGCAACAACACATCCCAGTGTTCCGTTAAGTGCTCTATTTAAAGTCCTCATAATAAGAATAATCTAGTGTGTCACTCACACGAATTTCTCTTACACTGAAATTTAATGCTATAAGTACAGGTTGGAGATTAAGAGGTAAGATAAAGAGTACTGTTATCTAAACCTATGTTAAACAATTCAAATTAGGCTTCGGAAGAGTTTTATATGATAATTAGTTCTGGCCCCCCTCAACCCGCCGTTTCATTAATGCACCTACATTTATATAGAATTTAATTTAGTTATTAAAAAATAATTCAGTTTAAAAAAAATAATTTATTAAAATTATTATTTAAAAAAGTTATCTTGTATAATAATACAGACGATTTCCATATTAGAGAAATAGTATAACACTAAATATCCAAAAAAAAGTTGAATTTATTCTCAATATTAAAGTAAAAAAAAAAAATGTTAAAAATGAAAAAAATCAATAACTTTATTTTAAATTATCGTAGATCGATGGTTCAACCATTCGTTTTAAAGGTATTGGTGAGCTCTTTTGAAAGATACCCATCATGAAAATCTACTCCACTCGAGGGAGGACATCTACCCCAGGGGGGGAGGCGAGGCTCCTACATACACAAAAAAAATTTTCCCAGTTGACTATTACAAAAAATATGTATTCGTTTCATTTGGTTTAGTGCAGTCTATAGATGTTAAATTCTACTTACCTGCAATTTCCCCCATAGACGTATTGTATTTGACTGTCCTTGTACACGAACCATTTGCTTCATCTTCACGAAAAGCTTACTGTAGCATCCCTATATGATACACATTTAGAATACCGAGTTTGGAATTTCTGCTACTATTTGTTCTTGAGATATGCTGATAACAGACATACAGGCAGACAGACACAGAGAACATTCGCTAAAAACGTGATTTTCGTATTCAGGGGACCCCAGAACATGTAAGTATAACAAAAACTCACGTTCGAAAATTTGACCCTAAAACAATACTTTCTCGACCCTATGGGTAAGAGGAAGTAAATAACGATTCACTTCATTTTACCAAAATACATTTTTTTAAGACTATCGAAGATCCTGTTTCCAAATACGTAAGCGAAGTGTCACGTTACTGACCGTCCGTGGATGCAAGAAAAAGATTCCCTATATTAATCGTCCATTGTATTTTTTGTAAAAAATAATTAAAAATCGAGGAAAATTATTTCCCGATTTTAATACCCGTATTTGGGTATAGATATGCTATCGTATCCCTGTGTTAGATTGAGTTATTTTGCTGTCAAATTGACAAAATTTTAAATTTCAAAACTGTGTCATCTTTGGCGTTTTTTGTATTTGGCGATTAAAAATATACTACGAAAATATACATGCCATATGTTTATTTTCGTAATATGTATTGTACGAAATATTGTTTCATATAATTCATCGCTCTCTTAATATAAGTTGTTAAAATAACCATGATTTTTGAAACGAATAAAATATGTTCGCCAAATAATTTGGCGATATATTTTTTCCGCCAAGGATGACATATATTAAATCTATTCCGCTGCAACATATGAGTATCTTATATCAGACACTTTATTTAGACATTTGAAAACAAATTTGACTTCAAATTATAATAGAATATTTATCATTTTCCTTTTAATTAGTATATTAGTTGGATATTTATTGTGTAAATATCATCCTTTGAAATGAAATGCTTATGTTTTCAATCGAATATGGAAGTTTGCTATTTTATTTTTCTAAAGTTTTGAAATTTAAAATTTAGATTTTATCAATTTTACAGCAAAAACAACTTAATCTAACGCATGCACACAATAACTAATACATATCTATACTGAAATATGGGAATTAAAATCGGGAAATAATTTTCCTCAATTTTTAATAATTTTTTACAAAAAATCCAATGAGCGATTAACATAGGAAAGCTTTTTCTTGCATCCACTGACGCCTAGTGACGTCATCACTTTGCTTGCGTATTTTCTAACTAACTATCTAATAATTACAGACACTCCATACTAACCCAAATTCACCTCTACTCTATACTCCCAACCAGCTATCTCACCCACAACATCGCCAAAATATCCAGGATCCAGCTAGGGACTTTCTCATTCTCAACCGAACATTTTATCTTGACTCGACATTATCACCTTAGACTACCCTACTTTCAATACTCATTTCAAGTGGTGACCTTTACTTGCCCAACCAAACATTCTATCCCAACTATAACTTTACACTAATTTCAAAACTAAAATCAACTGGCGACATTTACGTACTGAACTCGACGCCAATCATACCTTACAATGTAAACAAATAATGAAGCTTGATAAAAATATTTAAAGACTTTAATATGTTTTTACAAATATTTTAAGATTTTTAAGGCTTTAATGGACCATATTCCCACTTTGGGTTCCAGGCTACAAGAATATCAGCTGGTTAGGCAAACAATCCTCAACTCTACCATAGAAAAGCATTGTGGCTTGAAAATTTTTATCTTGCAATATTATTTATAAGAGTTACAGATTATATGAAATTGAAGTAAGAGTGATATAGTGATACCTTTGTTTTGTTTTTAATTCAGTTTTAGTAATATACTTTAATATTAATCAACATATGTAATATTAAAAGCTGCCATGTGAACTGTGGCGATGTTAACAAATTTAAATGGATGTTCCATTTAATAAATTACTTTATTAAAGTGATTGAAATTCTAATTATTTAAGCTTTGATGTCTATATATATGCGTGTCTGTATAAAATGTTCTTATTAATCTTTTATCCATTATATATATATATATATATGTGTGTGTGTGTGTGTGCGTGTGTGTGTACATAAAATGTTCTGCAGTTTTACGATATGGAATAGTCTTAACTTTTTCATTTGATTCAGTTGTTTACATTTCTCTTTTGTTCTTGTTTGAACAGATATCTGATTATTAAGTTTCACTGGAGAAATATTTAGGAAAATGTTATGCGTAACAATAAAATAGCATCTTGAATCTAGTTTGTTTACAAAATATCGGCCACGTGTTCGGCGATTTTACCTACTGTGACGTCACAGGAATATTGTCTATATGTTTTAGAAATATTTTAAGCGTTTCTTTTAATGAAACAGTCAAAGAGTCGTTCATTCGCAATTAAAGAGTTGTCCATTTGGAATTTGTATTTTCTGCATGGCAACAGTTTATGTTTGTTTTTATTTGACATTGTGTTGTTTATAATCATGAAGTTACATAATTCTATTTATAGGTTCATGTTTGTAATAGCCAGTGATCCGTTATATTTAATTAAACATTTAAACATTACAATTGAATAGTTTTTCAAGGTTTTAGAGGGAAATAAATAACAATATGTGCGATACAAAACATGTATGAAAATGATATGTATGTTTTCGTAAGTTAAATTGAACAAACGGGGGAAAAAAATGGCTGCCAAAAGTCTCTGTTTTGAAGCGGTGTAAACCGGAATCGTGAATGACAGGGTCATTATATATATTAATTTTATAATAGTGTTTTTCTGTTTTTTTAATTATAATTTTTTTTTATTTATTAGATGAAATGAATATTACTGTTTGAAATTATTGTGGTAAAATCCATAAACTGTATTCATTATGCACGATACATGTACATACTATATAACCTGAAATGATCAAAACATTCATTGATAAGATATGAATTAACCTTATTAACCTTCCTACCCTGCTGAAAAAATTTTACGTTTTACCTGCATGGGTCGAATCGACCCACTTTGTATAGATTGAATTTAGGTTTTAAGAAAGAATTTCTATGGAGCTCATTTTACATCTACGTTTCCGACAACTATCGCCATCTATTGACTATTCCTGAAAATGAAGTCTACTCAAAAGAAAATATTAGTGTTTTAAGCATTCCTATGCATGTTAATAATGTGGGTCAAATCGACCCAGACAGGTAATATGTCACATACTTTTTTGGGGTGGTTTAAAACAAAATAATGACTCTGAAAACATCATATATTAAACGAATGCATATTTTTGAGGCATACATAATGTTTGAACAATCAAAATTAAAATCTGTAGAAGATATCGAAAGATCAATTTTAAAAATGGGTCGAATCGACCCATACAGGGTAGAAAGGTTAACAAAGGAAGTGTAGAACGAAGTAACCTATTACTGAAAAGTAATTGTTTATCCCATCTCCAGATGAGACTTAAAGCGATGTTTTTAGCGATTTCGAAAGATTTTTTTTTCTTTTTCTTTTAGTTTTTATTTATAAAGTGTGATATAAAATATAGTGATTATTATTATTATTGAAAATTTCTTTAAATATAGTGATCAGCAAAGCGGGTAAAGCTGGCTAGTGTATAATAAAATATTAAAAAACGGACAAAACTTTTGACTCAACCTAATAAATACTGTAGAAAATCGTGTTTTGAAGTATCATTCGCATACTGGAAAAATTCACAACTCAGAAAATACAAAATCACATACACAAATTTTTAATTGTGGAGCATTTTTTTGCTATGAATTTATATATGTACCATGCTAAAAATGATGAATTAAAATAATGATTCATTGATTTTTTACATCCAAATTACCATTTGTCTAGAAAACAGTAGAAACACCGTATATTTACACATATTTCACTTTAGCGGTGTGAAAAACAACACTGTTCAATATTTTTTCTTGAATCTGTATAAGAATAACCTTAAATTTAATTTGATCTTGTCTAATGAGGATTTTTTTCAGTGTAGTTTTTATGTTAAACAACCATTATCTACAGAGCCTGATTAAGGGGGAAGCACACATTATTTATACTTAGACCGTTATTTTTTAACAAATACTTTCCTCCTATAATAAACAGAAAATTCTCGTTAAAAATTATTTTAAAAGAATTCTGGTGTCTAATAACGGTGAGTAAATTGGATCGTTTTACACCGTTCATTTTTTATAAAAAATATTTCCTCGTCAAAGCGTGAAATTTCTATGACATGAAGTAAAAAATAATTGTAAAAATATTCCGGTGAGAGCGGAGATAATGTGTGCTCCCCCCTTAATCAGGCTCTGATTATCTATAAACACTATTAAATGGGTGGACAAGATTGTCACTATACAAATGACTATTTTTTACTCAGTAATTCTTTACAGTTTACAGTCGGCAACAAAATTATTGAAGCTCTAGCAATAATTCGTATTTGAAAGATATGCACCTAATACTGTTTTGTTAAATAAATATTTGTCGAGTCATGTTCTTAATCTTTATGATGTTTATAAAAAAGTAAGTTGATGCTAAAAATTAACAACCAATCTAAAAAAATATATATATATGAAAAGTATAGATGTATTCTTTAATAATTTTGCTGTCGACTGTACATATTATTGTATCAAGTTTCTGTAAATCAATGTCTTATACATTTAAGTCCCAGGTTATTTCAAGAAGCTTTATAAGCTTTTAAATATTATAACTTTACATTGATTATGATGAAAATATGTAATGCCAAATATTATCTAAATTTGTTTATTAATTTAACTTTCTGCTTCAATGATGAAACACATCATAGTTCAGTACTTTTAACACATGTCCCAAAGTGGATGCAGAACATAAAGCAACCAGAAGCTGATGTGCTGCCAAATTCAGAGCAGGGTAGAATTCACTGATGGATAGATTACAATGTTGGATGGATTATTCCTATTCTTAAAAAATTTAAAATGTTTATTTTAACATTAACCCTTTATCTACTGACGGTACTTTAAAGTACCATTACTTTAAAAAGAGTATAAAATCGAATTTATAGAAGAAATGTCAAAGATATTTATAAGAATGGAACAGATGTACCTCCCTTTAATCTCACTACAAAGCATTAGACGATACATATAGCCATTTTTGTTCCATAAGGGATTTTATGAAGTGCACTTGCTGTTTTTGCTTGATATTTTTCACGATCTTCATATGTGTTGCAATTAATTCCTATATTATTGCAAGAATATCCCACTAATCTTAGAAAAAATATGAGGAACATAAAGAGTAAATATTTCTCTACACTTTTTTCATGTCGAAATAATTTTTTCGACCTCTATGTACCAGTGGTACACTAAAGTACAACCTCACAAAATTCTCATTAATTATTATGATGAGGTGATATGCACAATTTTTAACGTACATATCTTTAAATAATACATTTTACTAACTAAAAATATATGTTTCAAACACAATTTTTGTCTGTATCATAATGCAGTAGATAAAGGGTTAATTTGAAATATATTCCCTTTAAAATTGGAAACCAGAGAGTCTCTTGTAGGAAATGCACCAGCAAGTAAAATCAATTCTGACACAGTTTGAAGATGCGATTGGGTGGTCTTAAATTCGCATTAGAGCTACGTAATGGGCGATTGGCAGAGGTTTGGGATTAATCCTTAAGGTTGGTCAGGAGACGTGTTATAACAATTCTGATCTTCTGTGGAGTCTGGCGCAGGCTTTGCTTATAATTTATTGAATCTTCTGAAAATTTTATTCAAGAATTGCTTACAAGTTATTAGGTTTGGTTGTTTGGTATGTTTCGTCATTCAACACACAAAATGTAAAATATGAAATTTATTTAAAGATACTAAGTCCTGATTCGAGACGCATTTGTATTTTCTTTGAAGAAAAGGTGAATTAATATTCAAGAACTGACCAAGTGAACAGCTGCCGAAAGAATTATACTGATCAAGTAAAAAAAATCATCAATGTTCCTACTCAAGGGTTAGAGTAGAGTAGAAAAGAGTGTTTTTTTAACCTCATACTATAGCTATGTACTAGGCAATTAGCGACGACGGTTTGAGACTTCTCTAGGGATAGTTCGGAGACATGACATCACAATTTTGGTCTTCTGTGAAGGGGATAGCGTCCCTGCTTCGTAACCCCCTCAATTCAAGAAGATTTAGATTGTTTGGAAGAGAAATTGTGGTGTGAATGCGATAGTTTTTACCTCGCACTAGTGCTACACCATGGGCAATTTCGACAGTCTGGGTCACACTCCAAAAGGTGGTCCGGAAACATGCCATCACAATTTTGATCCTCCAAGGCGGGGATGGTTTCCCGCTTCGGTGATTCCAGAAGAAATCGTGGGAATTATCTTGCGATCAAAATTTTAGAACTTCTTAATTTTGTGCATTTTTATGTCTGGAAAAACTGTTTTTGTTTTCAACGGTGTTTTTAATTCGCAAATTGAAAACCTAGGAATATGCCTTTAACGCAGAATTCATCTCCTTTTTCTTTTTTGAAACATTTACAGATATTAAATGAAGAAAAATTTTATTGATGTATATAAATTTCCTTACTGGTTTACCTTGTTCCTTCAAATGTCGATCTTTCCTGTTTATTCTCTTTAATTAAATTCGAAGAGAAACCTTATATATCCAACCACAAAATTAAAAACATTAACTGTGCAATATTAAAATGACGTAATTATTATTTGCTTTCCGTTCCGTGTTATCTGATTTTAGATTATTTATGCATTTAAATAAACCAAAATAAATATCAAGTATTTCTTCACTAAATCTTTCTGAACTTCATAAATACCGCTTGTGACTTTTCAAATTTCTATTTCAAAGATAAAAACAGTAATAATAATTTTATTGTTAAAATATATTAAAAAGTATTAAAAACTTTTGTTTACGATCTGAGTATAAAGTTGAAAACGTGTCGCTAGACTTAATTCTAATATTTATTGTACAATCAATTAAATTTATACAAAATTAAATTAAGTTGGGATTGTTTTCGTATACAAGTATCATACTTATTTTCAAAATCCAGTTGTTTAACTGAATTTTTGATCACTCAGCCATAATAATACGCTTCATTTAAATAGTAAACCATATGAGCAACAACTTTTATAATGTGTGTAACAAACTAAATTACAGAGCATTGAACTTAATCAAATTTCATTATTTACTGTACAAGAAACTAATTTTTTTGCGAAATGAAATCATGTCATGCGGTATCATACTTATATTCAGAAACCAACTATTCAAATAAAGTTTCCATCGTCAAATCCATCTTCAGACACTTCACTTTAATACTAAAAACCGTATGAATCTTAAATTATATGTGTTTTAAATATAGCAAAGAAAGATAAAAACAAATGACGATGTTCAGAGTAAAACATGAGTACTGAAAATGTTGATAATAGTGGAAAGATCCTGAAACCAGAGGTAACGGTCGAAGATCATTGAACAAAAGATTGTGATCTTCAGCTTCATCTGCTTCATGAGAAGAACATTGGACTAAGGGAAACTGGAAATTCGTCGGCCTCTTATGTTCTTCCGATCCATCTCCAAGGAATAAAAACAATATTCCTGGTTTTTTCACGTCAAATCTAATAAGCTCGAATTCTATTGAAGGAACAGTGATACCCAATTCTTTGCAACCACCTGTTACGCTTAAATTCCCGGTCTCTCCCACTTTCCAAGAAGATTTCAACCCGCATGATGGCAAACCATTGAGGTTGTTTGCAAATTGTTTGTCTTTCGGTGTGATTGTCGAATCTAATATTTCAAAATCACAATGTAATGCATCGGGAATGTCTTTAGATGGCGGGCCAATTAAGAATGTTCCATTAGCACTGAGGGTGAACATCGGATTTCTACATTGAGGATCTTTAAAATAGTTATGTTCTCCAGTCCAGTGTTTAGAGTTTCTGTTAAAAACGAATTCTCGTTTGAGGAATAGGCCATAGGGTCTAACTTCACATCGTAAACTTATCCAACGACCGTCGAGGTCAGCAGAAGGTAAAAAGTGAGGTTCTATGGGAGATAGTTCAGGAGCTCGCACAGCACTTGCTTTGGATAATATCCTGCAAACAGGACATGACTGAGCCTAAAATGAATAATGATAATTAATAAAGAAAAATAGTAACATTTTGTTAAAGAAGAATACATATATTTCAGATATATTAATACCGCAGTTATTAAATACAAAATCCATAATTATGAGAAAAAAGTGTATTTCATATTTAATTTAGCATAATTTAAGTTTGTATTCTTCGTGTATAAAAATTATTAATATATTGCATGCTTGTAATAGATACCATTATTCTTATTAAATAATGGTACAATAAATTATATTTAAAAAAAAAATTAATTGTCTGTGCATAGTTCATACAACAATTTACAAAGATAAATTCATTATTATTATTATTTTTTTTTTTCTGGCATTAGATTAAGAGATATGTTTTGCTTTTTTGATGAAAGAGACACAGTTGTAATATTGTTGAGTACTGTCTGCCATTTTTCTGTGTATCCAAGTTACTATTATTTTCAAAAAGATGCCAGCATATAACTTGCGATTGTTAAGGCAATTCACTAAAATAAATAATCAACTACTCAAAAGATACATTATCATGCCTGAATACCAGTCCAACTTTTGCTTTCACTAATTAATTACCGTATATACGAGTGTATAAGCCTACTTGGTATTATGCTAATTTTGTTGTTAAAATTAAATTGGAAAGTATCCTAATTCGCAAAATTTCAAAACTATTTCAACTTTAAACTTTTGAAACTTTAAATTTTTAAATTATATGTGACCCGTGTATAATCCCATCTCTCCATTTCAAGAGACCAAGTTTTCGTCAAAAAAAAAAAAAAAAAAAAAAAAAAAAAAATGGTGGTGGTGGTGGTGGGGGGTTGTACAGGGTGATCAGTTTAAAAGAGTACCCATGGGTTTTTCTTATAACCCTTGAATCTGACGGATATGAGAACTATTCTAGCATTAAAGTATGATTGTTTGAACCTTGTTTAAGTTTGTGAGACAATTTCTAACACTATTGGACTGTTACAACTTTATTTGTGAGGTAAAACAGAAATGGAGACGCACATTTTTTTTTAATCCTGTAATAATTTTATTTTTGAAAAACATAATTTAATTAATTTTTTTACATTATCATTCCTCACAGAAAATGTTGAAAATGTTCGCCACCATTCTGAATGCAAACATGAACACGTCGAACCAGGTTTTAGACACACTTCGCAGCATTGTTGGTGCTATTGACGAGATTTCTTCAGTTATGATCTGTTTTAATTCATCGATGTTTGCAGGACTTCTCTGGGAAAGCCTATGAAATGATAATGTAAATTGATAATGATAATGTAAATGTAATGTAGAAATGATAATGTAAAAAAATTAAATTAAATTTTGTTTTTCATAAATAAAAGTATTACAGGATTAAAAAAATTGTGCGTCTCTATTTCTATTTTTCCTCACAAATAAAGTTGTAACAGTCCAACGGTGTTGGAAATTGTCTCCCACACTTAAACAAGGTTCAAACAATTATAGTTCAGTGTTAGAATAGTTGCCACATCTGTCATATTTAAGAGTAATAAGAAAAACCAACAGGTACTTTTTTAAATTTATCACCCTGTACACGAGTATGCACAGTAATTATTTTTCAGTTTAAACTGTTTAAATTGTTTTTAAAACTACTTTTACATCTCTATGAATACACGTAGTATTCAGATACAAATAAATACAGGTAATTAAAAAAATATTTATAATCATATGTTACAACTATAATACATTTTAAGAATTATATTTACAGGGTGATCTCAAATAACACTTAAAATATATATTTATATATTCTGCGCCCCTTTTTGACTTCGAAACAAAACCTTTGTTGATATACTGGGTGTCCACTAAAGTCTGTTTTCATCCCTTTAACGGCCCTCTTCACTTACCGTCGCCGGAAGCACGAGCCAATGTTATTCTATGGGGAAATTTTCTTTACAAATAACTTATTAACTAATACATATTTTTAAATTCTGTTTTCACATTCTGAAAATTCCCAACTCTTAAATTGACGGACCTTTTTTAAAAATGTATTTTTTTAATTTTTAATATTTTATTTTGTAATTTCAAAATGAAAAAAATTCACATATTGAAAATTGGTATTTTCAAGCTTCAAAATAAAATATAAAAAATTAAAAAAATATTTTTTTTAAAAAGGTCCATCAATTTAACAGCTGGGTATTTTCAGAATGTGAAAACAGAATTTAAAAATATGTATTAGTTAATAAGTTATTTGTAAAGAAAAATTTCCCATAGCTTCGGCTGCCGGCGGCGGTGAGTGATGCGGGCCCTTAACTGCTGAACGGCTGCAGCTATAATCATAAAAGTAGTGTCTGGATATAGTGAAGTGGCTATGCGGTACAAAATGTGACCGTTTAAAACGCAATCTGGTGGAAAAGGTGGAGTTAGTGTTTCTATCTCGAAAACGGTACCACGTAGGTGAAAAGTAAATTACAAAGTTTTAGCATATCATAGATTTAGTACGAAAAGACACTTTATAGATGCGAATGCTGAAAACGAAACGCATAAAATGAGCATTTGCTTGTTCGTGATTTCCTACATATTACATTAAAGTGATACCAAATTCGTACATTTACACCGAAGGTCATTCACACTTTATGCAAATGACTTTGAAAATTATTTTTTTACGTTTGAAGGGAAGATTCCTTGTAACGATTTGCTTCTGTCTAAAAATCTTGTTTCTTAACTATAAGTTCTAGCTTGAATTGTCCATAAAAATTACATTTTTCGTAATATTGTTTTGTTAATTTTACCCCACATCTATTGTTTCACTTTTCGAAATTCGTTCAATCTTCTTGGATTCCATTTATCTAAGGATTTTTTTTGATAAATCGAAAACGATAAACCTCATAAAAGAATCATCATATAATTTAATAGGTATACTTCAATAATTAAGATTTATTTTTAGGGCTGTGCCGATTAATCGTTTCGGTTAATCGATCAATGCTTAGTCCCGATCATTTTTTTAAATCGAGTTAATCGGTCCGATTAATTCGATTAAAAATTTTCAAAATCCGATTAATCGATTAATGATTCGGACGATTAATCGATTAATGAACTACGATTAACCCAGTTAAAACTGTTAATCGATTCCCACCTCTATTTATTTTGTTTCTGTTTCTAATCACAAGCTGTCTTTAATAATCAGCAGCTGAGTTACAGGCAAAACTTGTGAATTTATTCATATGACGCTCAATTTTATTTATGTCCTTTCAATATAAAAAGGATTTTTTTTTTCTCCAAAAGTTAATACTAAAATTCTCTGCTGATAGTAAATTAATTTTATCTTTACTTAAAAAAAAAAATAATAATAATTATAACAATTTAATGTTGCAGAAAAATTCTGCAATTACCATGTTTCCTATTAGGAACTTTTCAGTACAGTGGCGAAGGTATTTTTGTACAGTCATTTTCAACGGATGGTTATTAGAAAATTGCCCTCCTTTATTACATCCATATCTCGTCGATTATTTGCAAAATTTCTGTTTCATCAACAACAAGATTTTTTTTCATATAATTTTGCCCTTAGGGATGAGTCTCAGACCGTCGCCAGTTGCCCATAGTGTAGCACTACAGAGGCTGTTCGCACATTTTTTAGACGATTTTATTTCGCAGTAAGAAAAATTGTTTGCATGGAGAATTTTATTTTCACAACAGTTATGTTTTTGGAAGTTTTATTTATCTTCTGATATTTAGAATTTTTGTTTAGATGCGAAAATGCACTTTTAAAATGGCAGTGAATGGAAGGATAGGTTTCCGCTCTTTCCAAAGATAGTTTTTAGTGAAATCTTTATGAAAAGCATTTATCAGGAGAAAAATGGAAAAATGTTGCAACAACAGATGAATCTTGGGTCTATTTAAGTGGTTGCAATAAAAAAAGGTCAATTTATTATCACAAAAGTGGAGAAAAAAAATTTGCTACATGGCTCAAAGCATCAAAAGAAAGTTTTTCTAAAGGATTTATGATTGCCACTGGTTTTTCATACAAGCGCAAGATAAAAGCAAAAAAATGTGAGAAAAATGTCAAAATCAACTCTAAATACTCTCAAGAACATATTTCAATTCCAATTTTTAAAAATGAAAATCCAGATCTTTATCCACAATGCTATCAATCCGTTGAACTGTATCAAGACAAAACAAGCAGCCGCACATCACAATCCGAAATTGCTTTTCTAGAAAAAAAATGGAACATAAAACGGGAATTAAAACCATACCCTTCACTGACATTCCTGCTAAATCTCCTGATGTATCACCGTTGTATTTGTGTGTTTTTCGACTCTTAAAATCAACATTATCCAAACACCGACTTACAAAGCTTTGTGGACTCTGGAAAACCGTTCAAGAGGAGTAGAAAAATATACCTCTTCCGATATTATAAAAAGCATTATTATCATAGAAATTATGATGTAGAATGTTAGTTAAGAACAAGGGCTATCAAACTGAACAAATAAAACTCGAAATACGAGTGAAATTGCTTCAGTAAACTCCATCAAAATCGTCTAAAAAATGTGCGAACAGCCTCTGTAGTACGACATAAAACCTTCACAACCTAAACCTAAACCTCATACAATTTTCTATAAGTTGTTTTTATTTTGTCTTAGGGGTTAATGGATTTCGAAGGCTAAAAAAAGAATATTCTCTCTCTTTTAATATAATAAATAAAATTTTTCTTTTCAAAATTTTGTGCATGTAAACGAGTAAACATTTAAACAATATCTTATAAAATTTTCATTAAAAAAATTGTACAATTCAACTGGTGGATCCTGGTTTCCTGAGACTATGCGGTGGGCACAATTTATCAAAAACTAATACACCGATCTTATTAAAATGTTGCAAACTTTTTCAAAATAGAACTGATTAGTGCTTGAACAAAGGATTTAAAAAAAAATAATAATAAAATTTGAATTTTTGTCACAGTTGTATGCAAAAACAGTACAACTTTCGGTACATTTTACTCCACATATAGCCTTGTAAAATTAATAATAATAATAATAATCTGGTGTGTCAATCACACGACTTTCTCTTACTTTGAAATTTAATACCATAAATACAGGTTGGAGATTAAGGGGTAAGAGAACGAGAATTGATATGCAAACCTATGTTAAAACAATTCAAATTAGGCTTCGGAAGAGTTTTATATGATAATTAGTTCTGTGTGAGGAAAGGGCTACCACCCCCTCAACCCCCCGTCTTATTACTGCACCTACATTTATGTAGAATTTAAATTTGTTATTAAAATCAAAAGTTCACTTAATATTATTCAGACAACTTTCACACGCAACATTCCTTAAAACTTATCAATCTTGACCAAACTTTTCTAGCAACAAACTTATATTAACTTGAAAATACAACTTTTGGATCCCCTGAAATTATTCGTAAGTTACTCTAAGAGACACAGACAAAGATTAATTGTTAAAAATTTGACTTCGGTAATCAGGAAGCCTCAAAACGCGTAAATATACAAATAAATAAATAAATAAATAAATAAAAATAAAAATAAATAAATAAATAAGCGATAAATATTTAGTTTTAAAACATATATTATTTACCATATGTCTATGAAGAATTCATTTCAATTCCTGAGCAGCTTTCCAGGACATGATAAAATATTATAGTGAAGCACTTCCACTAACAATAAAAAAGAATGTTATCGCTTAAATATTTGTAGTCCTGTATATCTTTTGAAGATTATGTACAGATCACATGGTGCACCTAAATATAATCCTGTAATAATAACGCATGGCACAACCTGACACGTCCATCAATTTTCAGCTATTGTCGCACAATAATCTAATTCTTTTGTGTAGCCCTGTAAATGAACAGTGAATGATTTCCCTACCATATTCTACATGATACATGTTTTTACGCATATAGGAAATATATATTTATTTCATTTGTTTTAGTGCAGTCTATAGCTGTTAAACTCTACTTACCTGCAATTTCCGCCATAGACGTATTGTATTTGAATTGTCTTGATTGTCCCTGTACACGAACCATTTGCTTCACCTCAAAAAAAGCTTAGTGCAGCATCCCTATATCATACACATTTAGGATACCAAGTTTGGATTTTCTGCTGCCATTTGTTCTTGAGATATACTGATAACAGACACACACACACACCAGTGATGCCAGATTGGGGATTTTGTCCCCATTTTGGGGATTTTTGAGGCTTCTGGGGACAATTTTGGGGACCAAATGTTTGTGGGGACTTTTTTGGGGAATTCTAAAATTTTTGGGGACAAATCTGGGGAGTACTTCAACTTTCTGTCTATGTTGGCAACGTAATGATTTATCCCTACGACTGGGGACTAATAGCTTCATTGTTATTTGAGGATTTTTTTCAAAAATTGCCTTGATTTGGGGAAAAATCTGAGCTTAAATCTGTTTGATTATTAAAGATATTTTTTTTTCTGAAAATGTTTTATTTTCCCTTTTTAGTAGAAATCAAATTGGGGATTTTTTTCCGAAAAAAACCCCCTGATTTGGGGAAATTTGAAGACCTGTTTGGGGAAATAATTTTCGACCATCTGGCATCACTGACACACACACACACACACACACACAGACCAACAGCTAAAATTATGATTTTCGGGTTCAGGGGACCTCAAAACGTGTAAATATAACAAAAACTCGCTTTTGAAAATTTGACCCCAAAACTATACTCTCTCTATCTTGCGGGTAAGAGAAAGTAATAAGAAATCCTGATAAGAAAGACATAGATATAGAGTAAGCTAAGAAATTCAAAATAATTTTACTACAATGGAGTATACTTAATATAAAAATAAGTGAATTCTAGATTGAAGAAACCCTTTTATTACTGCGGTGTACTCCAATTCTCTAAATCAACATATGTTCGGAAACCCACCACCTGTGAGGGGTCAAAACGTCATCCAACGATATATGTAACTGATCTTTTTTATCAGTCTAGGCACTCCATTTAATCCTAAGCGCTCGGAGAATAAGTGGATCGTAAAGAATAAAAGCAATACAACGGGGGATCTTTTCGATGGATTACTGGAAAAAAAGCGGATTAAGAAGCTTTCGGGGTATTACCGTGAAGTAACTATTTCATTTTAGATATGATTTTGATGGATTGATGCATGGATTTCTGCATCAAGTTGTCGAGTGTTTTCCTAGCTGATAAACTTGTAGAAGTTCAAGAGTCATAAAACATATGACGTTCCGTGAAACATTCGTTGCTTAAAAATGACTGGGAACTTAATATTAAATTCATAAGCAACATTCTCAATAAATTCCAAGTATTTTTACAATGCAATATGACATTTGTATAGTATTGGTAAAAATATAATACAAAGTCTCTGGATTTAAAAAGAAGGAAGAAAAATCATACAAATCGCATAGATTATAAAACACATTCTAGATGTATTTATTTATTCAACCTTGAATGTATTTTATCTCAATATTTTTTAATAGTGTTTTTAAGATACAGATACATACAGTAAGCTCCCGATTATTCGCGAGCGGATTATGCGCATTTCGGATTATCCGAAGGCACGGAAAAATGTGTAGTCAAGATAAAATATTTTTTCCCCCCAACAAATAACAAAAAAAAAAAAAAAAAAAAAAAAAAAAAATGCTTATTTAAAGAAAAAAGTGTAAATATAAAGAACTATGTTGCTTTTGTATTATTTTTCGTACGGTACAGTATGGTACCAAACATGCTACATTTTAATTTATTTCGTATCATTGTTAGTACCCACATTTTCACAACACTTTTCCTGAAAGGTAATTTACCTTTTTAAGAAATCGTAATCACATGTTGGAGAAATTTGTTCTACAAATAAAGTAGTGTGGAAAAAAAGAGCGGGTGTACACAATGCTCCGGAATCAATTAAAATGTTGGCATGCCAGCGATATTGTTTAATTAGTGCATAAATTAGCTTATAGGTAATAGCTTGGTTAATTCTGTACTGATAAGTATAAATGATTTAAGTCCAAAAATGTCGATTTTGAGTTAAGTACATTAGTCAGACTCAGAAAAAAATTCTCTATCGATTGGTATAAAGGATTTAAATCCATGTCATTTAGTCTTTGAGAAAATCCATTGGTAAAAAAAGATTCAAGTCAGAAATTTAGCATTAATCTTTGATATAAAATATTTAATTCATTTTTTTCCGTTTATTAAATGAAGATTGACAATCACTGAATGGTATAAAGCGTATAAACCAACATAATCTCTTTTTCGTAATCGATTCTGCTGATTAGTTTTTAGTTAGTTTAACTTTATTTTTCGTCTCCTGAAAAATCAAATATATGGACTTAAATCCTTTATACTTATCAGTACAGAATTGTAAATACACTTTTTGATTTAATGTTTTTACATCCTTTAGTATATAAAATACATATGTTTTTACAATATTGTAAACACTTTCACTGTTTGTATTATATTTTATATGCGTAATACAATCGCGTTTTTGAGCTAGATTTTTTTTTTTTTTTTTTTTTTTTTTTCAATTCCTACTATTAGTTCACACTCTCCCTATATATATCTTGTACAAATCTTGCAATCGATTTTCAACTAACTTCCGGACTAACTAGAAATTTAAAACTTTCAGGATTGCGCAGAACACGGTGACAACACAATACTTCGAAGTTCGATTTTCGAATTTTTTATTAGTTTTCTTATAATTAATTAAAATATGAAAAGAATAACACCCTAATAGCGTTAAAATAGCCATTAAAATATTAGCTATAATTTAATTCCTGCCAAAAAAAAAAAAAAAAAAAAAAAAAAATACGACTTCATTTTTCTTTTGACATAAAAATAAATACATTTAATTAAACGTGAACATTAAAAAATTATAAAAAGTTAAATGATGCATCTCACAAAAATTGACGTCATTATCACTTTAAAAATTTTATGCACATTGATAAGAGCTCTATGATTCGTCAGAAAATTTAAAACAAGGTATTTAACAAGTTTTTTTTTTTTTTTTTTTATTATTATTATTATTATTATTATTATTATAATTATTTTTTATTTCATTTTGCACGCGCGCTTCTTATTTCCTAATTCAGAATTATTAAAAAAAACTTTTTCGATAGTGTTTGTAAGTAGGAATTGACTTTAAAAAATTTTCTTTTATATTACTTGTTTACTTTTTAATCTCATTCACCTCTTTATTTCTAACCATTTTTGTGGTTTATCCGCGATACGTATTATCAGCCACGGAACCCGTACCATTCAATTCTGCGAATAATCTGGAGTTTACTATATCGTTTTATATTACGGAGGAATAAATCTCACAAAGCTATTTTTGAAATTTTACTTTTAAAAGAAAATATAAAAAACATTTTTGTGTAGACTTCTATATTGCCTAAAAATTGTTTGTGCTCTATATATACTAAAAATTTACCATCGTAAAAAAAAAAAAAAAAAAAAAAAAAAAAAATCTGTAATAATATAACTGAAAAAGCACTTCGCGTAATTTCCAATTATAAACACGTAATATTTCTACATATTTCTGCGTTACTGTGTAAATCAGTCACTAATGCTAATTTAACACATTCTATAGAGAAAATGCTTTTGCAAAACTGAATAATGTACGATAATTTTGTTTTGTTCAGTACTTGTTTTTATTTAGTGTGTTCAGTTTTAGTTTTTTGTTTTGTTTAAAATATGCTTAAAAGAAAAATTCTTCTGGTAGACCTTAATTTATCAGTATTCTTTTGTGTGTCCCTATATAGAAACCAGTAGTGTTTATTCATTTCAAGGACTTTTAAGTATTAAGAGAAATGAGAGAGCAGACAGCAGTAGAGGAATAAGGGCAGTGACATGCCACGCGAAGTGCGGTGGTGGGACGTGGTGGGACGGTGGGATGATGTGGGCCATCATCTTGGACGAGGGGGTTAAGTGCGGTGGTGGGACGGTGGGATGATGTGGGTCATCATCTTGGATGAGGGGGTTAAGTGCGGTGGTGGGACGGTGGGATGATGTAGGTCATCATCTTGGACGAGGGGGTTAAGTGCGGTGGTTGGACGGTGGGATGATGTGGGTCATCATCTTGGACGAGGGGGTGTTGCCACTGGAAGAATAGAAACTTTCTGTTGTCACCGGAAGACTAGAAACTTTGGATATCGGAGTCATTGTCTTAGATGAGAAGTTTGGTGGTGCCATCTGTTGGCGAGAAGGGGAATTTTTTCATAACTTTCGGGACTTAGTATTTTTTTTCACAATTTCGAGGACTTCAAAATTTTTTCGAGTTGGAATTTTTGCGGGAAGTGTGATTCGAACCGAAGGTAAAATAGTTTCACGGTTTGATAAGTGGATAAGGGTTTTATTTATCAAGCCATGAAGCTATGACTGTGAATGCACTTATGAGGTATATAAAGAGTGACGTTGCGCCAGTGAGTCATTGTAAAACGTATCTTCGTACGAGGAAGATATGATGCGCTTTCGTGTGAATGTGAGTCATAATAAAATTTTGTGTTGTAACGATGGAGGTGTATCAGGACCCAAGTCACGCAGGAAGTTTTGGTGGTGTAAATGCCTTATTTCGTGCTGCCAAAGGCAAAATCTCGAAGAAGAAGATTCAGGAGTGGCTGAGCGGAGTCGATGCATACACATTGCACAAACCTGTTCGAAGAAAGTTCCCGACCAATCGAGTGATAGTCTATTCCATCGATCAACAGTGGCAGACCGACTTAGTGGATCTCGGCAGTTTGCAAAAGTTCAATCAAGGGTACCGCTACATCCTGACTTGTATAGACATTCTGTCTAAATTTGCGTGGGCGGTCCCTTTGAAGCAAAAACGGGGTGAAGATATTATAAAGGCGTTTCGGTCTATTTTCGCGACGAGGAAGCCCATGTCCCTGCAATCAGATGACGGAAAAGAGTATCAAAACAGAGTTTTTCAAAAATTTTTGAAAGAAGAAGGCGTGCGGTTTTTTACAACGAATAACAATACGAAAGCATCTGTCGTGGAGCGATTTAACCGAACTTTGAAAACGAAAATGTGGAAATATTTTACCCATAATCATACCTACCGCTATTTGGACGTGTTAGATAAGTTGTTACACAGTTATAATCATACTTACCATTCAAGTATCAAGAGAGCTCCAGTCGAAGTAACCGCTGAAAATCAAAGTCAGGTATGGTTTACATTATACGGTGACATGGAAAATGCAAAACGAAAACCCTGCGTGTTTCAACCGGGAGATGTTGTACGAGTTTCCAAACAGAAATTAACCTTCGAAAAAGGATATGAAACGAACTGGACGGAAGAAGTGTTTGTGGTGACTGAATGTGTGAGAAGAGACCCTCCCGTCTACCGAATCAAGGACCTGTTAGAAGAACCCATTAAAGGAACCTTTTACCCCCAAGAACTTCAGAAAGTGAAACCAAAAGAGAATTATACGATTGAAAAGATTTTAGACAAGCGGATACGGAAAAAGCGTGTGGAATACAAAGTGAAATTTAAAGGTTATCCCAGCAAATTTGACCAATGGATTCCGTCCTCTGATTTATTCGCCTTATAAAACAAGTGTTTGGATTGTTGAAAGATCATTTGAAAGCATGTCGTTCTACGTGACGTTACCTTCGGACAGTTCCAGGAATTATTTTCCTGAGAATAAAATTTCTCATTTTATTACGCGATTGCCCGCCCCCGTTGAATTGAAAGGGGAATGGGAAGTAGGCCTCGTCGAATTTATTTACCCCCACACCTGGTATAATGTAAACCAAAATAATAATTTATTTGGTTTCGATTTGAATGACCGGAAATCCCCATTTGGTAGACGAATTCCCCCTGGCTTTTACGAATCGGTCGATGACATTTTAAAAGCGATGTCTATTGAAGAGATTAAAAATAAAATTTCTTTCACTTATGACCCGCACGCAAAAAAGGTGTGTATTAACGTAAAAGATAAAACAAAACTGATATTGCATGAGGGGATAGCGCAGATGTTGGGATTCGAACCAGGTGAAATCGCATCGCCGGATATAAATATCGAGCAAACTATTTTTAGTACCTATGTCGCAGATCCCTGTGCGCATTATAGAGTGTTGATGGTTTATTCGGATATTGTAGAACCCCAAATTATCGGAGATGTGTTAGCACCCCTTTTACGAATTGTCAATGTGAGGGGAAAAGATGGAGAAATGATTTGTGAGACATTCGACCGACCGCACTATTTACCTGTGAGCCGAAAATCGTTTGACTCTCTGGAAATCGTTATAAGGAACCACCTCGGCGAACTCACGCCATTTGAACGTGGGCGCTCGTACGTGAAGCTTCACTTTCGTCAAAAATACCTCTCGTGATGTTTGTTCCTTACCAGTGTTGTGCGAAATCTTTTGAAGATTACTATTCCCATCAGTCGGGTAGTGGTCTAAATTATTATCAAGGCACTGCTTTACAAAAAGGATATAGATTTGGTGGACTGTTTCGATCCCTTTTTCGTGCAGCAGTACCCCTCTTCAAATCGGGAGCGAAAGCGGTCGGCAAGCAGTTGTTTCATTCAGGCGTGAACGTGTTGAGTGACCTGTCTCGCGGAGAAGACATTAAAGTGGCCGCCAAGCGAAGATTAAAAGAAGCTGGGCAGACCTTAACCGACAAAGCCGCTACTAAAGTGAAGACGATGATTGGATCGGGCAGCCGGTATAAAAAGAGGAAGCGTTCTACTAAAGCAGTCATTCGACGTCAAGCCAAGAAAGTGAAGGTACAAGATATTTTCGCTTAAAGATGTCTGGACTCATCCATAAAGATTCTGCTGCCTGTGCGAAATCCGAATTGGATTTATTTTTGATCCCACCCACGCAAACGGCTATTGAAAAAGGATACTTTGTTGAATACCACCCTCTTGCGAATATTCGAGACGGCGGACCAGTGGAATTTAATATTTCCGGAAATGGTGAAGACTATATTGATTTATCGGCTTCCTATCTGTATGTGAAAGTGAAAATTACCAAGTTTGATGGATCACCCTTAGCGGAAACGGATGCAGTCGCCCCCGTGAATTTATTTTTACACGCCTTGTTTTCTCAAGTGGATATTAGCCTGAACGAAAGAGTGATCTCCTCGTCGAGTAACACCTACCCCTACCGCGCCTATATTGAAACGCTGTTGAATTATGGAGAAGATGCCAAGAAAAGTTTATTGTCCTGCGAATGTTTTTACAAAGATGAGAATTTGACTGCTACAGATCCTGCTGGAGACAACCCCGGATTGAAGATACGTTACGCACTCACGAATAAAAGCAAAACGTTAGATATGATTGGACCTTTGCATTGTGATATTTTTCAACAAAATCGATTGCTATTGAATATGGTCGACTTGAAAATTAAGATGACCCGAAGCAAGCCTGAATTTTCCTTAATGTGTAAAATCGATGCGGCGAAACCCATTCCCAACTACAAAGTGATTTTGGAACATGCTTCTATTTTCATACGTAAAGTGAAAGTGGGTCCAGGTGTATTACTGGGTCATGCCAAGGCCTTAGAGAAAAGTACAGCAAAGTATCCCATCGACCGAGTGTTATGCAAGACCTATTCGATCTCGACCGGAAGTAAATCCTTTATGCAAGACAATGTGTTTTTAGGAGCCATGCCGAAAAGAATTATTATTGGACTTTTAGAAAATAGTGCCTACACTGGACAATATGATTTAAATCCCTTTTATTTCCATCATCACAAGGTCAATTTTTTAAGTGTTTACGTGGATGGACAACCTGTACCCAGCAAACCCTTGGAATTGGATTTTGAAGAAAATAACTATATAAGAGCGTATCATCGTTTGTTTTCGGGATTTAATCGGGATACCGGCATTTATCTGACCCGAGATGACTTTGCGAACGGGCATACTTTGTATGCTTTCGACTTGAGCCCTGACATGTGTGACGGACCCCATCTGAATCTACAGCAACAAGGAAATTTACGAATTGAAATCAAGTTTGCAGACTCCTTAGAAAGAACCACGACTGTATTGGTGTATGCGGAATTTGAAAACATTATAGAAATTAGTAAAACACGACATGTGTTGTGTGACTTCCCCAACTGAAAATGAATTCTATAGAAATCGACACTATTTTATCCCACGATCCAGTGACCAAGAAATACTTTTCCGGTGTTTTCCCCAGTGATCAATTACCCAAGAAGATCGGGCGTTATCCTGCTTGTTTTGTATGCAACGTGGACAAGTCTACAGAAGCCGGAAGCCACTGGGTGGCTTTCTACCTCCCCTCCCCTACGGAAGCGGAATTCTTTGATTCCTATGGAAACAAGCCGAACTTTTTTAAAGGACCTATATTGAACTATGTATCTCAATTTTCACGAGTGGTGTTTAATCCACTTCCGCTGCAAAGTCATGTGACAGCTGTTTGCGGTCAATTTTGTGTGTATTATATTTATTGCCGATGTCGAGGCAAAACTTTGAAAGATTTTTTAAAGCAGTTTGTAACTGAAAATATATGTAACGACCATCGAGTCTATAATTTTGTATCCAAACGATTTCGTACACGTGCTCCCTTTTATCAATAAAAAACTATTTATAATGTATACCTATGTGTCTGTGTTTATTTAGAATGGAGTTTCCACGCTTTCAACACCCTTTTACAATGCTCTTAGCAGGCCCCACGAGGGTCGGTAAGAGTTGGTTTCTGCGGGATTTACTGGCAGAACGACGGCGTATGTTTAACCCTCCTCCCGATAAAGTCGTTTGGTTTTACGGCATCTGTCAAAAGCTTTACGAGGAAATTCCCGACGTGACGTTCGTGGAAGGGTTTCCTTCTAATTATCGGGAATATTTAGGTACCCATTCTTTAATGATTTTAGATGATCTAATGGTGGAATGTGGGGGTGACGAACGATTAACCCACCTCTTTACCAAAGGAAGTCACCATTTAAATTTAAGTATTATTTTTATTACTCAAAACCTTTTTCATAAAGGTAAAGAAATGAGAGGTATTTCCTTAAACAGTCAATACTTAGTACTTTTTAAAAATCGTCGGGATATGAGCCAAATTACGCATTTGGGTAGACAATTATATCCGAGATCAACTCAGTTTTTTCAAGAAGTGTTCGAGGACGCTACTAAACACCCCTTCTCCTATTTGTTGGTGGATTTAAGGAGTGAAACCCCCGAAGGAATGCGACTTAGAACGCGTATATTACCGGGGGAAACCCAATTTGTGTACGAGCCCAAAAAAGGTTTAAAAGGAAAGCCCTACCGATTTTAATTCAGTTGTGATCATGACGTTAACGAAAAAACAACTTCGAGATTTGGAGCTTATAAAGTCTTGTCCTAAAACCTTACGCAAGCATTTGTTAAAAAAATTACCGACTCGATCTGTGAAGGCTATTTGTGAATGCACCCTGAACGTATTAAAAGGAAACGTGCCTCTCTCATCTCATCAGAAAAGGTCTTTAAGAAAATATAAGACGACTCTTCGAAAAATTGGTACCAAGAAAGGAAGTTTATTCAACAAGAAAAAATTGATTGTTCAACACGGCGGATTTTAAAATATTTTAATCCCGGCTGCATTATCTGTTTTAACCGGCATCATCAATGGAATTCGCAGCTAAGTATGCGTTGGTACCGGAAGAAGAATTTTCTAAGCATACGCCTTTAAAAAGCAAATGACGGAATTTGATTTAGCTATGGCTAAAATATTAAATAGTTCTCTACCGGATCACGAAAAAATTCAGCACTACTACGAACTCTTAAAAAGAAAAATGGATTTGCAAGAATATAATTTGCCATGGATGTCTAAACAATCCGAAGAAGAACCTGAAAAAGTGGAACCTAAGCAAGTGGAGTCTATAAAACAAGAACCCCAAGAAGACTATGAAGTCTTTGTGTTATCTTCTGTACCTAAACCCATGAAGAAACAAGCCGAAGCCTTATTAAATTTTCTCAAGTCTCATTCGAACAAGTTTAAGTGGAACCCGAACGGAGAGATTACTTACAACGGAAGGACAATGGAACATTCTAATTTAGCGGAACTCTTTCATTTCATCTTTTCTGTGAATAAAAAACCGCCTATTACAGGCCAAAGTGAATTTTTGCAAGCCTTGAAAGATATGGGAGTACCCCAAAGTATTATTAAGAATCGATATTTGTCTTCAAGAAAAAACATTGTCAAACCGAAAAAGAAACTTATTGTAAAAAAATCTGTTGTTAAACTCAACCCTGTAACCTGGGAAACATACTAAATAAAATGAATTTGTATCTATCAATACGTGTTATTATTTATAGAATAAAATACACTTACCTGAAAACACCATCCGACTCCAACGGCTGTCTTGAGAGAAATGAACGATAAGGAGAGTTCTTATCAGCGACGCCAGGTCACGTGATCACAGTCACGAGGTCAGTGACGTCACGAGTGATGTGATTGGCTATGCTCAGTCACGTGGTGAGTGGCGTCACGAGTTATCTGATTGGCTACCTCTGGTCACGTGACAAGAGTCTTATCTTATCAGAGATTGCTTATCAGCGAACACGGCTCATTCTACCATTTGATTTCGTGTGTGTTGGTTGTCTCGTCATGTCTGCAGTGAGTTTTACGGAAAACGGACTGAATGTCCAGTATGTTTCAAACTTCATCGAAAAGGAGCAAGCAGATCGGTATTTTGCCGAATTAAAAACATTACCTTTCTACACGCCAACGTTTAAAATTCATGGAAAAAGTTTTAAACCTAAAAGACAAGTTCTGGGATACGGCGATTCAACTTTGAGTTATGCCTTCAGCGGAACCCATGTGCCTGCTAACCCTTGGACGCGTCTGATATTGGAGCTGCGGGACCGAGTGGAAAAATGGACGGCTTCTACCTTCAACTATGTTCTGCTAAACCTCTACAGCAATGGTTACAGCTACATACCTCAACATAAAGACAACGAAAGTGGATTAGATGCAACTTTCCCTATCGTAGTTCTCAGCTTTGGTGCCGAACGAACAATTGAATTCAAGAAGCCTAAAACACCTTCGACTTTGAGATTTCTTTAGAACATGGTTCTCTCTACAGTATGTTAAAGCCTACCAATGAACTGTTTACCCACGGCATTGCACCGAATCCTATCATCAAAGATATGAGAATCAGCCTGACTTTTCGTCATTTAATACCGAACCCTATCATGCCACCTTTAAAGAAACCAAGACTTGATATAAGTGATGCTTCATCCAGTGCATGCGATACTTTGAAAAACTCTCATTGTGATACTTCGAAAAACTCTGATTGTGGTACTTCTGTTAAAAACTGTTCTCAAGACATGTGTGAAGAACTGAATGTGAATGACTGGTTAAACCAATGGGTACTTGAACAATCTTGGGACCCCATACGGGGTGAATTTAATTTAAACTGGAGCAGTTTTTTGCAAATTGTAATAGAAAAGAATTTTAATGTGAGAATCCATATTCGAAATTTTAAAGAATTACACACAGGTCAATGGATACCTACTAAAGAGGGCGTTGTAATGACAGCTCAGACTTGGTATTATTTTCAAGGTAAGATTGAAAATTTTAATTTTGAGTCGGTGAATGATAGTTTTATTTGTAACAATCAATTAATAATGACATACATAGATGAAGATTATTGTACTTTACAGCAAATGTTTTCTTTAAATCCTTCTGGCTTTTATTTAAAACCTAATGTTATTAAATTATCTAAAGATCAAATTTTTAGGCTTAGAGAACTCAAAATGAGAATAACTCATTTTATTATTGATGCAATATTCACCGTTCAACTTCCTATGTTAATTCTAAATAAACCCCTTGTATGTATTTCTCATGAAAATGAGCAAAGTGCTAAGGAAATCTTACTCGATTTTATCGTGAATGAAATTCAGTTAGGAATTGAAAATTTATTTCATTGTGACGGCTGTTTATTTAATGCACCTGATCAAAACTCCCATAATTGTTTAATGAAATCTATGTTTGAAAAATATCAATTATATCGTGAAGAAATACTTTTAAAATTAAATATGCATACTATTGTTAAAAAAATAAAATGTAGTTGTCATTACAACGACTTCTTTTTTAAACAATTGAATATGACCTTGTATGAAAAATATATTGAAGATACTTTATCCAAAAAGTAATGTGTGTTTATAACAACGACTTCTTTAAACAATTGTATCCAAAAAGTAATGTGTATATATATATATTTATGGATTTTCAATAAATAGATTGAAACTGTATATCTGTGTCTGTCTTATTTAGAAATATTTTATTGATTCAAAAGTAAATGTTTTATTTCTTAAAAGATTCAATCATCAATGAATTTATAAGTTTGAAATGACTGTTTAATTTCTTAAAACAATTTATTTTTAAGAGATTCAATCATGAAAGAATTTATTCACTTTCTATGGATTAAATAATTTATTTAAAAGATATATTTATTAAATCATATAATAAAACCATTTCCTATAGATTCAATAATTTATATTCGGAAAAAAAATATTGTTTCGAAAAGATACATTTTATTTCTTAAAACATATAATAAAACCATTTCCTATAGATTCAATAATTTATATTCGGAAAAAAATAAAAATATTGATTCACGAAACAATCCAATTGAAAAAATATTTTTTAATAATCAAATTGAAATAATAATTATTATTTTCCTTTAATTAAAAGTGTATATATTATCCCATCATTAGAAATATGCAAATGTGGATAGCCTCTGATTGAATCAACGAGTATGTTTCATATTTCCCGTAAGATACCGTACATGTACGAACAAGGAGGGTGACTCTGCTTGGAAAAACCACGAGGGAAATATGCAAATGAATCAACCTCTACGACGATGAATCAGAATTCGAGAACTTTCTCGTAAGATACACAGCGGTAAGTCAGGGTGACTCACCTCTAAGGGGGGATAGATAAGGGGATTTCCCCTTATCTAGATAAGACGCTGCAAGTCATTTCTTGGTTCATTCGTAGATTATCTACTGCGTAGGCAAGACGTGCTTTTACTCTGTGCTTTACCGACTCTCTCGAAGTTTTCTTCCCGCAAATTAGTATTCAGTGTTTCCGTACCTGGAAATTTTACTAACCGTTTCTATAATGGAAGGTTTCAGAAACGAGAATCAAGCTATGGATTTTGAAAATGCAGTAAGTATATTTATTATTATTTATCTAGTAATCATTGATTTTACTTAATTAATTTTTCTAACTGTGTTTAATCATTTTTTTTTTTTTTTTAGTTAAAAATGAGTTATTAAATTGTAATAAGAATTCTTTAACTTAATTTCAAATCTTTATTTATAATGTGTTGAAAATAAATTTGATTTGGAATCTTTATTTTGATAAATGGGAAACTATTTTATTTCATTCAATAAACTAAATAAAGTGAAATTTAAGTACGTGTAAAATATGTTTATGCTTAGAAATTATTTATTCTATAAGTGAAAAACTTTGATTAGAAATTTTAATAAGTTTATTTTGTTTTTTACAATCTTATCACATAGAAATCTAAGTTATTTTTACATCAGGAATGAAACTTAATATTTGTTGTAGTACTAAAATATTGTGTGTGATATGCTATATTAAACTAAAAATTTATGGTTACACTCGAAATTATTTTTTCTACAATTGAAAAACTTTTTTAATTAGAAGCTTTAATTAATATTTATTGTCATAAGTTTAAACTAAAAATTTATTATTCTAATAAATTATTTCCTTACAAAATTTATCATAAGTTATTTATAACTCATACTTCGTTTAGACATGCTTTTTATATTATTTAAATCAAAAAGTTATTTTTATTATTATTATTGTTTACTTATGAGAAACTTAATTTGCCTTCATTATGAACAAAAATTTAATTATTAACTAGAAAATCTGTTTACTTATAAGAAACTTAATTTTCATCAACTAGTGTTGTTTACTTAATTTCCAACATCGTATACTTTGTGATTCATATAGTAATTATCGCTTATACAATGAAATGAATTTTGCTTATAAAATGTTAGTGTTCAAGTAGATTCATGTTTAGACATGTTCAGACATGTTTAGGATGAGTCATCGTTTGATGAGACATCGAATAGATTATACCTATTAAATTTATTTATGTTGTATAAAAGTTAGATTTGTATAACCTTTTGTATATTAAATCTTTAACTAGGAGAATTTATTTTCTAAAAATTTTTAAAGTTGCATACCAAATTCTATGTTTAGATAGATAATGTATTGGTTTATTAAAATGCTAGTGTGCGTAAAACTGTTCTTTCAATGAAGTAGATTCATGTTTAGAGATGTTTAGGATGAGTTATCGTTTTGATGAGACATCGAATAGATTATACCTATTAAATTTATTTATGTTGTATAAAAGTTAGATTTGTATAACCTTTTGTATATTAAATCTTTAACTAGGAGAATTTATTTTTTTCTAAAAAATTTGAAACGTAGTTTTTAAAGTTGCATACCAAATCCTATGTTTATAAAATGGTTCGTTTATTTTCAGTTGGATATTTCCTTCGGTATACCCGATGACGAGTTAAGTATGCTTTGTGCTGTTGGAGAAATGAATGATGAGGAGTGGAGATGCCCCAAATGGGATGACTCCACCCAGCCTGAGGTCCAACCTGAAGCCCAGCATGAAGCTCAACCTGAACCTTCTAAGGTATGTATTGATTTACATTAAAAATCAGTATTTGACGAGAGTGTTTCCTTTTACAAAAAGTTGAAAAATTGTCAAGTGTTCTCTTTTACAAAAGTTTAAAAAAATTGTCTTTCTTTTTATAGGTTCGACCTGTTTGCCCTACCTGTGGGAAATCGTTTGTGGATAAGTCAAAATTGAATCGGCATATGACAACACACAACACGGAAAAAGTGTTCGTGTGTCTCATTTGCCACAAACAATACTCTAGAAAGGATGCCTTAAATAGACATCGAAAATCCCATGTGACAACAATTGAATCGCAATCATCTGTAGATCCTCAGCCAGGTCCTTCTAAGGTATGTATTATTTCTTAATTGTTTTATTTCTTATTGTTTTTGTTTTGTGATATTTCGAAAAAATTGTAACACTTTGATTAAAAATCGTTTTTATTCTTTTATAGGATTTATCCTGTTCTGTATGTCAGAAGGAGTTTATCAGGAAAGACGCTCTTAAGCGACATATGCAGTCGCACAACAAGGAACTTGTGCAAAACCTGGTAAGTCCAATTTTTTTTTATTATTATTATTTCTAATTTTATTTATTTATTTATATAATAGAATGCTTAAACAAATATTATTAGTATTTTCTTTTTTTATATATAGGATAAAATTTCCTGCACAGTATGTGCGAAGTCCTTCACTCGATTAGATGAACTTAAGCGTCATAGGATCTCTCATGAAAATGAATTGAGAAGACAACACAAGTGTGATGAATGCAGCGAGGTCTTCGCAGCAAAAACTCATCTATTAGCACATAAACGTACATCACATCCTCTCAAGCGCAAGAACTCCACTGTCAATCCTTCCTGTTCTAAAAAGACAAAAACCAGAAATGTAGTTCAAGCCATCAATGGAACTTTCAATATCATCACCATTGAACCTACTGAAAACAATGATCATGATTTAAAAATTTTTTTACATTCCAGTCGTGAAGTCATACATAATGAAATTCTATTCCAGCTAGAAACCCTTGAAGCAATAAAATGAAACGGCGTTGTGCATGCCAAGCTAAAAAGAACGACTCAGGATGGAGAAGAAGAAGTGATCACCGCTTATTTCGCCTCCAAGTTTGTCATTGAACTTACAAAAAACAGCATTGCTTCGCACATAGAGGAAGCCTTCACGAAAATAGAAAACATTTTCGAAAAATTTACGCAAATGGGCTCAGGGTGGATTTTAGATAGGATTTTGAAAATGGAGCTCAACGTAGCAAAATATCACTCCCTAGCAGCAAGTTCCTACATGCCTCTCCCAGATGAAATTAAGAGGAAACGGGCTGTTCTCAGCATAGAAAATTTGGATCAGAAATGTCTTGTATGGTGCTTGTTGGCTCAAAAGCATCCCGTTCAGTGGAGAGATAAGCCTCAACGTGTCTCCCATTATCAACCCTTTGAATCTGAAATTAACTTAGGAGATGTAACCTGCCCAGTTCCTGTGAAGAAAATTCCAGAAGTAGAGAAACTGAATAACCTGCGAATTAATGTCTTCGCATGGGAGAAAGAAATCCTTCCTATCTATATCTCCGAACGAGAAGACAGCGAATGTTTTAATCTACTACTGATTTCCAATGAAAGAAATCATCATTATTGTTTAATAAGGAACTTTTCAGCACTCATGGGTGATCGCACCAAGCATGATCCAAAAGCTTTCTACTGTTATCGCTGTCTGCACCGGTTCAGTAGAGAAGAATTATTAGTAGATCACACCCCTTTCTGCAAACCGCATTTCGCACAAAGGATTAAAATGCCAAGCCCTGAAGAAAACATCATGAAATTCAATAAAGAACACTATCAACATGCAATACCATTCATCATTTATGCTGACTTTGAATCAATCTTAGTGCCTATTTCATCAGCAGAGCCCAATGAATCTACATCTTATAATAAACCACTGAACATGCATCAAGCCTGTGGATACGCCTACGTCATCGTAGGAGCTGAAGGACAATCACACAAACCCATTCAGTCTTACCGAGGAGAAAATGCCATCGACCACTTTTTGAAAGCCATTTTAAAAGAAAAAGAAGAATTGATGAAAATATTGTTACACAATATTCCTATTCACATGACAACGCAGGATGAAGAAAACTTTAAAAATGCCACACACTGCTATTTGTGTAAAGAAGTTTTCCACAATGACAAATGTGCAGACCATAATCATCTCAATGGACAGTACCGAGGAGCCCTGCATAGATCCTGCAATTTGAAATACAGACTTAGAAAATTAATACCAGTCGTCTTCCACAATTTAAAACAATATGACTCCCATCTCATCATGCAAGGACTTGGAAAAATTGAAAACCACCAATTCAGTGTTATTGCTAATAATATGGAAAAGTACATTTCATTTTCCATTACGAAATATGTGAATAAATCATCAGTGTGTCTACAGTTCATTGACAGCTTTCAGTTCCTAACAGCCTCGTTGGAAACCCTTGTTGGAAATCTGGAAGAAAAAGATTTCAAGATCTTAAAAGAAAATTTTCCAAATGCTTCAATCAATTTGCTGTTGCGTAAAGGTGTGTACCCCTATGAATACATGACTTCCATGCAGAAATTTGAAGAGACAAGCTTGCCACCACGAGAAATGTTTTATTCTTCCCTGACACAAGGAAATATCACAGAAGAAGACTACGCCCACGCCCAAGCTGTATGGCAATCATTTAACATCCGCAACATGGAGGATTATCACGATCTTTACGTGAAAAGTGATGTCCTCCAGTTGGCGGATGTGTTCCAGAATTTCCGTATGCTGTGTTCGCTGTTCTATGGCTTAGACTGCGCACACCTTTTAACGGCCCCTGGGTTAGCCTGGGAGGCATGTTTAAAGATGTGTAATCAATCATTGGAATTGCTTACTGACATAGACATGCATCTTCTCATTGAAAGTGGAATTCGTGGTGGTATATCTATGATTAGTCAACGATGGGCAAGTGCTAATAATCCACAAGTTCCAGATTCAGATCCTACCAAGCCCAATTCATTCATTCTATACCTAGACGCCAACAACTTATATGCTCATGCGATGTCTGAACCCCTTGCATATTCAGACTTTCAATGGATTGAGACAGATGTGGACGCATCCTGGGTTCTTTCACTCGACGATTATGGTGAGTTTGGCTATATTCTCGAAGTTGACTTAGAATATTCACCTCACTTACATGACTTACATAACGACTATCCACTCGCTGCTGAAAAGATTAAGATTACGAAAGAAATGCTCTCTCCCTATACTCAGAGACTGGTTGAAGATATGCCTTACACATCATCTGAAAAATTAGTACCCAACTTAATGAACAAGACCAAGTATGTTGTTCACTATCGAAACTTAAAATATTACATGCAATTAGGGATGAAACTAACCCATGTTTATAAAATTATTCAGTTTCGACAAAAGGCATGGCTCAAGCCCTATATAGACTTTAATACGGAATAAAGAAAAAATGCTACAACAACCTTCCAAAAGAATTTCTTCAAATTAATGAACAACTCCGTCTATGGAAAAACCATGGAATCTGTCAGGCGGCGAGTGGATATCCAATTAGTGAATACTGAAAAAAAATCAAAAAAAATCATAGCAGCCCCAACGTTTAAGGCTTTCAAAATATTCAATGAAGATCTCGTTGGGATTGAAAGATTGAAAGCAACAGTCACTCTGAATAAACCCCTCTATGCTGGATTCATTATTTTGGAACTGTCCAAGCTCCACATGTATAAGTTTCATTATGAATATATTAAAAAAACTTATGGAGAAAAAGCATCTTTACTTTTTACAGACACAGACTCCTTAACCTACCATATTGAAACTCCGGATGTCAATGCAGACATGAAGCTAAGATTGGACTTATTCGATACCTCTGATTACCCTCAAACTCATCCCCTCTTCAGTGTCATCAACAAGAAAAAAATAGGATGCTTCAAAGATGAAATGAATTCTAAGCCCATTTATGAATTCATAGGACTTAGAGCGAAAATGTATTCGATTCTATCATCTGAGGGAGAAAAGAAAACTGCCAAAGGGGTTTCAAGAAGTATTGTGAAAAAGAAAATTAAGCACCAAAATTATAAAGAGGCACTATTCAAGACAAAGTTGTCCAGAGAGAAACAATATCGTATTCAAAGTGAGCGACACATAATTTACACAATTGAACAGAATAAAGTCTCTCTCTCACCACTGGATGACAAGCGCTACATATTAGAAGATGGGGTACACACCTTAGCCTATGGTCACTACCAAATTGGATAAAGCAGCATGAAAAAAAAAAAATAAATAAAAAAAAATTAGAAAAGTGGCAAAAAAAAAAAAAAAAAAAAAAAAAAATTAGCTCTGCATCCTGTATATATCAATTGTTTCTGCACCTATGAAGATTGTTCCTGCACCCTGTATATATTTTTAAATTGTTCCTGCACCCATGAAGATTGTTTCTGCACCCATGAAGATTGTTCCTGCACCCTGTATATATTAATTGTTTTTGCACCTATGAAGATTGTTCCTGCACCCTGTATATATTTTTAAATTGTTCCTGCATCGGTATATATCAATTGTTTCTGCACCTATGAAGATTGTTTCGCAACTATATTTTATTGTTCCTGCACCTATGTAAATTGTACAGATTTTTTCGCATCTATGAAAATTGTTTCTGCATCCATGTTTTGAAGACAGCCTCAGAAAAATTGTTTTGAAGACAACCTCAGAAAAACTGTGTAATGAGTTCATCAGGTTGTAATTTTTTCATTTTTTTTTTAAAGGAACTAACTCCCGCCTTGCTCTACGGAGCGAAAAGGGGCACCGCAGGGCCTAGGGAGGGAAGTCTCCCAGGCGCTCAAGGTGATCTTTCTCTTTCTACCTTTATTCTTTCTAACTCTCATTTCTTAAATTATAAATTTTGTATTCTCTTTCTAACTTTTTTCTATACATTTTTCTAACTCTCATTTCTTAAATTGTAAATTGTGTATGTATCTCTTTTCAGGTTATGGAAAAAAAAGCTAAGTCCGAAAAGTTGTGACGTTATCTAACCCCCCTGCAAAAATTCCAACTCGAAAAAATTTTGAAGTCCTCGAAATTGTGAAAAAAAATACTAAGTCCCGAAAGTTATGAAAAAATTCCCCTTCTCGCCAACAGATGGCACCACCAAACTTCTCATCTAAGACAATGACTCCGATATCCAAAGTTTCTAGTCTTCCGGTGACAACAGAAAGTTTCTATTCTTCCAGTGGCAACACCCCCTCGTCCAAGATGATGACCCACATCATCCCACCGTCCCACCACCGCACTTAACCCCCTCGTCCAAGATGATGACCCACATCATCCCACCGTCCCACCACCGCACTTAACCCCCTCGTCCAAGATGATGGCCCACATCATCCCACCGTCCCACCACGTCCCACCACCGCACTTCGCGTGGCATGTCACTGCCCTTATTCCTCTACTGACAGCAAAGGAACAGAATGATAGAAAAACGAACCAAAGTGATAAATACTTTTTAGGTTTGATGGAAAGTGTTAAAAAAATGCTCAACAACAGGGTTTAACCTGGCAAAAAAATTACTTTAGCATTTTAGTGAAAATAGGCAAGCACTATTTTAGCTTTTTCGAAAGTTAATTCTTTGGATACCATTGATTTCTTTTACTTAGCTTTGTTATCCTCAGTTTTGTTTTCTATTCCTTTTGTTCATTGATGATTTTAACCAAGCATCCATATTTGTGACTTTAAAAATATGAATCAGGGAAACTATGTTTTGATTTTATCAATAGAAAAAGAGGTATTCATATCATATGTGTAAAATGAAAAAGCAATTTAAAAATCAAGTAAAGTGTAGTGGTAGATAATCGTGAAATACTAGTGCTAAAAATGCTTCTTTGAAGCAAATTCTGAATTCTAACATACTTTTAAATATTTTTGCATTTAAATTCAATCATTGAAAATTAAAAATAAATCCAAATTACTATATAAATAAGGATTCCCCAAAATTTCAGTCCTTTCGTAGTTTTTGCCTACAAATATTACAAAAAAAAAAAAAAAAAAAAATCTGAATTATTATATAGAGATATTTTATACAGTTATCCAGTTTTAGCTTTTTAGCGAAATTCTGACCGACTTGTTTTAGCAAAATATGATACCTTTTAGCAAAATGCTAAAAAGACTAATGGCAGTTTAAACCCTGCTCAACATGTTGCGCAAGCATTTCGATAAATTTTCACTTCTATCACTCAATGTATCTGAATATTTTTGAGTCCCTGTAAACTAATTATTGGTGGTAATTATATTCCATAAAAAAAAAAAAAAAAAAATGCATTTGAATAGTATAATGTTAATTTTGTCGTATTATCTACTTCATAAAAATATTAAAATAGGCTTCAAAGAAATTATTCTGATAGGTCGTAATGTATCCGCAGTCTTTTGTGAGTTTCTGTAAATAAACAATTTGTACTACTCTTGTACCATATTGATAACATGCCATAAAAGACCTGAATAACATACATTAATTCAAGTATCAAAGTAGTCTAAAAATATTTAGGGAAGTTAAAGTGCGACTAGAAAGACAGGCAGACGTACAAATCGAAGTCATAAACATTTTTCAATTTTGTTGGAAAATGTTAATAAAACTAGCAATAGATTTTTTAAACCTGTTTTGTTCAAGTAATTATTTTATTTTTTATTATCATTTATCAAAAAAGTCAATATATATACATACATATATATTATACATATATGAGGTGTGGCTATTAAATAACGAGACTATTGCTGTTACAGATGAACTACATATCCGCCAAATCCAAACGACTGACAGCTGTGCAGCGTAAAGCCTTCTCTTTACATCAATGATGCCAGATTGGGGATTTTGTCCCCATTTTGGGTATTTTTGAGGCTTCTGGGGACAATTTTGGGGACCAAATGTTTGTGGGGACTTTTTTGGGGAATTCTAAAATTTTTGGGGACAAATCTGGAGAGTTCTTCAACTTTCTGTCAATGTTGGCACCGTAATGATTTATCCCTACGACTAGAGACTTTCAATAACTTTATTGTTATTTGGGGATTTTTTTCAAAAATTGCCTTTATTTGGGGGAAAAATCTGAGCTCAAATAAAAAAAATCTGCTTGATTTTTTTTTTTTTTTCCCTTTTTAGTAGAAATCAAGTTGGGGATTTTTTCGAAAACCCCCCTGATTTGGGGAAATTTTAAAACCTGTTTGGGGAAATAATTTTCGACCATCTGGCATCACTACTTTCGATTGCAGCGCCTCCCGTGTTTGTAGAGAAATCAGTCTGGCCGTAATCTTCGTTTGTGTAAGAGGTGTTTGTTTCGTTTTGCCGATAAGTGTAAAAAAAGAATAACGAATTGTCGTGAAACTTGGTAAAACCGCTAGTGAAACTTATCTTTTACTAAAACAAGTTTATGGCGATGGATGTTTATCACGTGCGCGGGTTTTTGAGTGGTTCAAGTGTTTCCAAGATGGCCGAGAAGACGTTGGAGATGATGAGCTCCCGGGTCGCCCTTCCACGTCCAAAATGGATGAAAATATCGAAAATGTCACTAATCTGGTTTGATCTGACCGTCAGTTATCAATTCGTGCGATTGCTGAAACTAAAGGAAAAAACGACCCAAATTGTGGTAGAACAAGTCATAGGTTCTCCATCAAGACAACGCGCCGGCTCACACTGCATTGTCTGTCAAGACGTTTCTAGCCAAGTACAACATCCCAGTTTTAGACCATCCGCCTTGTTCTCCTGACCTGGCCCATGTGACTTTTATCTGTTCCCCAAAGTCAAATCTGCATTAAAAGGAACAAGTTTTGAGTCAGTTGAAGCTGTGAAAGAAAAAGCGGCACGCCTCATGCACGAGCTCACAGAAGAAGACTTCCAGCACTGTTTCGAACAATGGAAAATTCGCATGGAGCGTTGTAGGGATAGAGGAGGGGTGTATATTGAAAGTGATAATAACTAAATATGTATAATATTAAAATAAAATGTTTTACAGCAATAGTCTCGTTATTTAATAGCCACACCTCGTATATATATATATATATATATATACATATGTATGTATGTATGTATGCATGTATATATAGATAATTTGTCTGTCCATCTGATCACGCTCTAAATATTAGAAAATATTTCGAATATTAAATTAAATAAATATTTTTAAAGTTTACTGCGACATATTTGTGTACAGGCGCTTACATCCAATACATTACAGGCTGTGTATTATTTTAAAGCGTATTTAATATACTTATACCGATCAAAACATAAAATTCAAATTATGAAATGAACACACGTTATTCAGATGCGCAAAGAATATGCTTTTAATAAATTATAGTATAGTTACCATTAATGATTAATACATACATATGTAAATAGATGCACTAGAGGTTGTCTGGAGAAATTGCTGGAAGCGTTATTTCAGTTGCATTATGCGTTTTTAACATTTTTTCAACAAAATTAACAAAGAATTCATGACTCCAGTTCATTTATTTGTTCGTTTTCTTGCTCTCAAGTTTCCTTTTAGACTGCACTGAAAATGAAACATGTTATTGCATAATGTTTTCAATTGAAAGTGGTTTAAACAGAACAGTTTGTCTATATGTCCCCGGTTTCATTTCCTCAAATAATTTTAGGGTTCCTTGAAATTGATGGATATTTTTCAGTTTCATTATGAAAATGGTATGAATAGGTCTGCTGGATTAGCTGTGTGGTTACACAACTAATGTAATCAAAAACATAATCTAAAATTTATTTTATATATACGATATTATGTTTCTTTCGAAATATATGTTATTTGATTACAGTCTTTAGTTTCTGAGAAGAAAAACAACAAAAACTAGTATGTTGTGGCCACCACATGACTTTCTTCTGTATTTTCCTAAACAAATTTACTCTGAACAAATAATTTAATAAAATTATTACTTATTAAAATTAACTACCATGATAATGCAAACGATTTTCATCCTTAGAGAAAACTAACACCAAATATCCAAAGAAAGACAGTTCTGTTCTCTATAAATAACATCTTAAAAATGCGTTTTCTTAATGATTATGTCACATATCAAGTTTTGTACAGTTATATGCCATAGAAGTTAAGATATAGCTTTCCCGTTCTAAAAAAAATTGAGTATAGCAACGCCAGCTTTTGATTGATATGCATCTAAGTATAGTCAACATAATGTCTCATAATGGCCTTCTCACATATCAAGTTTTGTTTGATTAAACGCAATAGAACCTGAGATTTATAGCCTTCCTTTAAATTGCAAAAATCGCCCTATAGCAGTGCCACCTGTTGAGTGATTGGGACCAAAAGTTGATAGGCACTACACTGTAAAAAAAAAAAAAAAAAATCTAAAATAGGTAAAAACTTGTAATATATTTGGGTAAAACAATGTTTCAAATTGGAAAGTTCTGTTTATAACCCAAAATGGGTCAGAAAATCTATGTATTTTGAGTTTACAAACTAGTTATGTATGGTTTACTATCTCATTTTATATTTTTGTCTATAATAAATAAAGACGTTGTAGAAAATATTGTATCACTCACCTCTTATTTTAAAAAAAAAAAAAAAAAAAAAAAAAATCTAACATGCGTAGATGATCTAAACAAAATGTAAACATTTCGTATGTATACGCATGTACACTGCAAAATATAAACCCAAAACATTCTATACAAAATTGGTCTCGTATCTAATTTAGGGTGAAATTTTGGGTTATAAACAGAACTTTCCAATTTGGATTATTGCTTTACCCAAATATCTTACAAATTTTTACGTATTTTAGAAACTTTTTTTATAGTGTAATTTATATCAAGGTACATTTAAATTTTTGCAAGTCTGTGCAGTAGTTTCTGAAACATAGCCTTCCCTTAAATTGAAGAAATTGCTTTGTAACAGCTTCACCTGTTGAGAGATTGACACCAAAAATCGATAGGCACTAATTCAGACTGAGTTGCATCTACATGTAATTTATATGCAATTCTGCGTAGTAATCCTTGAGATACAGTTGCCACAAAATTTTTGTCCCACACATACAGACAGATCTAGACCACTTAAAACGTGTAAATATACAATACATCCAATACATTTTTCTATTGAATATAGAATGTAAAAATATTATTTACCGTAATAAGAACATTTACTTGTTAACCTTGCTATTTAAGTGAGTCTTAAAATAATATTATATATATATATATATATATATATATATATATATATATATATATATGTATATATAATTTAATTCATTTACAATTATACACAAATTATAATAATTTAAAATGTAAATAAATTAAAATTAAGGTTTATTTTTCAATACTAACTAATAGGTAAAGTTTTCGAACTTCTGCCCCTTTTCTAAACATAAACTCCTTAACTTTGCAGTTAATTAAGAAATCGCTTAGCCCATCCACTTCATAATTATTTCATTTCTATTTCTAAATACAGACCACATAATTTAAACACCGACTCTATTCCCACATCAACCCTCCAAATTAATTACTCTTTAAGTTTATTTAATGAACTGTGAAGATGTGGCGTTAAAGCCCGTTCAATCAATACAAAATTACATTCTTCCCAAAACGGGCTAAAACAATAAAGTCATCTGGCTTGAATTGTTTGTTGAATCGGTTATTCCTTCACCTCCAACAACACGTTCGTTGTATCAAATAGGGTTCAGAAAAGCGTGTTGTCTTTCTTATTGGCACAATATGACTTTTAAGAGGCAGATGCAAGTGGTCCGCCTTTATCGTGTCCAAACTGCAGTTCCTTGTTTAGCTTTCCGAGTAATTGATCGCCCATATCATTAGAGGGCCATTCAGTTTCGGAGAGATTCAGCCTTTTGCGTAATAATATTTCCATATAATGTTTTTGGCTTTATAGAATGGAACACGACAATTTATACCCATGGAATTTGAATATCCCATTTTGGCATTAAGTATAGAAGGAATTTAATCAGTATTTTAACGCTACCAATAGGAATTAATTCTATTCTGAACTCCTTTCGAATATTCTATAGGAGACGATTCTTTGCATATAATCAAATCTGGTTATTGAAATAATCACTTTTCCAAAATATATGGCTCTATAATAATAATAATTCTTTTTGCTATAATAATATAATAATATTATTATTTTTATTCTGTATAATAATAATAGTTCCTTTTAATATAATTCTTTTTTGCACTGAAGACGGTACGCCTAAGGCTTCCGAAACAGCTGTATGCATCGCAAATATTTTTCTTTTGGTGTTTCTGACGTAGTAGTTTATTCGGGTTTTAATAATAATGATAATAATAATAATAATAATAATTTAAAAAAAAAATTAAAAATTCTGTCAAAGGCAGAATTTAGTTTACGGAGGACTATTAATTTCAATCTGTAAAATTTTTATTTATTTTTCATTTCATTTTTTGACAGTAAAACTGGGTCACGTAATTTTTTTAAATGACTGGAATGAATTAAAATGAAGTGTTTCCACCTAAATTTCCTACTTTAGTTAATTTTAAAAAATCTAATTGTCGTGTCGAAAAACTATTTGCCTCCCTGGATTCAGAAAAATCGCCCCCTTTCATTTGGTACCAAATTTGAAAAATCTCTCCCTTTCATTTGGTACCAAATTTGTAACGGTAGGACTGATATTTCTAATTACTTTGGTATTACACAAAACTGGTCTACAAAAACTCCAGATTGAAACTAACAGTCCTCCGCCCTTATATAATAATAATAACAGTAATAAAAAAGGAATTAATACGATTTTTTTAACACTTTCAAAAAAAAAAAAAAAAAAAAAAAAAAACTTCGGTTATCAGTTTGTTTGTCTGTCTGGTCACAATCTAACTTCCATAAATACTTTTAAAATCCCTTGAGATAGATGTATAGTCGCCGATATAAGGGAAGGCACACTTCAGATTCTAAATGTTTTTCTAGAATACCTAACGAAATATTTCATTGATTCTTTTGAAACTGTAAGGTAGGAAGAACGTGTTATACTGTGTATATTTCAACGAAAATTTTCTCCCGAAGGCAAAAAGAGAAACTGTTATTTAAAAAACTGACTAAAAAGTACAATATTTGCGACCAACCTGTAAAAAATAATGCATGTAACCAATTGAAGCTAATTATAAATAGTATAAGTGAATATGAGACTATCATGTATATAGTCACGGAGATTTGAAAGTTTATTTAACAACGTTGAGAATTTTTGCACTTTATTACTTTCCGAACATACTGTGTCATGAAAATATAGTTACGAATCTGTAAATAATTGTAGTTATTATCATGTTACCGTGTTTTTATTAACTTCTATTCTTGTTTGTATGTTTGTTTGTCAAGTACAAATCTTGCAATCGAATTTTAACTAACTTCCCTACTAGCTAGACATTTGAAACTTTCACAATAGCTCACAACCCGATGACAACACAATGCTTCGAAGTCCGATTTTCGAATTTTCGAATAGTTTTCTTATAATTAAAATATGAAAATGATAACCTCCTAATACCTTATAAATAGCCATTGAAGTATTAGCTATAATTTAATTGTTGCCAAGATGTATATATATATTACGAGTTCACTTTTTTCGACATAAAAATAAATACATTTAATTAAACGTGAGCGTTAAAATATTGTAAAAAGTTAAATTATGCATCTTACAAAAATTGACGTCATTATCACTTTAAAGATTTCATACGCATTGATAAAGTGCTAATGTAGTTAGTTTTATAGCTATGATTCAACAGAAAATTTAAAAACATGGTTTATAAAAAGTTTTTTATCTTATGATTATTTTTATGTAAATTCATTCAAAGAGGATTAGTAAGGTTATAAAATGTTAATTTTCTGCATTTTTAGTTTGTTTTCGCATTAACCCATTTTTCGCTGGTGTTACATCTGCGTTCACGCAACACCAGATGTAATCGCGTTTAACAGTTAACTAAAAAAGACATTTTATATTAAGTATTGTTTTTAAGTAAGGAAAGGATAGATGTTTATTTTATTCCAAAAAAAAAAAAAAAAAAAAAAAAATTGATCTGAAAAATAATTTTATATTTAAAAAGAAATTTCAAACTTGAAGCACTAATCAATCCAAAACTTTTGAAAATCTTCCTATTTGAATAAGTTTACATAACTTGTAAAAAAAAAAAAAAAAAAAAAAAAAAAAAAAAGTTTCATAATAAAATAATTACTTTTGAAGTCATCTGTAGTTTTTGCTATTTAGTTTTTGCTGTTGTAGTTATGCTTCCTCGAGGAAATTTTCGTAAACATTTATTTGTGTTCATTCTGTACTCTTCCACTGAAGTTGTGCAAATACAACACCCTGTATTTAGTTAGATAAGACTAATTTTAAAAATTTTATTTTAAATTATTGTTATATATGATCAAAATAGTGAGTATTTACTGTTTGTATTTAGAAAAAAAATCATTATTTCTAGTTTAGGCGGTTAATGGGTTAAAGTAGCTCATTTTCAGTTTAAAAGGCAGGTAATGGCCTTGTCGCGAGATCTGGCGACTTTTTCGCTCCTTGGTGACTTTTTTGGTGACCTTGACGAGGAAATCTTTATTATCAATATACCAAATATCTAAACTTTAACTTGAATATATTTTATGAATTACTGGAAAATTCTGGATTAATAGAAGGGTATCTAAAGCATTCGGATTTCGACCTTCAATCAGTTTCTCGCCAACCGCCTTACGATAAGGACTCCTGACTGGTCTGTAGTTAATTTTGTTTGCAGCCCATTGCTGTGTGCCAATGCTATAATACAGTTTATAATGTGAATCTGATTATTTAAGCTGTGTTTACTGGTGAAACTGAAGTTGGTACTTGGTTTATAGACCTGTAATCTTCTCGAATTTTTTGTAAATAAACTTTTGAGCTTCTGCAAATTTCGCCTTTCATTCAGAGACAACTCAAGAACCCCAAGTAAGCAACATTATTATAATCATCATTTTAGAATGATTTTTTTTATCTCGCATAGCTCAAACACGAACGGTCGTAGAATGTTGGAAACTGATATCTGTGACTGTCATGACATCTAGTTGTATGTATACCTCCACCTCTGAACCTGTCAGGAGTTCTCCTTTTAGAGATAGCTACAATTTCACACGATTTTTAGTGATGTATGTATGTATGTGAGTGAACACGATAGCGACTAAACGTTTTGTTCGAATGAGCTAAAATTTGGTATATATATATTTTATAGGTCACAGTAGCACGAAATGTACAGACTTTGGTGAATCTAGAACTTACAGGTTTTTCAAAGGGATACGAAAAATTCTTCATCGTTATGGCCTATGGGTTGAAATTATTCAAAGTGCGATAATGTCTAAATGCTTTATCCGATTGAGTTGAAAATTCATATACATGTTACAGGTCATCGTCAGACGAACTGCATAAATTTTTATGAATCTAGAACGCATATATTTTTATAAGGAGCAACAAACAATTCTTTATTCTTATGAACTATGCTGACATTATTTGTAGTGCAATAGCGTTAAACCTCTTATTTGACTGAGTTGATTGATTCAAGACCTATCTCATCTTAATTTATTTAAAAAACCGTTAATTGCTTATTGTTTGGAAAGTCGACTCTTTCATTTATTCCAGATTTCTTTTTTCTTTTTTTTTTTTTTTTTTTTATAACATGCAGGACTTTTACCAAAGAATTGTCCTTTTTAGAAAAATTGCCATGCTATATTAAATACAACACACTGCAACCAAAATATAAAAATATCAATTAACTGATGAAATACAATCAATTTTACTAAATAGTTTTTAACTGCGCACGCACAAGCGTTAACAAAATTTCGTACTTATAATTTACTAGTCAAATATATAGACTTACTCTGAAAAATATTTTGGAAAACCTTGAAAGAAATCGTCGGTAGAAAATTCGATTTTTAAGTACTTTCAAAGAAGATGCAATACACTACAGATGTTTTGCCAGTATTTTACCATGTTTTTATTAACTTCGATTTTTGTTTGTTTGTTTGTCCGGTACAAATCTTGTAATTGATTTTTAACTAACATCCCTACTAGCTAGACATCTGAAATTTTCAGAATAGCTCCGATGACAACACAATACTTCGAAGCCCGACTTTCGAATTTTTGATTAATTTTCTTTTAATCAATTAAAATATGAAAATGATAACCTCCTAATAGCTTTAAAAATAGACATTAAAATATTAGCTATAATTTAACTGTTGCTAAAAAAAAATTACGAGTTCATTTTCTTTCGACATAAAAATAAATACATTTAATTAAACGTGAACGTTAAAAAATTGTAAAAAGTCAAATTATGCATCTCCCAAAAATTGACGTCATTATCACTTTATAAATTTTCTACACATTGATAAAGTGCTAATGTAGTTCTATAGCTATGATTCAACAGAAAATTTAAAAACATGGTATATAAAAAGTTTTTTTTTTATCTTATAATTATTTATTTAAAATCAATAAACAGTCATGGACATAAGTGAAAACACTCTTTACATTGTTCAAAAAAGGCGGGAATTGTTTGAAAACATTTTTACAACATATTATTTACATTATCTTTGGAATATTATAAAGATAACCACAAATTAATAAATCAATGTTCAAATTAATAACCTTACAAAATAGATAGAAGTTTTAATTTAAAAACATTTAAAAAAGTTTTAATTGAAAGTTTTAATTTTTTTTTTTTTTTTTTTAAGTTTTTCAATAAACAGAAGTTTTCAACTTGAAAATGAAAGACAAAATTGAAAGAACTGTAATTACAATTTCGTAATAAAATGTGTAGTCAGTACCATAGTCAATAATATTCACTATACATAAAACACTAAAGATTATATAAACAAACTGTTTCAATAAAAACTAGTATGTTGTGGCCACCACAAGACTTTCTTCTATATTTTCCTATACAAATTCACTCAGTAACAATAAAAAAAAAATAAAAAATACGATTTTTGACGAGACCTTTCGTCGAGACCTTTCGAAAGATACCCATCTTGAAAATTTACCCCCCCCCCCCCGGGGATACTTCCCCCCAGGGGGGGGGAAACGATGCCCCCACATGTACAATTATTTTTCCTTGTTAACTACTATTATTATCAATAATTCATATTAATTTTACAATCACAAGTTTAAAATAACTCTCATTATGCACATTTATACGAAATTTTGTCCTATACTGCCATGTCAAAAGTTTACAAAAAATGCGATCACAGCGCCACCTGTTGAGCGATTGGTCCCCAAATCTAATCAGCACCAGTTTATGTCAGGGTGCAACTAAATACCAAGTTTGGTTAAATTTCATTTATTGGTTCGTGAGATACAGTGGATACCAAATTCGTGATACACACACACCAGACACACAGACAGACAGACATTTTCTAAAAACTATCAATTCGTGTTCAGAACATCCCAAAACGTGTAAATCCATCTAAAAAAAGAAGGTCGAAAATTTTCACGAATCCAATACTTTCTCTGTATTATATATAGAAGAAAGTAATAATGGTTTTCAAATCTGTACTGATAAGTATAAAGGATTTAAGTCCAAAAATGTCGATTTTGAGTTAAGTACATAGTCAGACTCAGAAATTTTTTTTTCTATCGATTGGTATAAAGGATTTAAATCCATATCATTTAGTCTTTGAGAAAATCCACTGGTAAAAAAAGGTTCAAGTCAGAAATTTAGCATTCATGTATGGTATAAAATATTTAATTCAATTTTTTCCCATTATTAAATGAAGGTTGACAATTACTGAATGGTATAAAGGGTATAAATCAACGAAATCCCTTTTTCCTAATCGATTCTTCTGATTTGTTTTTAGTTAGTTTAACTTTATTTTTCATCTCCTGAAAAATCAAGAATATGGACTTAAATCCTTTATACTTATCAGTACAGAAATATAATCAGGGATTTCTTTTTCCTTCTTTCTTTCTTTCTTTCTTTTTTCTTTTTTTTTTTTTTTTTAATGTAAAATGTGTCTTCAATTATGTCCATGACATGACTGTATGTTGATTGAAAATGAAAATATCGGTAAAATTCCTGTAGCGTTTTGTTTCTTTTTCAAAGTATTTAAAATTCAACTCTTCTATGGAGGATATCTGAATTTTAACGATATTTTTCAGAGTATGATGATTTTTCAGAGTACGTTAATACATTTGATTAGTCAATTATGCAAACAAAATTTTGATAGCACTTGAGCATGCGAAGTTAAAAATTCTTAGTAGTGAAAATGCTCATATTTCTTCAGCTTTTTTCGAAATTTTACTTCCGTTACCCGGATGGAATTCGATATCGAGTTTCCACCTGATTTACATGTTTTAAGATCATTTGTGTCAAAAACAGTGTTTTTTGGCAATTGTCAGTGTGTGTGTGCGTATATGTGTGTGTGTGTGGAGGGAGAGGGGAATCTGACTCTCATGTCTCCAAAACTAATAGAACGATGAAATTTCAGAATTAGGACAGGTCTAACATACAGACGTTTTTTTTCAATTTTTAGCGAAATTTTGAAAAACATAGGTCCGTATCTCAAAAAGGCTCGAACAATTTTTTTCGAAGTTGCTATGCGAACACCCTTTTAAATGTCCTTTTTTGTATATGTTAGTTGGTTAGTTCAGGAAAATTGATAGACGTCCCGTATAAATCGTCAATTTTAGGTCTCGCAAGTGCATTCCTTAAAAAACATCGTTACGGATTTTCTTCAAACTTATTAGTTACCGGCGAACAGATTAATTTGGCAAGTTTTGGTGAAAATCGATAATAGGATCGAAAGTCGGTATCTGAAAAACTGCTCTGGCGATTTTCTTCACATTTGCTACGTAAACCTTTCTTTTTTTAGATGTTCTTTAGCATGTTAAATTAACAAGTGTTCTGGTTAAGTAAGTTAGTCATAAGTCTCGAAAATGTATGTTTCAAAAAATGGTTCTAACGATTTTTTTTTTTTTTTTAATTTAACTTGCTACGTGATTTTTTTTTTTTTAATATATGTCTTTACGACGCATGTATCAGTTTGCTCTCACGTGAAAATTGTTAGATATCTAATTTGTTTAATCAGTTTTTTGTCTTGACCATACTATTTCCAAAAAGAGAGTATATATATGGGTTGTGGGGAGTAAGGCCGATTGACTACTCTAGGTTCCTCGGCCTGAGGGAGAGTGTCTTCCGTGGGGGGTTTTCTAAGGGGTCTTAGCCCGAATTTACGCAAGTTTAGAAAAAAACCACGGAAAACTCCGAACGGCTAGGTCGTCGAGCTCGACCTCGGATCGAACCCAGAACCTCACGCCTGCCAGCTATGAGCGCAGAACCGCTCGGCCGCTGGTGGATTCATATGTGAGTATATATGCATTAGCGGATAACAAAAGTTGTGTGGTTGTTACACACCAGATTTTTATATTCCGATTGTAGTATGCTGTGTCTAATATGAAGTTTTTAAAAATGACATTGGTTTTAAAACCCTGCATGTTTTAAATAAATAATAATAATTAAATAATAATAATAATAATAATAATAAAATGAAAAATTGTCGACGTTGTTAAAGAAACATTTATATTTCTGTTAATATGCGTCAATTATCATATAAGTTTATATCTACAATTAAAAATAAGTCTATAATCATATTCTATAGCTACAACTTATTTCAAGCATTATTATTATTATTATAGCGTAAGTCGTAACATTATACATTTTAGTTAATTTGTTACTGGTTTTTTTTTTTTTTTTTTTTTTGTCTTCGTGAAAAACTTTCGCTGGAATACATCGCGTATGACAGGTGTTTTTTAACTCCTAAAGTTTTAAGAGAATACATAAGTATTTCTTTAAATATTCGACAAAAGCGTCAGAATTCGAATGTTGCCTTCACTTATGTCGACGACTGTATTCTATTTAAATTGAGTATTGCATGCACTCTATTAAAAATGCTTTAAACAACACAATGTGTTGTGTACATGGTCAACCGAACGAATTTCAATACATTCCGTTCTAAGAGTGGTGTTTCTAAAAAGTATATTTTAAAACATTTTCACTACACAAAACAAAATTAAATTAATATTGGTACGGAGGACGATTAGTCTCAATCTACGGATAAAACGTTGTTGCCAGTTTTACGTTGGTTGGACATTTATCGAAATCGAAAATTTATGGGAAATATAATTGAATAATTTGAAAGTGATGTTATAATAATAATTAAAAAAAAAAAAATAAAAAAAAAAAAAACTAGTAGTCCTCCGTATTAAACTAAATTCTGCTTTTGTCAAATGTTCATCAAAATCCTTTTTTTTTTTTTTTTTTTTTTTGAAAGAAAGAAAAGGAAAATAAAAGAAAATTAATAATAATCAGTATCGAAACGGACAGTATCGAAAAAGTTGAAAAAGCCCTTTTTAGACAAAAATACATAATTTATTTTAATTTTTAACTGTTGCCAAAAATTGATTTTATTGATTTTATTTTATATATATTTATTTATTTTAAAATATCTGATAAAATATGTCAAACGTATGCATTCAGAAGAAGCACAAGAAAACGAAAATTCTTTACAGAGAAATATTATATGTTATATTGTCTTGATAAAAATCAGTAAATAATGTTTGGCAATTCAAATTAGCAATCAGTAAAATGTATTAACGTTTATACATATATTGCTAAATTATATTGTATTTTTGTATAAAAAATTAATTGTAATTATATGTAAATTGTATGTAAAAGTAAAATTTTAATATCAAATTTATGATTCTGTGTCTTTTTTTAAAACTACTATTTTTTTTTATATTTTTACTGTCAAGTTGTTATTAAAATAATAATAATAATAATAATAATAAACTGCCCATGACGTCACATTTGACTGTCTAGCGTTTTTTTACTACTCTAAACTATATGAACCATAAATTTATTTTATCAGTTTTATTTATTTATTTTTTCCCTATAAAAAATTTGAATTTTAACGATCGATCATGCAGTCAGTTTTATGGTTCTGAAATGTACCACTTTTGTAATAGATGTAAGATCTTTTACGATTTCATTAATTCCTTTTGACTACGTTTCAAATTCATTGAAGAGACTGTCTTCATTTTTTCCCAGCGTACCAATTATATATATATATATATGCATCAAAATATGTTGTTTATAAAATATAGTGTGATTGCCATTAATAGTAACAGGACAAGACAAAAATATTTAGGCACATTAGGGAAATAACAGGAAATTGTTGAAAAGGTATAATGCATATCTAACAGTTTACAATAATGCTTGAAAGTGAAAAAGACTATAGTTCGTTTGTCTGTCTGTCCACGATCTAATATTTATTTATATTTATATAATGTTATATTGTATTCATATTCATGCGTAAGTGTCGATTTAAAAGGCACATTAAAGTGGCTGAACTATATTAACTGCCAACTCTCTCTCTCTCTCTCTCTCTTTTTTTTCAGGAGATTTCATACCAAAAATTTTCTGGAGCAGTTTTCAATACAATTAATCGTATAAACTCGATATGACAGATTTCTATTTTAAGAAAAGGTGGTGATAAATCTTACTTAAAAATTCGAAATATGAGCAGCTGTGCAGTAAGAGATATAAATATAAATTGGTAAATGTAATTTCCCAGTGTAATGAGTTTTTTTTTTTTTTTTTTTTTTAACACACTAGGTAGAACAAAGATATTTTAAAAATATATATTCAGTAAAAGAAAAAAAATACAATATTTAATTTGCTTGAAATTTAGTAAATGATAGTACCAAATAAATAAACAATTTGAGTAATTTTCTAAAACTATTTTTAAAAAATCCTGTTTGAAACAACCACATGACTTTCAATACCACTATTAAACGTATTATATACATATTTTAGAGATATTATATGCATTTTTTGGAATTTTCCAGCATAACAGAAATTTGATACATGTGGAAAGACATATAAAACAAAGTTTACGAAGAGATTTAAAAAATGTGGGGGAAAAAAAATGGTAACGTTATTTTTTTAAACACCAGTTTCCCAGATCTAAAACTGAACTACCTAATTAAGATGACCATTAATTTTCCTGTAATAACCCCGTAATACAAGAAAGGATATCTAAAATGGATTTATGTAACGATTTTCAAGAAAATCGTTAGAACCGTTTCTGAAATACCAACTTTTACCAAAAACTTGGGATACTCAATTATTGACCAGAAAACAATAATTACATGCAAAAGGATATTTAAAAGGCAGTTAATATGACAGGTTTGAAAAAAATCCGTACCGCCGTTTTTAAAGAAATGCACTTGCGAGACCTCAAATTGAGCTATTTAAAAGAGGATGGCTAAATTTTTCGGAACTAATCAACTATATCATTCGAAAGAGTGATTATATAGCAACTTCGAAGAAAATCGTTAGAGCAGTTTTCGAGATACGAACTTATGACCCCACTTCCGGTTTCCGATGACCCACTTCTGGTTTTCCAATTTTCATCAAAATTTGGAAAATTCACCTGTATACCAGACCTGTATGAATTCTGAAGTTTCGTAGTCCTATATTTATTAGTTTCGGAGATATCATAGCCAGAAGATTCTGTACATACATACACACACACACTGGCCAGTTGCCAAAAACTACTTTTTTGGACTCAGGAGATCTTAAAATGTGTAAATCAGGTTAAAACTCGATATCGAATTTTTAGACCGAATACAATACTTCCATTACTTACGGTAGTCGAGTAATGGAAGCAATGGCCTGAAATATTCAGATGTATTTTTTAAAATATCTGGCTCAATCTTTGAATAAAAGGATCCTTTACAAACGCTATTTTTGTCCGAACAAAAGCATAATTTTGCTTATCAATGGCATAAAAATATCGTGAATCTTGTTCTACTTTGTTAAATTGATGCGGCATTTTATTGATATAACTAGAGCGGCGTCTTTCAACCGGCAAACATTCAACACTATTACAAAACTGTCTGTAAACGATGAGGCAACTGAAATCGGTTGACTCAATTGGCGGTTAACTTTAAAAACTACCAGAACCTCTAACATATATTAATTTGAGAACTAATTGCGCACTACATATTTCGTTTGAATTCATGCTTGTCGTAGGAAATAATAATAAAAAAAAATTGTAGTGATATTGTGATATCTTGTTATTATTATTATTATTATTATTTTAATCTGTTGTAATAGTTATTATTATTATTATTATAATTATTTTCAATTTATTTTGTTGAAAATTTAAATTCATTATTGTATGTTTCCTACTGAAATTTGTATTCATATTACGACTCATTTATATACAGGAACGCCAAAAGGTATTACATTACATTACGTATTACATATACATATATTTAATACATAATTAATATTTCCATAAAACGCCTATAAAAAGTATTTCTATAAAGCATATTTTATCTTTATATTATCCAAAACATAATGAAATTAATATTTGTTGTTCATAATCACAAACACGTGTTTTCTATAAAATATGGTATGATTAGGATTAATGTTTAAAGGACCAGACAAAAATATTCAGAGACATTAGAAAGTAGGGGGACACCAGGGTACGGTACAATGGACCATGGGGTAAAATGGACCGCTCTTATTATTGATTTTATTTATTTATTTTTATACTTCATGCTTTGGCACATAGATAACTGCACTGCAGTGGTGAAACTTATCTAGCAACTTCTTGCCTAACTGATAACTTACCTAACTTAGCTATTTTATTTTAGAACATTAATTTGTGGTAGCCAAACGTAAATATTTTTAGCTAAACACTTTTTCTTTTCTTTATTTAAGAATTGTGATCTGGAATAAATAGCTAAAATCATCTATTATTATGTTTAATCTAACTAAAATATTTTTTTAAATACCGGGTGATCCAAAAGTCAGGACAAACTTTAAAAATGAATAATTCGAAAACGAATCAAGATACAAAGATACGGTTTGCACCAAACGGATGAAAAATAAGCCGGGTTTTGTGTGGCAAAGGAAAAAAATTAGTTCTGTTGGCGACCAACAGACGGCGCTATAGTGCTTTATTTCACCGAAAGATGATTTACAAATTTAAAAAAATGTTGACAACTTACAAGTCAGCTTAATTACAGTTAATTAGTACTAGTACAGTAACTGTTCAATGTCCATCATTCAGAAGTACAGCTGTGAGATGATTCACCACATCGTTCACAGCATTTAGTAGCATTTCTTGCGTTATGGCAGACACATTTTCGCGGATGGCATCTTTCAGTGCTGCAAGTGATGCCGGTTGGTTGCGGTACACTTTTGACTTCCAAGAATCCACCCAGTCAAAAGACACAGGGTGTCAGATCGGGAGATCTTGGAGGCCATGCGTGATTAAAGTAGCGACTGAGAATGCGATATTTCGATGCATATAAGCTTCGACTACCATTACCTGCTGTAGTTGTTCCTTTTTATATCGTTTGTTGCTTTGCATAATCCTACATCAGAAATACGACAGCGCCATCTGTTGGTCGCCAACAGAACTGTTTTTTTTTCTTTGCCACACAAAACCCGGCTTCTTTTCCATCCGTTTGGTGCAAACCGTATCTTTGTATGTTGATTCGTTTTCGAATTATTCCTTTTTAAAGTTTGTCCTGACTTCTGGATCACCCGGTATATATATATATATATATTAACATTTGTTGTCAGAGTTCCACATGGAGTAAAATGACCACTAGGAATGGGGTACAATGGACCATGGTCCATTTTACCTAGATTTTGTGTTTTACAGGCTTTTTTAAGTTGAGCATTGTATCTGGAATGTGGTATAAATAAACTGATTTATATAGTCTGCCGTTTTGGAGTGTTACACATATATTATATTTAAAATTCTAGAGTTAACCTGAATTAGATCTATTATGTCTTCAAAGTTCGAGTGTTTCTAAGAATATGTCTGTTTTTAACCTCTTCGCTCCAGAGGTCCACATCTTTCCTTTATAAAATCTATACCATTTAATATTTTTATATTTTGACTAAACTAATAAAAAGCTGAATAAATTGGCTTTAAAAAGATACCGGTATATGGCAGCAGCAAACTAAATTTATTTCTGAAATATAATGTTATTTTGTCGACTTTCGTAAAACGACTTCAAAACAGTAGTCGACCACACGGTCGAAGAAAAGTACACAATTTTCATAATTATTTATTAAGTACTTAGACACTTGCCAGAATAAAAAGAAAACTAATATTGATTGATTTATTTAAGGGCATCAGATTTTTAATTGTGTTACAGTTAGGAAGATTTATGTAACTTAATAATTTAGAGTTTAGTTGTTTAAAGCCATACATTTGTATCGTACATTACTAACCCCTTAAATTATAAATGTAAGAAAATTATACTTTTTTTGTAATATACAATGTGAACGTATATGTCTAAAAGCCTTCAAGTGTAACTTATGTTGTTATTATAGCTTCGGGTCCGAAGAGGATAATATAGAATAGAGTAATGAGGATATAATTTCACAGCAATATGCTCATGTTAATATTAATGAAAAAAAGACAGTTGCACATCTTGTTGGCTTAATCACAAAAATAAATGATAAAGAATCTGTTTTTCTGAGATTCACGGAAAGAAAACCTAATCAAGATATCTTCAATTTTTCTGAGAGTGTTTATAAATCTCGTGTAAATTTTCAAATTCTTGTAATGATGAGTCTTGCAGGCCCTAATATTCAAAAGAAAACCGCACACTTTCAGTGACACAAAAATCTTTTGTTGTATAATTTGTTAATATTCATCAATATAATATTATATGTATGAATTGAAGCCATGAGTAAACAAATGTAATACATTTTATATCATTAAAAAACACATTTCATTAATATATATATTTTTAATTTTACTTGTGGTCCATAGTATCCCATGCTATGGACCATTTTACCCCGGGACCAGGGTAAAATGATCCACTTTGTCAGTTGATATTAAAAATGTTATATTTAAAAAAAATTAAGCTTAATTATTCCTTTTGACTGAGTGTAATATAAATCCCAATACATAGGTAATAAACACACATATTTTCAATAGCTAAAAATTATTACTTTGTGAGTAATAACTTAAAATTTACAAAAGTGGTCTACTTTATCCCGATCTCCCCTACAATTAGAAATTTCTAAATGTATAATTTTAGTTTTTTATGCATTTCTAACACTTCCCAACAATGTTTAAAGATGATTATGACTTCGATTCGTCTATTTCAAAATATTGTTTTTGAATCCTAATAATTATACAAGTAATGAAAATAATAATTTTAAATGCTTTTTTATAGTAACAATATTAAATTATGTCTGTCAGTTTCGATAAATATCGTAAATGTGACGTATGATATTCAGTGACATTCATAATATCGGCTGATATCGGTAAGGCATTGGCCAATATCTTTGTGTTACTTTAGTACTTTATTTATTTATTTATTTTTTCTTCAGAATATTTTTCTTTAATTTCACTCTTTACTGAAAGTTGATTTTCTTCAATATCTAACACGTATATTTTGGTTTAAAAAACACCTTTGTAATTGATATCCGCGATAGTAATGAAATGCTCTCCTCTGGTGGGCTAAGGTGAAATTAAAATTAACATGAATATCTTTCGGCTTTCGTCGAGGCGCCATTGCTTGCTGTATATTCGATGTTTTGTTTCACATATATTTATTGAATAAAAATGAATAAATCCTTTAAAAAGAGAACACATACTGTTGTGTGCCACAGTGTAACTCCAAAGGACCAAGAAATCCAGAATTAAGCTTCCATTTATTTCCAAATGACAAATTTAAAATTTCAGTTGCTTCGTCTAATGGAAGTAAAGAATTAATCAGATGATTTGAAACTAATACTTGTTCAGCTTCAGTTACACATCTACTTCCGATCGAACTTTGAATAAAGTGAAATATATTTTTTAAAAACAATCGATTTTCCATGATGTAATGGCGGAGAAATTGTAGCATGAATATTAAGTAGTAACACAAATAGAACAATAATAAATACACGTAGCTATTATATTTACTAACAACAAAAGTTGGAAAAGCGCCATCTATCGATCATTACAAAAACATAAACTTGCTAATTTTGCATAAACTTGCATATCCCAGAACATTGATTTTTTTTACACTAAATTATTCTTTTATGATTTTTTTTTTTTTTTAATAATATGCGGACTATTTTTACTTAAAAAAATGGCCGACTTTCATCACCAAAGTAGTTAAATCGAGACCAATCAAAAATAGGAGCGGTCCGCCCGGATGTATTCCGCCGACACACTCTTTGCTTTATTTATATAGAAAGTTGCTGTCAAGCACGAAGAATAGCCAACATCTCTAAAATTTTCAAATGAAATATTGGATTTATTTTAAGCTTTAGTTACTTTCAATTTTCATGTTGTTAGTATTAAAACAAAGCACTTTCATCCATCCACATAATGTATTTAAAAACTGCTAACTTTGTTCTAATAATACATAAATTATTAGAAAAAAAATTCTTGATTTATTTAAAAATTTTAACATATTCATACGATAAAAAAATACACTATACATTTTTTTTTCCTTTAATTTATTTGCTGTTTTTATGTGAATTGGGAGATCTGATTTTTTTTCCCCAATATTTTTACTTTCCGAACACTATAGTGAGGAAAGTATTGTAATCATGTCAAAAATCCGAATTCGAGATTTTGATGTTTCTATACGTTTCGAGGTCCAACGAGTCCGTTTTCACTATTTTTACGATGATGTATGCATGTGTGTGTGTATGTATGTGTGTATGTATGTGTGTATGTATGTGTGTATGTGTGTGTGTATGTATGTGTGTATGTCTGTGAGTGAACACGCTAGCGTCTAAACGCTTTGTTCGAATAAGCTGAAAGTTGGTACGTATATTGTAAGTCACCATAGTACGAACCCTATAGATTTTGGTGAATCTAGCACTTATAGTTTTTTTTTACAGGGACACAAAGAAAAATTCTTTATCATTATGGCCAAGGGACCAAAATCTTAAAAGTGCGATAGCATCTAAACGCCTTATTCAATTGAGCAAAAATTTTATACACATATTATAGGTCACAGATACTCAATCTGTATAGATTTTGGAGAATCTAGCACTTATAGTTTTTTTACAGGGACACAAAGAAAAATTCTTTTCCAAATTTTTAAAAGTGTGATAGCGTCTAAACGCCTTATTAATCTCAGCAAAGAATTTGTACACATGTTATAGGTCACATTTGAACCAACTGTATAGATTTTGGTGAATCTTGCACTTACAGTTTTTTTACAGGGACACAAAGAAAAATTCTTTATCTTTATGGCCTATGCAGGCCCCGACTTACGGCAGGGCATACGGGGCAAATGCCCTGGGCCCCCCTTCTGGAAGGGGCCCCCCTACAGGCGAATACAGAAATTCTGCAACCTAAAGACCTCTTATGCCACTGCAAGGGGACCCCCCAGAATAGGCTTGCCCCGGGGCTGCAGGTAGTCTAAGTCGGGCCCTGGGCCTATGAGACCAGCGATAGCATCTAAACGCCTTATTGAATTGAGCTAAAAATTTCTATGACTGTTATAAATCACTGTTGCACTAACTATAAGCATTTTGGTGAATCTAGCATTTGTAGATTTTTACAGGGACACAACGAAAAATTCTTTATCATTATGATCTAAGGGCTCAAAGTTCAGTAGCGTTAAATAAAACCTCGTGTGATATATGGAGAAAAATACTCAAACACTCTGTTATGGTTTCCTCTTTTTTGTTTGTTTAGCAACTCGTCTTTTTTTATTTTATCTACAAAACTGTTAGTTACTCAATGTTCGGAAAGTCGAGTGGAGTCACTCCAGATTTTTTTAATATAATACCAAAGTATAGCTATAAAGACCTTTTGTATTATTTTTAAGGATTAATATTCAAATTCCATGAATTTCCAAATAGCACATAAGATATTTTTAATTGATGTTCGAATAATTCTTTTAATTTTTAGATGAATATGAGTTTGGCAGGAAAAACTACATTAAACGAATCATTCAAATAAAGTAAACATCTTGCTGTTTGAGAAAAACTGTATCGCGAACTGTTAGTTTGATTAGAAATGTTCTAAATATTTTGAAGTGATATAATAACGAAGTCTTTTTATTTACATCGATTCCACTTTAATGACAGAATTAAAATTACCTTGACCGGGATCTTTGCACCACCTAATACAAATCAAAATATGAATCAGTAAAATAAAAAAATTAAAATAATTTATATTTAATTTTAGAGAAAGCTGATTGGTGTGAAAAACAGTTGAGAAATAATATTAGAGCTGCTGTCCTTCGAATTTTATTTAAATAAAAATTTACTATTCAAATTTGAGTTTAGTTAGTGTCATTATCTGATGAATAAAATAGTTGAATAGGCGTATACTATCACAGGTTTTCTGAATAAATTATAAAAATGGATTGTTTAAATATTACATAATCTGGTGTGTCACTCATACGACTTACCCTGAAATTTAATACTATAAATACAGGCTGCAGATTAAGAGGTAAGATAACGAGTACTGTTATGTAAACCTGTATTAATTAAACAATTCAAATTAGGCTTCGGAAGAGTTTTATATGGTAATTAGCTCTGTGTGAGGGGGGATACCGTCCCCTCAACCCCTCGTTCTATTGATGCGCCTACATTTATATAGAATTTAATTCGGTTATTAAAAATTAATTCTGTTTTTAAAAAATAATTTATTAAAATTATTATTTTTAAAAATTATCTTTTATGATAATGCAGACGATTTCCATATTAGAGAAGTAGTATAACACTAAATTAAAAGAAAAAAAAAAAGGTTGAATTTATTCTCAATATTACATTAAAAAAAATTGTTAAAAATGAAAAAAATCGATAACTTTATTTGAAATTATCGCTGACCGATGGTTCAACCATTCGTTTTAAAGGTATTGGCGAGCTCTTTTGAAAGATATCCATCATGAAAATTTACTCCCCTCGAAGGGGGACTTTCCCCCCAGGGGGGGGAAGAGGGGCTCCTACATACACAATTTGTTTTCCCAGTTGACTATCTCTATTACAAAAAATATATATTCGTTTCATTTGGTTTAGTGCAGTCTATAGATGTTAAACTCTACTTACCTGCAATTTCCCTCATAGACGTAATGTATTTGAATACTTTTGAGTGTCCCTGTACACGAACCATTTGCTTCTTCTCAACGAAAAGCTTACTGTAGCATACCTATATGATAAACATTTAGAACACCGAATTTAGAATTTCTGCTACTATTTGTTCTTAAGATATGCTGATAACAGACACACAGACATCCATCCATCCACACAGACCATTCGCTTAAAACATGATTTTCGTATTCAGGGGACCTCAGGACATGTAAATATAAAAAACTCACTTTCGAAAATTTGACCCTTAAACAGTACTTTCTCGACCCTATGGGTAAGAGAAAGTAAAAAGGGATTTTTCAAAATTATGTATTATTCTTATGATTTTTGTTTCTTTCTTAGCGAGATATTGATTAAATTATCCGTACTTTGTTAACAACCGAAAGTGGTTGCAAGATACTACTTTTGTTCTAATAGATAACAATTATAATTTGAATACCTGAGATGGCAACAAGGGAACTTGATAGTAAGTTGGTCTATTTCGTGAATTTCTTCCTTCTGCTCCTAGGAATAGAAAAGAACGATATCGAGATGAAACGTCTTCAGAATAATCCATTGATCGATGATATGACATAAAACGCAAAGGAATTCTGTGCTCCAGTCTCGTCAGTTGCAGTTCATTAAAACTAAGACCCAGAGCAGTTGTGCAGTCCATGTCGTCCATCATATCATACTTGGCATGATGGATTTTATTCCTTAAAAAAAAAAAAAATGAAATGAAGGAAGAAATCATAAAGTTGAATTGAAAACATGAGAGATCAAATGCACAAAGACATAAGTCCTTTTAAAACTATAAATTTAGATAGAAAGGAATAATTAATTTATAGAATAGCGAAAAGGGACTACGCTAGGATTCGACCCAAGTCACTGATATAGTGCTATAAACTGAGACCCGAGATTGAGCATCGGACTGATCATTTCTCATCCTTGAGGAAATTAATTCGGCCTTCTTATCTATTTTTATGTGTTACTTTAGCGATCGGTGCAGGAAGATGGATTTGAACCTGGGACCTTAGCATTAGAAATCAAATGACATACAGCTGGACCAAAGATTAACCCATTCTCCATTGGTAAGCTTTGGCAATCTATCTGAGAAATGGTGTCCGCCACAGTTACATTTAGTTGAAGTTGTAACCTCCTAATTATCACAATAATAAATAAAAAAAATATTTAAACTTAAAAACTTCTTCACACACTAAAAAATCAATTTGAGCATTACCGGCTTTGAAAGGACACGAACTTTCTTCTTCAGATGCAAAAAACACGTGCTACTAACTTGGAAGCAAAAGCAAGACTAAATTGAAATGTCTGGTTAACGATCAAATGCAAGCAGTGGAGACCCGGAACCGATATAGCGAATGGGGGGGGAAGACGCTGCCGAAGATAGCGGAGACTTGAAGCGAAATTTTAAGCGATTTCAATGAACTTTTTTCTATTTATTCATAAACGGATTTAAAATATAGTGATTAATATTTTTTGAAAATTCCTTTAAATGTAATGACTAGCGAAGTAGGCGAAGCTTGCTAATATTAAATATAAGTAAGTTTAAATATAATTTGCACAAACACGTGAAAATTACTTTTTCAGTCAGCCCCTAAAGAATTTTAATTTGTTAAATAATCATTCAAATGCTAATAAATATAACTTGATTGTTTATAGCGTATACTAAAGATAGATTATGATATAATATATAGAGTAGACTACTTATATAACAACTAAGATCGTATGTATTTGAATGTAAAAACTGAATTTTTCAATAAAACAATTGATTGTATATAAGCGTGTTACCAAGATCATGCTTAGTGGACAGCAAACTACGGCTATTCAACAGAAGGGCTAAAATTTAGGGCAATTATAATTTTATGATGCATAATTATGCCAAAAAAATGGCTTCCAAGACTTTTCACAGCTTTGCACGTAGTTGACGGAATGGTATTCGGTATATCAGCATGCAGGGCAGATGACATTAACTGTTTTCTACTGAAGACGGCTGCTGCAGTAGTAGCGCTAATGCAGAAGTCATATTTAGTTTACCAAAACGTTAGCTAATACAGTGCAACCACATTTCCCACGCTTAATATTAAGGACGATTGCAAAGGCTTAGAGGTGTGCCAAAATGACTGACAGGTTGGAATTTGGTAAACATCCGGTCATTCGGCGTTCCCTTATCGCCTATTTTCTCTCGATCACAAGGTTAACAAGCCTACTATTTTAACACTGGACTATTTCAGTCAGCACTTGCGCAGAGGCTCCCACAGTCGCAAGAAACGTGGTTAAAGAATACTGTGTTACTTAATACGGTTACGATTTTGACTTAATGATTTTCTGGGCACACACATGTCACTCTTCTTATATCATTCTTCCAAATCTTATACCATGAGGAATTAAACGTTAAAAAATACATTGTTTCTGCTTAACTTACTGATTTTCAAGAACGTAGGAGACATTACCATAGTGTTAAAAATGTTAAAATGTTCTGAATCGGGAATTTAAATAAGAAAAACAAAATCGAATGACTTCGAAAATTCTGGAGCTTGACAGGACCTGTAACCAACACCATACACCTTTCTGGTTATAATACATCTTAGAAATAAGATAAATTTTACTAAATAAAATTTCTGCTGTGAATTAAGGTTTTTTAAAAGATAATTTTGTTTTTATTGCCATTTTATTTGGCGGGTTAATCTTAAACTTTCTTTCTACGTATCTCTTCTAATTGATTGTTTCATTCTAGGATTTTCTTTTTTTCTTATATATATATAAATCTAAATTTCATGCGACCTATTGAAATTTAACACAGAAGCCTTTTTGATCAGGTTAATAATCTTTGCATTTTACAGGTTTTGACAATTCATAGTTTAAATAAATTAGAACAAAATTATAACTTTTGAAAAATCAGCATTTTTAATTTATTGAGTCATTTATCTCAAACGAAAAGTATATTTTAAGTGATAAACATCTGATATTTTACTTAATTATATGTGACACTAATTTAAACGGAAAACAAAAAATTGCATGAGCTTTGTACCATGGTTTGATAAATTTTAACTAAAACTTCCAACACACACACACACACATATATATATCTGTACATATATTATTATATATATACAAGTATATGTATATTATTTTTATGAATAAGGTCTTAGAGAATATCTTAACACTGTTAAAAGTGTTCGCAATAGGATTCTAAAAATCCTTTGCATGATGACTGACTTATTCTATTTAATTAATTACTGTCGGGCCTTTTTGTTAACAATAAGTTAATAGGAAACAATTTAACCCAATTATATCATAAGGAAATAGGGAAAGAAGCGACACCCTCCATTTCTAATTTTTAGCTAACAAATAATGATAGTGAAGTGCTGCACCGAGTAGCACTTTGGCCGAGTAACCGAGTACCGAGTACTCGGCCTTTTACTACTCGGCCGAGTACCCAGTAGTTGTAAGAAAGAATAATTGACGTATATATGAAGAATTTTGCACATCTTGAAATTTAAAAAAGGCTTTTTGAACACAAAATTAAGTTAAATGGCAAACAGCATGTTTTCATGAAACGTTTCAGAACTTTTGTAGTGTATATACACAATTAGGTTCATTGTTATACTTGATACTTCCAGCCCCCGTGGCAGAAACACGGCGACACGGCGACAATGTCGCAGAAACAGAAATGTTCTTGCAGAAAGATTTTACTTAAGTCAAATACATTTTGCCATTGTGTTTAAAAAAAGGAAGAGAGAGAGAGAGAGAGAGAGAGAGAAACTCAAAGAATGATTTATAAACTGTTTTGCAGAACAAATTTTCGTTTCTGCAGATACCATCGCCTCAGTCCTGAATAAGGAGAGGAGATAAAGCGGATGTAACTCACTTGGGTTAGCTTTGATACGGCATGCATTAGCGATTCGTGATGCGGTGTATCGATTCGGTGTATCGACACTTTTCCCTGGTAACTTCTTCACGTCGAAAATGAAGTTCCGATGTGAAGAGGTTACCAGTTATTAATTTATTTTACAAAAATACTCTTACCATTAATTTCCACAACTTGTTTATTTCATTTTTTAAACATTTGAATTTTTAAAAAAATGTTTATTTCTTTATTGAAATATTGCAAATTAAATAGTTATTTTGAATAAAAATCAAACCAAAGGTTTGCTGATTTTTTTTTGTAAGCAAAAGGAATTTTATCTAATAGTAGTTGTTTTGAATAAATACTAATTAAACAGCAAATGCTTTTATTTATTTATTTTTATTTACTTATTCGTATGGATATCAATATCAAATATTACTTTTAATTGATTTCTATTTATTTCATTCATCTGTAATCATTATTTTCTATTATAGATTTTATCCATGAAATCTGTTACATTTCAGATTTCAACATTTCCTTAAAAATTAAATCTTTCACTTGCCTCAATCTTTATGAAAATGTTTCGACTATGCTTGTCTATAATTGTGTTACTTAGATCTTGTATTCTGTTTCACTTTATGTATTTAAATGATGGTATAATTATACATTCTGAATTCTTTAATGTCGAATCACATTTTTTTAGATTTCAAATACACATCTTTATGCTATTTGTATATAATACAAAAAATGGATCTTGTGTATTAGAATGCTATCGTGCATCTTTCTAATAATCTCAAAAACAATAAATGCTGTAAATTATTTATATTTCATTATGATATTCAGTATTCTATATTAATTTCTACTTTTAATTTGTTGTATTTTAATTTTGAGTTCTGTATTATATTTTATGTTGTTTGGTTTGCACCTTATGAAATAAGTGCATTTGTGCATTTAAATATATATGTTTAATATAAAAATAGTAATGAAATTTTAAAAGTATTTGTAACATTTGTTTAATTTAGATATTTCATGATTTAAATGCCTTAAAAATTTTTGCAGATTATTTTTGATGTGTTACTGCATTTTATGGTTTGAATTCATTGAATATTTTATAAACAATATTGTATATCAATGTGAACAAAAAATCTGAAGCAATTAAGATCAACAGATTTGTTTTCACCTTTCTTAAAAAAAAAAAAAAAAAAAAAAAAAAGAGTATTTCCTTGCAATAGTGCAGATACATGCATTTGTGTCTAGTTAAAATTTAAATACATTGGTTATACTGAATATTATTTACTATTTAAAAATAATTTTTTTTGAATTCGTAAATGTTAACTTCACAAACTATTCCTGCAGAAAGGTTTTGGTGTTGCTGAAGCTTGTCGCAGAAAGCATAATAAATTCCTGCCACAGGGCTTCCAGCTTAGTGGATTATTAAAACCATAATAACTGATAACTTCATTCTTTATTATGTAGTATTTCTCAGATGCAAATCATTCTCAGATAATTCTTAGAGAATATAAAAGTTCCTATACACTCAGGCTTAATTTAAGATGCATGAAATTTACATATGAAATGAAAACATTAAAATAAATATTTTATCATCATTTCAAACATGATAGACTTCATTAATCTTCAAATTCTAGAAGAGTAAAAGTATAGGTGGTTTCGGGCCATAATTTGCAGAACAACAAATTTGATAATATATTTTTAATAACATTTTAGTGCATTTACCTTTTTCGTAATTATTATTTTTTAAATTAAAAATCAATCTTTTTTTACAGTTTTCAAAGTGTCTTACTTTTATTTGCACAAATATGTAACTAAAGTTTTATCTACTATATTAGTATTATATAAGGGGTTCTTTTTTCTAAAATATTTTATTTTTGTCTGTTTCATAGATACAATTTTATGTACTAAGTTTTTGTAAAAATAAAAAAAAAAATAAAAAATAAATTACATATTACACACATACAAGATGGTTATACTTAAATTCTTGTAACTAAAATGGATAAGCTCATATCATGAATCGTCTCTATACCGAGTTTGGTGGCAATCTACTTGCCCGTTTTAACCGCAGAAAGATGTTTGCAGCAAAAGTTTAATGACTATGTTTGTATTTTCATATTTTTTTAGTTTAGTTATTAATAAACAACTCTTATGAATACATTTCTTTCAATAATACATAAAAATAATGAAATTCTTACAACTACTCGGTATTGGCCGAATACTTAGTCCATATTTGGCCGAGTACCGAGTACTCGGCAATCTGGCCGAGTAGGCCGAGTACCGAGTATATAACGAGTACTCGGTACAGCTCTAATGTGATTAGTGACCAACAAAATTGAGTGTATGCACACATCACTGGTGATAGTGACCAGGAAACTTGAGCGTGTATATACGCTCATGATACAAATAGGTTAATATAGTATCCCTATTTCGATGGTATATGGATCACTAAGGTGATTTCCCTAAAATGGCATTTCTACATGCTTAGAAAAGTGAATTAAATAATGAGTTTTTCTTACATTACCTTTCACGGAAGATATTTAAAGAAATAATAAAACCATTTTTTATGCAAATATTTTTTTTTTCTAATTTCATGACTAATTCAATCTGGAAAAAAAAATGTTTGATACTGAAATATATCTACACAATTTTAACTTTTTTGCTTCACTTCAAACAAATAAACAGTACATTAACATATTAGATGCTGATTTATTACTTTCTTCTACATTCAATAGAAGAAAGTATTAATTTCGTAAAAATTTTTGACTGCTAGTTTTCTATGGTTTCATACAATATGGCAGGTTCAGAACACAATTTGTCCATTTTTAGAAAATGTCTGTCTGTGTGCGACAAAAAGCTTGTGGCAGCTAGCTTAAAACTAATGCACTGAATTTCATATGAATTTACATATAGTTGCATCTTGTAACGTCACAGCGAGCTGAGTTTATTCCAAGAAACATGCAAAATTCATCCATGGTTCAACAGTTAGTTATTAAGGAAAGAAAAAGATAATAAAAATGAAAGAAAACGGGGAATGTTAGTGAGGAGCTCGAGAAGAAATTAAATCTCTGTTGTTCTATGAATTTTGAGTTGGATGTTTTTCTCTCATGTGTGTTGGTTGGAAGAATTGCTCTCCAACTTTTGGTGAATTGTAAACTATGTGGTCTGTAAATTATAAGTGTCTGAAATACAAATAGTGTAAATGCGAGTGAAATTAAACTGCATATTTATTTTTTTGTAAAAAGTTGAGTTATTTCGTGCGAAATACACAACAGAATTTTGAAAGTAGCCTATTTAGTACAACGAAGCACGCTACAATCTTGACATAAATTATAGAGTCTATAAACTTTTGGTGACAATCGCCCAAGAGGTGACTCTGCTATACTGCGATTTTTCCTATTTAATGAAAGATTGTATCTCGGCTTTTTTTTGTGTATAATCCCACAAAACTTGATACATGAAAGGGCTTTTGTGAAATATTATGTTGACACAATTTAAGTGCATATCGGTTGATAGGTGGCATTGCTTTGCTGCAATTACCCCCATGAACGGGAAAACTATATCTCAGATTCTATTGTGTATCATTACAGAAAATTTAATATGTAAAATGGCCTTTATGAAACATTATCCCGATCCAACTTGGTGGCAGGTGGGCTGCAATTTATCACGTAAATAGGAAGATTAAATCCCCACTTTTATGGCATATAAATGCAAAAATAAAACTTCATATGCAACATAATCACTATGAAAAAGAATGCTGATTTAATTTTGGTGTGTATCGAAATACAAGGTGCGCTGACATTACTCAGCTTCTGTGATTTTCCACATGGCTAAATTTCAGTACCGGTTGATATAAATTGCACAAAACTCCATTTATAAAATATTTGTTGTGAGAGGTTATGATTAAATTTTTGTTCGTGTGAAATAGTAAATGACGTTATTACATAGTATGATATAGAAGAAAGTTTTGTCATGGCCACAAATACAGTCGACTCGCGTTATTACGACCCTGTGTTATAACGACCCAACACGATATAACGACCTTTTGAAAAGTCCTGATTGACTTCCAATTAAGATAATGTTATTTCATATTTGATATAACGACCAGAAAACGTCAAGACTCTTAATATAACGACCCAAAAAAACGACTGTACTTCTTTCAATATATAGTTTAAATTGTGATTTTCAGTTAAAAAAAAAATATGAGAAAGAGAGAAAATCCGACGAATTTTATTTCATCGGTAAAATGAGATGCCTTTTAAATGCAGCCTGAACCACATAGGGCTGTTTACCAAGAAATTTCTAAAAAAAAAAAAAAAAAAAACAGAAATCATTTTGAAGAAAGAGATTTTCTCAAATTCAGGAGTGTAATGAAAAGGCATCGAATGTTTCTTATAACGATTATTGACAGTGGAATGGCAAAAGGGATATTAATTGTAGAAAATAATGAAGACATGAATTGTATTCCAAAAATCAGTAATCCAACAATCAAAAACGAGCTGCGAAAACATGTAACAAACTTCCTGTTGTTTCTGAAAATCAAGATAATGGAAATGAATAATTCGAAAACATCAGTCGTTTTAAAAAAAGTTTTTTTACAATTTCAAAATTACATCTAAAATCTATTATTGCTTTCTTCACAAAATATTAAACTAAATTTAATATAAAAGGCATCATTTGAAAGATTATTTTCGATCTATTTGATATAGCGACCACTTGATATAACGACCCAGATTGAGTCGTCCCGATGGGGTCGTTGTAACGCGAGTCGACTGTACTAGCTTTATTTTATAGGCATAATCGAAAGAACTTAGAAATGGTATTTTTTATAATTAATTACAAAAAATACGCATGTTTTAGGTTAAAATATTTTATGGAGATACTAGATTACTAACCTCACGTGGTTATCTTCATAGTTTAGTACTTTGTACTTTTTATATGGTTTCCATAAGGACATAATCATTCCTGGACAAGAACTATTGACTTTATCAGACAGCATAATAGCATCTGTAATCGTGAAAGGAACAAGGGTCATCTTTTTAAGATTGTAGTCCAATTCCAGACCACCAGGTACAACCCAAGATACAGAAGATGAAGTCGCTTTCTCAGGAGCCGGATGGAAATTTCCAACTACGGTTACAGAAAATGCAGCTGATGAACACCAAGGATCAGAATAGTAAAATCTCGTGAGGTGAAATTTGCCATTTCGGAGGAAGTGGTAACGGCGTAAAATGAACTGGGGGCCAGGAAGTATTTCACACCTGAAAGATAAGAACAAAACATTATGAATAATTTTTGCAGGCCTCTAAATAAAATTTATGGTACTCTACACTTGAGAAAATTGTAGTGTAAGCAAAAACGAACCGACATTAATCGACACACGAATAGTTGGATTAATCTAGTAATTTGAAATGTGTTATTCGCATGGTTGGTAATGATAAGTAAAAGAGAAAAGACTAAGGGTCGTATTCACCAACTTCTTAACACTCGGATTAAACCTCGGATCAGCGGTAATCGCTCGATCATACGAAAATCGGTATTCTCCAACAAAAATTAGCAGTTCACCGGCTACTTTAACCCTTCGTTTTTGATCCTCGAATATCGGAGGATTAACAGAGATAATTCTCGGATCTTTTCGTAACGCATGCGCACTCCGCATCTCAGCTTCGTAAACAAATAACAAACATGACTGACGTTGACGATCTATTCTCACTAGATGATATTGAAAGCTTAGAACTATTGGAAACATTTGAAAGAAAGAAAAGGACGGTGCATCAAATTAGAGTAAATTATTTGGATTCTTTGGAATTTCGATATCTTTATCGATTAAATAAAGATTCCGTGGAATTTCTAATAGGAATGTTAGATAATAGGCTGTCATCTGCCACAGAAAAGAATAATGCATTAACCTCGGCAGAAAAAAATTTAATAGCTTTAAAATTCTCTTAATCATAACAATCAAAATTTTTAAATCGTAGCGTAAACAGTTGTCGTCTGCGTGATATTATTCTTTTTAAAAATGTTCTAAAGTAAAATTGATTCTTAATCCGTGCCTAAACAAAAGCGAAGTAAACAAGAGTATCAGTGTTGCCAATTTGCTTTTTACCCTTTCTAATCTTCTAGTCCGATTGATTAGTTAATTGAAGCCGAATGATGAATAAAGGCTATCTTCGTTCTTGGCCAATCAAAACGAAGCTTTTATTTCTCTTCCAGTTAATCCATGGATCACGTAATTGGCTGATGGTGAATACCGTAGGAATTTAATCCAGTGTTAGCTTTGATTCTCGGATTTGCTGATCCATGGTTTAATCCTCGATCAATGAAGTTTGGTGAATACGGCCCTTAGATAACATTTGTAAATATGATTCTAACAGATTCTACTACAGTTTAATTAATACAGAACTTTGTATGAAAAATTAAAAAAGAAATTCACTGAACACGGATCACTTGAATTCCAGTGGTTTATTTTATTTTATTTTATTTTATTATAGTGGTTGATTTAGTGAGTGTATGGGTGGGTGTGTGCGTGCGTGCGCATTTTATATAAAATACTGTGTATTTCAAATGTTTTCGTTACCATTAAAAAAAAAAAAAAAAAAAAAAAAAAATTGATAGTTTTTCGGGTTGTAAATGTATCGGGTCTCGAAAAATTAACAGTTGGCAAAATAAAAGCTATTTTTAAAATCTTTTTTTTTTTTTTTTTTTTTTTTTTTTTTTTTTTAAGTATTGTAGATTATTTTTTATTACTTTACCTTATTGGTCTTAGAATTTAATCTACAATCTACCTTTATAGTATAGAAATGCAGGGTAAGAGAAAGTCCTGTGAGTAATAACTCCAGATTATTTTTGTATATAAAAAAGCATTTTTAAGGGTGGTGTTCTCACTTGCTGAAGCAGAAACTATGTCTTTGTTTAAATAAATTTTTGGCTTAAAAAATCTTTTCAAAAAGAAAGAAAGAACACTTGTTCATTATTTACATTGATTATTTTAATTAGCTAGTGGTCAATGTGTTTACATACTCATACTCCTAATCATTAAGTAACGAGAAATATCTTTTCGTATAGAATTTTATGCTATTTTTACGCCTATTTTTTTTTTTTTTTCAAATATAAGGTAAACGCACCAGTAGTGAACACTTTAAGGACATTTTTCGGCAATTTTTTTGTGTAATTTTCTAAATTTTAGAGTTTCAAAAAATAATTAATATTTAAGATCTTTGCTAACTCTTTCTTAACACGACTGCTTTGTGAAAATCGCTAATTGTAGCATTTATATATGTAAAAAATCAAAAATCTGAAGAGCTTAAAATGAGCCAGTAGTGTACACACTAAAAACCCAGTAGTGGACCCTTTTTTGTTCCAGTAGTGGACCCCTTTGAATTTTTGCTTTAAAATTCAACTCTAAAATTGCTAGATTACAGAATTGTGTCCATTACTGGATCTGGCATTAAAAGTCACATGAGTCAGTAGTGGACAGGTCTGCCCATTATTTGTCATGATGACATTTTTTGGCACCAGTAGTGGACACCCATAAAAATACTATGTGTTAATACAAGATTTAAAAAATAGCACAATAAATGAATTCTGCATACTTATTTTAGTCATATGAAAGCAAAAGGTAGAAAAAATCAGTTAAAAATAAGCAGAGAGCGAGCAAATAAAATTTCATTTCCTTATTCAAAGTGATAAGAAGAAAACGGCAAAATCACAAAAATTGCAAATTTTTTTAGTTAAACTAACATTATTTAAAAACTAATGGCCGGAATTAATTTTATTAAAGTGCATGTTTAATAGTTAAAGGACTATAACTCTCTTTCTGAACATTGCTCGAATATTCAGAATTTTTAGGTAGCTTATTTTCCGAGTTTAAAATTAAAAGTGTCCACTGCTGGTGCGTTTACCTTACATTTTATAAATTATTTTTTTTTTCTAAATTTTATATATATATATTTATATATATATATATATAAATTTATATATATATATATATATATATATATATATATATATATATATATATATATATATATATATATAATATTTAAAGAATCCGATTCTTACAAATTCATTCTTATTTTACACAGAAAATTCTATAATTATATAACAAGGGAATCGACGAAAGTATAACAAATAATTAATTATTTGAATGAAACATTTTTAATTCGGCTTATTCAGCGAGTTTCAGAGAAAAATTTTCATATGAAAGAGCGTGTTTAAAAAATCCGTTACCATTTCCATGCAAATTTAGAAAGAACTTTTATTCTGACTCCTGAATCGGTGTTTAATGACGTGAAATACACAAAACCCAATCGCTTTTAATTATTTCCTTTGAAGACGCCATTTTTACGAATACCTCGTGAGGTGAAGAAGTGGATTTTCATTTTTACTGCATATCAAAAGGTACGATTAAAATCATTTGTGTCCTGGAGCCATTTCTACTGCGAAAAGATGGGATAGAATTTCAAATGCTGTGATTTTGATGCCAAAAAAAAAAAGAAAAAAAAAAAAAAGATTTTTTTTTTTTTTTTTTTTTTTTTTTTTTTTAAAGCATAAATTATGTAAGAAAAGTATTGTAATCATAAAAGAATTTAGTGTATCGATATCTTTTGAGGTGTTTTGAATACATTTTTGTTATTTTTTTGTGATGTATGCATATGTGTGTGTGTGTGTGTATGTGTATGTATAGTCTTAAGGCTTGATCTTAATCAGCTGAAAAGTGGTTAGTATTAGGCAGAGTTCGAAGTCTCTGCCCTTTTTTCTGGACGCTTTCAAGGAAGAGAAATTTTCGCCATTTTTTCTATTACTATTTTTATACAATAGACTTTATCCTAATTAATGGCAACACATTACTATAAAAATACGGTAACGATTTCTGCATGAAAATAGTGATAGCAAAAAAAGTGGAATTTTTGCATCCATGAAAATAGTATAGAGATTTCGAGTTCTGGTTGTATGCCACCGTTCACGAACTATGTATAGAACTTTCATATGTATAAAACATTTAGTTATTTTACACCTACAAGGAAGGGATATAAAGAAGTATTCTTTATCATTACGATCTATGTATTCAAATTATTTGAAAAAATCTGATAGGCGTGTTACAGGACATCGTCGCAAAAGCTATAGAGAATTGCATGAAAGTTAGACTAACAGGTTTTTACAGAAATACAAAGTATAATTCTTATACATTGTAATCTACACTGAGAAAAAGTTTTGTGACTGTCATCTAGAAACTAAATTGTGGCTCTAGTAAAAATAGTTACATGCCATCCTTATAAATTCTTGTTCCCTTCGCTAGCGAGTTCTAAAAACCCCTGTTAGAATTCTAAATCGTTTTCCTATATTATCGAGGTCAAACTTATTTAAAAACCTCTGCTAATAAATGCGAACTCAGCCGGCGAGTTTCAGTAACTATAATCTTGGTTTATAAACCAATTCTAAGAAATCAAGCGAGAAAATCTCGCAATATATAAAGGATTAATAATATTCATGAAAGGGATAAAAAAATAGTTAAATTTAAATAATTAAAACCCCATTTTAAAATCTAGAAATCGCTAATAATTCGTAAGTGCGCCTTTAAGTTTTGTTTCACAGCAGAACACTTCATAACGCTAAAGTCAGAAAAACTGGACAACTTTTAGAATAGAAAGCGCTGAGTACGTGCAATTCTCCTTTTCCTGTGGTTAAATGATGCATATTAATTAATCCCGGAGATCTGGACCTCAGCTAAGCTGTCAATCATTGAGTTAATAACCAATGATTGAGCAGAGGAGGAGTAAATATTCCCGCCGAAATAGACGGTATTTAAGCTGGAACACACGAGAAATCGTGGCCTTTTTCCAATAATCATTTGTCAAATAAACTCACGTTTAATTTATACTTCATCATATAAAGAGCGTTGAAATAGACTCGCGGCCTGTCGGGGTCCCGTGGCTGGATAATCGCCGACCATCGTTATTGTGTTCAGGAAGGATCAGCTCAGGATGTCTCCCTACTCGGCCAAAGACTGTATCTCCACGACTGCATAGCTTTGGATTTAATAAAGGATCTTTCGTTAACTAAATGGACTCTGCTTTCCTTTCATAAGAGGAACAACGTTTTTTATTATTACATTCATAATTTTCACCATCTAGAAAAGTGTAGACTAGAAATTCTCGATCATTTCGTCTATCCAGGTTATTTGTTTACCTTATACGCATAATTTGGAAATCTATATTTCTCGTTTAAGGATTCAAAAAATGACCAATTCGTTCTAGACGAAGGCGGTATATTTCTTTTCTCAGTGTAAGGAATCAAATTATATGAAGTTTATTTTAGTAATGTTAAATTGTTTAAATGACGAACAAACTGATATATATTACATTGTTGTGAAAATTTACGATCATTAGGGTAAATGATGTACCTGTTTATAGTTTTTTTTATAGTAAAGCAAGAAAGAATTCACATATATTACATTCTTTTGGAGCTAATTATCTAAAGTTCCTCAAATTATTTAATAGAAACTTAAAATGAAATATATTTTAGAGTTTTGGTACAAAATGATCACTAATGGAAATTACGTGCTTACCATTTATTAGCAGGTATGCACAAAACATTTCGGATACAATATAGTCCAATGTATGAACATACTAACTTGGGTCAAAATACTCAAACATTTTCCCACTTTAGTTCATTTACTGAATTATTAAGTAATAAAATTTGCTCAAGCATCGGATAACTGCTAAATATCTGGAAAATCAAGTGGAGTCATTCTAGATATTTTAATTATATAATAAAAAAATTTAAATTTTTATCAACGAAACGTATGAAATTCAATATTTCAAAATTAAAATTTGATATTATTCCATAAATAGTTATAATTGTATTAAAAAAATATATTTAGAAGTTTTTTTTTATTATTATTATTTATAATTCTAAACTAGTCTAATTATTTTTGCGTGCGTGAAATAGTGGATTTTGCATGGTGTATTTATGAACGTAGTATAAAAATATATTTTTTTTAATCATGATAAGAAAACGATTAAAAATTTTTTGCTCTTTTGCAAAATGAAAAGAAATAATCTGGTGTGTCACTCACACGACTTTCTCTTACCCTGAAATTTAATACTATAAATACAGGTTGCAGAAAAGGTAAGATAACGAGTACTGTTATGTAAACCTGTGTTAAACAATTCATATTAGGCTTCTGAAGAGTTTTATATGATAATTAGTTCTGTGACGATGAGATTGATGTGTTTGTTATCTCACCGTTGATTTAATTTAATTAATTTTTATCTTTTAAATTTTCCTCATACTACTAAATCACATTAAAGAACGTTGTGTTTTTCCCGCAATTTCCCAGGTTCCCTAAATATAAACTATTTGTGCAATAAATTGCACACTAGAAAGTTTTATGTTGCTGTGCAGTTATGATTCTTACTCAATGTAGGTGTAAAAATAATTTTTCCTACATTATGGTCTATGGCAGCCTCTGTCCAGCACTACCCATCATTAAACTTTATATAAAATCATTAGGCATAGACAGAGACTCTCATAGACAATCCTTTAAAATATACTCAATGATAATAAATAAATAGAAATAAGAAATAAAAAAAATACACACTGGGCAATTTGCCACCCCCCAAAAATAAACAAAAATAAAAATTAGTCATGTATCCTGCTGTGAGTAATGGGAAGTCAGCCCTATCACATAAAAATAAATCATTTTATACAACAATGCTCATATTTTTTTTCCCTTAAATCCTAGGACTTTTAGTCAAAAACTTTCCTCACAGCAGGGTACTAAATTGCCCATAAAATGAAACATGTAAATATATATATAACTTTTTCCTTTTTTTTTTTTTTTAAATCTGACAGTTATCAGCCAAATGTTACCAACAAAAAACAAGGGGAATTTAAATGGTCACAGTTGTTCATTTAAACATTCTGCCAAAATTAAGAGTTTAGGTAATTTATCTACTTATCTCATTAAATTTTCATACAATTAGTTTTCTAGCCAGTTTTTTTTTTTTTAAATCAATTAATAGCTTCTCACATTTATCTAATAAATACAAAATTGTCAATTAAAGAATGAAACCAAACTGAACAACTGTGAACTAAACTGTCAGATAATTACTGAAAAAAATATATATACAAATATTTCAAAAAAAAAAAAAAAAAAAGAAAAGAAAATCAAAGACTTAATAAGAATTCAACATTTTATTATTATAGATGAAAACCGTAACTAAGATGATAAACTGGTTGCCAAACAATAGTCTTTTTTAACATGGCATTTCTCACTCTGTCCTTTTATTCTTCAACCATAATACAAGGATTTAAATCAAATTAAGACTGTAATAATTACACCTTAACTACAAACTTAAAGTTAATGAAACATTTTACTTCTAACATATGAATTTATACACTAATAGAAATAAATAAAATTTTAGTTACCATAATAGCATCAAAATCCTGAGAAGCCATAAGATCAGCTGGTGGTCCCGTATCCCCTATATTACGGGGGTTTGGACTCTTAGAATAAAAACCCTTGAAACACATTTTTCTCTTATTTCTCCTCGACAAACTTGGGGATATCCTTCCGTTGAAAATTCTACGGGGTAGAATGCGATTGAATTTTTTCGCGAGAAGTTCCTTTTGACATATTTTTACATTTGGATGACTTTTCTCCCGTATGAGTGTGTAGATTCGGTGAACAGGACCATTCCAATCTTTTTTTTTCTTTTGTTAATAGATCCATAGTTTTCAGCCTCCTACGGATACTGTCTAATCTTTTTTAAACCCGGACTCTTTGCGTTAGGTCGCTAGTACACATATGAAATTCCCCTGTATCTATGAGGCTTCGTACAGTATGGCGTGGTATTATCGTCCAAATACTCAGCATCTTTCTCTTATAGCCAGTAGGTCAATCAGCGCATTCCTGCTTTTCACAACGTCCCAAGGAATTAGGAAAGTTCAGGATATGAGGTTTCATCACCAAGTTCAAAATACGGGGTTTCTTTCCTCCAGCTCCTATTTTTTTTTTTTTTTTATGTCGAGATAGCGCGCAATCCATGCAGCAGTAGTCTCTACTTCGGAGTACGGTTCAGGCCAGCAACAGGTACTATGTTGAACTTCTCTTCTTCCGCTCCACTTGCAACATCAATTTAACCATTTATCTTCTGACGTTCCCCCATTTTTTTTTCTAAGGTAGATCCTTTACCTTGCACGTTCAAGTGAAACTATATGCCGAAAAAACGTTGCTAGGGGCCCAACATGGGCGTTAGGCCCCACACCAAAAAAAACTCGCTTCCTTTTTTGAACCGCCTTATCTTGTGATCTCACCGGCGTCCTGTCCTAGCCAAGCGTCCCTCTTTCCCGCCTTCCTTCGCTGTTGCCACAAACCAAACTCCTGCAGTAAAGGTTTATCTATTCATATGAAACACTGTTTCACTTCGTAACTATCTCACTCTAACACTTTCTCTTGGGTTTTTCCTGACACGCGAGGGGAAAGCATCTACCTGCCCCAAGGTCAACCTTCCCCTGCCGCTCGAAAGGATGCGAAAATGTTGCTTTTTTCTTCTCACATGCGGCAAAGAAAAGCCATCTCTCTTTTTTTTTTTTATTCTTTTTCGCAGACTGACTCATTTTATTCTAGGGATTTATTTATTTTTTACATTACTTTATTAAATTATTTTCTTATTTCCTAAATTAATACAGTTGAGGAAAAAACTCCTCAACAGTTCTGTGTGAGGGGGGCTACCGCCCCCCTCAACTCACCGTTTCATTAATGCACCTATATTTATATAGAATTTAATTCGGTTATTTAAAAAAATTCTGTGTTTAAAAAATAATTTATTAAAATTATTATTTAAAAAAATTATCTTTTATGATAATGCAGACGATTTCCATATTAGAGAAGTAGTATAACACCAAATGCCCAAAAAAAGTTCATTACATTCTCAATATTTAAAAAAAAAAGTTTTTTTTTTTTTTTTTTTAAGTTTTTTTTTTCGTTAAAAGTAAGAAAAATCGATAACTTTGTTTTAAATTATCGCAGATCGATGGTTCAACCATTCGTTTTAAAGTTATTGGAGAGCTCTTGGATACCCATCATGAAAATTTACTCCCTACGAGGGGAGCTTCCCCCCCCCAGGGGGGAGGCGAGGCTCCTACATACACAATATTTTTTTCCCAGTTAACTATCTCTATTAAAAATATATATACATTCGTTTCATTTGGTTGAGTGCAGTCTATAGACGTTAATCTCTACTTACCTGCAATTTCCCCCATAGACGTAATGTATTAGAATTCTCTTGATTGTCCCTGTACACGAACCATTTGATTGATCTTAACGAAAAGCTTACTCTAGCATCCCTATATGATACACATTTAGAATACCAAGTTTGAACTTTCTGCCATAATTTGTTTTTGAGATATGCTGATAACAGACAGACACACACACAGACATACACACAGACATACACACAGACCATTTGCTAAAACATGATTTTCGTATTCAGGGGACCTCAAAACGTGTAAATATAACGAAATCTCGCGTTCGAAAGTTTGACCCAAAAACAATACTTTCTCTACCTTATGGTAAGAGAAAGTAAAAAAGAAAAAGAAAAACTTCTTTATCATATTGCACACTTAAATAAAGTGTTTGAGCGAAATTTTATGTGTTTAAGAAAAGCTTCTTTATCAGATTGCACAATAAACTTAAAGAAAGTGTTTGAGCGAAATTTCTTTCACCTTTTCCTTTCAATTTTAAGACTAAGTCCTGTAATAAATATTATAATTTCATGTTGAATTTTAAAACTAGAAAACGACTGCTTGTAATAGTTTTAAAACAGACGCACCTCATTTTTAAATCAAAATTTCATGCATCAAAACCTTTTGTAGGGGCAGTGTTAGTAATAATAATAATAATAATAAGTATGTTCTTGTACCAGGCACGTTGATAAACCTTATTGATCAAGAAATGTAAGTACAAAAAGAAATTTCAGAATTTCACTTAACAAGACATACACCCCGCGACAAAAAGATAGGTACAAACGGTTTTTCCTTTGATTTTTCACAAAATAACACTATCTAAATTGCGCTTATCATTTATTATTATCATAAAATAACACTATTCCCGGACTAATTTTTGTTTTAAGACTAATTTTGAAAAAAATTAAGACTAAAATTTTTCTAATTTATGACTACACACCGCGACAAAAAGATAGGAACAAAGGTTTTTTTTTTTTTAATTTTTGAATATGATTATTTTGGATAGGGTTCAAATATTTGATATATTTTTGATATTATAATAAATGATCAGCATAATTTAGATAATGTTATTTTATGAAAAATTAAAAAAAAAAAAAAAAACCTTTGTTCCTATCTTTTTGTCGCGGAGTGTAGTCTTAAATTAGAAAAATTTTAGTCTTAAAACTTTTCTAAGTTAGTCCTAAAACAAAAATTAGTCCGGGAATAGTGTTATTTTATGATAATAATAAATTTGGATAATGTTACTTTATAAAAAATCAAAGAAAAAAACCCTTTGTACCTTATCTTTTTGTCGCGGGGTGTATATTCCAATATAACGCCTTAAAAATTATCATACATTAATAAAGTTTTCATTATACTCAATACATAAAAACTTTGAGTATGAACTTAACTCTTAATTATAGTGGAGTGCCTCAAGTTCTCGTAAAGATTTCGGCGTTAATTAATTCCAATCCCTTGCTCTTCAATCCGTCGTTGAGTACTGTTTGCACAAGAAGAGTGCAACCGTGTACTCTGATCTTAATCTCCCTGTTCCTCAATGTTTGATACTCTATCGTAAACCCTAGTTCAAGGGGCCCTCACTGGATCTCGATATATATCCGAATATACGATCGGTCCAATGTAAACAAAAGCCACGGCAAGAGTGGAGGGAACCGGAATGAGTTTCAGCGCCAGTTCATTTCTACCGATAGTACGGGTTTTGTGATGTGTTAATCGCATGATAGAGTATAGAATAAACTTGGAAATGGGCTGTGCGATAATGCAAACGGTAGAAGACGATTTAAACTTTACTGTAATAAGTTAGAATGAGCTAGATAAACAGGAGACATTTACGAGGGCATTGTGCGTTAAGTGATGCTAAGATAGACATTAAGTCAGCCAAAATCAAGTAGTACTGGAACAAATATTTTTGGCATTTATACTTAAACATGCGTACTGTTAAATGTCTTGAAGACGTATTTTGTATGTGTAATGTTTTTCTTGTGACAAAGTTGAGAAAACTTCTAAGAATATGTTCATGTTTCTACGAGTAACACGCAATATATTTTATGTCATATAATTCCTAATTTCTATCTAAATTATTCTTTTTCAATTTGAAAAAGTATCATTTTTAAATTAAATAATATGGTGTAAAACACGCACCACTTTCTCTTACCTTGCTAGTTATAAAAACAATTTTTATTGCTATACGGGGTGCAAAGAAAAATCGCAAAGTCGCCTTTATCTCTCCAACCATTGGTCACAGACATATACTTCCAATTACAAAATTGTTTTAAAAATTTTAAACATTTATAATAAGACATGGTTAAGTTTAAAAAAATCAGTTTTCTGAAAATTACAAAAACTATCTTTTTATACAGTTTCCAGATCCCTATAGTCATATTTAGTAAAAGTTGGCATTCATCCCAATAAATATAACACAAAAAGTTTCACTTCTGTGCGTCTAAAATTGACCGAGATATTAAGTTTCAAAGTTTGGGATTTTTTCGCATTTTCTCGGGCTTTATTAAGCATCGCTTCTCGCACTGCTAATTTTTAAACCAGATTACACACTAACATTTCTACTTTCTTCTATATTTAATAGAAGAAAGTATTGGATTCGTAAAAATTTTCGACCTCGGGTTTTTGATGGATTTACACGTTTTCAGAGTGTAGAACACGATTTGACCATTTTTAGAAAATGTCTGTCTGTCTGTGGGTGTGTGTGTGACAAAATTTTGTGGCAACTGTATCTTAGGAACTATACTGCACAGAATTTCATACAAATTGGTATGTAGTTGCACCTTGACATAAATTAGTGCCTATCAACTTTTGGTAAAAATTGCTTTACAGATTGCGTTGCCATCTCCATCTCGCTTTTTCTAAATTTTTAACATGGTGATATAGGACAAAATTTTGTATAAATGTACATAAAGAGAATTATTTTTTAGTAATCATTATGAAATTTACAAGAATTATTTATAATAGCGATAGTCAACTGAGAAAAATTTTTGTATGTTTAGGAGCCTCGCCACCCCCCTCGAGTGGAGTAAATTTTCAAGACTATAAATATGTGATAGTTTAAAACAAAGTTATCGATTTTTTTTACTTTTAATATTAAAAAAAAAAAAAAAAAAAAAAAAAAAAAACTATTTTTTTTTTCTTTTTTTTTAATATTGTTACTGAGTGAATTAGGAAAATAGAGAAGAAAGTCTTGTGGTAGCCACAACATACTAGTTTAAAAAAGAATCTGTCACAGATATTCTTGAAGAATAAACAGAATTAAATAGATTGAAAACATTTACAAAACATTTCCGGTATGAAGTCTCCGTTGAAAAATGCGGAGATTCGGCTTCTGTAATTAAGGATATTTTGATCGACCCCTTAATGAAGGCCTAAAAAATATGGAAAAAATCCCAAACTTTGAAACTAAATATCTCGGTCAGTTTTGGGCTCACGAATAAGTGAAACTTTTTGTGTTATACTTGTTACGATGAGTGTTAACCTAACAAGAGCCTTTAACTCACGAGTGTCAACCTAATAACCTAACAAGAGCCAGAGATAAAAGTACTTTACTCTCTCTCTAAATATGACCATAGGGACCTAATAAATACATAAAACAATAGTTTGTGTAACTTAAAAAAATGATCTTTTTTAATTTTAAACATGCCATATCATAAATGTTCACATTTTAAAAAACATTTTGTAATTGGAAGTATGTGTTTGCGACCAATGGTTGTGGAGTGAAGGCTTACTTGTGACTTTGTTTTGTGCCTTGTACATTTATTTGTAAGAAGGGGTTACAATCCTCATCAGAATCTTTACCAATATCCATAAAGTATTTGGTATTAAATATGAGAATTATTTCAAATTACTTGGAAATATTTTAAACCCACACCGATACCACACTTTGAAACTGAACGACTTCAGTCAAAATATCCCAGTGGCATTCGCTTATGACCTTCAAAATACGAAATATCACTCTTTTCTCCTTTCTATGTAGCCCTATAGTATTTCTGTTGCTTCGTATATTATAAGGATATCTCACTCAAAAATAAAGTTTTTCGAATTCTGTTTTTTGAACTCCACTCTTTGAAAATGTCGCCTTTTACCTTAGTGACCAATTAAATAATATTTATAGTAAAAATAAAGTTAAATATTAGTTCCCCATCATACTATAGGTATGGAGAACTTAGGTAATCGTGAAAATTTTCGACCTCCGTTTTTTGACTTTTTTTACACGTTTTCAGGTGTCAGGAATCCGAAAATGACAAAATTTGTATGGTGTCTGTCTGTTAGTGTGTTAGTCCGTTAGTTTGTTAGTCTGTTTACACGATATCTCACAAACAAATAATCACAGAGAGGTCAGATCAGTTTTGAAACATTACTTTCGATACTGGCAAGAACCCTATTCATTTGCAACATTAGAATTAAAAAACTTCGTAAGTTATTAGAAATTTACGATTTTCTTAGCATGGGAGAATGGGACAAAAATTCACTTAAACGTGAATTAAATGAAAACTTTTTATTGTAAAAGTGTCAGACCAGTTTTAAAATATCAGTTTTGATGCCGAAATGAACATCAGTTACTATAAACATGCCACTTTAAAAATTTCGCAAGTTATTGGATATTTACGAATTTCTTAACATGGCAGAATAATATAAAATTTCACATAAACGTCAATTTTGAGGGATATTTTCATCGTAAAGATGTCAGACTACTTTAGAAATATTATATAGGATATTGGCATGAATACTATTGACTATGAATTTTCCAATATAAAAATTTCGTAAGTTATTAGAATTTTACGAATTTCTTATCATAACAGAATAGGGCAAAATTTTACACAAACCTCAATCTTGAGGGATATTTTCAACATAAAGATGTCAGACCACTTTTAAAATATTATTTAGGATACTGACATGAATACCATACAGTATGAATTTTCCAATTTAAAAAATTAGTAAGTTATTTGGAATTTACGATTTACTTAAAATGGCAGAATAAGGCAAAATCGAGCATAAACTTCCATTTTGAGGATCATAAATATATCAGACAATTTCAAAATAACATTTATGACACTTGTATGAACATGATTAACTACAAATATCCTAATAGGAAAATTTCCTAAATTATTCGTGATTTACGATTTTATCAACATAGCGAAATTGTAAATTTTTCATATAAATTTGAGTTTTGAGGATTATTGCATTGGAAATAGTAGCGTGAAAACTAAACAACGGAATTGACCCTGAGAAAATAAATTAATAGATTAGAATAAGATAAATATGTCGAAGTGAACGGTGGATAGCCTATTAGGCGGGGATTTCATTCTGTCACTGTATCAAGCTTTGGTCAAATTCATTTCTTTTGACATGATTATAATATTTCTCGCACTAGAAATTTATGAGAACATAAATATGACGGGGAACTGAGCAGAGTCCACCTATGCTAATTAGTTTTTTTCAACAAGCAAACTCAGTGGTGTAATTTTCAATCTCCAAAAATAAATATTTAAATTTATTTATTTATTATTATTTTATTATTAATTTCCCTCTAAAATAAAAGTGACATGTTAAAAAAAAAAAAAAAAAAAAACAGAATCTTTATAATGAGATATCCTTATAATACGAAGCAACAAAAATTCCATATGATTACATGGGAAAGAAGAAAGAGTCAATCTGACCATAGTCCATAGTCTCCTAAACTAGATGCCTTCCGAGTGGCTCGGAAACTTGGCAACAGTTCAAGCTGTAGACAGCGCCACCTCGTACAGATTGCGCGCTTTTTTATTCAGCTGTCACGAATAATTTTAAGAAGTGATATATGATATATGTAATCGACGTTTCTTCGATTCTATTCGCCTATGTATATCAAATCTCACTTTAAAAAAGTTTTGGTGGCTCTTGAATAAAAAAGGCGCAATCTGTACCAGGTGGCGCTGTCTACCGCTAAGTTTCCGAGCCACGCGGAAGGCATCTAGTTTAGAAAGCTATGATCTGACTGAATAGTCTTAATTTCTTTATAATCTTTGCTGATAACAGATGCAAAAGTAACAGCTAAACACCTGATATACATAATCCCTATACTTTAAAACGCGTAATTATAACAAAAATTTAGCTTTGAAAAATAGAACTTCCAATACTTTAGCTATCGAGTAAAACCTTTCTATGAGTAAAAGAAAGTTACTATTATTCCTCAGCTATTTCACTGTTCATTATATAATTTGCTAAATTACTTTCATCAATTATATTTGATGCAAAAAAATATTCGCTTACTTTTGGGTAGCTGTGTATATTATCTGTAAATTGTTTTCGCACTACATATTGTAATTTAATTTAGTACAGAAACAAAAACGAATAACACGATTTGAAAGTCACGATATAATCCCTGATAAATCCGAACTCTATGATTGAATTTGATGAATATGCAAAATTGTATATAACTGTAAAAGTAAAATTTGTGTTACATTAAATATGGTGTCATAACACATAATTAACATAACATGATTACATAAATGTGTTATATTTTTCAAATGCTCTGAATTGGAGAAGAAATATTTTCTAACTTTAATATGTAATTATTTAAGACTTGTAAACCCGTGCGAAACATTCGCACTTTATTTCTTTCCTTATTTACCTTTAAAATTCGAAACTCATAAACCTTAGGACAATTTTCCCACCCAATTTTATTTTAATTCATCAGAAGCCAAATTATTAATAGAAACAAATTAATATTGTGGGATGATAATCAAACCAATATCATTCACTAAAGGCTTAAAAATAAAATTCATGTTTGACGACCTAGTTTTCATACTTCGCGAAGCAGGACGGATTTAGTGTAGGACCCCCATGGCGATTTTTAAGTTTTTGTCCCCATGTTGGCAATACATTGTTGTTAATTAATTAATTAATTTTGAAATAATTTTGTGTTAAAAAAACTTAGTACCTATTTTGATTATACTTTATATTATTGCGTGTTTTAGTCAATTTATGACAAAAGTTCATATGGGGCTTATATCATTAAACTATTGCAAGATTTAAAATGACGGTTGCAAAGATTGTAAACATGCAACTTTCAAAAATACATTTTCCTATTGAATGTTCTCATCAGACAAATGTCGTCATTTTTTTTTTTTTTTTTTTTTAATTAGATCACTGACCTGAGTCCGCGTGCTTAAATATAGCTTATTTATTATTTTTTATCCTCGCGTATTTTATTGAGTCCCTATCGCATCGTTTCTAAAAAAAAATTAATCGTAACTGGACCACGTTAGAGAAATATTATATAGATTTATAATTCTTTACTTTTCAAAACATAAAAGTGGGGTATTGCCTATGCTAAAACAATATATGTCTTTATAAAAAACTAAACCATGAAGTTAAACATCTAAATTTAAAGCATTTTAAAATATACAACCTTTTTAATTCTTCGTGTCACTTGCCGACTAGTTTCGCATGGGGCGCCCCAGCTTGTTCTCCGGCGATATGGTGTTCGAAGTCACTTGAAACTGACGTTACATTCCCTCTTCTTCTCTTTTAAAGACTCGGATTTAATATTGATATTATTAGGGACGATTAAATTAATAGGGACGATAATATCAATATTAAATTCGAGCAGGTGCGAAAAATAGCCAATTATCAAAACCACAATTATGCCGCGGTTAGGGAATCAGTAGAAAAATTGTCGAATTTTAATAATTGCAATGGCAACGATGGGGCACTACTCGACCGGCAGTGGCGCCGAGTCTTTAAAAGAGAAGAAGAGGGAGTGAAACGTCAGTTTCAACTAACTTTGAACACCATATCGCCGGAGAACAAGCTGGGGCGCCCCATGCGAAACTAGTCGGCAAGTGACATGAAGAATTAAAAAGGTTGCATATTTTAAAATGTTTTAAATTTAGACAATATATCGCAATAGAAAAGAAAACATTTTTCAGGTTGCTTGAGAAATTAAGATCTGATAACGGAAAAGCATATGTAGATAATGAGGTATAAAAATTTATTTAAAAAAAAAAAAAAAAAAAAAAAAACGAAAATAGAACATCAACTCATTCTTCCTTACTGTTCTTCCCAAAATGGAGTTACAGAATGAAAAAAATCCCAAAAAACGACTCTTGTAGAAATTACAAGGATAATGTTATTAAAAACGAATTTACCACATACTTTTTATTTTTATTTTTTTTTTTTTTAAGGGGAGGGGGGATTTAAATGCTATTAATGCAGCAAATTACTTGTTAATCATACTTCCCACCATATCTATTGAAAAATATCCTTTATGAGCTTTGGAATGAAGTTAAGCCAAATTTATCACATTTAAAGATTTTTGGCTGTAAAGATTTTACTTACATCCATCAACATAAGAGAAAAAGGTTGTACATAAGAGAAAAAGATTGAATGACAAAGCTCAAGAACTAATTTTTGTCATGTCTATTGTTCAAAGAGTTAGAGAATTTATACAGGAGGAAAAAACATTATTACCACAAAAACGGTAAAATTTATTGCGAATCGAAATTATGATAAAACATTAGATGGAAAACCATCGAATAAGAATGCACAAAAAACTATCAATAGATATTGAAATTAGTGACATTCCCTGTAGTAAATCTAAGTAGATAAACGATGCAAATAATCAACTTTGAAGATCTTCAAGATCAAATATAAGCGTACCGCCAGAACGTTTACTTTAAAAGGTCGAACAAGATCTAATACATAAACCCCAAAAGTGGTTAGAAATCCAAAATATATAAAATCCGATTGATACACTAAAATGGACAAAAGCTGCAGAAGATGAAATACCATCATTAAGACATTAAGATAACATAATGCCTTGTATTTTTGTAGACCTACCACAAAGGGGGAAACAAAGGGGGGGAGGGTATAGGTTTAAAAGGAGAAATATGATGACATGAAGAAATACAAAAATATAAAGCAAGATTAGATGTTCAGTGATTTTTTTCAAAAAATTGAAGAAGTTTATGACTAAAAATTTTGCACATGTGGTGTCATACCCTGTATTTAAAACAGTTCACAGTTTTTTAAATACCGCCGCATAGCATAAATTAAATAAATAAATTAAACAAATTTACATAAAAACTGCATTTTTGTGTGGAAATTTAGATAAAACATTTATACAGAACAACTAGACGGTTTCATAACTCTAGGGCTGGGAAATAATGCAGGTAAATTTCAAAAAACAATTTATGGTCTTAAACAAACTGTAAAAGCTTTCAAAATTGGAAGTTTTCTAAAAAAAAAAAAAATACATTCGAAGTACAGCTGATTCCTGTTTCTTTATAAAACATGATTTGAATAATATTTTATTTATCATTATTTATGCAGATGATTTATTAATTTTAGGAAACAAATAAATGAAATCGTTAAAAGCTTAAGTAGTGAATTCAAAGTAAAAGATTTGGGTGTTTTTTTGTTTTTTTTTTAAACCTTTGTATTATGTATGTATGTATGTGTGTGTGTATGAAAATAAAAAGAAATGATCAATCTTATATTGAAATAAACCAAAAACTTCAAAAAATATTAAAAATTTTAAACTTGTAAATATCTAAACCTACTAATACACTATGGAATAAAAGAACTGCGATATTTTAAGTTAGATGATACAGATAATCAACCTAACGATACTAAATATAGACAAATAGTGGTTATACTTTAATATATTTAGCTACGATTAATCGCCCTGATATATTAGCAGCTGTAAACATATTAAGTCGAAGAAGTGAAAGCCCAAAAAAAAAAAAGGATTGGGGAACTGTTGAGATAAAACTGAAATAGTAAGTTATTTAAGTACAACTAAAATTTTAAATTTTGTTATGAATACCAACAAACAACTTCAACTAACAGTATTTGTGGAAGCTGAATAGGCAGAAGGCACAAACAGATCCAATCGAAAATCAAGATCAGTAAATAATTTTATGCTTGATGAAAATCCTATTCATTGGATCACTAAGAGGCAAAATAGTGACGCGTTGTCCGCAAAAGCAAAATACTATATTTCTACAATTACATCAGCATAATAAATTGTTTGGATTAAAACTCCTATATATACAAGCTGGCGCATCAGGCATTTTGTTGCCTTAGGGTTGCCACATGTACCCAGCCTTTCCCGTAGATAAAGAAACGGTAGCCATTATTTCTATCGTCTTGTATTACTTTGGAGTTACTTTTTTAATTTTCATAATTTTAGTTCAGTAAACTATCATATAGTTGATTGTTTAGTGAAAAATTTCTATAATCACTCAAGAAAAGAACATAAAATGTTCAGATTTCCATAAGATAATTTAGGAAGAATAAAATAATATAACTTTTATTTACTTATAGTTTTCTCTGCTTTTTTCACATGTTCAAATGTAAAAATACAAAGAATGTGCTATTTTAATCATAATATTAATGTTAATAACCATACATTAATTAAAGAAGACCTTATGTTTGAGTTTTTGTGACATTTTCTGGGGTCGCCAAAGTTGTTTCATTTCCATGTCGTAATTACATTTATTTAAAGGTTCGTTTTTTAAAATAAATAGTATGTGCTAGAAATAGCAGAAAAAGTAAGTGAATAAAGATTTTCCACTTTTAAACAATTAGCTCATTTTTTTTCCCCCAAAGAGTTATGATTTGTATTTGAAACATACAGAAATAGTCCTAACAACACATCTTATCCCCAGTACATCCATACAATATTCTAAGGATGAAAAAACATATCAAGAATGTACTGTGTATAAATGTGTTGTTAGGGATATTACTTATTGCTTATTACACTTGACCGATCGTATCTTCAGATCAAGATTTCTTAAAATCGCTAGTTAAGCGATAAGGACGCCAAGTGGGAATTTTGAGTCCTTCATCGGGTCGGGTTTAGCTTTCTACGAGTCGGGTCGACTTGAGAACACCTTTCAAAAAAAATTTTACAATTGAAAGCATAAATTTGTAGACATAATTATAGCTCTTTAACTGATTTTAGACATGTGTCGGAGCTCCGTATTCCTATACGCGGATATCCACCTGGAAAAAAAAAAAGAAAAAAAAAAGAAAAAATCCCGATGAGCATGAGAAAAAAATATCCGTATACGTTTTCTTTTCTTCAACAAATCTAAAACTGATCATATGTAGAAATTGTATGAAAATTTTAAAGTACTGTATAAATTTTTATTGACTATTTTTAATATATATATATATAAAAGAAATACAACATAACCTCGCTTTTACATTTGGAAATTTAAGTTATTTCTCAATTAACATTTTTTTTTTTTTTTTAAATATCATTATTTTCAATGAATTTTAATCCTTGTTTTTATGTTAACGAAATTTTGAATTTTCTACCATTTACATTTTGTATATACAGCAAATATACAGGGAATACTTGTTGTGATTTAATTAAAAAAAGTAATGTAAATTAAACACATAAAGGAAACGAATACCATCAAGGCAGATTATATTCTTTATCGTCTTCTCTAGAACAAATAAATAATGCACCAAGAAAAACTGAAACGAAAAAAAGCTAAGTTGCTGGTTATGCGAATTTAAAGTGATCAGTGATCCTTAAAAAGCAGATGTTTAACTGCGAATCACATACATGTTACACAAATTATTATAGTAAAGTAAACATACACATCGGACAAAAGCAATAAAGAATAATACATCTTTATTTTTTTTTTTCCAGACTATAAGTATTAAATAATAAATTACGAACATTTAAATTGAAGTGTATTTTTTACTTTCTTCTGTATTCAATAGAAGAAAGTACTGGATTCATAAAAATTTTCGATTTCCAGTTTTCGACGGATTTACACGTTTTCAGAGGTCTAGAACACGATTTTACCATTTATAGAAAATGTCTGTCTGTCTGTGTGTGAGTGTGACAAAAAATTTGTGGCGACTGTATCTCCGGAACTACTGTTCAGAATTATATATGAATTTATATGTAGAGGCACCTTGACTGAAATTAGTGCCTATCAATTTTTGTCAACTGATCAACAGGCGGCGCTGGTATACAGCGATATCCGAGATTTAAGAGGAGGCTATATCTCAGGTTTCAAACAAAGCTTGATATGTGAAAAGGCTATTATGAGACATTATGATGATTCAGTTTGAATTCTTATCGGCCAACAGGTGGCGCTGCTGCACAGCGATTTCGGCAGTTTAAGGGAAGGCTATATCTCAGGAACTACTGCATAAAATTGCATATAAATTTATATGTAGATGCACCTTGACCTAAATTTGTGTCTCAACTGTTGGTGTCAACCACTCAACAGGTGGCGCTGCTATACAGCGATATTTGATATTTAATGGGAGGCTATATCTCAGGTTCTATTGTATATAATCAAACAAAACTTGATATGTGAGAAAGCCATAATCAGACATTATGTCGAATCAATCTGGATGCTAATCGGCCAGTAGGTGCAGCTGCTATACTGCAATATCCCTCGATAATAGAAAGGCTATATCTCAACTTCTATGGCATATAACTCTACGAAACCTAATATGTGAGATAACCATTATAAAAACGTACTTTTTAAGATGCTATTTATAGGCAATAAAACTGTCTTACATTGGATATTTAGTGTTAGTTGTCTCTAAGATGAAAATCGTTTGCATTCATCCTGTTAGATAATCATAAAAAATAATATTTTTAATAAATTATTTGCACTTAGTAAAATATAGGAAAGTACAAAAGAAAGTCTTGTGGTGGACACAATATACTAGTTTACTCTTGAAGTTCACAACTCTCACATAAATGGTTACAAATTATTATTGATCTTTCTTCAGTTTTTTTAATTTTTAAATTAAACAATTAATAATTACATTTCAAATTCTTTTTAAAATAATTTACCAACTGTATGACAAGGAAAACTTGCCTTATTTTATAATTTAAAAAAGTTTTGTATGATTTTTAGATGAATAAGTAATTTTCATTTAGTTTTCGGGTTTCGGGGCGGGTGCGGGTTGTAAAAGTTTCTCTAATGCGGGTTCGGGTCGGTTTTCGGGCTGATGAAAAATTTTTTGTCGGGTTCGGTTCGGGTTTCGGGTTGATATAAAATTCATCTGTCGGGTTCGGGGGGTAAAACCCGATCCGTGCAGGACTCTACGGAAATTCTGCCCTCATCCGAGGCATAAAAATGGCGGCGATGCGCCGGCCTATATGTTTTATTTAAGGGCCTCTAGTTTGGATAGTGAAAATCTATTGTTACCTGAATAACTTAAAATTTACGAAAAGATAACATTTCCCATATCAAGATGATTAATAAAGGACATTCAGCTAAAGTGAAACATTAATATCAAGTATCATTATTTAAAGTATCTAAAAGAGAAAATTATAATTAACTTTGAATACTGTCCAAATAAAAAGATGGCTGTTGGTGTTGTCACAAAACCACACCCGAGATTAATAGAGTTAGAATATATTAATATAAATTAATCAAACACAATTATTAATTTTAATAGACCTTCGAAAAACACAGAGAAGTTCTAAAACTAATAAAAGTATTATGTATATGAAATCAAGAAGGAAATTCAATGTAAATTCAATACCTTTATTTTTCTTCGTTCATGACAGGAAGCTTTTTCGCGAGGGGATCCCCTGCGTCAACGGTGTCTACTGCTGTTGACGCAGGGGATCCCCTCGCGAAAAAGCTTTCTGCCATGAACGAAGAAAAATAAAGGTATTGAATTTACATTGAATATGAATTATAACTTCGTTTTAAATAAGTTTTTATAATGCCAAGAGGGAAATATTTGAGATTAATGAGGTAATATGTATAAATATAAATTAGTACTAATTAAACAAAATTAATATAATAATTTTAATAATTATGTTAATTATTAAAATTGAAATCTTTAATTATTAAAATTGAGACCTTTGAAAAACATAGAAAACGACTACAACTAATAACTTTGATGACTCTCAGATCCAATTTGACTGTAGTGTGTTCATATAAATGCAATTAAGGACTATCAAAAAGAAGATTAATTTGAGTAGAAAGAAGTTCTTTAGATTAATTAATTAAGAAAAATTAAAGATCCAAATGCATTTTACAAATGCAAGCGAAGCTTTCAGAATTTTCAATGTACACTTACCTTACCGCTACCATCGGCAGCATGTTTTTTAACAGATCCAAATAAAGATGAATTTTTACAGATAAAATAAATTACGTAAAATTAATGACTAAGCAAAAACAAGCAAATTATTTAAAACATTATTCGTATGCTTTCATTCATAATTAATTAAAGACTCTCATACCACTAAAAATGCCATTTAGAATCATTAAAAAACAATTACTTATTATACAAGTGTAACTTTTTTCTGGAATTAAGGAGCATATTTTGACACAAAGTGTAATCAATAATATAACTGGTTCTGCATCGTCCCCTTGTAACCGCAAATGGTAATCACAACATTAAAGAAAAGATCTAATCGTACTTTAAGTAATCATGAATTACGATTATTAGACAATCAATCACGGCGTGGTACAACCTGATTGTCGTTAACATAAACAGTTAATATATATTATTATACAATATCACTATCATTAAAGTATAATATGTTCGATTAATGATAGCTCTAAGTATAAGAATCTGGTAATTAACTTTACGTATTGCTGTGGGTTTTACGATTATTGCATTCATTTGATTATGGTCCAGGATCTTGATTTCTAGATCCATTTCATCAGAGAGTTGTAAGTTCTCTTTAGTATTTCTCAGAGAGTTTTCATTATTTATAAGACATAGATCTTAAAACTTTATATGTCTTTAAATCAAAATCAACAAGCTTTAATTTTGATCAGGTATAACATTTTTAAACAGACTACCAGTTTCTTTTTTCTTTTTTTTTTTTTTTTTTAACAAACCTTTAGTTATGTCATGTTCAAAGAACTGCCATATTTATTATGTGTGTTGTTTACTTCGAAGAACATGCTAGAGGTAACCAAAGAAAATAAATTTCTTAGAATCGCGTCTGATTTTATTTATTTATTTTTAGAACATTTTATTTTTAGAACATTTTATTTATTTATTTTTACATTTACAAACATTTCAAACTCAGTTATAATGCTGGATGAAATGACACTCCTATTCGGGTTAGGGACAAAATGTCGCCGACATCAATGAATGGAAAGTAAAATAATATGAGTGATGATTATGTTTGATATGAATAAAATGGCACATTTTACATTTTATTTGAATGAGTTGGTAATTATTAGTGATCTTATAAAAAATTTCATGACAACACATGCATATTTATCTTACTCGGTGTACTTACATACAGACAAACCCATCACAAAAAATTGTTATGAATTTTGCTTATAAGAGTTTAAAGACTTTGTTTATTAACTTTCATCGAGATTAGTCATAATGAATTCAATCGTACTTACGAATTTTATATTTTTACTTTCCGAACACTGTAGTGAGGAAAGTATTGTAATCATGTCAAATTTCCGAATTTGAGATTTCGATGTTTCTATACGTTTCGAGGTACCCTGAGTCCGTTTTCAATATTTTTACGGTGATGTATGTATGTGTGTGTATGTATGTGTGTATGTATGTGTGTGTATTACTACACTATTGTGACATTATTACATAGTGTCTGTTCGAAAGGTAATAATGCAAAATATTTTTATTTTTCTCGGCATTTTTAGATGCTCATAAATATAAGCAAATAAAGTAATAGAATTTTTCTTCTTTATTTAACTTACAAGCAAGTAAATCATAGATCAGTGTACGAGTTCGTTAACTACGGATCTGACGTGATTCATATATAAGCTTTAAAATTCTCTCTAACATACTTTAGTTAAAATGCTTTGAGAAAAAGACCTTATACGAATTAAAATATTAAAAGTGTGCTTTTTTTAAGCGAAAGGAGTATGCCACTGCACCGTATAGCTAATTAAATTTTAAAAACTTAAATTGTTGAAGAAAATGTGATCAGACCTAAAATTGATAGTTCGATTAAAAAATAAATAAAATAATAAAATCTGGAGAGACTCCACTCGACTATCCGAACATTAAGTAATTAATGGTTGTATGAATAAATTAAAGTAAGGCAAGCAGTTAAACAAACGAAATTAAATATTATAATAGTGTGTTTAAGTATTTTTCTCCATTGATTTATTTTACGCTATTGCACTTCAAGTAATTTGAGAGCATAGATCATAATGATAAAGAATTTTTCTTTGTGTCCCTGTAAAAACCTATAAGCTATAGATTCACCAAAATCTATACAAATCTTACGATGATGACCTATATTATGTGTATAAATTTTCAGCTCAATCGAATGAGGCAATTAAGCGCTATCGCATTTTAAAATATTCGGGCCCATAGACCATAATGATAAAGAATTTTTCTTTGTGTCCCTGTGGAAAAAAAAAAAAAAAAAAAAAAAAAAAAAAAACTATAAAAGCTAGATTCATAAAAATTTATACAGTTTGTGCAACGATGACTTATAATATGTATATAAATTCACAGCTCAGGCAAATAAGGCGTTTAGACAATATCGCACTTTAAAAAATTTGGTCCCATAAGCCATAATGATAAAGAATTTTTCTTTGTGTCCCTGTAAAAACTATATCTCCGAGATTCGCCAAAATCAATACACTGTAAAAAATAAGGATCACACAGAACTAATTATCATATAAAACTCTTCCGAAGCCTAATTTGAATTGTTTAACACAGGTTTATATAACAATACTCGTTATATTACCTCTTAATCTGCAACCCGTATTTATAGTAGTGTTAAATTTCAGGGTAAGAGAAAGTCGTGTGAGTGAAACACCAGATTATTTTATTTTATAAATAAACAGAATGTTAAAAATCATTCGATGGGGCAAGTTGATATAAAATATTGGGACAAGTTGTAACATTCATGTAATTAGACATTTTATTTTAAATGTTAACAAGCAAATTATTTATTCTGTGCTTTATTCTACGAATTTGTTCTTTCTTGTTTTATAATGAGGAACTATAAAAATAAGTTTGAAAGAGCGTCAAAGGGTCATTTATGATTTGGCTACAGCTGAAGTCTTCGAGAAAGGTACAAATATTAGACAGCATCACCCGAAAAAAAAAAAAAAAAAAAAAAAAAAAGCATTTGAAAATTATTTTTGAAGAGATAATTAAAAAGTAACACAAACATAAAGAGAAAGAAAAAAAAGAAAGAAAAAGATTAAAATAAGAAATAAATAAATAATAAAACGAAAATATAAAAATATAAGTAAAATGATTTTAACGCCAGATATAAATTCTGAATCAAAGAAGTGTTTTTACTTAGCTTTTGGAGATGCCTTCAGCCAGAGATCGTAGTCTCCGCCTTTTTTTTTTTTTTTTTTTTTTTTTTGCTACCACTATTTTTATACAATAATTTCTATCCCGTTTAATCATGACATATTACTCTAAAACTACAATAAAAATTTCTCTAAGAAAAAAGTGGTGCCAAAACAGGCGGAATTTTCTCATCCCTAAAAGTGTCCTGGGAAAAAAAAAAAAAAAAAAAATCTAGAGTGACTCCACTCGACTTTCCGAACACTGAGTAATTAATGGTTTTGTAGATAAAGTAAAGTAAGAGGAGTTGTTAAATAAACAAAAGAGAAGATTATAATAGGGTGTTTGAGTATTTTTCTTTATATAGTACACGATGTTTAATTTAACGCTATTTTAACAGAAGGCGTAGATCATAACGATAAAGAATATTTCGTTGTGTCCCTGTAAAACTTACAAATGCTATATTCACCAAAATGCTTATAATTAGTATAACAATGACTTATAATATTTATATAAATTTTCAGTTTCATCGGATAAGGCATTTAGACGCTATCGCACTTGAAAGTTTGAGCCTATATGCCCCAAAGATAAAGAAATTTGCATTTTGTCCCCGTAAAAAGAACCATAAGTGCTAGATTCTCTAAAGTTCGTGTGAGGGTTAATTTGTTACGTATAACACGTATATAAAGTTTCAGTTCATTTGAATAAGGCGTTTAGTCGCTGCCGCACTTTAAATAATTTGAGCCTATAGGTCTTAATGATGAAAAATTTTTATTTGTGTCCCTGTGCAACCCGTTAAGTGCTAGAGACACCAAAATCTATACAGTTTGTGTGATGGTGACCTATAACTCCTATATAAATTTTCCACTGAAACGGATAGGGCATTTAGATGCCATCGCACTTTAAATAATTTCACTCCTATACTACTCCGATTCAAAAAATTAGAATAATGAAAAGAAATATGGTCAAGGGAAATGAAAATCGAATTTATCAAATAAATAATCAACAATATCAAATATAAAGTTCTATAATATGAATCTGCATATTTTGCAGATTATAAAAATGTAAACACATTACAATGAAATAGAAAATATATTTAAATCAGCTAACAACAAAAAATTCAAAATATTAGAATACTTTCTAACATGGTTCAAAAAATTAGAATAATGAAAATATATTGAACATAATTTAAACTCTAAGTATTTTTACTTGCTAATCAGTACTTTGTTGCATCACCCTTAGCTTTAATGACAGCTCTTAAACGTTTTGGCATGTTTTTAACTAAAGGTTCACAATCTTTTTTATCCAAATTCGCCCATATGCTCTTTATACTAGAAATAAGTTCTTTTTTGTCTCTAGGCGCAACTTCTTGAAGTCGTTTCTTCATAATTCCCCACAAATTCTCGATAGGATTTAGATCGGGTGAGTTTGCAGGCCAAGGGAGTACAGGTATGTCCTTCTCTTTGAGCCATTTAGTTGTTGATTTGGAAGTGTGGGGAGAAGCTGAATCTTGCTGAAACAAGAAATCGTCATCACATAAATCCTCAGCTGAAGGAATCATGAAATGTTCAAGAATTTCTTGATAGACTTCTGAATTGACTGTTGTGGAAACAATACACAACCTGCCTGGGCCTTCAGCAGTCATGCAGCCCCATACCATAACAGAGGTCGCAAATTTAAACGAACGTTTTAAACATTCTTTCTTATAAGCTTCATGTTTGAGTCTCCAGACACGTATACCTTGATTTCCGTGAGACACACAAAACACACTTTCATCGCTGAAAAGTATCTTTTTCCAATCGTCGTGATCCCAAAATAGCCTTTGTTTACACCATTTAACTCTAGCAGCCCTTTGCTTAGATGATAAGAATGGCTTTATCTTAGGCACACGTGATCTAAAACCTAATTTGCGAAGTCGTCGTAGTGTTGTAGATTTGGAGACATTTATACCCATTTCTTTCCATTTTCTATGCACATATCTCACACTCCGAAAACGATGTTTCTTCACAATCTTTTTCAATTGCCTTTCATCTCTTCTTGAAGTTACTGGCTTTCGACCACTTTTAAAGTGTTTATTTTGAAGACACTTATTATTAGAATATTCTCTCAAAACTCTACTCACACTTGCTTGAGAGCATTTCACTTCTTTTGCTATAAAAAGTTGTGTTTTTCCTATTTCGTGCAAGTACACAATAAGATATTTCACAACCTCAGATAAATCGCTCTTTCGTCCCATATTAAGCAAATACTACGCTACAATCAAATGCCAAACGACTTTTCATTTTCAACGGAGCACATTTTATAGTCCCACAGATGTTAATCCCGCAGCCGTTCTCTCAACTTATAAGAAAAATTTGAATATTCTAATTTTTTGAACCATGCTATCGAGGTATTCTATTTCTTTGAATTATTCTAATATTTTTTAAATAGTTAATTATTAATATATCAGATAAAAATAAATATTTATGTTATATTTATAAATGCTCTGAAGATAATTAGATACTTTTAATATATTTTTTCCTGGACGCAGTATGCAAATTGACGCGTTAGCAACATCAAACTCATTCATTTTTACATTATTCTAATTTTTTGAATCGGAGTAGTAGGTCATAATGATACAGAATTATTTGTTGTGTCCCTGTAAAACAACTAGAAGTGCTAGATTCACCAAAACCTATGCAGATCGTGAAACTGTGACCTATAATGTGTGTATATTTTTTTGTTCAATTGAATAAGAAGTTTAGACGCTATCGCACTTTTTTAAATTTTGGTTCCTTAAGCCATAATGATAAATAATTTTTCTTTGTGTCCCTGTAAAAAAAACTATAAGCACTAGATTCACCAACATGTATGCAGTTCATGTATTTTTTACCTATAATGTGTATATAAACTGTTTGCTCAGTTTAATAAGGCGTTTAAACGCTATCGCACTTTTTAAAATTTGGTCCCATAGGCCATAATGATAAAGAATTTTTCTTTGTGTGCCTGTAAAAAAAACTATAGGTGATAAATTCACCAAAATCTATACAGTTCATGCAACTGAGACCTATAATATGTGTATATATATATATATATATATATATATACTAGCAGGCAACGCCCGCTTCGCTGGTCCCTATTTTTAAATGAATCACTATAATGAATTCTCAAAATTGCATTAATTTTTATCACGTGAAAAAAAAAGAGAAACAAAATCTGAGTAGGAAAAATGTCGCACCGGGTTCTCACTGCCTTCGGAAAAAATTCCCAAAATGCTCTAACCCTTATTTCTATTATTTTCCCACTTCGCCCCCCCTTTCCTGTCTATCCTAATAATTTTACAAATTTGAAAATATCCGCAATCGATTTGTAAGTATCAAAAACCTCTATGCACCAGTTTTGAACGATATATTTCTATTTTTATTTTTTTGCCGCTCTACTCCCCCCCCCCCTTCCCGCCCTCCCAATAATTTTAAAAATTCGAAAATATCCGCAATCGATTTGTAGGTATTGGAAACCTCTATGTACCAATTTTGAATGATCTAACTCTATTTTCTTTTTTTTTTTAACCTCTGCTCCCCTTTCCCGGCCATCCTAATAACTTTACACTTTCGAAAATATGTCCATTCGACTTCCAGGCCTCTAAAACCTATCTGTACCAATTTTGAACGGCCTAACTGTAATTCTATTTGTTTTTGCCCCATAGCCCCCCCTTGCCGCCCTACCCCCTTCCCGCCCCTCCTAATAATTTTACAAATTCGAAAATATCCGAAATCGATTTGTAGGTATTGAAAACCTTTATATACCAATTTTGAACGATTTAACTCTATTTTTATTTTTTGCCCCCCCCCCTCTCCCCTCCCCCCCTTCCTGCCCCTCCTAATAACTTTACACAATCGAAAATATCCTCATTCGACTTGCAGGCCTCTAAAACCTATCTGTATCAATTTTGAAAGCCCTAACTGTATTTCTATTTGTTTTTGCCCCTTAGCCCCTCCCCCCCCCTGCTGCCCCACCTGGGGGCTGAATTTCTAAAATTCCAGAAATTGGTTTTTAGATATTTGCATTAGCTATATTTTAGAGCAAAAATTTCACGCATATCTATTTTTTTGTTTGAGATATACAGGATTATATGAAATCACGTTTTACGCATGTGAAATCACGTTTTGCCCCCCCCCCCGCCCCCCCTTGGGGACCGAATTTTGAAAATTCCAGAAATTAGTTTTTTGACATTTGTATTAGCTATATTTTAAAGCAAAAATTTTACGGATATCTGTTTTTTTGTTTGAGATATGAAGAATTTTGGGAAATCACGTTTTGCCCCCCCTACCCCCCCTTGGGGGGCGAATTTTGTAAAATCGCTTCTTAGTGGATGCCTACGTCATAGAACGAACATTGTCACAAAATTTCATGCTTCTAGGTCCAGGGGTTTGGTCTGGGCGTTGATAGATCACCCCCTCACTCACTCACTCAGGAAGTGTTCTTTTATATATATAGATATATATATATATATTATCAGTTTAATAAGGCGTTTAGACGCTATCACACTTTTAAAAATTTGGCCCCATAGGCCATAATGATAAAGAATTTTTCTCTGTGTCCCTGTAAAAAAACTGTAAGTGCTAGATTCACCAAAATCAATAGGGTTCGTGCTACGGTGACTTACAACATGCGTACCAACTTTCAGCTCATTCGAGCAAAACGTTTAGACGCTAGCGTGATCACTCACATCCATACACACACATATATACACACATACATGCACATACACATACATCATCATAAAAATAGTTAATACGGATTCAGGGGGGCTCAAAACGTATAGAAACACCAAAATCTCTAATTCGGATTTTTGACATGATTACAATACTTTCCTTACATATGTAGGTTCGGAAAGTAAGAATTGGGACTACGACCTTTGCTACATCCTCTCTGAGGCAGAAGAATGGGTATAATGCTTAATTTGCAAAATGTGGGCGCACATTAACTGAGTGAGAGGGAACATGAACAATTTATTTTTGTTTTATATTAACTTCAGTTCTGACAAAGAGTAACTTCTATATTGATTAGACATTTAATTTTCTGTATATTTTACTATAATCCATTTGATATAATTATTGTTATGTACTACACCAAGAAGGTATAATTTAATATTACTTATTTATTGCCTTTTTTTATTAAATTAATAAATAGCAAAAATATTTACAGCAAAACGTTTTGAAATTATTATACATTATTATAGCAAAACATTTTGAAATTGTTATACATTATTATAATAAAAACATTTTGAAACATTGCCGTTTTTTATAATTAGTATTTCTCTCATAACTGTTACAATTTGCTCCAAATCCGGGCAGATTGAAACAGGCAAATAATTTTGAAAAAATATTTTTTGTGCAAAAATTAGCAAAATTAACGAAAGTTTTTTTTTTTTTTTTTTTAATGAAAATATGATAGATTAATATGTATGTTAGAGAAAACAGCAATTATAAACAGGAAAACGTAAATACATTTCAAAATATATTTATTTTTCTAAAAATTGTTACAACCAGCCCAGCCCCACGCTGGCCTACATGTAAAAATTTACTTTATGTTTCCATCAAAAGACCTATTTTTTAAACTTTTTGAAATATTTGTAAAAAATATTTTTATATTTTTTATTTTATGTCATCACAGTTGAGCTAAAATAAGTATATTTAACCAAATTTCTGTCTATTTAAGAAAAATGCTCTGGATACGAATAGATACCTAAATTCTATCTCTTAAGTTCTGATTATTAAGTTTGACTATAAATTAATCTGACATGGTCTTACAAATAATCAGACTTACAAAATCATTGTATCAAATATTCATTACTAAAGAAATAAGAACGAAATCTAAGGTGTAGTTGGGGGAACAGACATTTAATCAAAAGCCTATCTTCTTGTGTGGGCGGGCCCCCATCTAATCCTATAACAAGAAGCGTAGAAAAAGAAAAACTATAAAGATGTGAATTATAATAAAATCAGTCTGGGTGGGCCTGCCACGGGTGAATTTTCGGAGCGAAGTTTTGAAAATACCTGGCACGTTATGTCACTACAGGCTATAATAAATATGTCAATCACGGGGATCTGCTGGGGAAGTTAGATGCAGTTCAAAAGAGTTTCCCTCGATCCAATGTGCGATAAAACATATAGGTCGTAAGGTCTAGTAGAAAATAAAACGTAACATAAATTACAACCCCCCCCCCCCCCCCTTTTCCCGAGTTTCCTCGAATCCAAAAATAATCAATGATCGTTATAAAATACAATTATTTTATACTATTAAATTACTAAAAATTAATTTACTTTTTTCCCATTCTAGAATAACAAAATTTATTAGAAAGCTTAACATGCTTTTATTAACTTGATATGATGTAACTATTAATGTCTGTAACGGAATCTTGCAATTCAATTTTCGGCCACTTCTGGTCGTTCGACTGATCTGAAATTTTGCACACGACTTCATCATCGATGACAATACTATATACAAGTGCTTACAGGCTCCTATCCCCTCAGGGGTAGGTTCTAAGAGCAAATTAAAAAACACGTATGTATAAAACTCTATCTTATGTGGCACAGAATTTAGCCGTATTTGCATAACGTCGAGTGGCAACAATTAATCAATTGTCATTTTCTTTTATTAAAGATTTAAAAGTATGTAAATATTATGGTGTGCCACTCACACGTCTTTCTCTTACCCCACATTGTAATGCTATGAAGATAGATATTTTGTGTTTTACTTCACTTTACTTCATAAAAGCGTGTTCTTTACCTTTTTAAAAGTCTAATTTTATTTATGGTAAAAATAGTGATTACAATTGCAGTTTGAAAGTAGCAATAGTTAATTGTAAAAGAAATAGGAGATGTGAAATATTATCACATCTACTATAATATAATGCTATTCTATGAATAATGTAATACTAGTTTTATTTTTAATTTTTTGTGAACTTTAAAATGTTTAATTTAATTTTTATATATTTATTTATTTTATTTTATTTCAGATATCATAGAAATAAAAAATAAGTCTTTGAATATAAAAAGAAGGGTTTTTACAGTCATTCTTTCTTCTTTTTTTTTTTTTACTCTTTTTTTTTTTTTTTTTTTTACAAATGCTGTTTTTTCCCTATGTTTTCAAAACGACCCATATATTTACAGTGAAAACCATTTATTTTTCTTCCAATTGTATCATTCTATTATTTTGTTAAATCTCTTCGTACGAAAATTTTTGACTTATGAAACTGCATCTGGGCGAGGAACTCAAAAAAGCGCTATAAATCGAGAAAATGGAAAAATAAATCTTTCAACAACTCACTTTTCCGACAGCCACAGACCCTTGTAGTTCCGAGACACTTTCACGGCTTCTTCCGACCTCTGAATATCGGACTTCCAAATCTGACAGAGTGATGGACGGTACGCCTCAGACAGAGACAGCAACAAGATGGTTGTTACAACGACAGGACAAACTGTAAAAAAAAAGACGAAGAAAACATTTATTAAGAAGAAAAAAAACTAAGCTGTTTTAACACAGACACTGTCACTTTAAGTAAATGATCATTTATAAATATTTTAGCAACCATTCGTAGTTTAAGAGAAGCTGTAGCTGGATTGAAAAAAACATCAGTGCTCATTTATGGTAAGAAGCAGAAGCTTAAGCGTGGCATTAGGGTGGGATTACATAATTGCTAGTTTTTTTTTTTTTTTTTTTTTTTTTTGTCTTCCTTTTCAGTACTATTAATGAAAGTTTAATAAAACAGCACTTAAAAAGACGATGGCATTAATGGGAAAGATTTTTGACAATATGCTTGCTGTTTTATCTATTTGTTTAATAAAATAAGATTTTACGTCTTTAACGTGTAAGAGAATGAATTTTCGTATTTCTGGTACATTTTTAAACAACAAACCAAAACTTTCCATTAAAAACATGTACTATAAGCTATAACAATACGGTTATTATTATAGGACAGAATAAGGAGTGCTATACTGGTTGTATTAACCTTCCAGTGGGCGCGCGTATGTGAGAGATACACTAGCGGTGAATCTCGTTGTATATCTTAAAGTCAGAGAGCATTTGGAACAATTATCTTTAGCTATTCACTCAGTATATATTGATCTATTTTTAGTTATCTTTTGAACCTCGAGACAATTATATGAAGCTTTATAATTGCTATTTGTATTTGAAAAATACGCGCGACCGTTCATGTAATGTTTTGTTACATTTGATTTTCTTTTTTTCTCGTTGTTTAAATTGATTCTTTGTTGTTTTTGTTTTAAACTTTATTATTTTAAATATTTTTAAAATTAATTAACTTTTAACTTTACACTTTTTATTAAAGATGACAAAACATCAACTATATTATTTATTTTATTTTCAAATAATTCCGATGTTTCTTTGATTACTTTATATTGATTTCGTGCTTTCACTTTCATTCTTTTAGCTTTTTTTTTTTTTTTTTTTAATGAATAAAAGTTCCAATTGAATGTTCTTATTAATCTTCAAATTGTTATAGTATGTATAATTAAAATATTCAGATACTTTAAAATACGTATTTTAAAGTTGTGTATGTGAAAAATACGCGCGACCTTTCATATTCGTATAAGCAGCGCGCCCGCTGGAAGGTTAAATAAATACTAATGCTTCTCAACAATGTCCATTATCATTATTCTAACATATAGCCTGTAAATTCTTACAATGCGATTTTATTCATATAGAACTTCTCTAGTATACGAAAAGCTCTGCTCTTATAGCTAGTAGACGAGAGATGTCGAGTTCGAAACCAGGCCACACTCCTCGGCTTGCCGTTCTGAGTTTTCTGTAGTTTTCTTCGAAACCTGTGTAAATAGTAGTTATGTTCTTTTAGACAAACGCCCTAGGACACTCTCGAGTAGTGTAAACATACATCCGAATAAATCTCAATTGATCACCGAATATAAGATATAGCTTTGGGATTTATTTACTTCTTAATATAAATAGATTAATAATATTAAAACCTGAATAAACTACTACGTCAGAAACGCCAAAGAAAAATATTTGAGATGCATACAGCTGTTTCGGTAGCCTTAAGCGTAGCGTACCGTCTTCAGTGCAAAAAGAATTCTGAAACTGGAGAAGTGCACGTATATAAAGGAGAAGGACCGAATTTAGTTCAACCAATAGGAGTACAGGAAGGGTGGGGAGTGTGGCCAATAGGAATTTAGGAATGTTAGCAGTGTAAACAGTAGAAAAATTAAGAAAATGTGGACTGAATGTAAAATTTCAAACAATCAGACAAATAGGGAATAGGGAATAGCAAAATAACAATTTACAAGATTTTTAATTTTTTTATAAATATGAAAAGCTTAAAAAAAATCGAGTTCATGAATGGATTTAGGTCTGCAAATTATTTTAGCTGAATTAAATTTAAAATTATGATTTTCCTCCCAGCAATGTTTAGAAATAGCCGATTTATTGGTTTCTTGTTTGCGGACGTAATTCATATGTTCTTTTAGACAAAATTTAAGACTGCGTTTAGTCTGGCCAATATATGATAAACCACAGTGACAGGAAATACTATAATGCCCCAAGAATTATGCATATCAATTTTACATTCAGTCCACATTTTCTTAATTTTTCTACTGTTTACGCTGCTAACATTCCTAAATTCCTATTGGACACACTCCCCACCTTTCCCGTAATCCTATTGGTTGAACTAAATTCGGTCCCTCTCCTATATATACGTGCACTTCTCCAGTTTCAGAATTCTTTTTACACTGAAGACGGTACGCATACGCTTAAGGCTACCGAAACAGCTGTATGCATCTCAAATATTTTTCTTTGGCGTTTCTGACGTAGTAGTTTATTCGGGTTTTAATATTCCAACCCCAAGTCTTCTGTTATTATAGTTTAATAATATAGCAGTAATGCATGAAGCAGCATATCATAACGCTTTTTGGCTTTTGGAAATTTTTAATGTAGGGTCCTAGGCTTGAAGGGGAGTGCCCTCCGTGGAGGGGGGGGGTCTTTCTAAGGGGTCGTAGCCTGTATTTACGCAAATTTCGGAGAAAACCACGGAGAACTCCGAAAGGCTAGGCCAACGAGTGCGACCTGGGATCGAACCTGGCACCTCACGTCTACCAACTTTGAACACTGAACCGCCCGGCCGCTGATGGGCCTTCATATGTTAGGTATAAGATCGCTGTCAAGAGAATTTCAGCGCAAAAGTATTAAACAGGCCAACAATTTTGAATACTCACTTGCTAATGACATTTAATACATCCAAGAGGGAGGAGGGAGAATCAGATGGTTATAATTTCGCATAGTTGGGATTATAAATGAGCAAACTATTGAACATAAAAGAACAAAAATACGCGTAAAAATTCTAAAAAGCTTCTCATCAGGAGGCGATAACTTTTGAGAAAGATTAAAATTGCAACAGATTTAAAAGCATAGCAATTAGCTATAAACGATGTAATTATTATTTTTTTATTAAAATTTCCTTTTTTTCATTTATTTGAGTTAAGTAAATAATGTACTAGAAATTTCATTTTGTTCTTTTATTGGTATGGTGACATGATGTACATAATTTATTAATAATGTATTTGCTGAATCATTTAAAAATAAAATTAAATAAAAAGTATTTTATTTTACCTTATTTTTATTTTGCTAAATAACAATCAAAATAATCAACGATAGAGCTTCACAACTTTTTTTTTATCATATAAATGGTCTATATATAAAATATATTAATAAAATTTTCAAAATTCACATAAAATAAAAACAAAGAATGTTAAATAAAAAATTGTTCAGTAACTTGTATTATATTTTCAAAATTTTTGATACGTTAATTTATTTTTACATCGGAGAAAATTTTAAAACAATATTTTTTTTTTTTTTTTTTTTTTACAGAAAGTTTTTCAATTTATTATTCAAGAAAATAGGTTTCAATTTATTATTCAAGAAAATAGGCTTCGATTTATTGTTCAAAATAGGTTATTCTGTAATATATTTACTTTATAAAAAGAAGTATTGCAATTTAAAAGTTAATTTATACATTTTACGTAACATATTTTCATGCAGATTATCCTGGCTAGAAAATTTATTAAACGTTTATTCTAATTCTTATTTTTTCTGCCCCATTGGCAAAATATTTTTATTAAAGAACAAATTGGCATAAGTAGATTGGCTCAGTTCCTCATAATCATGGACGTCGGCACATAGGGGCAAGAGGGGGCACTGGAAAATTCTAATAGGTAAAAAGTTATTTAAAAAATTTTACTCTTAAAGCTTTAAAACAATATCATTAGAATTGAAATGACGAAATAAAATTTCTATCACAGAGCCAACAATTAGAGTCAAACCGAGCCGGCCTGCATTACAGGTTGTCTACCTTTCCCTGAAAACAGATTTAAAATCGACGATAAGTTTTTCGGATTAATTTTGGTTTAGAATAAACTATATAATTTTTATAAGAAAAATGTTTGGCTTAAATAGCACACATAAAAATTTGTTGATGTAAATGCTTACACACAGGCTCACTTAATCACCTCAATCAGCCAGCCAACCATTTGAATCTAACTAAATTTTTAAAAACTATGCTGAAATTTTGCAATTTTAAGTTTGCCCCCTTCTGAAAAATTTCCTGGTGGTGCCTTTGCTCATAATATATTTGCTTTCATAAATACTATAGGTCATACCATAGCCTCCTAAACTAGATACCTTCCGCGTGGCTCGGAAACTTGGCAACAGTTCAAGCGGTAGTCAGCGCCACCTGGTACGGGATGCGCGACTTTTTTATTCAACAGCCACCAAAAATTCTTAAAAGTGGGATTTGATATACATAATCCACTTAAAATTATTGGTGACAGTTGAATGAAAAAGTCGTGCAATCTGTACCATGTGGCGCTGTCTACTGCTTGAACTGTTGCTAAGTTTCCGAGCCACGCAACAGGCATCTAGTTTAGAAGGCTATGATTTACCTTGAGGAGGATACATTTACCTTGACCTAATCCGCTAATTAGTTATATTAGTGCTAATTTCGCATTTTATTTTTTCTGCATTTATATAGTATTTCCAAAGCAATGATTAATTCTTCCAATACCCGTTTATACGAAATTTTGACTCCTATATTAACCTTTTATCTACCGTATTATGAAACAGATAAGAAATGTTACGCAAGAGAAATTTTTAAAGACATACGCAATAAAAATTATGCATATCACTTCAACATAGTAATTAATGAGGATTTTGCCAGATGGTACTTTTCTGTACCACTGGTACACAGAAGTCGTAATAAAATATATTTATACCTTAAAAAAAGACTGAAAAGATATTTATTTTTATATTCCTTATATTTTTTCTAGCCAGAGGAAACCATCCCTTACTGTAATCATAAAAAAAACATCCAGACAAAGCATCAATCGAAAGAGTGTATGTATATATGAACATGTTTTTTAACGTTTAAAACAATTGCCCTCGTCAGCTCGTTCTCCGGTTATAAATTCTGAAATTTCGCTAATAAGTGGTGCAACCATGATTGAATCGATAAAACCACGTGTTGTGATGAATTACAACATAAAATTAATTACATTGATAAAATGAATTTATAAAGTGGAAAAATGAATAATGAATTCATAAAGTGTATGAGTGAATTCATGAAATGAATTTCAATATAAATAAAATAAGTTGTTTCATTTATGAATAAATAAAAATAAAATAAAATAAACAGAAGTGGAAAATAAGTAAATAAATAAAAGGAAGTGTTCTACGAAAAGAGAAAGACTAGAAAAGACCAATGGAAAAGACGGACATAGAAAATTATAAGATAAATAAACACCCAATAAGAGGTGGATTTGTACATCCCTTACAAGGGAAATAATCAACATATGCTAATAAGAAGAGAAGAGGGGGACACAGTTTCCAACATCTCTCACTGTTTCTCTCTCTCTCTCTTGACCATCAAAAGCTGATGAAGCAGACTTTCTCCGGATGCACAAAAAAATGATGGAATATGGAGCCGGAATCCTAAGAGAAGAGCAGTGACTTGTCCTGCATCTCCAGTAAACGCAGGGCCCGACTATGCTTTTTGAAGACCCGGAGCACTGATGTTATTTGGAGGCCCCCTTACTCTTCTCTAAAGAGCTCGCTAAAAGGACCCATTCTCAAAAAACAAAAATAAATAAATAAATAAAGTGCTTTTTTTTTTTTTTTTTTTCCTTCGATTATACCTTCTATTTCCTAATTTTTTAGCAACCTATAAAAAAATCATTAGTTTTATATTCAAGACAAATGAAAAACTGAAGCACATTGATCAGCCAACGTTTAGGGAATTAGTCACAAAATTTGATAATTGTTTAAGCTCTCTAATAAAATATAGAAAAAAATTAATCAATTTTCGTTTTTAATAGACTTATAATGAAAAAATTTTTACTATTACGTCTCACTTTTTGTAAATGAGGCCCCCTAAATTTGGTGGCCCTGGGCCAGTACCCCGTGTGCCCGCGCCATAATCTGGCCCTGAGTAAACGACACGAGTGGAGACTTCCTTCCCTCTTCCCTTTACAAGTAACAAAATTTATTTTGCTTTTTTATTTGAGCAAAATTGCTAAAATTAAATAATATAGAGACATTTCAATTTTAAGAAGACTTAGCATAGGGACTCTGAATAAAAAAAAAGGTGTCAAATTTCACTGAACTGTTAAAAGACATTTTAACATTATATATGCTGTGTACAAATATATCATATTAAAAATTTGCTACTTAACTTTGTGAGTATTATCATTTTAAAAAAATATACATAATAGATTTAAATAAATAATCTTTGCAATTTAAAACTATCTGTCCTCATTTTCTTATCCAGTTATTCCTTTTTTACGTAATAAGTATACTGTGTGTGTTTTATCAGAACAATAGTGAATTATTTTAGATTTAATGATAAAAAGGGTTTGGTCTAAAATAAAATAATAAAAGAAATAATAATAATAATAATAATAATAATAAAATTTGTTACATGACAAAATGATGTTGAGATTAATTTATCAGGATGTGTTGGTTTATTATTGATATTCAGAAAAGGTGTTAAAAAAAATATTATGAATCTGGGTTTTTTCTCACGTACCATTTTAGTCAAATTATGCAATTTATGTAACGCAATGTATCTTGTGGGGCTGAGTGTTTGCTACTTTTTATACTAATTTTAGAAATAGCTCATTTCATCCCAACACCACGCCTTATTGAAATAATGAATGAAATGCAAAACAAGCAATAGTCGAAAGAGCTTACAAAGAAACATTCAAAAGGTGTCGTCTTCAAAAAGTATTGAAAAAAATATATGTGATTCTACTCTTCATAAAACACCAGAAAATGAAAAAATTATCGGCTGAAATGAATTACAGCGACCACAAAAAATTATCAAAATTAAGTATATTTGGCGATTTCACATTGCTAGGCGAATGATTTTGAGTACTTGGCGGAAAAGCAAAACACGGTTCTGTTCGTACACGGCAATCTCGGTGCTAGCAAACGTATCACCTAACAGCGCTAAATCGCCAAATATGCTTAATTTTGATAATTTTTTGTGGTCGCTGTAATGAATTTCAGCCGATATTTTTTTCATTTTCTGGTGTTTTATGAAGAGTAGAATCACATGTATTTTTTTCATTACTTTTTGAAGATGACACCTTTTGAATGTTTCCTTGTTAGACAAATGTGTTGTTTGATGGACAAATCTGTTGTCTATTTCAGCTTTGAGATACATTCTATTGAGATATAATGTCATAAAATTTCTGGAATAAAAGAGGACTACGTGTAGCGTCTAGTGGCTTGTAGTGTGATTAAAGTGAGGTACATGCGTTCTATTCTTATAAATGCTTTTGACATTTCTTCCATATATTCGATTTTAGACGTGTTTTAAACTAATGGCTCTTTAAAGTACTGTCACTTGATAAAGGGTTAAGTAAATCTTAAATGTCGAATAATTTATGAAATTTGCTAACCCGAATATTCTTAGTCAATGATGTTCATATAAGTATCAAAAATTATATTTTAAAAAATATCCGACATTCTTACAAGAAAATATTTCTTCATAATGCATATTCATGCTAAATTCTGTCCTCATTCCTGTCATGTTGAGAAAGTCTTAAATTTTGAATTATTTAAGCTTTCAAAGTAGAATGTCAATAATGTTCATTCAAGCATCCTAAATGGTTTTGTAAAACTGACCTGACATCTTTAGGATGAAAATAATCCTCATAGTACAAGTTTACGTGAAATTTTGTCCTAGCCTCTCATAATGAGAAAATCGTAAATTTCAAAATACTTACGAAGTTCTCAAATTAGAATGTTGAAAGCAAATAAGGTTCTTTCCAGTATCATAAGTGATATTTTAAAACTGGTCCGACTTCTTTACGATCTCTCGTTCATAAGATGACATGACGTCTACCTAGACTAACAAACTGACTAATGTGCGGGTACCATATTTTCGAATTCCTCACACTTCAAAACGTGTAAAATAGTCAAAAAACGGCTTTCACGACTGCTTAAGTTAACCATACCTATAGTTATATTATGATGCGAATTAATAAATAAGAGATAATTTACAAAATTATTTAAATATTTTCTAACTAGTTAGTAGAAAGGCAACCGTTGTAAAATGATGAATATAACATCGTTTCATATGATGATACTTCAAAACATATTTTCGCTATTAGGTAGCGTTGTAAGATATTTTAACATTATTAAAATCCTAATGTTAGTTCATATAATAATTATACTTAATCCTGTAAGCGAAATATTATTAATTTATAATACATTATAAATTCTTATTTTTATCACCAGGAGGCACTGCGAAACGTTTTAAAATATCATTAACTTCACTCACACACTTAAACACATAATATATCTTAATCTCACACAAATCCTTTCATCACAACACATTTAATAAAATTTTTGTCGCTAGGGGGCGTCTTAAGCTATTTTAACGTATTTAAAATCCTAATTTCCCTTCACATAATGATTACACTTAATCATGTATACGAAATATTACTTATTTATGATTATAAATTCCTATTTTAACCACTAGGGTTTGCTGTGGAACACTTTAAAATATTATTAAAACCATTCATTCACTTGAACACACAATATATCTTAATCGCATACAAATCCTTCCATTACAATCTATATAATATTTCTCTAACGTGGGCCAGTTTCAATTATTTTTTGTCGAAACGATACGATACGCGAGAATAAAAAAATAATATTTATACATGAACAATATTTAAGCACGCGGACTTAGCTCAATGGACTAATAAGAAAAAATGACCACATTTGTCTGAGGAGATTATTTTACGAAAAAAAATGTATTTTTAACAGTTGTTTCATCAGAATCTTTGCAAGCGTCATTTTAAACATAGCAGTATTTTAAAGATATATACAGAATATGAACTTTTGTGTCATACATTGGCTAAAAAACGCAATCATAAAAAATATAATCAAAATAGGAATTATTTTATTTTATTTTATTTTATTTTATTTTACTTTATTTATTTATTTATTTATTTAAAAAAAATTAGAAGTAAATAAAGTAATAAAAATACCAAAATTAATAAAAAGTCATCGTCAACATGACGACAAAAATTTAAAAGGCGTCGTGGGAGTTCTATATTAAAATTGTACTGCCTGTGGAAGTATGAAAATTGGATCGTGAACCATGAATTTTATTTGGAAACCTTTCTTTGAATGATTTTGTTCTCACTATTATTGTACAATATTAATTTGGTTTTATTAATAATTTGGCTTCTGGTAAATTAAAATGTTAATTAGGTGGTGAAATTGGTATAACATTAATGAGTTTCAAATTTTCAAGGTAAATAAGAAAAGAAATAAAATGCGAATATTTCGCACGGGTTCGCTAGTACATTTAATAAAACTGTCGCCATAAAATTTATACCACCTTACGGTACTATAGATTCAATCAGTTATAGTGAGTCAGTGATGAGCGTAAGTATGTAAGAGAATTTTTTAAAGGGGTAAAAGTACTTCTCTAAGAATTAAAATAGTTTATATTGCACTCAACACAAATTAACACATAATTTTTTTTAACAAAATAATTTTTACCCCTTTAATACAAAAATTAAACTCATTTACAAAGTATTAAAATGTCTCCAATATCGATCCCTATACGAAAACGGTTTTTATTATTCGCAAGCGATTGTTAGTCCATTTCCCAAATGGCTCAGTGGGCAAAGCACTCTGGACCAATATGGTCGGGATTCGAATCCCGAGCAAGTAATGGACTTTTGTGAGGTCCTCATATGTATACAAGATATTAATACGCATTGAAATTTTGAATCTATGTAATATCGATTGAATCGATGCATTTGAGACGAAAGTCTATGTAACTATAGCTCTCAAAGCCGCCAAAATAATAATAATAATAATAATCATACAAATTCAAATAATCTACTTTCAAAATAGAATTGTGTGTGTGAAAAAGCTCTTAACTGTATCATCTACAATAAAGATTTGCAATTTTCAAAACATGTATAATCACTGGAATATAGTTTAACAAATAGCATTCGAATTCCAATATACAGACTTATATTTAAATGTATTGATCGTATACCAAGTAAGATGATGAAAATTTTTACTAAATGAAGATACATAAAAATCGCTATAAATGTACTCCAAGAAATAACCGCCGAAAGACACTAATTATGAATGTTGCCTATTTCTTGCAGACAAAATAGATCAAATAAAAACGGATTTTTCCCCCTTTGGCATGAAGTTAAAATAAATAGTCTGGTATGGCACGCACATGACTTTCCACTCTACATTTCAATAATATAAAGACAGATTGCAGATTATGGGGTACATGCAAATGAAACACTTCCAGTTGCAAAGCCGTTTGCAGGCGTTCCAAATGTATAACTGCAGTGGACAGCAAAAGTATCCGAACACTAGCAAAAATTCCTATGTGAAAAAAGCACACTTAACACTGTTGTGTTACATAAATCCTTGTCGAATCATGTTCTTAGACTGACTAAGAACAGGATTCGACAAGGATTTATTTAACAAATCTGCATTAAGTGTACTTTTTTTTACAAAGAAATTTTCGCTAGTGCTCTGTTACTTTTGCTGCCGACTGTATTTGCAAAAAACTTGCAAAATTTACGTTCTAGAAATTGCAAGCGTTCCATTTGTAAGTAACCCTAAGGGACAAGATAACAAGTACCGTATTTAAACCTGCGTTAAAAACAAATAAAATTAGGATGGATGGTTGGATGGTTGTGCTTTACGTCGCAGTAATGCTGCGCAGATGGGCAATTGGCGACGGTCTGGGACACACCCCTAGAGGTGGTCCGAAGACATGCCATCACAGTTTTGATCCTCCACGGAAGGGATGACTCTCCCGCTTCGGTGACCCCCAGAGGTATAATTTTTGATGGGAACATGGAGGGCATTGCGGCCACGACAGATTTTACGTGTACCAGTCATCATTAGTTTACACGACGGTCTTAGGCCGGCTCGAGTACCGAACCCGCAATCTTCCAATTACGAGGCCGGCGCTCTACCGACTGGGCTACCGCGGCCCAATAAAATTAGGACTGCGAACGTATTATTTGTCATATAATGTTCTGTGCCCCCGGTTCAATATAGTTCCTACATTTATGCCCCAAAGTAGTATATGTCGAAATTTGGAACGCGCGTTGCAGAACAAACGGCCTTACTGCAGAACAATTGCAGATATTTAGAAAGTACCGGAGAGACATTATGACTTATGGCCTCAAGAATGGACATTCTCTTTCAGTTATATAAAATTTTATTAAAATATTTCTAAAGTAGTTGATTGCTCTACCCTGCCTCAATTTATTTACTTATTTATTTAAATTACAAGTTTCAATAAAAATATCTTTAATGCCATAGTTATGTATAATTATTATTTGCTACTGAACCCTTATATTACAGCAAATTGAATTGTAAGATATTTACTTTTTATCAGTGTGTCAATAATATTGTGAGAGTAAATTTGTAAAACTCATACTTGTCCTGCAGAACATTTTTGATCATCTGAAATCTCGTTTCAGAACATTTTAAAGTATTCACCTTTGGGGCATTTATGTAAAATCCAAGGACGTTTTTAAATATAAAAGTTTATTCCAGATTATCCAGACAACTTTCACCTGCACATCATATTGAAACTTATCAATCTGTATAAAATATTTCAAGTAGCAACCTCATATGGACTTCAAAATACAACATTTGCATGGCTTACAATTATTTGCTTTTAAGTTACGCTGACACAAAGATCAACACAGTTCAAAACTTGACTTTGGTATTTGGGGAACCGAAAAACGCGTAATTATGCAAAAAATATGCGCTGAAAATTTAACTTAAAAAAATACTTTATTTATTTACCATATAGGTAAGAGGAATTATTATTATGATTATTATTATTTTCTGGACAATTTTTCTGTCATGATAAAATATAGTAAAGCACTTCCACCAACTACATACAATAAAAAAGAACATTTTCGCTTAATTAGCAGTAGTCCTGTATATCTTCTATAAATTAAGTACATTATGTACTTAAATTAATTCTTATATTAATAATAATTACAAGATAAAAAAGAACTTTTTATGTACCACGTTTTTAAATTTTCTGTTGTTTCAATAAACTTGACAATTCTATATATTAATAAATACTTAAAAAATTTTTTTTTTTATAAATTACCCCATCAACATGAAAGAAAATGATCAAAAGCATAATAAAAAGAGAAATTATAAGAAATTTTCAAACATTTATTAATGGAATAAAAAATATTAAAAGAATGCATTATCATCGTGTTCTGAACTATTCTAAAAGTATCATATATCTAGCTAGTCGGTAAGTTAGTTAAAAATCGATTGTAAGACTTGTACTGTACAAACAAACAAAAAAGTAAGTTAATAAAAACGTGGTAACATACCGCACAACCTTAAAATGCACCTCCAGCAATTTTCAAATATAATCCCCTATATTCCAGCTCTTTTGAATAGCCATGTAAATGAATCGAGAGGGATTTTTCAGACCATATTCTACGCGAAATATGCATTTATGCATACATATATAGGGTATAATAACAGGAGATTTGGCGTTGGAATATTAAAACCTGAATAAACTACTACGTCAGAAACGCCAAAAGAAAAATATTTGCGATGCATACAGCTGTTTCGGTAGCCTTAAGCGTACCGTCTTCAGTGCAATAAGAACTGCACTGAAGACAGTATGCTTAAGGGCTCCCTAAACAGCTGTATGCAACGCAAATATTTTTCCTTTGGCGTTTCTGACGTAGTAGTTTATTCAGGTTTTAATATATATAGGGTGTTCCAAAAAGGTTGAAACGCGCTTTATTTCTTTACCCGTTACAGATAAATGGGCATTGTAAATTGAAAAAACGTCCAAATTAAGGTATGAAAGACGACTACGTTAAAGAAAAAACCCTCCCATTAATTTTTAAAAAGTTACATTTTTAAAATTTTTATACAGTTCCTCTACGCAAATTTTGTCAATTACAAAGTTTTTATTTTCCATTCAACAAGACCATTAGAAAAAACCGCTTAACTATATCTTTAAAACCAACCGAATTATGATACAGAAAAAAAAGTGACTTATGCCATTTTTCCGTATCATTTAAAAGGCTGGCTTTTCGGTAAAAATAGGGATCATTTGCAAATTGATGACGGAAATGTTTAGATCAAAAACATAATGTGTCGAAAAATTCTCGAATGCATTTAAATTAATCCTTAGAATTTTAAAATGTGTTTCAAATCAATCCAACGTACTCAAGAATAGTTTTAATGCAAATGCTCTATGATACATTTTATCTTTTTATAATATATCACAAATTTACATTTCTATTTTGATGTATGGTCCCTATAATCAGAGTTCTGTTTTCAATTAAGTATAATTCATTCAGTTATAAGGATACGAGAATGCGGTTTTTTGCAGTGATATTGTTACATTGAAAATAAAAACTTTCTAATTGACCAAATTTGTCTAGAAAAGTCGTATAAAAATTAAAAAACTTTAATTTTTTGAAAATTAACAGGAAGATATTTTTATTAGCGTAGTTTTATTTCCTATCTTATTTTGTACACTTTTGCAATTTACATTACCCTCTCATCTCTAACAGGTAAAGAATTAAACCGCGTTCCAATTTTTTTGGGACACCTTATATATATATATATATATGTTTATTTCATTTTATTTAGAGCAGCCTTTATAGATATTAAACTGTACATACAGTCGGTAACAAAAGTGCCTGAACACTAGCAAAAATTCTTATGTAAAAAAAAAAGTACACTTCATACGGTTTTGTTAAATAAATCCCTATCGAATCATGTTCTTACACTGACTAAGAATAGGATTCGACAAGGATTTATTTAACAAAACCGTATGAAGTGTACCTTTTTTACATAGGAATTTTTGCTAGTGTTCGGACACTTTTGTTACCGACTGTACCAGAAATTTCGACCATAGACGAAATGTAATGTTTTTTGGATATCCCTGTAAACGAACCATTTACTTCATATCTACGAAAAATTGAATGTAGCATCCTTATATTATACAGATTTTGAATACCGAATTAAGATTTCCTGCTACGATTTATTCTTAAGATATGGTGATACTGATAACAGACACACAAACAGATCAACCGGGAAAAAAAAAAAAAAAAAAAAAAAAAAAAATCTGGAGTGACTCCACTCGACTTTCCGAACATTGAGTCTTTAACAGTTTTGTAGATAAAGTAAAGAAAGAGGAGTTGTTAAACAAACAAAAGAGAGAAAACCATAATAGAGTGTTTGAGTATTTTTCTCCATATATTACACGATGTTTTGTCTAAAGCTACTGAACCTTGAGCCCATAGATCATAATGACAAAGAATTTTTCGTTGTTTCCCTGTAAAAGCCTATAAATGCTAGATTCACCAAAATTCTTATAGTTAGTTCAACAGTGATTTATAATATTCATATAAATTTTCAACTCAATTGAATAAGGCGTTTAGATGCTATCGCACTTTTAAAAATTTGGTCCCATAGGCCATAATGATAAAGAATTTTTCTTTGTGTCGCTGTAAAAAACCTGCAAGTGCTAGATTCACCAAAATCTATACAGTTGGTGCCACTGTGACCCATAACATGTGTACAAATTTTTTGCTCATATTAATAAGGCGTCTGGACGCTATCACACTTTTAAAAATTTGGCCCCATAGGCCATAATGATAAAGAATTTTTCTTTGTGTCCCTGTTAAAAAACTATAAGTGCTAGATTCTCCAAAATCTATAGAGATTGAGTATCTGCGACCTATAATACGCGACCTATAATACGCGTAAGGATTTATTTAACAAAGCTGTATGAAGTGTACTTTTTTTTGGCAAGGATTATTGCTAGTGCTCGAATAATTTTGCAGCCGACTGTAAGTGTAGTGAAAAGGCTGTCTTTTTTTTTTTTTTTTTTTTTTTTTTTTTGGCATATGTCGCATTATTGGCGATTATTTGCTTTGGATATATATATATATTAAAAGATATAGTAAGAAAAACTTGTGTAAAACACTACAGCTGCTGAAATTTATTTTTTCCTTGTTATTATCACTTTCCAACAAAGTTAAAAAATATTTATGACTTTGATTTGTCTGTCTGTCTATACTCGCTTTAACTTCAATAAATAATCATGAAATTTCTTGAAATTAATATATGAATAATATATTTAAACTAATTTAATTTAAATAATTAAATGTAAGCTTTTTACAAAAATAATTATTTAAAAAGTAGGGTAAGAGAGCACCAGTAGTAGACACTTTAAAAGGACATTTTCTGGCTAATTTTTGTGCAATTTTCTAAATTTTAGGGACTCAAAAAATAATTAATGTTTCACACCTTTATTAACTCTTTCTTCACATGACTGTATTACGAAAATTGCTAATTGTAGCATTTATACATGTAAAAAATAAAAAATCCGGAGTGCTTAAAATGAGTCAGTAGTCGACACACTAAAACCCAGTAGAAGACCCTTTTTTATTCCAGTACTTGACCCCTTTGAATTTTTGCTTTAAAATTAAGGCGACGAAACCACCAAACGTCTTCATTTTGTGGGGGAAGTTCCCTTTTTTTGTACGTTTTTTTCTTTTCCCTGCATAAACTTATTTCCTGACTAAAGCTTTTGTAGTAATTTATAATTTAAAATTGATGAGAGTGCACCTTTTTAAGTACTGCTTTTGTCACCATTTCTTATTTTGAAATTGGAGACACCGTGCTAATTTGTCCTCACTTTTCCCTTTAGAAAATTAATTGACCATTGCGCAGCACTAGTGCGACGTAAAACTCAAGCAACCAACAAACCTCTATAGAAAATTTGGTCGCCTTAGCATTCGTACGTTTAGTATTCAAAAGTGATGGGATCATAACTGCTGAATCTATACGTGAAAATATTTTAGAGTACCCTTAATTCCAATCTCAGCAATTTAGGCTGTTATTCACCAATAACTTCAACTCCCGGTCGAACATGAAAATTTGAAAAGCGTATAAAGGCGGGGTTCATATTTTGCCGTGTTGTTGCTGCCATCTAGCGGTATAGTTATTTTCAGACTTTTTAGGTGAAAGAAATCAATCAAAGATTATACGATATCATCGACGCTACATGGCAGAAACAGCATGCGAAATTTTGATGGAAAGCTGTACCCTGCCTTTAGATACTTTTCAAGTTTTTGCGTTGAGCCGGGAGTTGAAGTGATAGTGAATGGTGAATACGGCCAATAGAAAAGTTCAGGTTGAGGTTGAGATTGAGTGGGTTTGACGTCGCACTAAAGGTACATATTTGGCTATTGGCGATGATTTTGGAGTCATCCCTAAACGTTCTCCGGAGACAAACCGGCATATTTTGATCTTACAGTCGGCTGCAAAATTATTCGAGCACTAGCCAATAATTCCTATATTTAAAAAGTATACTTAAGACTGTTTTGCTAAGTAAATCCTTGTCGAATCATGTTCTTAGACTGATTAAGAACATGACTCGACAAGGATTTATTTAACAAAGCTGTATTAAGTGTACTTTTTTTTGGGAAGGATTATTGCTAGTGCTGGAATAATTTTGCAGCCGACTGTATAGGGAAGGTTTGGCTCCCCTTTTTACAACACAACGTCTTTCACACGAAACTGATAACTTGATGGAGCATAACAAATTAACGTAAACATGGCCACACCAATATCTCGGACCCTACGTAAAAAAATCATGAAATCATGAAAGATATAACTCTCTAAATAACAATGTCCACCAAATTAAAACTCTGGGGGTCACCAAATATCTCCGGATTATCCTCAGAGGCGAGTACCAGATCGTCATCAATTGCCCATAGTGTAGCATTAGTGCGACATAAAATTCATTCATCCTCAAATTTCTAAATACTGACCGCAGTTGTGCTACTTCAATGTCGATGTTTCGATGGGAACCGAACTTAACCATCTACAGTCGACAACAAAAGTATCCAGTACTAGCGAAAATTCCTATGTAAAAAAAGTACACTTAAAACAGTTTTGTTAAATAAATCCTTGTCGAATCCTGTTCTTAGTCACTCTAAGAACGTAATTCGACAAGGATTTATTTTAAAAAAACAGTATTAAGTGTACTTTTTTTATACAGGAATTTTTGCTATCGCTCGGATACTTTTGCTGCCGACTGTAGTCGAATATGGAACCCAGAAAAAAAAAATCGAGAATTAAAAAGCTTAAAAGCGTCTCCAGATTATCTCATGATTCAAAACAATTCCCATTTTGTTTTGTCTTCTAAATTTGGGAAAGCATTAGAGCCATCCTCTCCACAGGAGATCAAAATTGTGATGGCATGGCACCTTACTACTCCTAGGAGTGAGTACTAGACCGTCGCCTGTTGCTCAATGCATAGCTTTAGTGGCACGTCAAAAACACTCAACTCAACTCTAAATTTGGGAGGTTACACAGCTGTGATATATAATAGGGGTTACATACAAACGGAACGCTTGCAATTTCGATGACGTAAATTTTGCAAGTTTTTTGCAAATACAGTCAGCAGCAAAAGTAACAGAGCACTAGCGAAAATTCCTATGTAAAAAAAAGTACACTTAATGCAGATTTGTTAAATAAATCCTTGTCGAATCCTATTCTTAGTCAGTCTAAGCACATGATTCGACAAGGATTTATTTAACAAAACAGTGTTAAGTGTGCTTTTTTCTCATAGGTATTTTTCTAGTGCACGAATACTTTTGCTGCCGACTGCAGTCATACATTTGGAACGCCTGCAAACGGCTTTGCAACTGGAAGTGTTTCATTTGTATGTGCCCCTAAGTGTACTTAAAATGCTAAAAAGTCGGAATAGTATAAATTTCAATATAACGATTTTTCCCATATAATGAACATTTTTACTGAATTTTGTGATTTCGTTAAACAGAAGTCCGACTATTATTAAAGAGATGTTCATGCATATTTTTTTTTCCTTATAAAATATCTAAATTTCATATCTTAAATAATCTCTGTCTTAAAAGAATATACAGTCAGCTGCAAAATTATTCGAGCACTAGCCAATAATTCCTATATTTAAAAAGTATACTTAAGACTGTTTTGCTAAGTAAATCCTTGTCGAATTATGTTCTTAGACTGATTAAGAACATGACTCGACAAGGATTTATTTAACAAAGCTGTATGAAGTGTACTTTTTTTTTGGCAAGGATTATTGCTAGTGCTCGAATAATTTTGCAGCCGACTGTAAATAATAAAAAATGAGTGAAAAGCAGAATATCTTGCTCATAAAATAGTAAAAAAGAAAAAAAAGAAAAAAGAAAGAAAACGAAAAATGCATACAATTTACATTTAAAACAGAAATTTTGAAACCCAAAATAAATTTATCCATAGATTCCTCGAAGCAATAATGTTCAAAATAATCCCTAATTTATACTTTAATAACACAATAGTTTCCACTTATGTATTGAAAAAACAGCATTGTTTTAGTCAAACAATATTCAAATTGGAAATAAAACATTTTACACGAAATGATGGAGAAGAATTTTTGTTTTAATGATTACATTTTTCAATAATCTTCAAACAAACTTCCGTATTAGTACTGTTTGTGACTTTTTAACGTAGTTTATTCTTCATAAGAGAAATGAATTATGTATCTTTTAACAAAAGTATTTTATTATTGTAAAAAAGAAAGAAAGAATGAATGAAAAAGAAAAAGAAATCAGAGATTCATATCGATTATAAAACCGTTTCCAACTGTACTTGCCTTGCCAGTCCCGTTACATCCCTTCATTGGATTTGCCTCTTTTTTAATGACACTAAAAATATTATTACCATATTTTTATTAACTCACTTTTTTGTTTGTTTGTACAATAAAAATCTTGCAATCGATTTTTAACTAACGTCCCAACTAGCTAAACATTTGAAACTTTTAGAATAACTCAGAACACGGTGTTAATGCTTTGTTTTAATACTTTTATTCAATTAATAAATGTTTGAAAAATTCTTATAATTGCTCCCTTTATTACGCATTTGATTTAAATTTCTTTCAGGTTGATGGGGTAATTCATCAAAAAATTAAAAAAAAAAAAAAATTGTTAATACATAAATTGTCAAGTTTATATGATTCAACAGAAAATTTAAAAACGTGGTACATAAAAAGTTCTTTTTATCTTGTAATTATTTTTAGAATAACTATTGGAGAAATAAATCACACAAAAACTATTTTTATATCTTTACTTTTAATCAAAAGTCTTCGATCAATACATTTAAGCGAATTTTCGGTATTCGGACGAATACTTGATTTTTAATCTAAATATATTTTTTGATATGCAGTTGCAATTTTTTGTTTGTTTGTTTGTTTGTTTGTTTATTTGTTCATTGCTTATAAATAACTGGCAGACTTCGCCCGCTTCCCTGATTACTTTGTTTGAATGAATTACATATAAACGTAAAATCTGAAAAAATATAACTCTGAAACAAATTCCAATGAATTCGATCCAGTTCTCAGTAGAGGATCATTGTCTTCGTCAGCATCTTCCTTGCCTGCAATATGCGGAGTTCGAGTACCTAATGCCTGCGGTAGCACATTACCCGGTCTCTATGGTGCGAACGCAAAAAAAAAAAAAAAAAATATCTGGAGTGACTCCACTCGACTTTCCGAACATTGAGTAATTAACAGTTTTGTAGATAAAGTAAAGAAAGAGTAGTTGTTAAACAAACAAAAGAGAAAAAACCATAATAGAGTGTTTGAGTATTTTTCTCCATTTATTACACGTTGTTTTATTTAACGCTACTGAACTTTGAGCCCATAGATCATAATGATAAAGAAATTTTTGTTGTGTCCCTGTAAAAACCTATAAATGCTAGATTCACCAAAATGCTTATAGTTAGTGCAACAGTGATTTATAATACTCATATAAATTTTCAGCTGAATTCAATAAGGCGTTTAGATGCTATCGTACTTTTAAAAATTTAGTCCCATAGGCCATAATGATAAAGAATTTTTCTTTGTGTCCCTGTAAAAAAACTGTAAGTGCTAGATTCACCAAAATCTATACAGATAGTTCAACTGTGATCTATAACATGTGTACAAATTTTTTGCTCGGATTAATAAGGCGTTTAGACGCTATCACATTTTTAAAAATTTGGCCCCATAGGCATAATGATAAAGAATTTTTCTTTGTGTCCCTGTAAAAAAACTATAAGTGCTAGATTCTCCAAAATCTATACAGATTGAGTATTTGTGATCTATAATATGTGTATAAAATTTTTGCACAATTGAATAAGGCGTTTAGATGCTATCGCACTTTTAAGATTTTGCTCCCATAGGCCATAATGATAAAGAATTTTTCTTTGTGTCCCTGTAAAAAAACTATAAGTGCTAGATTCACCAAAATCTATAGGGTTCGTACTATGGTGACTTACAATATGCGTACCAACTTTCAGGTTAATCGAACAAAGCGTTTAGACGCTAGCGTGTTCACTCACACACATACACACATACACACATACACACACACATACATACATCATCGTAAAAATAGTGAAAACGGTCTCAGGGGATCTCAAAACGTATAGAAACGTCAAAATCTCGAATTCGGATTTTTGACATGATTACAATACTTTCCTCACTATAGTGTTCGGAAAGTAAAAAGAAAGAAAGAAGAGAAACGAATCACGCATGAGTCGAAGTTTGGATTCCCACTGCCTTCAGTATCCGTCTTTTTTGCATTATATCAAAAGAAAATCGAGGTTAAAGAAAGATGTTAGTATGATAACTAAAAAAATATGTTCTAATGTTTCAAATACATATTTGTTTGTTTCATAATTCGGTGGATAAAGGATTAATGAAACTCCACGAACAAAGACACTTATACTATTTCTACTAATTTAAATTGATTACACAGGCAGCTATTTAATTTGCATTTATTTTCTCTCTCTAAAGATAAGAAAAACAAATGCAGGTACCAACTTTTTTTTCCCTGTTATATATCACATAATTTTTCCTATGAGAACAAGTTATGTATAGGATTTCTTTGAAATTTTGCGCTATATAGTGTCGATTTCCTTTTTCATTTTCTTAATTAATCTTGATATTTCTTTTACTTTAGTTTTGTTAAATAATGTGGAAAATTTCACATAACGGAAACGTAATGAAAGTAACCTTATTAAATATGTACTGAATTAAAAAAAAAAAAAAAAAAAAAAAAAAAAAATTGAGGAAAAAATAGAACTAACATCTCAAAAAGCAATTATTAACCCACCAGTACACGGATTGGGTCTGTGAGACCCATTTCATTTACTACAATGTAATGTAAGAGAAACAGTTTATACTAGCAAACCCGTGCGAAATTCACATTTTATTTCTTTTCTTATTTACCTTCTAAAATTTGAAACTCGTAAATGTTATACCAATTTCACCACGTAATTAAAACTAGTTGGCATAGGTGGACTGTGCTCAGTTTCTCATCATATTTGGGTGATTGCCAATCTAAAGGGTAGAAAACGAAGACTAATTTGAAAATATAAAAATTTTACCAAAAAAATTTGAAAAAATTCCTTAATTCCTTTTTGACAACTATGAATCTAAATTACTTGATGAGCTATCTCGTTAGCTATTTTTTGGTTGGTAATTAATTAATTTCAAAATTAATGTGTCAACGGAGCGGACATCACTGACCACGGAGTGGACACTTATAAATATCCAAACCTGAAAGTTATTTTGCAGCTGTATCTTTTCATCCTTATTGTTTTACTTGTGTTTTAGAAAATAATCAACAAATATTTTTACTTTAATTCTTTTGAAAAATGAAAATAACAGGAAAATAATTGTTGGTTCCGCATATTCTTTCTTTCTTTTTTTTTTTTTTTTTTTTTTTTATGTGATTGATCTAATATGTTGAAGACACTTGTATTTCCTTGCTATTTTTCCTGTTAAAACTTCGAAGATTTCTTTAAGTTTCTTCATAGATTTTGCGCCTTTAAAACTTTCTTTTATTGGCTTTTTTCTAACCTCGCCAAAAATAATACATTTCTCAATTTCTTTTGAATTTGCTTCTGTGATAATTTTTTTCACTTTTCTCTTGGTTTTTCAGAATCAGTAGTATTATTTTTTGACTTCACATCCTTAGATCTTTGCACATGCTTTTTGTGTTTTTCAAGCTTCCTAACCAATTTTTTGTTTTCTTCACAAAGCCTTTCACTGTTCTTTTTCGACCTTTTTCTTCCACTTTCTAGTCTGCTAGATGATGATACAGATTGTTTTGTTTTCAGAGATGGATTAATTTGTGGTAGTGTGATGTTTATGGCTGCTGAACGAGGTGTCTCAGGAGGTGTATCATCTCTGAGATGTTCTTCAAAGATTATTCTGTTTCTTCAATCTCTCCCTTTGATTTCTGTTTTGGTTCTTCCATTTTTTCCTAACACTTCTTTTCATTTGTTCAAACATTTTAACTACAGTATTCTTCCTTCTGTGATATATTTATCTTTCTTTAGCTTTTCCTTCTTCATCTCTTGCGGGATCATTTCTTATGCTCTTATTATACACAAAGATGTTTCACGCGACTTTTATTTCATCCAATTTTTGCTCCAATTTTCGAAAGCTGTAAAACGAAAGAAGGTTACAATAGTTGAATCAAAAATTGTTCGAAAAACTGGTTTACACGGTGTACAGTGCATGTCAAGGCACACCTATTTATCTCTGTTTTAACGGGGACGACATGGGAGAGCGAAGAGGAAAACGGTGAATGAATTCCCGCCGGCGCTGTCATTTCTCGGTACATAAAGAGCTTTCTTCTCACTGGTTTATCACAGTCTGACTTGCCAGAAAAAATTGATCGTATTCCCAATTCCTATTACACTGGGCATTGACGTGATTTGAGCCAAATTTACAATTATCTCAAAAGTTGTGTGAAAACGTGTTGTGTGTAATAGGAGCATTAGTCTGTCTCTTGCTCTCTGCATACTTTTTCTTTTTTGTTCTTTACGTTTTTCTGTAGTTTGGCTGGGAAGTTTCCTTTTCTTGTTATTTTTCTTATCTTTTTGATTTTCAACTCCACCTAATTTTCTTTTTGACTGAGTTTGAGCGAAGGTTTGTGCACATTTGTTTGTCCTGCATTGGGTTACATGCGAATTTCCATTTTTCTTGAACAGCATAATAAATTTCTGCAAAGAAAATAAATATATATTTTAAGTATTGTTTTTATATATATATATAAAAAAAAAAAAAAAAAAGTTATTCAATTAATAAAAATACAAAACAATTTTAGTTTTGCTGTAAAACAAAAATATTTTTATTTATTTTTTCTTCTGAAACTAAATTTAATTATATTTTTGCAATTATTTTCTAAAGTGTTATGTCACCTTTTCTACATTTTACCTTTAGAAAAAAAAAAAAAAAAAAAGGACATATAGTATACATCATCCTTTTGCATTACTCTGTAAACAACACTCATAAAACTGTTCTTAAAATTATATTAATACGAATTCTGTTGTTACATTTAAACCATGAAGAGAAATGCTTAAGAGTTCAGTAAAAAATAGCAAATACTGTTTTAAAGACGTTGAAATGACATTTTTAGAAAATCACGAATAAAAATATAAAAATTAGGGGGAAAATATATTTCCATTGCACCTTAAGCAATCAGTAGGCTAACAAAAAAAAAAAATAAAGGGATAAAATTTATTTATCAAATTTATTTAGATTATTTTTCAAATGTATCTATTTTTAAGATTAATTTTGAAAGTATCCACTCCGTGGAAAGAAGTGTCCACTTCGTGATCAAATGATGTCCACGGAGTGGAAGTCCACGGAGTGGACAGAATGTCTGATTTTGAATTTTAAGGAACAAAGCAACAACGTCAGGAACAATTTAACTTTAGTGTTGAATTAAGTCTTATAATCATTAATTGTAATAATAATTAGATAATAAATAATCCTTATAATTACTTGTATACTTCTGACCACGGAGTGGACTGATGAGATAGCCAAACAGAGGTATCACAGATGAAATCTATTTTAACAGAACGAAATAAAGCATTGAGTTCAGCACATGTAGGTAAAAACAAAGATGGCTTCCCCCTCTTTCTTCTCAGTTACACGCTGGTGACAGACAGTGCCATCTACTGAACTTTATGGGAAATTAAATAGTTGTCCACGGAGTGGACGCATTTTATTAGGGACATTTTTTATAAATTAATTAAAAAAACAAGATTCATTTTATAACTCTAAAATTTAATAAATATATTTTTAAGGATAATTATGTCCTGCTTAAATCAAAATGTAATTAAAAAACATTAATATTAAGCTTGAAAATAATGCTATATTATGCAGACTTCCCTTAGGGACAGTCCACGGAGTGGACATTCCAGGTTTTATCGATCGAGTTCTAAGAAAAATAAATAACATAAAAAACTTTTATAATAATATTCAACTAGAGAAAATCGTAAGAAATAGCCTAGTTGTAAATTTTTTTCTGATTGAAAATATTTTCTATTTTTGAGGGCTAAGGGACATGGTTTCTACCCCTTGTGTTGGCAATGACCCATTTATGTTCTCGTAAATTTCTAGTGGGAGACATATTATAATCATGTTAAAAGAAATGAATTTGACCAAAGCTTGATACAGTGACAGAATGAAATCCCCGCCTAATAGGCTATCCATCGTTCACTTCGATATATTTATATTATTCTAATCTATTAATTTATTTTATCAGGGTCAATTCTGTTGTTTAGTTTTCATGCTACTATTTCCAATGCAATAATCCTCAAAATTCATATTTATATATGAAAAATTTACAATTTCGCCATGTTGATAAAATCGTAAATTACGAATGATTTACGAGATTTTCCTATTAAAATATTTGCATTCAATCATGTTCAAACAAATATCATAAATGTAATTTTGAAGTTGTTTAATGTATTTATGATACTCAAAATGGAAGTTTATGCTCAATTTTGCCTTATTCTGACATGTTAAGTGAATCGTAAATTCCAAATAACTTACGAATTTTTTAAATTGGAAAAATCATAGTCTATGATATTCATGCCAGTATCCGAAATAATATTTAAAAAGTGGTCTGACATCTTTTCGATGAAAATATCCCTCAAGATTGACGTTTATGTGAAATTTTGCTCTATTCTGCCACGTTAAGAAATTCGTAAGTTTCGAATAACTTACAAAATTTTTATATTGGAAAATTCATAATCATTAATATTCATGCCAGTGTTCTAAATAATATTTCAAAAGTAGTCTGACATCTTTACGATGAAAATATCTCTAAAAATTGACGTTTATGTGAAATCTTGCCCGATTCTGCCATGTTAAGAAATTCGTAAATTTCCAATAACTTGCGAAAATTTCAAAGTAGCATATTTATAGTTACTGATGTTCATTCCGGCATCAAAACTGATATTTTAAAACTGGTCTGACATTTTTACAGTAAAAAGTTTCCATTTAATGCACGTTTAAGTGAAATTTTGTCCTATCCTCCCATGTTAAGAAAATCGTAAATTTCTCATAATTTACGAAGTTTTTTAATTCGAATGTTGCAAATTTTCTTGCCAGTATGGAAAGTAATATTTTAAAACTGATCTGACCTCTTTGCGATCATTTGTTCGTGAGATATAGTGTTAACAGACTAACAAACTACCGGACTAACACACTAACGGACTAACACACTAACGGACTGACACACTAACAGACACCCTACAGACATACACCATACAAATTTTGTCATTTTCGGATTCCTCACACCTGAAAACGTATAAAAAAGTCAAAAAAACGAGGTCGAAATTTTTCACGATTACCTAAGTTCCCCATATCTATAGCATAATGGGGAACTAATTCTAATTTACCAGAAGCCAAATTATTAATAAATAAAATAAAATAAAATAAACTAATTCCTATTTTGATTATATTTTTTATGGTTGTGTTTTTTAGTCAATTTATGACACAAAAGTTCATATTCTGTATATATCTTTAAAATATTGCTATTTTTAAAATGACGCTTGCAAAGATTCTGAAGAAACAACTGATAAAAATACATTTTTTTCGTAAAATAATCTCATCAGACAAATGTCGTCATTTTTTATTATTAGTCCATTGAGCCGCGTGAGTCCGCGTGCTTAAATATTGTTCATGTATAAATATTATTTTTTTATCCTCACGTATCGTATAGTTTCGACAAAAAATAATTGAAACTGGTCCCCGTTAGAGAAATATTATATTGATATTATGTGAAGAAAAAATTATAATAAATGTAAAATTTTATACTTCATATTTTTATTGTGTGATTTTATTTTGTGGGTGTTATATTGTAACCATTCAAATATTGAAAGAAAATTGTATCCTTTCCCACCCGTGCACTGGCGGATTAATCAAAGTACTAAAAATAGATTGAAAATTGACATAAAAAGAATTATAAATTTCGATTAAAAGTATAAAATAAATTCCTTCGCCAGACAGCATAAACACTACTACTAATCATAACCTTTGAAGTCGGGGCATAATTAAATAAAATTTGATGTTTTTTAACAAATTTGAATTTGAGACCGATAATTACACTGTTTTCTCGAATGATCCATCTTCATAGTGTTCTTTATTGTTTTATCATTGTATAAAATTGATCCACTAATAGCATCACCTAGAGCAGTGAACATCCTTAGCATTCCGGGATTTTAATTTTCTACGAAATTACTAGAGTTTTCATTACGAACTTTTGTTGCTTGTGAAATCTTAATTATTTTTATTTAAATCTAAGTAGCTTTTTGTTATGTTTTGCATATGCCAAAGCGAGATGTATATTTGGAGTTAAATTTAATTAGTGTATGGAATAAAAAGTACCAATTTTTTATTTAATTTTACGCCGTCTTCAAAGGTTGTTTTTAATATAGCAGTGTTTATGTTGTTCAGAGAAAGAATTTATTTTATACTTTTAGGCGCAATTTACAATTCGTTTCATGTCATTTTTCAATTTATTTTTAGTAGTTTAATAATAATTGTTTTTTTTTTTTTTTTTAAGTCGGTTCTATTATTATTATTATTATTTTTATTATTATTATTATTCCAAAAAAGATTTTTTTTCTCTTTTCAGTGAAAATATATTCATATTACAAAACATGGGAAGGTGTTAGAAGGTGACTTCACATATTGCATCCTGAAACTAAAGTGGCACAGCTAAAACAATGAAAATTTTGAATTTATGTCATTGAAAAATATATATGAATTGTCTCAATGTGCAAAAAATGTTGCTACAGAGCAAGATCTTGTAGCAAAAGAAAAAAAAAGTATAAAAATCTTAGCATCCATTTAGAGTCATCCCTCTTCTCTAAAAACAAGAAAAAAAAAAAGATACAGTTTTCTTGTTATATAGCCCAAATCTCTCGATATAGAAATGGCTGAGAGAGTTTTCTTTTGTTTGGACGCAAGTTGCCACCAGCTTTTTATACTTTATTTAAATTAAAAAATTGGCACCAGCTTTTCATAATTAAAAAAAATCTAATTGTCCGATCGATAAGTTAATTAAACCGACGGATTCAGAAAAAATGCCCCCTTTCATTTGGTACCTTATTTGTAACGAAATTTTGATTAGATTTTTTTAAATTAATTAAAATGTGAAAATAATAACCTGGTAAAAGCTTTAAAAAATGGACATTTGAATTTTTAATTGTTGCCAAAAAAAAAAAAAAAAAAAACTACTTTTATTTTTTCCAACATAAAATGAAATATGCTTTCACGCGAATATATATATATATTAAATATTAAATTTGCTCCTGCACATGAAAAAATAAAAATATGAAAATGGAGTAAAAATAAATAAATAAATAAATAAAATAAATAAATAAATAAATAAATAATATACCTCAATTTTAGATTTTTTTCTCCTTTTGTTTAAATAGTATGTTTCTGGCACGGATGAATCGCGCTTGGCATGAAAGCTAATTCAGCATTACATTAAAGAGCTTTACTTGTTGATAATCCTGGGTAATTTTTAAAATTTTGACGCTGAAATAGATTGAACATTTTTCGCCAAGGACTCCACTTTCATAAAAGCCACTTTAAGCCAAGTAGCGCATAAAAATATAAATAAATTATAAAATATTGAAAAACAGAAAAGAAATAAAAGGAAAGGAAAGGAAAAAGAAAATAAAAGAAACAAACAAAAAATAATAATAACACAAATTATGTATTTTTGTCTAAAGTGACGATAAAAATTCAAAAGTCGCCAAGGGGAGCTACATTAAGGCTGTACCATGATCAGGTTTACATATTTCATTATTTATTTTTCTATATACCAACTACTATTAACTAACTCAAGTACTATTATAACCACAAAAATTAATTGTCTCATGCCATAGACGTAGCCGATCATAGCACATTGTAATATTATATTTGGTGTGAAATTGTTGTCATTTTTTGGTTGATCGAATAAATCAAATAAATATAGAAAATAAATTGAAAGAAAATATTATGTACACCACGTATAGTGTTGTTCATATGTAACTGGGATTCAAATATAAAATGTCTACTTCAATTTTTTCGATATTGTCCGTTTCGAAACTGTCATTTGATAAGCACCCAAATGGAAGCCCACTGGCAAGCTATTGTCACAGGCAATAGGGACAAACACCCGAGAGTCTGCGAATGAGTGGGTCGATGCCGAAGGCAGCAGGAAACCAAAACGGGCTTTAAAGCAATTTCATGATTTCTTTAAATTTAATTTTGTTTGTAAAGCGATATCAAAAAGAGTTTCCCTTAAATATAGTGACCAGCAAAGCGAGAAAAGCCTTCGTTGATTCACTACCTTCAATGATTTCATGAATTAAAAAATGGTTTCGTTAACAAACTTTGATCTGTTGGCACGCAGGCAGCATCAGGCCGAGTTTTGTACATTTCGAGTTTGATTTTGAAATTTTTCCCGCATTCGGAATTTTGCTAGTAGAAATATAAATTCCTATAGAAATTGGTAGGTTAGACATGTTCTAAGTTATTATCGCAAGAACCAAACAGGTGTATGGGTGTAAAACTCTTCTTTTTTTTTTTTTTTTTTAATCCTCTTGGACTAGGACCTCTCTATCAACAAAATGTATCAAAATTGGGACTTACGTTAAGGACCTATTGATGGACAAATTAAAGGCAACCAAAAAATCATGAAAACAGACAGACAAACATCTTTTGTTTAAATCTTATTGATTTAATAAAGGATATTTCCTTAGGTCAAGCTTTAAAAAAAAAAAAAAAGTTTCAAAATCGGAACGTCTGATAAAATGTCTATACCTCACATATTCAGTGAAAGTTTTGTTTCGAAAGCAAAAACGGAATAATAAAAAATAATGAGTTGGATAAAACCTTAATCGATTTGCTTTTGTGCATAGTCACTAAAATAAATAAATTCATTATGAAATACTTTTTCATATTTGTGTCGTCTAGTTGCAAAATCGGCCGACCCCTTAAATTTGGAAAATGCGTTTTTTCAATTTTTTCAGTTCTAAGTAAACGTTTTCACCATGTGGAAACGAAAAACCATGCCAAATCCGATCCATCCCTGTGTTATTTGCGCTTGAAAATCACGATGTGCTACAAACTCTGTCAAATGAGTTGGGTGAGTTTCAAACCAGTCATCTTCATATCTCTGAGATCGTGATTCTGCTCTACTCGACTGAAGCAGCACACTTGCTGATTAGGTTAGCATTATCATGTTTTCTCTAGCCTGTGTCTGCTTTTTCTTAGTGTACACAAAGTTTCTAATAATTGAATTTCGTGGTTTCTCCAACAATGGAGAAGTTTATAGAAGTATCTTGTAATCAATCAGGGAAGAGGGAAAGTGGCCCTATGATGTGGAAAAGCAACAAAGTCAAATTTCAAAGGTAATGTAGAATCACTTTGTAGTAACATTATACTAATTAATAACATAATAGCAACATGGTTAGCATATTACGATTAATTAATCAAATGTTATTAATTTAATAACATACCTATGATGATTCAGCTGGTTACAACGATGTATTAATGTAAGTTTGTTTACAATTCGAATGATTTTCCACTGTATTAAAGAATGCCTCGTAATTAATGAATTTGGCACCATTTGTGATACATTTTCATAATTTTCTAGAGGGTTTTTTTTTTTTTTTTTTTTTTTTTTTAGAATAACAGTTATTTTTCATCAGATTTTTTTTTTTTTTTTTTTTAGTTATTTAATTACTACTATTAGTTCACATTCTCCCTATATCTTGTACAAATCTTGCAATCGATTTTTAACTAACTTCCCGACTATCTAGAAATTTGAAACTTTCAGGATTGCTCAGAACACGGTGACAACACAATAAATACTTCGAAGTCCGATTTTAGAATTTTTTATTAGTTTTCTTATAATTAATTAAAATATGAAAATAATAACATCTAATAGCGTTATTATAGCCATTAAAATATTAGGGTGACCGGAAAATAATGTCGTTTTGAATTAATAAAATGAAACCGGAAATTTTTGTTTAACAGTGTTTACATGGTACTTTACAAATAACCATCTTTTAAGTTACCTAAGAATATCTTAAATTTTATCCAGGATAAATTTCCGATGTCAGTATTTTAATTCAAAACGACATTATTTTCCGGTGCCCCTAATATTAGTTATAATTTAATTGTTGCCAAAAAAAAAATTACGAGTTCATTTTCTTCCGACATAAAAATAAATACATTTAATTAAACGTGAACATTAAAAAATTATAAAAAGTTAAATTATGCATCTCACAAAAATTGACATCATTATCACTTTAAAATTTTATGCATATTGATAAGAGCTCTATGATTCATCAGAAAATTTAAAACATGGTATATAAAAAGTTTTTTTTTTTTTTTTTTTTTTTTTTTTTATCTTATAATTATTTTTGTTTCATTTTTCACGCGCGCTTTTTATTTCCTAATTCAAAAATTCAAAATTATTTAAAAAAATTTTTTTGGATAATGTTTGTAAGTGGGAACTGACTTTTTTTTTCTTTTATCAAATAACAGAAATCAACTATTTATAAATAAAATTTAATTAAACAATACATTTTGTGTATTTTTTAAAATCCAATAAATGTAGCTAAAATAAAATTCTGTTTTGTTGTAAAACCGGCCAACTCCGAAATATGTTGCAAAGATGGCCAAATCCAAAATAAAAATTTGAATAATCCCCTCCGATCACGTGCCCCTACCATCTTATTTCGAGTTTTCAAATAGTATACTGCCTCAACGATTATAAAACTAAAAAGTTTTGGTTCCTGTCTTATTTCGGCTAAGTGTGTCAAAAAATCAGCCTTTTCGTAAAATTTCATTTTTTTGTTGATTGTTTTTTTACGTCGCACTAGTGCTGCGCAATGGGAAATTGGTGAGGGTCTGTGACTCACCCCTAGAGGTGGTCTGGAGACATGCCATCACAATTTTGATCCTACACGGAGAGTATGGCTCCCCCGCTTCAGTAACCCCCAAGAGATAAAATTTTCCTTTTTTGGAGATGGTCGATTTTGCTACTAGACGGCAAATTTGTAGTTAATAAAATACTCATTGTGAGAGAAACATACTAAAATATATAGGAGACAGACTTTTATTTAAATTTCAATTGCCATTTAAATTTAATTATTTATGAAGATAAGCTCAAGTCCAAATTCATCAAAGTCATCACTAGTTTATTTGTCGAGGGGAGAATATCTAAATGTCCCCAAATCGTTATTTTTTTCTCATGTCAGTTTAAATTATTTAACATCAGTTTGCATGACATTTTAAAAATAATTTTAGCTCATAATTAAAAATGAGTAGATATTTTAAGTTTCTAACAAAATTTAAAAACGAAATAACATATAATAAAAGTAAATCAATTGATTTAATTTTCATAAGTTCGCTTTGAATATACTATGAATATACTTTCTGATGTTAATCATTACTGTTACATAAAGCAAGACAACCATAAATCGAAATCAAATGTATACAAAACTTTCCCATAACATTTTCAGAGTTCAATTGTCTCCACTTATAATTGTGCACAGGCAGCTAGCTACATTTTCCATTTTTTTCTTCTTTCTCACGCCCATAGCTTCCCGCTGAGATTTAAATACACAACAGATCGGCAGAATAAATATTTTTACTGCAAGTATCAATAAACACTTAACCTGCAAAATATAAAGGGGCTATTTTTTCATTTCTTGAAGCTCCTCATTCAGTGTGTTAAGAATAGATCTATGCGACTGAATTTGACAGTGTTCTATTGTTATAGTTTTCTATGACCTAAACACGGCGGACTCTTTGAAACTGCTAAAATGGTACGGTTGCAGTTATTTTTTCAAAGTTTGTATTATGATATTCCAATTGTTTTGAAAACTTTTACATAGACGTTGAGCTACTAAGAGGAAGTTTTCATGAAAATACAGTTTTCTAAATATTTACATTTTATTTGCTATTATGATATAAAATAGCATTATCAGTCTTCATACGAAGAAATTTATACAAATAAATGGCATAAAATATTATCGTTTGTTTGTTTGTTTTGGTTTAACGTCGTACTACTGTTGTGCACTGGGCAATCATAAAATGTTATCACTTATAATTTCAAGTAATAGACAAAGTTTCATTATAAAAGTTACACACTAACGAAGGAATAATTACTTTTATAAAATATAAAATCTATTTTTTCTTTTTGCAAATTAGTTTTTTTTTAAACTTTATATTTGAATTTCAAAGTTCGAACTTTAATACTTCTAATGAAGTTCTCAACAGACGATCTTCTTGTAACTTTTATTATGGTAATAGGTCAAACAAAAATATCTTCACTAAATTTTTGGATAAAGCTACTGCTTTTAAGTTTTTACAAAACTGTTTGCTATCTGTTGGGGAAAAAAAAAAAAAAAAAAAAAAAAAAAAAAACTCTTCATCTTAAAAAGCAACATGCAATTAAACTTTATTTGAATAATTATCGGTCTAAAAAATATTGTATTCGATCCTGTAATGTGTCATCATAAAAATAAAAATAAAAATAATAATAAATAAATAATAATCTGGTACGTCACTCATACGACTTTCTCTTACCCTGAAATTTAATACTATAAATACAGATTGGAGAATAAAGAGTAAGATAACGGGTACTGTTGTGTAAACCTATGTTAAAACAATTCAAATTAGGCTTTGGAACAGCTTTATTTGATAAATAATTCTATATGAGGGAGCCACCGCCACCGCCCCCCCCCTTCCCAACCCCCAGTTTTATTACTGTACCTACATTTTTATAAAATTCAAATCTGTTATTAAATTCAAAAGCTCATTAAAATTATTCAGTCAATTTTCACATGCAACATTCTTTGAAATTTATCAGTTTTGAACAAACTTTTCTAGTAACAAACATATTAACTTCAAAATACATTTGGATCGCCTGAAGTTATTCGTTTTTAATTTACTCTAACAAACACAGGCAAAGATCAAACGTTAAAAACTTGACTTCGGTATTGAAGAAGCCAAAACGTGTAAATATATATACACATATATATATATATATGTGTGTGTGTGTGTGTGTGTGTAACATGAATATTCGGCTTTAAAAAAATACATTATTTACCATAGGGCTATGAGGAATTCATTTGAATTCCTGAGCAGCTTTCCTGGACATACAGTAAAATATTACAGTAAAGCACTTCCATACCTTGTAAAATATTACAGTAAAACACTTCCACTAACAATAAAAAAGAATGTTATGGCTTAAATATTGGCAGCCCTGCATATCTCCTGAAAGTTATGTTCACATCACATGATGCACATAAATATAATCCCATATTAATAACACACAGCACAATCTGAAGTACACGTCTATCAATTTTCAAGTATTGTCGCATGTTGATACAACGGATCAAGTCTTTTCCCCTGCATCGTTTATCCTGTTGTAGTGAAAGTAGTTTTCATGGCAAAGTGAAGAAAAAGCAGTAGTTCATTCACTTTCAGTAAGGTCAGCCTTATCGACAAACTTGACGATTAATTTGGCGAGTTCGCCACCAAATTTGGAGAAAATTAGTATTTTAGCGTTCCCGAAGTTTCGAAGCTCTACTGTGTATAGGGGCCCAGATCTAGAACTTTTCATAGAATTCTGGATGGAATTATTGCCAAACCCCATCGCCAAAAGGTATAAATAGAAATGAGTTCACATCTGAAAGGGAGAGTGTAGTTACTGCGATTCATAGTTGTTCAGAGGGCTATTCTGAGCGATTGTACTTTAGAGATCGTGCCTTTTAAGTGACTGAACTTCGTTCATAAGCTAGCGAAGATTTCTGCTCTGGGGTATTTGATGTTATTTGCTTTACTTCTGTGGAACAGACTGAGTTTGCTACTAAAATATTCGGTGAGCTAACGTTGCTGTTCGACTGTTTCGAGAATATTTGTTGAAATCACAGTTTTGTTGTACTGATTATAGAAGTTACGTTAAATAGACAGCATTCACCAAATGGAGTCTGCCTGTTTCTTTATGAACTATTTTCTCCCACAGGAAAGTCATCAAGCTTTTCGTAATAATATATTAAATAACACTCAGGGTTTTAGTAACATAACCAAATGTTTGAGATTTTGGTGTATCTATCTATACGTTTTGAAATCACCTGAGTTCTTTTTCTTTTTCTTTCTTTTTTTTTTTTTTTGCTATTTTTACAATGAAGTATATATGTGTGTGTATGTATGTGTGAACACAATAGCGTCTAAACAATTATTCGAATTAGCTGAAAGTTGGTACGTATGTTATAGACCACCGTATCACGACCTGTAATGATTTTGGGGAGTCAGTACTTAGTGTTTTTCCAGGGACATAAAAATTTCTTTATCATTATGGTCTATGGACTTAAATTATTTACGGTGCGATAGTTTCTAAACGCCTTATTCGAATGAATTGAAAATTTATATACATGTTACAGGTCACCGTCACACGAAATGTATTCGTTTTGGTGAATCTGCCATTTATAGTTTTTTACAGGGACATAAGTAAAAATCGTTAATTATTATGGCCTATGGAGGAAATTACTTTGAGTTTGATAGCGTCTAAATGCTTTATTCGAGCGAGCTTCAAATTTATATGCATGTTATAGGTCACCATCGCATAAACTCTATAAATTTTAATGAATCTGTCACTTATTGATTTTTAGAGGGACTCAATGAAAAATTCTTTATCATTATGATCTACGGGCTCAAATTATTTGTAGTGCAATAGCGTTAAAATAAACAGCATACTATTTGGGAGAAAATATTGAAACGTGCTATTATAATTTTCTCTTTTGAATATTTAACACTTACTGAACTTTATTTAAGCAACCGTTAATTACTTAATATTCGGAATGTCGAGTGGAGTCACTCCAGATTTTTTCTTAAAAATTCGTGTTCGAAAAAGGGAAGAGGAGTGAAAATAATTTTACAAAGGAAACCAAAATGAAAGAAGATACTGACAATGCATTTTGGTTTGTCATACAAATACAAACCACAAAATGTTAAACTACATCCATATTTCTCTTCCTTTATTGGCGCTTTTTTTTTTCTTCCTTAATGGATTTTTTGAAAAAAAAAAAAAATAAAGTTATATGTTTGTCAACTATGAACATCTCCAAAATAATAAAATTGTCAAAAAATAATTTTTTGAAAAAAAAAAACTCATTCAAATTTTCATGTTTGTACAGAGTGTCCCATATGTCTGTAGACATTTTAAAAATTCTTAACTTTTGAATGAATTGATAGAATTGAACGCAGTTTGCAAAAAAACCATTCTCGTGAAGGTTTTTTTTTTTTTTTTTTTTTTTTGGGGGGGGGGGTTTAAAGAAAAAATAATAATTAAGCTATTTGTCGATAGAGGGCCGCTGTACGTGATTAGATCACAGTCAATAGCATATTTTTTGCGACCCCTATCGCGGTACATACAAATTCTTCCCATAGACCGTAATGATAAGAAAAACTTCGGCATGCCCCTGTACACGAACTACAAATGGAATACACACTCAAAACTATACATCTGATTCTGTGAAGCTCATGAACATGTGTACCAACTTGCAAGTCAATAGCATGATTTTTGCAGTCGCTATCGCTAAACATACAAATTCTTCTCATAGGCCGTAATGATAAGAAAAACTTCGGCATGTCCTTGTACACGAACTACAAATGGAATACACACTTAAACCTATACAGCTAATTCCGTTGGGCTCATGAATATGTGTACCAAATTTCAAGTCAATAGCGTGATTTTTGCGGCCGTTATCGCGCGACACACAAACAAACGAACAAGCAAACACACAGACGGAACCCAAAACCGTTTTGAGTCTCAACAGAGGGCCTCCACTCACGTTTCGGCAATTACTCAGCTAATGTTAGCATTTAGGACCACAACACTAAGATCAACAAGGTGTGATTTTTATGCGAAATTCAAGAAAGTTATCATAAGTAAACCAATAATTTTATTTAAAAAAATATGATAAAGATAACTGAAAATGAGAAGTAGAGCAGGAAATGCTCAAAAATAGAAGTATTCACACTTCAGGAAACATGTACTTCTACGAACACAAAGATCACAAGATTTCAGAAAACTGTATAGCTAATTCAAGCCAAAAATACAGTTCATGTTCTATCTTGCGACAAAATCCAAATTAAAAAAGAATAAATTAAATTTCAACAAATCATTATACATATATACAGGGTGTTCCATAATTCTGTAGACATTTTAAAAATTCATAACTACTGAATGAATTGATAGAATTGAACGCAGTTTGCGAAAAAATCATTCTGGTGAAGGGGGATCTTTTTTTTTTTTTTTTTTTTTTTTTTTTTTGGTAAAGAAAAAAAATATAGTTAAATTTTTTGTCGACGATAGTTAGACAAATAGTTAAATTTTTCGCATGGATGTGAAAGAAAAATATACACAAATCAAATATTGCACACAATTTTGCGATTAGAGCAGTTTATTTCCTATTTTGCCTGCTACTTGTGCATACTTGAAGTTTTAATTGCTATGCTGTCTTGGTGGATAAAGCGTTATTGGGGAAAATGCTTTCCCCCAGGTAAGAACCGCCGACTGAAGCTGAAGTTAGCAGTGTTATAACTCGTTTGCAAAGTGTGGTGACGACTGACACATACAATAGGACTTATATGTCTGTAAACATTTGCATGCGAATAAGTACAGTTTTTACATGAAAATGTGTGATTTGGTCACGCCCAGCGCCATCTGTCGACAAATATCACAATTATTATTTTTTCTTTACCTAAAAAAAATCTCCCTTCACGAGAATGATTGTTTTCACAAACCGCGTTCAATTCTATCAATACATTCAATGGACATGAATTTTTAAAATTTCTACAAACTTATGGGACACTCTGTATATAAAATGGTTTTGCTGCTCTATTGGGGCCTGAACAATATAAATTTGCTATTGTTAGCTATATTATTTTACGAAATTGTTGCAACTTTCACAGCTTTGTGAAGTACTTGCCCCCTGGTGAGTTAATACTTTTACTTTTAAGCATTTTTTATTCCAATTATTAATCCCATTTTTTATTCAAATTATTATTCTGAAGTATTTTAATTACTTTCTCCGCCGTTATGTTTAATGCCCCCCCCCTTTTTTTTTTTTTTGCTCAAGTTTTGCGTAAGTAATTTAAATTGTTTTTGTCTCTTATTGGTTCTTGACATGTATCGCAACCTTTTTGTGATAGTTTTAGCAATGTGTTATCATCAGTTTTATTTTTGTTCTGTTAGTATTGACATGTAGTTATAAAATGCTAAAATATTAAGGTTAAAGTTTATTAAGATATCTATCATTTATATATATATATATACAAGGCCCGAAATTTGAACTCGGATTACACTCGCCGAAAAAAAAGTTTAACACGCCACAAAATAAGGTTCTCTTTTTTTTTTTTTTTTTTTTTTCTTTTTTACATATTTTGGGTTTTTTATTTTTCCTAACTATTTGAAAGTCTTTTAGAAATATGTCTAAAATTATATATATTAAAAGTGTGTCTATATCATCATGTTTCATAATCATCTATAATTGAAAATCATTATAATGTATTCTATTTAAAATTTGAAAAATATTAAAATATCTAATAACATAAATGCAAAGAGTCATTAAGGAAAAAAAAATGTCAAACAATATCCTGTGAAATTTTTTTATTATGAAAGATTTAGCTTCCTTATTTATCTATTTATTTAATTAACTTTTTATATTAGAAATATCTTTTTCGTCCGTTTTATTTTTGTAATCAGACGGAATGTCGATGTGTATAACTTGTTCATTGTTATCATTTGAAATATTCATTTCGGAATAACTCTTTCGATATAATCGTTACTTACAAATCATTACAAGTGCAAATCATTGGCGTTGGTAAAAAACTGGAAAATATGAACTGTGTTTTGAACATTATTCAACAAAATAAGCATAGGCAAACTCTTTAAAAGGGCTCGGGCTTATTTTCATGTGACAATATTGCATAGGCAAATTTCGCATATCTCTTCTCTCGGATAGGGGGCGACGGGCAAAGAGGCTCTCTGCTCGTCTATTCTCACTCTGTTTGGAGAAATAACAGTGGAAGAAACGAAACTGCCGAAGAGGTCAAAACGTTTATCTATGCACCAAGCATTTTTCCTTTCCCAGGCTGGGGCGATCTCGGGCAGCGCACACACAGACTCGGCTCTCCGAGAATCTAAAACGGGAGGTTAAATATGAGGTTATAAGATGGCAAGATTTTGTCATATTTAAATCTATAAAAAGAATGTTTTCTGTCACCGTATCGTGTAAGAATTCTATTTATAACTAGATCAATTTTTACTCGCCACAGTAAAATTTCCACTCGCCAATGGCGAGCTGGCGAGCATGAATATATACATATATCATAGATATACATACAGCTGGCATGTATATATACCTATATCATAATGAGGAAAAAAACTATTTTAAAACTTCTGATTGTCTTTTCCTTCCTGCTCAGTTTTTAAGTATTTTAAAATATGGTTTAATTCCATAAAATATTATTTCTATTTAGTATACCATAATCGGAAACAAATGATAGAAAAAAAGAAAGAGTTCAAAGCACTTATCGCTTGTAACGTGTGGAACAAAAGAGACATTATATATAAAATGTAGGACAAAACGATTGATGGGAGAGACCGCCGACTGATGTGTGGCCAAAGAACAAATGAACAAAAGAATGACTGAAGAAAGAAATAATCATGCTCTGTAGGAAAAATCTAATAACAGTCGAATAACTTAATAAAGTCATATATGTATCCTATCATATGGCTCATTAATCTCAATTAGCGTTGTAATAACGTTGCGTGAATCTACGGTCCCAATAATCATAACTGCTGTATTTTCTCATACATTACATAGATTATTTTGAGGAGAGAAATCAGGAAAGGAAAACTGTGCAATACGCAAAACTTGCGCTGCGTATTCCAATATTAAGTCCACCTTTTTATCTATTTGTACGTTTTACATATAAAGTCAAAAATCTTATAATTTAATTTAATATATATATATATTTTTTTTTTTTTTTATTTATTTACACTGAGAAAAAAAAATATTCGGCCTTCATCTAGAATGAATAAATGGTCATTTTCTAAATCCTTAAACTAGAAATAAAGATTTCCGAACTATGCGCATAAGGCACGCCAATAAACTGAATAGACGGAATGGTCGAGAATTTCTAGTCTGCACAATTCTAGATGATGAAACAATATTCTGAATATTTTGAATATTCTGAATCTTTTGTATTACGAGAAATTCTCGCTTGATTTTCTAGAATTGGGTCATAAATCAAGATTATAGCTGCCTCTTGTATTCACATTTATTTGGAGATATTTTCAAATAGGTTTGTCCTCGATAGTATAGGCAAACGCTCAAGAATTCTAATAGAGGTCTCTAGAATTCGCTTTCGAAGGGGACTTAGAAAAAAAAATTTAAGAAATTTATAAGGATGACATGGAATTATTTTTTCTAGAGCTACCATTTGGATTCTAGATGTCAGTTATAGAATTTTTTCTCAGTGTATTGGCGTGCCTTATACTCATAGCTCAGAAATCTATATTTCTTGTTTAAGGATTTAGAAAAGGACCACCTATTCGTTCTAGATGAAAGCGGTATATTTTTTTTTCTCAGTGTATTTATTGTCGCGATTTTTGAAAAATGCATACTGCTTAAAATAATAATAATAATAATATTTTAAGAAAATATTGGATTTATAATAATTTTTTACTTAGTTTTTTGATAGTTTTATGCGTTTTAAGAGGCCCTGAATGCGTTTTGACAATTTTTCAAATGATGTCTGACTCTTTGCCTACGTTTCTGCAAGTATGACAGAAATTTTGTGGCAGTTCTAACTCAAGAACTAACTCATAATATTTCAAAGAAATTTGCACCCTGGCATTATTGTTATTTATCAACTTTTTATAGATATCGACCAACTGATGACACTGCTGTACTGCATTTTCCCCATTTACAGTAAGGCCATATCTCATATTTTACAACGTATAACTGCACAAAATAATCATTAAAAAAAAAAAAAAAAAAACTATGCTGATTCAATTACAGGAAAGCAATATCTCAGCTTCTATGAATATAAATGTACCAAACTTAATATGTGAGATATCTGTTATGAAAAAGAAAGCTGAATTAATTTAAATGCATATCGACCTAAAGATCGCACAGCCTCAGCTATTACTTACCTTCTGCGAATATGTAGCTACATCTCGGCACGTGTTAGTTATAATCGCATCACATTTGAAACCTTTATTGTGAGAAGCTATGTTGATTATATATATGTGCATATTATCCGGTAAGTGACGCTGTTATATTGTTCTATGAAATAATATAGAAGGAAGTTTTCTAATGTCCAAAACATCCTAGTTTATTAGGCTACACTATCTACCAATAAGTAATTTAACACTTTCGAATTGAGACGTTTTGAAAAATATCTAGTAAAAATTCCGTAGGAATTATCTTGAAATTTTGGGAGTATACAGAACGTGGCATACCTCATATATTTCAGCTAAAGTTTTGAACAAAATTCAAAATGTTTTGGATCCCCCTGTAAAAAGTAATACGTGAAATGCATTTTGGCTGTAGCATGTGATTATGTATATCCTTCTAATTATCAGTAAACATTTTCATCAGGCTACCACATATATTCATTAAGATATAACGGTTCTTAAAAAAAAAAAAAAAAAAGTTTTTAAAATTATAACACGTAGAGTATTAGACCCAGTGCAAAGCCATTCCTCGGACTCTTGGCAAAATACATTAGACACAGCATACAGCAATCAGAATGGAAAAATGTTAAATATCTTAAGAAATATGAACAACACACTTTACTAAATAATTTTTAACTACAAATGCGCAAGCTCTGAATAAATTTCATTAGCATAATTTAAAAGCCTAAAGTATTGAGCTACTTATGAAAGCCTCAAAACGATAGAGAATAAATTCAAGAAGTTATGAAAACTAAAATGAACAGAATTTGAGTTCCTCTCGACATAAAAGCTGAACTATACACTGTTTGAACATTTCTGTAAATTTAATGTACATATTTATCCATAGAGTCTCTATAAGATTACAGTAATTCTTAGGTAAAAAAAAAAGCATTCCAGATCCAAAATATCTGTACTGATAAGTATAAAGGATTTAAGTCAAAAAATGCCGATTTTGAGTTAAGTACATAGTCAGACTCAGAAAAAAAAGTCTCAATCGATTGGTATAAAGGATTTAAGTCTATGTCATTTAGTCTTTGAGAAAATCCATTGGTAAAAAAAGGTTCAAGTCAGAAATTTACCATTCATGTATGGTATAAAATATTTAATTCAACTTTTTCACGTTATTAAATGAAGGTTGACAACCACTGAATGGTATAAAGGGTATAAGTCAACGAAATCCCTTTTTCCTAATCGATTCTTCTGCTTTGTTTTTAGTTAGTTTAACTTTATTTTTCGTCTCCTGAAAAATCAAGAATATGGACTTAAATCCTTTATACTTATCAGTACACATATATATTCTCCCCAATAATTAATTAAATTAATATTAGTCATTAACATGAATGTATAAAATAAGTTTTTTAACATCTCCGTTTATTTTTCTCTGTAATTTTACATTACACAGAGTTTTCTGTTGAAATTTTTAACAGTGATAATGGGTTTTACTCACATTTTTATTTAGATTCAATCAATACCCCATAGTAATACAGTGTTCGTTGATTGTAACTAAATATGGGTAAAATCCCTATCATCCATCTTTTTTTTTTTTTTTTTTTTTTTGAGAAGAACTGAAATTCTGTTTATTCTATCTCTCATAACTTTTTGAATTTACACAATATTTGTTTGGGGCTTTCATATAAATAGCTCAATACTTTTGGCTATTAACGGCCCTCTTCACTTACCGTCGCCGGAAGCCCGAGCCAATGTTATTCTATGGGGAAATTCTCTTTACAAATAACTTATTAACTAATACATATTTTTACTTTCCGAACACTATAGTGAGGAAAGTATTGTAATCATGTCAAAAATCCGAATTCGAGATTTTGATGTTTCTATACGTTTCGAGGTCCAACGAGTCCGTTTTCACTATTTTTACGATGATGTATGTATGTGTGTGTGTATGTATGTGTGTATGTATGTGTGTATGTATGTGTGTATGTCTGTGAGTGAACACGCTAGCGTCTAAACGCTTTGTTCGAATAAGCTGAAAGTTGGTACGTATATTGTAAGTCACCATAGTACGAACCCTATAGATTTTGGTGAATGTAGCACTTATAGTTTTTTTACAGGGACATAAAGAAAAATTCTTTATCATTATGGCCAAGGGACCAAAATCTTAAAAGTGCGATAGCATCTAAACGCCTTATTCAATTGAGCAAAAACTTTATACACATATTATAGGTCACAGATACTCAATCTGTATAGATTTTGGAGAATCTAGCACTTATAGTTTTTTTACAGGGACACAAAGAAAAATTCTTTGCCAAATTTTTAAAAGTGTGATAGCGTCTAAACGCCTTATTAATCTCAGCAAAGAATTTGTACACATGTTACAGGTCACATTTGAACCAACTGTATAGATTTTGGTGAATCTAGCACTTACAGTTTTTTTACAGGGACACAAAGAAAAATTCTTTATCTTTATGGCCTATGAGACCAGCGATAGCATCTAAACGCCTTATTCAATTGAGCTGAAAATTTGTATGAATATTATAAATCACTGTTGCACTAACTATAAGCATTTTGGTGAATCTAGCATTTATAGATTTTTACAGGGACACAACGAAAAATTCTTTATCCTTATGATCTAAGGGCTCAAAATTCAGTAGCGTTAAATAAAACCTCGTGTGATATATGGAGAAAAATACTCAAACACTCTGTTATGGTCTTTGTTTAGCAACACCTCTTTCTTTATTTTATCTACAAAACTGTTAGTTTCTCAATGTTCGGAAAGTAGAGTGGAGTCACTCCAGATTTTTTTAATTCTGTTTCCACATTCAGAAAATTCCCAACTGTTAAATTGACGGACGTTTTTTAAAAATGTATTTTTTTTTATTTTTAATATTTTATTTTTAAGTTGCAAAATGAAAAAAATCTGGAGTGACTCCACTCGACTTTCCGAACATTGAGTAACTAACAGTTTTGTAGATAAAATAAAGAAAGAGGTGTTGCTAAACAAACAAAAAAGAGAAAACCATAGCAGAGTGTTTGAATATTTTTCTCCATATATCACACGAGGTTTTATTTAACGCTACTGAACTTTGAGCTTTTAGATCATAAGGATAAAGAATTTTTCGTTGTGTCCCTGTAAAAATCTATAAATGCTAGATTCACTAAAATGCTTATAGTTAGTGCAACAGTGATTTATAATATTCATACAAATTTTCAGCTCAATTGAATAAGGCGTTTAGATGCTATCGCTGGTCTTATAGGCCATAAAGATAAAGAATTTTTCTTTGTGTCCCTGTAAAAAAACTGTAAGTGCTAGATTCACCAAAATCTATACAGTTGGTTCAAATGTGACCTATAACATGTGCACAAATTCTTTGCTGAGATTAATAAGGCGTTTAGACGCTATCACACTTTTAAAAATTTGGCAAAGAATTTTTCTTCGTGTCCCTGTAAAAAAACTATAAGTGCTAGATTCTCCAAAATCTATACAGATTGAGTATCTGTGACCTATAATATGTGTATAAAGTTTTTGCTCAATTGAATAAGGCGTTTAGATGCTATCGCACTTTTAAGATTTTGGTCCCTTGGCCATAATGATAAAGAATTTTTCTTTGTGTCCCTGTAAAAAAACTATAAGTGCTACATTCACCAAAATCTATAGGGTTCGTACTATGGTGACTTACAATATACGTACCAACTTTCAGCTTATTCGAACAAAGCGTTTAGACGCTAGCGTGTTCACTCACAGACATACACACATACATACACACATACATACACACATACATACACACACACATACATACATCATCGTAAAAATAGTGAAAACGGACTCGTTGGACCTCGAAACGTATAGAAACATCGAAATCTCGAATTCGGATTTTTGACATGATTACAATACTTTCCTCACTATAGTGTTCGGAAAGTAAAAATTCACATATTGAAAATTCGTGTTTTGCAGCTTCAAAATAAAATATAAAAAAATAAAATAATAATTTTTTAAAAAAGGTCAGCTGGGAATTTTCAGCTGGGAATTTTCTGGGAATTTCAATTTAACAGCTGGGAATTTTCTGAATGTGAAAACAGAATTTAAAAATATGTATTAGTTAATAAGTTATTTATAATTTTTTTCCCATAGAATAACATTAGCTTCGGCTTCCGGCGGCGGTGAGTGAAGCGGGTCCTTAAATTATGCAAATAAAACTTTAAAAAGCTTGCGCATGCATAGTTAAAAATTATTTAATAAAATGCTCATATTTCGTAAAAATGTAACACTTTTGCGCTCTGATTGCAGCATGTGTCTAACGTAGTACGCTAAATTTCCTAAAAATGCCTTTGCACTGAGTCTAATACCGTACGGGTTATAATAAAAAAAGTAACATTTTATTTTGCAATTAAAAAAACCCGTTATATCTTAATGAATATATGTGGTAGCATCATAAAAATTTATATAGATATTTAGAATAATCCTCATAATCACATGCTACAGCAAAAACGCATTTCAAACATTACTTTTTACAGGGTGATCCAAAACATTTGGATTAATTTCCCTTTTTCCTCTTCAGGACAAAACTTTTGCTGAAATGAATAAGGTCTAACATGTTCTTTACACTCCTAAAGTTTCAAAATAATTCCTAAAGAATTTTTCTAGCTATTTGACAAAACGTCTTCATTCGAAAGTGTCCAAATATTTTTTACTTTCTTCTATATGTAATATAGAGAAAGTATTGGATTCTCGAAAATTTTCGATCTTCGTTTTTTGATGGATTTACATGTTTTGGGATGTCCAGAACACCAATTAATAGTTTTTAGAAAATGTCTGTCTGTCTGTCTGTATCATTTTTTTGTGGACGCTGTATCTCACGAACCAATGAATGAAATTTAATCAAACTTGGTATTTAGTTGCACCCTGACATGAACTGGTGCTGATTAGATTTGGGGATCAATAGCTCAACAGGTGACGCTGTGATCGCATTTTATGCAAATTTTTAAGATGGCAGCATAGGACAAAATTTCCTATAAATGGGCATAATGGGAGTTATTTTAAACTTGTGATTGTAAAATTAATATGAATTACTGATAACAGTAGTATTTAACTAGAAAAAAAAAATTGTGCATGTGGGGGCATCGGTTACCCCCCCCCCGGGGGGGCAAAGTTTCAAGATGGGTACCTTTCGAAAGGTCTCCTCAATACCTTTAAAACGAATGGTTGAACCATAAATCTGTGATAATTTAAAACAAAGTTATCAATTTTTTTTTACTTTTAACAAAAAAAAAAAAAAAAAAAAGAAAAAAAATCTTTTTTTTTTTTTTTTTTTTTTTTAAGCGAAATTTAACCAAACTTGGTATTTAGTTGGTCACTGACCTAAACTGGTGCTGATTACATTTGGGGATCAATCGCTCAACGGGTGGCGCTGTGATCTCATGTTTTCTAAATTTTTAACATGGCAGTATAGGACAAAATTTCGTATAAATGTACATAATGAGAGTTATTTGTAACTTCTGATTGCAAAATTATTATGAGTTATTGATAATAGTAACAGTTAACTAGGAAAAAATTTCTGTGCATATGGGGGCATTTTGAAGATGGGTATCTTTCGAAAGATCTCGTCAATACTTTTAAAACGAATGGTTAAACTATAAATCTGTGATAATTTAAAACAAAGTTATCGATTTTTTTTACTTTTGACAAAAAAAAAAAAAAAAAAAAAAAAAAACCCCTTAGAATTTTTTTTATTTTTTTATTTATTTATTTATTTATTTATTTATTTTTAAATATTGTTACTGATTGAATATATATAGGAAAATATAGAAGAGAGTATTGTGGTGGCCACAACATACTAGTTTGCATTGTTGCCAGATGTGGCGGAATTTTTATTTAGTGATCCCCAATAATTTTGAGATGTGATATTTGGTATACATAATAGACTATTAATCTTCGAAGTGATTAAGCAAACATTACAGTTAAAAATTATTGGTGATTATTGAATAAAAAATTCGCCAGATCTGGCAACACTGTTTATTGGTAGATAGTGCATTTGTTTCACTTTGTAGCAACCTTTTTATTTCAACTTCTTTTAAGCTTTGCATTTATAAACTTTTATGAGCAGTAATATTATTTAAGGTAATGATAAAGAAAAATTAATGAAACCCAAAAATGTCTATATTAATTTGTTTGCAAATATAATCTAAGCTTTTATTATTCTTACGGGGGGGGGAGAGCAGCTAGGCACTAAAAAGTCCTAAAATCTAAATTTCAATCTTTTCTACAGTTTTTGAATCATTGGGGTTACTCCTATGTAATAAATAGAAATTTTGAACTTTCATAGATACTAAAATGACCAAAAGGAGAGGCTTTATATTACTACAGTCAGACTGTAATAACATAGATTTATGTTATTACAGTCTCAAATACGAAATTTCAACTTTTTACGGTTAACCGTTTTGAGTTATGTGAGATACATACATACATATCTACGTGCAGACTTAATGATAAAAATTAGTTAAGTCATGGATATCTCTAAAGAATAACTAGTATGTCGTGGCCACCACAAGACTTTCTTCTATATTTTCCTATACAAATTCACTCAGTAATAACAAAGAAAAAAAAAAAAAAAAAAACGATTTTTTTTTCAGTTTTTTTTTTTTTTTTTTCGTTAAAAGTAAAAAAAAATCGATAACTTTATTTTAAATTATCACGCATTTATAGTTCAACCATTCTTTTAAAGGTACTGACGAGACCTTTCGAAAGATACCCATCTTGAAAATTTACTCCCCTCGAGGGGGGACTTCCCCCCCAGGGGGGTTGACGAGGCTCCTACACATACAAAAAAAAATTTCCCAGTTGACTATCTCTATTATAAATAATTCTTGTAAATTTCATAATGATTACTAAAAAATAATTCTATTTATGCACATTTGTACAAAATTTTGTCCTATATCACCATGTTAAAAATTTAGAAAAAGCGGGATGGCAACGCAACCTGTAAGACAATTTTTACCAAAATTTGATAGGCACTAATTTGTGTCAAGGTGCAACTACGTACCAATTTGTATGAAATTTTGTGCAGTAGTTCCTGAGATACAGTTGCCACAAAATTTTGTCACACACACACACACACACACAGACAGACAGACATTTTCTAAAAATGGTCAAATCATGTTCTACAGCTCTCAAAACGTGTAAATCCATCAAAAACCCGAGGTCGAAAATTTTTACGAATCCAATACTTTCTTCTATTGAATATAGAAGAAAGTAAAAATCAGTCAGTGACCAAAAAATGATATATACAACTAGATATTATGACTGGTCCAAAATATTTTTTTTTATTTTTTTATATTCTACAGCTATGAGAGATTAAACATGCGTTTTGTTTTTAGCCTACATCACACTAAAGACAAAATTAGTCAGCTTGCTTCTTTTTTTCTTACAATGAATGCCCATTACAAAACTTCCTTCTATATTTTCCTGTACAAATTCGTGTAATTTAGACCAAAACATAGACACCTAGTGTTACAAGTTCACTGTAGATTAACTTCTTAAGGGTTTCTTCTTTTTTAAATATTGACTTATTGTAATCGCTTTTTTATCAATTTCAATAGAAAACGCACAAACTTTTACACCTTAAATACCGAAAAGAAATATAAACCTAAATGTCGAAAAAAGGTCAATTTTGTCCCTTGCAGGTGTCATTTTAAAAAGTTAATTTTCATTTCATTTTCTTTTCTTTTATGTTAAAAATGAAAACTTTATTTCAAATTATTAGAAATAAACGACTCAATTACTCGTTTAAAAGGTAAAGACGAATTTTATATCCTCACAGGAAGGTATTACACGGAACAGGAAAAAATGCAACATATTTTATTCTGGTTGACTAATGATATTATAAATAATACATTTACATATGTGTATCAATTTCACATGATTCGTTAAAAAATGATTCTTATTGATACATTTACACAATTTTTTGCCCTATGTTGCCATATTAAAAATTGGGAGGGAGAGCCAGCAGTGTCGTTTGTTGAGCAGTTTGTACCAAAAGTTGATAGACTCAAATTTAAATCTAAATTTTATAAAATTCTGTGCTTTACTTTTTCAATTCCTACTATTAGTTCACACTCTCCCTATGTATATCTTGTACAAATCTTGCAATCGATTTTTAACTAACTTCCCGACTAGCTAGAAATTTGAAACTTTCAGGATTGCTCAGAACACCGTGACAATGCATTTTTTTTTTAAATACTTTTAGCCAACTGTTTCGGGTTCCTGCTGCCTTCGGCAGCGTTACTAGTACGAAGCTTGCAATCGATTTTAACTAACTTCCCGACTAGCTAGGCATTTGAAACTTTCAGGATAGCTCAGAACACGGTGACAATACATTTTTTTAAATACTTTTAGTCAATTACCTCAGGTTCCTACTGCCTTCGGCAGCCTTTATATGATTCAACAGAAAATATATTTAACTAACTTCCCGACTAGCTAGACATTTGATACTTTCAGAATAGTTCAGAGTACGGTGAACATGCATTTTTAAAATATTTTTAACCAACTGTTTCGGATCCCTGCTGCCTTCGGCAGCGTTACCAGTACAAAGCTTGCAATCGGTTTTTAACTAACTTCCCGGCTAACTAGCTAGTCATTTGAAACTTTTCTAATAGCTCAAAACACGATAACAATGAATTTTTTTTAATACTTTTAGCCAACTTTTCGCTGCCTTCGGTAGCGTTTATATCATTCAACAGAAAATTTAAAAACATGGTAAATAAAATGTTCTTTTTATCTTGTAATTATTCTTATTATATCACTGAACTGAGTCTACGAGTTTAAATATTGTCCATTTATAAATCTTATTTTACTTTTTATTTGATTTTGCACGTGCGCTTTTTATTTTTATTTATTAACTAAAATAAAATTTTTCTTTGTTAACCTAAGTAAGAATTGACTTTAAAAAATTTCTTTTTATATTATTTGTTTACAGCTACTCAGACATCATTCCGAAAAATGGTCAAAGCTCATTCGACCTCTTAAAACGTAGAAAACTGTCAAAAACAAGAAATCTAAAATTTTTATAAACCCACTACTTTCCTCTTACAAATGCAGAATATATATATATATATATATATATATATATATAATGATAAAACAGAATAGCATAATAGTATATATAAAAATTTCTGTATTAATGAGTTCAAAATAATATAAGAGTTTTTTAATTTTTTCTTAGAGAGGTAATTCTGTATTGAGAAAATAACTTCAGAATTTACTTTTTCAATGGTAATTCGAAATTCAAAATGATAAAAGAAATCAATAGCTTTTAATTCAATTAATGTAAACATAAAATTTCAGAATACTTTTTATGCGTCATCTGCAAAGTTATAAATTATTTTAGCATTACTTTATGCGAGTAATTGAAAGTTTATTTCCAAATATGAAGTCGATGCCTTTTGAGTATTTGCAATGATAAAACTTTTATTGTTATAATAAATTGTTTTTATTACGAATACAGCGATACTTTTATGGAATATTTTCTAGAAAAAACATACACATATAAGAAGCAAGTATGAATTGAATGCAATAAATGTTTTAAAGGTAATTTGGTAAAACGTTTTAAAATAATTTTAACGAATATAAATTGGATAATTGGTTCTTATAAAATAACGAGAGCTATACAGTTAAGCTATTTATACTTAAATTGTTAAGTAATACGTTCATCCAATAATTTTACTGTTAATTTTAAAATCTAAATTAAAATTAAGGAATTTAAGAAATATAAATAATGAATTTTATTTTTACGTTATTTTAATTATACATTTTTACTAATTTTAATTTAAAACTTTTTGTACAAATAATATGAAATTTTCTATGCGAATATACAAGTAAGAAATAATCATATATTTTGTAGTCATCAAAAAAACTTCTTTCTGCTTTATTTTAATACTAGCAGGCTTTGTCCGATTCGCTAGTCACTATATTTAAATGAACTAGTATCGCCCAGTGGTCGAAACTCGACCATATTTTTTGCAAAGCGAGGCAAAGCAAAGTTATTGCCTTGTCCTAAACGGAATGCAATTGCAACACAGCTGCGGTAATTGTTTGCCGATATTCACTCTAACTGAATCAGCAGAGTTTTACTTAATATAACTATTTCTCTTTGTAGATGTTAGCCTTTCCTGAAATGAGAGAAAATCGCAACGCGAAAACGCCCCTTGTTGTGTGATACAGCCCAGAAGCTAATAGATACCATGCCAAACCAAGGCCCAACCAAGTATAAAATTCTGTTAAATTAATTCGATTGGTTCATAAAGTACAGTGTTTGAACAAAAAAAGAAAAAAAAAAAAGATATTTTTAAAAAATGGTCGAATTGAGTTCGGGAGATTTCAAAACGTGTAACTTTATCGAAAACCGAAAATCTAAAACTTTTCTGAATCTTATATTTTCTACTTATATATGCAGAGGAAAGAATAATAAATCCACTTTTTAAAAAATAAAAATAAGTAGTCAATTTCACTTAATTAAAATGCAAGGAAATCTCAAAACGTGTAAATTCATCGAAAACCGGAAATCAGAAGTTTTTGTGTATCTTCTACTTGCTTCTTCTACCCACAAAAGCTAGCAGTAAAGACACTTTTTTAAAAAATAAGTAGCCAATTTCAGTCAATTGAAACGTAAAGAAAGCTCAAAACATGTAAATTCAGCAAAAAACGGAAATCGGAATTTTTTCCGTATCGTCTACTTATACATGCAGCAGTTAGTAACAAATCCATTTTCCTTTTATTTAGTATATTAGTTGAATATTTATTGTTTAAATAACACCCTTTGAAATGAAATGTTTATGTTTACATTCGAAACTGGAAGTTTGCCATTTTTTTTTCTGGAGTTTTGTGATTTTAAATTAAAAGTTTACAGAAAAAATAACTCAATCAAACACATGTAGACAGTAACTTATATAGAACTATACCCAAATATCGGAATTAAAATCGGCAGATAATTTCCGTTATTTTTTAATAATTTTTTACAAAAAATCCAATGGACAATTAACATAGAAAATATTTTTCATGGCTCCATGGACAGACAGTGACGTCATCACTTCGCTTGCGTATATAGTGATGCTACATTATACAAATTACTGTGTCTATGGTTTTATTTGAGCTTTATGAAATTGCCAGATTCAACAACTTTCTTCTTTTAGGTATTTTTTAATGTAAAGGAATACGTGTATAAAAGGGAAAAATGGGGGAAAATGCATAAAAAATAAATGTATTTTTAAATACCTTCTTGACATCGTAAGAAAATAATATTTGTGTTCGCACCTTCCGGCTAACCATACCTTTCGAATGATACCATTCTCAAATCTCTACTCCCATAATTAATATGTTAAAAAGGGACAACAAATTTTATGCTTGGCTATTAATATATAGATTAAAAAAAAAAAAAAAACAATATTTTTTATACCGTTCTACAAATTAAAACTAAAAAGAAAATACATTGAAATTGCTTAAAAACTTCGCTTCGGGCCCTCGCTGATTTCGGCAGAAACTTCTTCACCGCAACGTCTTGTTACTGGATAATTTAATTTAATTTAATTTAATTTAATTTAATTTAATTTAAAGAAATGTCAATAATACAAGAAAAACTGAATTAGTTATTTCCTTTTTGATAATAAACAGAACGGAAAACGCATAATATATTTTACATGGAGATATTTTGTATAAAATTAGACCAATTAAAAAAAAAAAAAAAAAAAAAAAACTTTTCCTTTTTCACCCACTCGCATTCTAAGATTCTTACAAAAATATTTAAAATAAAATTGAGAAAAATCGTGCAAACACATTGAAAGAACTTGGACCTCTTGGCGGAATTTGAAGTTTGGCACTGAAGTAGCTCGAGCGTTTCTCGCCAAAATGATTTCTTATGCATTTGCAATACCCATATCAACTCATCGCCGAAACAACAACAAAATTATAAATAATTATACGATTATAAAAAACTTTTTATATACCATGTTTTTAAATTTTCTGTTGAATCTTATAGATATAGAACTACATTAGCACTTTATCAATGTGTAGAAAATTTTAAAGTGATAATGACGTCAATTTTTGTGAGATGCATATTTTTTTTTTTTTTACAATTTTTTAATGTTCACGTTTAATTAAATGTATTAATTTGTATGTCAAAAGAAAATGAACATGTATTTTTTTTTTATTATTTTTTATTTTATTTTATTTTATATTTTATTTTATTTTATTTATTTTTTTTTTGGAGGGGGGGGGGGGGTACTACTAAATTATAACTAATATTTATTTTCATATTTTAATTAATTTAAAGAAAACTTTGCAACGTAATATCTTTAATAACTTGATGTATATAGTGCCCACACAAAAAATGAACAATTTTTAGAGCTCTTTAAAAAGTATAACATCTATCCAGTATCTTTTAAAAAAATTCATCAGTTTTTACTAAAAAAAAATGGCCAACTTTCATCATCAAAGTAGTTAAATCTAGACCAATCAAAAATAGGAGTAGTCCAGCCGGATGTGTTCCCGACAAACTCTTTACTTTATTTATATAGATACTACATGATCGTAAAACAAATCAAAAACTGGAAAGATCCACCTTTCGGCCGATATGCATTCAACTGAGTCAGTACAATTTTTTTTTTTTTAAGTCATCTCACATATCGAATTTATTGCACTTATACACAATAGAAGATGAGCTATAACCTTTTTGTAAATGAGAAACATTACATAACAGTAGCACAAATATCTAACGACCAATATGCTTCCAAATTAAATCGCCATAGTCTTACGTAATTATCATCTCATATATCAAATTTTGTTCAATTATACATACTGTATAAGTATTTATATAGCCTTCCCATAATAGGCGAAGTTTCAGCATGGCAGTGCCACCTTTCAGGTATGCATCAAAAACTGATACACAACAATATGCGTCAAAATGCAATTAAACACAAATTTTCATGAAATTCTGTGCATTAGTTTTTGACTTAGAGATGCCACAAACTTTTTGTCACACAGACACACAGTCATTTTCTGAAAAATGTCAAATCGTATTCTGTACCTCTCAAAACGTGTAAATCGTTTGCAACCGGAATAAAAAAAAAACAATTATGAATCTAATACTTTAGGAATACAGAAAATTAAAATATTTTTAAAATACTTGTTGAAAATTTAAAAAATTTTCAAACAGTTCGGTGAAAACTGTAAAGCTCGGTAAATATTAGAATTAAGTATAGATACTACCTCGTTTTGCAACAATTATACCTCAATAATAATAATAATAAATAAAAATAAAAATAATTCTTATATTTGATCATTTGACTCTGATATTATTTTTATCTTACAACTTGGGAGAAAAAAAGTAAGAAAGCACCATAAATTACAAAAACATGCAGTAGTTGGATAGGATCGAAATAATTAACCCCTTGATTGCTTATCCCATAATTTTCACGGGCAACGTCAATGTATCAGAATTGTAATTGCATTTAAAATTGATTTTTCTAATTATCTAAATCTATATTTAAGCAATATTTGACATAAAAATTTGCTACATATCTGAACTTGAAATATCTGTAGATTTTAAATCTATACTATTATATAAAGAGAAACTTTGTTTGTATGTGTAGGGTAATCTCTGTAACTACTGAACCGATTTATTTTATTTATTAATTAATTAATTATTTTTTTAACTAATCAAAAGATAAACTATCTCTGAATGCTATAGGCTATATTTAATTTTGATAAAATATTTTTTTTACTTCGAAATTTCAATATTTTAATTAAAATCCTCAGAACTCCATGAAAAAGTTTAAAATCTAGCTGATGCCACTAGAAAACAAAGTTTTAAACGCGTTCATTTTTTTTTTCTTTTTGAGATGAAAATAAAAAAATATATGCGTAAATAATAAAATTGATATAAAGCTTTGAAGAAAATTAAACTTGAACAGAAAAATTGACGTCATTATAGCTTTAAAAGTATTTATTTTTCTAACTATACAATTTATTTAAAAAACATTTGAGCATATATTGTAAATAGTATTACCGTTTAAACATTATTATAGAACTCATTTTTAGTTAGTATTTAATGCTGAAAAAACATTTATTGCTTCAGATGAATATTTTCTTTAAACTAATTTTTTTTTTTACATTATTCTTAATATATTTCTTAAAACAGATTAATCACAGAAATGTATGATTTTTTTTTTCCCCTCGGCGCTAAATTTTTCTTGTGATTGTCACACAATTTGGCGCATTTGGCAATTCCCACACATGAGGCCCATGTTAGCTTATGTTTTGTGTGTAATTAATGAATTAATGTATTGCATGTCTGTACTAATGTATTACATTACAATTAATTTATTAATGTCTTTACATGCGCATAATTAAATAAGAATCTGAGTGTTTGTTTGTGAGTGTGCGTCGCTCGCTTTGTAGTCGAACGGTTGACCGCAAAGCTTCAGAAATTTGCATGGAAGCCCTTTCTATTCTCTCCTGATGCACCTTGAAGCCCGATTTTCGATTTTTAATTCTTTTTTAATTAATTAAGATATGAAAAAAAAAAACCTTATAATAGGTTTAAAATGAGCTTTAAAGCTTTTTGTTGATGCCAAAAACATTTACGCGTTATTTTTCTTTCTGGTGTAATACATATATATATATATTCATTTTTTTCTACGTAAATAACAAGCAAAAAAAAAAAAAAAAAAAAAAACTAGTATGTTGTGGCCGCCACATGACTTTCTTCTATATTTTTCTATACAAATTCACTCAGTAAAAATAATTTATCAAAATTATTATTAAAAACATTTATCTTCCATGATAATGCAGACGATTTCCATATTAGAGAAGTAGTATAACACTAAATATCCAAAAAAAAGGTGAATTCTATGCAGTAGTACCTGAGATACAGTCGCCACAAAATTTTGTCACTCACACACGCTGACAGACAGACAGACATTTTCTAAAAATGGTTAAATCGTGTAAATCCACCAAAACGTGTAAATCAAACGTGTAAATCCATCAAAAATCCGAGGTCGAAAATTTTTACGAATCCAATACTTTCTTCTATTGAATATAGAAGAAAGTAAAAAAGAGTTGTCCCTTATAGTTGAAACAGCACTCATAGCCTAATGTAGCACTATATTTGGCAGGAAACTGCTGACAATTTATGGTGTACAGGGCAAATAAAATAAATACAGGAAATAATGGGACAGTAAATACTATGTGTAGTCAGACTTGTAATCGATTACAGACAGAAGTCCTTAATCGATTACAATTACGATTATTTTTAATCTTCAAATGCCGATTATGAATACGTTTAGATTACGATTACAGTTTTGATTACGTTTTGATTAGACTTATGAATACGATTACATTCAGATTATGATTACAGTTTTGATTACGTTTTGATTAGACTGTAGAATACGATTACATTCAGATTACTATTTTTTTTTTTTTTTTTTTTTTTTACTGTCAAATTACGATTACATGAAAAATCGATTATGATTAAACTTCGATTATACAGATTTCTCAATCTCGATGTGATGAATATCGCTTGTATATAATATTTCTTAAATATTTCTTCATATATATCTTTAAATATATCTTTAAATATATCTTGTATATATCCTCTCCTTATATTCTTTATTTTGTTTGCTCTCAGATTAAGCTTTTAATATCACAGGAAGCAGATTAAAATTATTTAGTAAAATTATTTAGTTAAAGTAATTTATCATCTAAAACGAGAGAAATTTTACATTTATACAAAACTCTATATTTTGACCATCAAAAAAATGTAATCATTAAAATATTGAAAGAAGTTTTAAGTATGAGTCAGTAATTAAAATACTACCTCAAATATCTGTCACATACTTCACTTCTTTAGTAGACCAAAATTTATTTTCAAATCGACCACTAGTTCCGAAGCATGAAATTCGTTTTATATTACCACATGACTTTCTTCTATATTTTCTTATACAAATTCACGCAGTAAAAATAATTTATTAAAATTATTATTTAAGGGGACGGTGGACATTACAAAACTTTTTTTTTAATTATAGCCACAAATTTATAAAAATTCATATTTTTATATATGGACTCATAAATGTCCTAAATACCTAAAAAAAATTTAAAAATTTATTATTTTTTATTTTAATTTTAAAATATTTAAAATTTTTAATTTTTTTAAAAAATGCTCCGGGCGTTCCAATTTTTAACATTTTTTCCCATTTTTTCAAAATTATTAATTACAAACTCATTTTTAAGAAAAGTTAGTATTAATTGGATGAATTCATTGAAAAACTCTATTTTTAATGATTTTTTTTTGCATAATATATCAATTTTCGATGAAAATTTCTTGTTTTTCCATAGCAAAATCTAATTAAAAAAAAAAAAAATGGACAAATCCTAAAATCAATACTAATAACTATTCTAATGTGTAACACGAATTGTTGATATGAATTTCATAAATTTTAATTAAAAACTGAGACGCCCGGAGCATTTCATAGAATGAAATATGAATGATTAATCTTTGCCGCTTCTTTGTTTACATTTCAGAGGGCATTTAAATGGCCCTTTAATTTTTTTAAACGTCTATAACTTTGGAAATTATTAACTTAGAAACATCCCATTGGTCGCATACTGTGCAGAATTAATCAGAGAAGATTAATATAAGAAAAACGAAATTTCGATTTTTTTTCTCGATTTTCATGAATTTCAAGGTCCACCATCCCCTTAAAAAACTTATCTTCCATGATAATGCAGACGATTTCCATATTAGAGAAGTAGTATAACATTAAATATGCAAAAAAAAAAGTCAATTTTATTGTCTATTACATAAAAAAAAAAAAAAAAAAAATCGATAACTTTATTTTAAATTATCGCAGATCGATGGTTCAACCTTTCGTTTTAAAGGTATTGGGGAGCTCTTTTGAAAGATACCCATCATGAAAATTTACTCCCCTCGAGGGGGGTGGCAAGGCTCCTACACATACAAAAACTTTTTCCCAGTTGACTAACTCTATTATAAATAATTCTTGTAAATTTCATAATAATTACTAAAAAATAATTCTCTTTATTATACACATTTATGCAAAATTTTGTCCTATATCTCCATGTTAAAAATTTAGAAAAAGCGGGATGGCAACGCAACCTCTAAGACAATTTTTACCAAAAGTTGGTAGGTACTAATTTATGTCAAGGTGCAACTACATACCAATTTGTATGAAATTCTGTGCAGCAGTTCCTGAGATACAGTTGCCACAAAATTTTATCACACACACACACACACACACACACACAGACAGACAGACATTTTCTAAAAATGGTCAAATCGTGTTCTACATGTCTCAAAACGTTTAAATCCATCAAAAACCCGAGGTCGAAAATTTTTATGAATCCAATACTTTCTTCTATTGCATATAGAAGAAAGTAAAAAAGAAGAAAGAAACAGCGAAAATTTCGCATGGGTTTGCTAGTTATTATTATTATTATTATTTTTTTTTTTTATGGCGTGTGTTTACATAGTTTTATCTATTACCATTCAACACCAATATTTCGTCCTATTACATTTCAAATCAAAAGAGGTGGGGTGGTACTTTTTTCGTGAAATGTTTGCTTTCAAGTGCTTCAGACTGTATGTAATCTTACTGAGAAGCTATTTAACATGACGAATGCATAGCCAGCTTATTCCTATACTTTCAGGGGATGACCAAAATTTTGAGGGGTTTCTCTGGAGTAAAATCGGGCTTCTATCAGCATTTTTTTAGGAAAACTCTGCTAAAAGGAAAATATTTTTTTATCGTAGTTCCAGATGTTTTTAGGCTTGATTTCATTTACAATAAACACACATATAAAATAACGAGAGTTCAAGAATTAAGATATTTATGTTCAAATATTTAAGTAGTAACATCATCCAGTGATTTTACTCTTAATTAAAGAATATAAATTAAAATTAACTTCAATTAAAAACTCGGCTCTTTTTTCTAAAAACTCGGTTCGGCGCAAATATTGCATTAAAATTTTTACTTCCATTTCCCTACTACCGTAGGAAATGGAAGTATTGTATTCGATCCAAAAATTCGATATCAAGATTTCACCAGATTTACATATTTCAAGGTCTCCTGAGTCCAAAAAAGTGTTTTTTGACAATTGGTCAGAGTTTTTCTTTTTTTTTTTTTTTTTTTTTTTTTTTTTTGGGGGGGGGGGGGGGATTTTCGGCTATTATATCTCGGAAACTAATAAAGATAGAAGTACGAAACTTTAGAATTGAAACAGGTCTGGTGTACAGATGCATTTTCCAAATTTCGGTGAAAATTGGAAAACCGGAAGTGGGATAGTAAGTCCGTATCTCAAAAATGGCTCTAACGATTTTTTTCAAATATGCTATATAAACACTTCATTATATTTCCTTTCTAATGATATAGTTGGTTAGTTCAGGAAAATTTATAGGCGTCCTGTATAAATAGCTCAATTTTAGGTCTCGCAAGTGCGTTCCTTTAAAAACGGCTGCGTGATTTTTTTTCAAACTTGCCATATTAACCCTCTTTTAAATATCCTTTTGCATGCAATTGTGGTTTTCTGGTCAACAATTAATTATGCCAAGCTTTGGTAAAAGTTGGTATCTCAAAAACGGCTCTAACGATTACCTTGAAAATTGTTACATAAACCCATTTTAGATATCCTTTCTCATGCTTTACTTGGTTAGCTTAGCACGCGAAAATTAATAGTCATCCTGATCAGATAGATCATTTTTAGATCACGAAAACTGGTGTTTCAAGAAAAAAAAATATATATATATATATCACTGTGTAAACTCTGTTTTACATGTCTTTACGCGTGTATTAACTTTCTCTTACCGGAAAATTTTTAGGTGTCTATTTCATTAGATCAATTCTATGTCTTCTGATAACACTATCTCCAAAAAGTGCATATAATACGTGTAATAGTGGGCTATGGAAGTCGTGTGGTTGTTTCACACCAGATTTTTTTTTTTTTTAAATGGAAATATTTTATTTAATTATTCACTCCCGATTTAAATATTTTATAAGAATTACCTAGAATTTTTTTTCCGATTAAGGCTCTACACAATGCTCTGCATTTGTGCATTTGTTTTGCACTGTTTTAATGCCCTAATATCTAGTTCAACTTCTATGTAGCAATGGTACCCTAAAGTACCACCTCACAAAATCCTCAATAAGTACGATGATGAGCTGATATGCATACTTCTTATTGCATATATCTTTAAAAAATACTCCTAAGTAATTAAAAAAATATGTTTCAAATATGTTTTTTGTCTAGTAAATAAAGGACTAAACTTCAAAAAATTTCAGTATACTTTTTGTTTATGATATTAGAGTTTCCAAGGAAATTTAACACCACTTTCAGCTAAAATACTTTAGAATACAAATATCTATATAAGTATTTCTTTAACGTGGACCAGTTGCGATTAAATTTTGTCGAAACGATACGATAGTGACGTCATACGAGAACAAATTTCTTAGATCCATAGTGTAATTTAAAATTAAAGGAAAAAAATAGAAAATAATGTGGGTAGTAAAATAATGTATGATTGTACCAAATGCAAGCTATAAATGAGAAAAAAAAAAACGGGAAACTCGAATATTTTTCTTATTATTCAATATTTCGTGTTAAATTATGAACAGTATATAATTCTTTATTATTTAGCGTTGCCAATTATCCAAAAGGTTAAATACGCGAGGATAAAAAATATTTATTCATGTGTACTTCCAACTCTCGGCAATTTCCTGAAATGATTACTGTTAAAAAGAGTAAATCCTTCCCTAGAGCTCAATTTTTACGCATTAATCAATTTGTTTCACAATAATAAAGGTCGTATTAAAAACAGGCACTCCATAAAATTCACAAGGTGTGCAAAAATAATATGTATGACTTACAAAACTATTCTTCCCTAGTATCTCTAGAAATACAAATCGCTTTTGACAATATCGAATGGTGCGCCATCTTAACTCAACTAAAAGCTTTACACAGTCCAAGAAACATCACGAGTATCTCCGCTATTAACTCACACCCAAACAGATTTTTTTTTTTAATATATATAATTTAGATGCGCTGGCTACACACAACACTCAATGCAAAGAGATTGTTCATAAATCTCCTGTCTTACCAATATTTTGTTAGCTATCAGGAGCCACTTTACATTTATCCTTATAGTAAGAACAAGGACACAGGACAAAGAAGTAAGTCTAGTAGTCATCCAAACCTTCTTCCAATTTTTTGGGAAAATTATTTTAAAACTATCATAAAAGAAAACTAAAGCTCTTACCCTAACAAAACCCTCACTGAAAAAAAAAAACAAATCTGTGACTGACTTCTAGAAAATAAATTGTGGCTCTTGTAAAGATAGTTCCATGTTATCCTTATAAATTCAAGTTCCCTTTGCTAGAGAGTTCGATAAACCCCTATTAGAATTATAGAACGTTTTCCTAGATTATCGTGGTCAAACATATTTAAAAATCTCTACAAATAAATGCAAACTCAAATGAGGAATTTTAGTAACTATAAGCTTTATTTATGACCCAATTCTATAAAATCAAGCAAGAATTTCTCGCAATCCAAAGCATTCACAATTTCCATAATATACACTAGAAATTCTTGAATATTTTGTCTATCCAGGTTATTTGTTTACCTTATACGCATAGCTCACAAATCTAAATTTAGGTATTCAGAAAACGACTAGTCATTCGTTCTAGAAGGAGGTGCGGTATACCTTATTTTTCTCAGTGCAGATGTCTACAAAGGGCAATGATGATCAAGGTCAACGGCAATAGTGTTAACAATGTTATATGTAAACATCTAAAACTCCTTAGAATTACAATAATTAAAAGTTTAAAATTTATGTGGGGTGTATCTGAATTCTGAACTTATCATTAGTATTTAATGTGGATTGTTGACAATTGTTAAGAAAATAATACCATATGGCACTGAAACTTGGGCCGAAAATTTTACTGCCAACACAACACACGCGATAAATTAATATGTATACAGGAATCTTCCTCTTATAGATGTCGAGGGGCTACGAAATTATATCATCTGATGTCCTTGCCGTGATCACCGGTATACTTCCATAACACGAATCTTTGACTACGGATACAGAAGCAATACCAAATTAACAAAAGAATTCTTTCTTAATACACATATTGAGCTTCTTTCCAAAAGTTAAGTGATACGGCTTTTAGATTTCTTTTATGGTGTTGCATTTTGAATAACCATCAACGTAACCAGCTTGATTTGAATATCCATAACAATGAAAAAAATACGCTCATAATAGATTAAACACTCTCTCTGAAATAAACCAAAAAGATGGCATCCAAAGAAAAGATCAAATTTTAAACTTCCTTTTTTTTCCTCCCGTTATAATTACGGTTCTTCATGCAGCATGAAAACAATATTTTGAGTTATTTTTTCAGAAGCCAGAAATTTACAAGCATCAAAGGTTTTTCAGTAGAAAGCTTTGAAACTTTAAACACTATCGTAAATTTACTTTGGGATATCAAGATTTTCGATCAGCTGAGACAAACACAAACCTGTTTTATAAAATTAAATAAATGATCTGTCGAATGGAAGAATTTAAAGGTGAAAAACAAATGTCATTTTGGGGACAAAATTAGCTTTATCGATCTTAAAACTAGATCAAAGAGATTAGTAACAAAGAAGAAACAACACAATTCTTGTTTACTCACAGTAAAGAAAGATTTAACATCATAATTCTTATTAATCTTCTATTTATATTTTTCCGTTTCATCAAGTCCTTTAGTTAGATAGTGTCGCCATTTTAGCAGCTCCTTAAAACCATATCCTTGACCGATTAAATTTGCATAACAGAGTGCTAAATGTTCTTTCATAACAAAAGGGTAAAATTTCCCCACATTTTTCACAATACAAGCATTGATGGAACCAATTTAATCAATTTATTGAATAATTTCAGTAATACGACAGGACTATTGGTTTCAATCCGTCATCGTCATTATTTGCTGTGTTTCATCTTGAATACGACAGGATTTTTTCCCTTTTCCTAACAAGTTTAAAAAATATTAAATTAAAATTAAGATAAATCCTGCAATAAGAAATGAATATAATAACCGTTGCTAAGGAACACAACTTCATATTTTTTAAAGGTAAAAAATAAGTTATTTTATTTTATTTATTTATTTATTACGGTTTTTGTATATTTAGATCATTTTTTTTTTTATTATTATTATTCTCGCATAAGTTAAAAAATATACTTAAAACTGCAAAAAATCATGTGAAAGAATATTTTAAAAAGGAATATAGTTACCGTAACTAAGGAACGCAATACAGTTACTGCATTCCTTTATGTTAAGAAAAGAATTAAAAAAATAATAATAATAATAATCCGGTCATGCTAAATTAAAATCTGTTTTGTACATAATTTTATATCTATCACGTAGTAAAAAAAAAAAAAAAGGCTTCGGTTTCTGATTTGTAAAATTCATGAACAGCAAAATATGGAAAGTGTCACCTTGAACTAATATTATATAATCACTTGATACAAAGAATATAGCAAAATATTTCAAAACTTATGAGTGTTATAAGCATTTTAATATGGACGGTTCATTGTAAAAGTGATTTAAATCCACATTTTTTAACTATGTATATTTTTGCTTAACTGTACCACATTTAGTCACATCTTTCATTATAAAAGTGAAGAAAGCCCAATTATTGCCTTAAAATTCCATAAATGAAATTAATTGTATTTTTCAGATATTCATAATATAGATAAATGGAGTTTCTACGTTGCTTCAGATTATATTTCTTGTAATTTATAAATTCTTATAACTCTTATTCGTATTAAACACTAAAAATCGGTAACATTAACTGAATCTTGATCTTTTTTTCCTACATATAAATTTGCAAAAAGCTCGTTATCTCAAGATTTATTTTCAAGGAGATAATTCACTTTTATAATGAACAACCCATATATTAATATCATTTCGTTTTAGCAAAATTTCTTAAAGGAAAATTTTTATACACATTTATATTTTTAATTAGACAGTATACTTTTTATAAAACAACAATTGAAGTCAAAGACAAATGTAAGATATAAGACACTGAAAAAAAATTCTGTAACCGACATCTAGAATCTAAATCGTGGCTCTAGAAAAAATAGTTCCATGTCATCCTTATAAATTCTAGTCCCCTTGGAAAGCGAGTTCTAGAAGCCCCTATTAGAATTCTAGAACATTTGCCTATATTCTCGAGGGCAAAGTTATTTAAAAATCTCAGCAAATGAATGAGACTACAAGAGACGGGTTTCTGCAACTATAATCTTGGTGTATGACCCAATTCTAGAAAATCAAGCGAGAATTTCTCGCAATATAAATGATTCAGAATATTTAAAGTATTCAGAATATTGTTTCACCATCTAGAAATGTGTACATTAGAAATTCTCGATAATTCGTCTATTCAGTTTATTGGCGAGCCTTATGCGCATAGCTCGGAAATCTATATTTCTAGTTAAGGGATTTAGAAAATGGCCACTTATTCATTCTAGAGAAAGGCGGTATATTTTTTTTCTCAGTGGACCTTAAATAAATATTGTAGATAATTTATTAATGCAAATTTTTACATAATTTTGAAAAAATGTATAAATTTTAAATAAAACTGAAATCCTTTACATTTTTTTCATTATATGTATTATATATATTTCTAAACATATTTAAAAGAAATTTTAAAGAGTTATTTAACACATGCATATTTCCTTTCTTTTCTTTTTTTCTAAGGAAAGAAAAGAAATAATAATAATAATAATAATGATAACAATAATAATAAACCCTCTGTTATAGATGTCGAACTTTTACTTGTTCATGCATAATTTTCTTTTAGGTATTTAAGAGGTTACAGGGATTAAAAAGTTTAAAAAAAAAAAAAAAAAAAAAAAAAGAGAGAACAGAAAGGAAAAGAAAGAAAAGAAAAAGACATTAAAAATTCTGTTAAAGACAGAATTTAGTTTAGCATGGAGAACTATTAATTTCAATCTGTAAAATTTTTATTTTTAATATTAATTTTTAATTTATTTTTTATCTCATTTTTTGACCGTAAAACTGGGCAACGTACTTTTTAAAATGACTTAAATAAATTAAAATGAAGTGTTGCCACGTAATTTTCATACGTTGGTTAATTTAAAAAAATCTAATTGTCGTGTCGAAAAACTGCTTGCACCCCTGGATTCAGAAAATTCGCTCCTTTCATTTGGTGCCGAATTTGTAACGATATTTCTAATTTATTTTGGTGTTACACAAAACTGGTCTACAAAAAATCCAGATTGAAACTAATAGTCCTCTGTCCTTAGAGAAAAAAAAAAAAAAAACATAGTTTCTCCTTTTTTTTTTAATCTTATATATATATTTATAGGTAGGTGCCCAGTGATTGACATGCTCCAGTAATTGACATCCTTCCCAAAATAATTGATAAATAAGAAAAGAAATAAAAGCACATATTTTACATATAAGAATTTTAACATTATGTATGTCAAACACTGGAGCATAGGGTGTTGAAACTGGTAAAATGAATAACTAGCAGTGTCAAAATAAAATAATAATAATTATCAAATGTATATATATTTTAACATATATGTGGTTCTGAAAGTCTTTTAGATCATATGTATTATCTTAAGATTTCTCAAAATAGTTTCCGGTGAGTAGAACATTAAAAACATCGGAAATTGCTCTAAAAGTGTCAATTACTGGAGCACTTACCCTATATATATATATAATAAATTTCATCATTCAAAATTTTGAGCATATGAAAGAGACACAATAGTTTATAAAATTTTCTTTGAAAAATTTGGAAGACTCAGCCGATTGGTCCTGGTTTCCGGAGAAACTTCAAAAAAGCTGTGAACACGATTTCTCAAAAACTAATGCGTTGATCATATTTAAATTTTGAACGCTTTTTCAAAATGGAATTGATTGGTGCTTGAACGAAGGATTTTGGACCGCTGTAGCCAGGTCGATAAGAGCAGCAAGTTCATGATCGAAAGATTGCGGGTTCGGTCCTCGAGCCGGCCAAAGACTGTCGTGTACGTTAATGGCGACTGGTGCACGTTAAATTGCGTCGTGGTCGCCAAGTCCTCCAAGTTCCCATCAAAAATTATACCTCTGGGGGTACCGGAACATGGGTTTAACTCGGCCTTGATCCAGATCCAAAATTCGAGTTCCTGTTGTTTGGTGGTGCTGACTTTTTTTGCAAGCTTCTGGTGCTAAGTTATTCTTCCTCCCTACTGGCGCTCCTCTGATAAGCGGAAGGCGCACCCATAGAATAATAATAAAGGAAGAAGGAGCACGTCAATACTCTAATGCTTACAAACCCCTTCTAGTGAATTGCCAGCGAAAGTTGCGCTTGCTGCTTAAAACCTTGAAGTAGGGCACCCATCCCCGGCGTATTTATCGCTGTTTGATGTGGGTGCTGCCTCGTTGATTGATTGACAGAGAGACGAGACGATTCAAAAAACTCGCCAACAAGTCGCCAACCAATCAGACTGAAGCATTGTTACAACCTTATACCCGGCATTCCTGGATTTTACAAACCGAAACCAAAACATATACACTCCTTCTTCCTTTATTATTATTCTATGGGCGCACCCCTCCTGTCTGAATTCCCAATAGTTCCACTACCGGGGCTCGGAATTTCCTAGTGGCATAAGAAACAACAACAACGAAGGATTCTTATTTATTTATTTCATTTAAATATTTATTTTCGATTATGTCTAATTTTACAAGGTTATATGTGGGGTAAAATAAGTACCGAAAATTGTACTATTTTTTCATACAACTCTACCGAAAACTCAAATTTCAAATTTTTTGAAATAAATCCTTCGTTCAAGAACTGGCCATTCTATTTTGAAGAATTGTGCAAATTTTCAATAAAAATCGGTGCATTAATTGTTGAGAAATCCTGTCTACTGCTTTTCTGAAAATTTTCCAGTAACCAGGACCCACAGCTTGAATTTACAAAATATATTTAATAAAAAAAATTATAAAATATTGTTTAAATGTTGCTCTTTTATATGATTATAAACTTTTGAATAAAAAATCTTATTTATGACATTAAGAAAAGAAAAAAAAAAAGAGAGAGAGAGATTAAATATTAATTAAATTATATTAATTAATTATTGTATTAAATTAAATTTTATGGGATAATAATTTAAAACTAATTAAATTATTATGGATTTATGAAAATATGAGCTGAAATTAGCCAGATTGGAAATTTTGGTATAAAATGGTTTGAGCCGCCCTTTTCTTCGTTGAGGTGCAATTTTATTGGAATAGCAGTAAAATGCAAGTATTCAGATCGGCGGTACTGAGCTGAAAAAGTTATTTTGTTCTTTTTAGTGCATTAAAAAAAAGAGCATTTTATTTATTTTTTTTAATAAGTGTTGTTTTTTTCTTTTTGTAATATTTTATAATTTTTATTTTTTTGATGCGCTACCCACATTAAAATCGCTGCTGCTAAATTAAACTTCTTGGCGGAAAATGTTCGGTGTACTCCAACGCAAAAAATTAAAAAATCGTCTTGGCGGATCTATAAATAAAACTGATTTTAGTACAACATATATTAGCATCGTAAACTATATAAGCACTTTATCAAAGTGTAAAAAAAATTTAAAGCGATAATGACGTCAATTTTTGTGAGATGCATAATTTATTTTTTTATATTTTTTTATTGTTCACGTTTAGATAAATGAGGAAAGAAAACATTTTCCTATCGGAAAACAAAAAAAAAAAAAAAAAAAAAAAAAAAAAAGAAATGAACTTGTAAATTTTTTTGGCAACAATTAAATTATGGATAAAATTTAAATAGCTAACTTTTTGCTATTCTTAGCTTATTATTTTCACATTTTTATTAATTAAAAGAAAACTAATAAATTATTATTATTTTTGTGTGTGTGTGTGTGTGTGTGTGTTAAATTTTAGTGTCAGGCATGACTAATATTTTAGTGAAAACCCGAAGTCTTTATGTGGTCTGATTGCTGAGATATAAGAAAAAAGATGTGACACATTCGGAACAAACGCCGGTGACAGACAGAGCGGGCGGGTATAAGAAAGATCTTAAAAAGAGAGAGAGAGAGAGAGAAAATGGGCCTAAAAAAAAAAAAAAAAAACTAGTATGTTGTGGCCACCACAAGACTTTCTTCTATATTTACCTATACATATTCAATCAGTAACAATATTAAAAAAAAAAAAAAAAAAAAAAGTACGATTTTTTTTTTTTTCTAATTTTTTTTTTTTTTTTTTTTTTTTTTTTTTGTTAAAAGTGAAAAAAATCGATAACTTTGTTTTAAATTATCACAGATTTATAGTTCAACCATTCGTTTTAAAGGTATTGACGAGACCTTTCGAAAGATACTCATCTTGAAAATTTATCCCCCCCGGGGGGGTACTTCCCCCCAGGGGGGGAAGCGATGCCCCCCCATGCAGAAAATTTTTTTCCTACTTACATACTACTATTATCAATAATTCATATTAATTTTACAATCACAAGTTTAAAACAACTCTAATTATGCACATTTATACGAATTTTTGTCCTATGCTGCCATGTTAAAAATTTAGATAAAATGCTATCACAGCGCCACCTGTTGAGCTATTGATCCCCAAACATAATCAGCACCAGTTTATGTCGGGGACCAACTAAATACCAAGTTTGGTTAAATTTCGTTAAAAAAAAAAAAATTGCGATATTTTTCTAAGTTTTTTTTTGTTAAAAGTTAAAAAAATCGATAACTTTGGTTTAAATTATCACAGATTTATCGTTCAACCATTCGTTTTAAAGGTATTGACGAGATCTTTCGAAAGATACCCATCTTGAAACTTTGCCCCCCCGGGTGGGAACTTCCCCCCCCGGTGGGGGGGCAACCGATGCCCCCACATACACAAAAATTTTTTCCAAGTTAACTATTACTATTATCAACGAGACCTTTCGAAAGATACCCATCTTGAAAATTTACTTCCCCGGGGGGGGATTTTCCCCCCCGGGGGGGGAACCGATGCCCCCCCATGCACAAATTTTTTTTCCTAGCTAACTACTACTATTATCAATAATTCATATTAATTTTACAATCACAAGTGTAAAATAACTCTCTTTATGCCCATTTATACGGAATTTTGTCCTATGCTGCCATGTTAAAAATTTGCATAAAATGCGATCACAACGCCACCTATTGAGCGATTGATCCCAAAATCTAATCAGCACCAGTTTATGTCAGGGTGCAACTAAATACCAAGTTTGGTTAAGTTTCATTCATTGGTTCGTGAGATACAGCGTCCACAAAAAAATGATACAGACTGACAGACAGACAGACAGACAGACAGACAGACAGACATTTTTTATAAACTATTAATTCGTGTTCTCCATATCCCAAAACATGTAAATCCATCAAAAAATGGACTTCGAAAATTTTCGCGAATCCAATACTTTCTCTATATTACATATAGAAGAAAGTAAAAAGCCTTCGAAACTTTGTAATCCTTTAATAACACAATTTCTTTATGACTTTTCAAACTAACTTTTAAAAAATTAGCCCAAAATTACTGACGGAGAAACAACAAAGTGACGAAGCGATTTCTTTTTATTTCAGCTAAAGTGACAAAAATACAACATTTTTTTTTTTTTTTTTTTTTTAGAAAACTTATTTCATATGGCAAAGTAGAACTTTTATTCATCAGTTTATTTATTTTTCGTAGCTAAACTAAAATTTTGAATTTGTCAGTCAAATAGCTGCAACAATTATACTGACACAAAACTTAAATTGGTGTCAATTACAGTTTTTTTTGCACTGATTATATTAATGTATATATATATATGTATATATATATATAAAATGAAGTACATGCCCCCTGATGAGTATTTACTTCTAATTTTAAGCATTTTTATCCAATTATTTCTGTGGTCATTTATTTGTTTTCTCTGTCATTAAGTTTAATGGTCTTTTTTTTTTTTTTTTTTTTTTTTTTTCTTTTTTGTTATTATCATTCATGTCGGCGTAAGTAATTTAAATTGTTTTTGTCCCTTATTGGTTCTTAATCTGTATCGCAACAATTTTGTGACAGTCTTTCCTATAAGCAGGGATGAGATTAGCAAAAATACAAAAACGCTGAAACTGTACGCAAAGACAAGACGTTGAAATTAAATACTAGAATTTTGATGACAAAATCTATTATATTAGAGTAATAAATATTTATTTTAACCTTAAATGTATATATAAAAAAAAAAGAAGAAGAAGAAGAACTGCACATCAGAAACATAAAAAAGCTGGAAAAAAAATTAAAAATCTGAAAAGCTAAGTGTACAAAAAAGCTGAAATCAGCTGAAAAGCTGAAAAAATCTCATCCCTGTATAAGTTAAAATCAGTTCTATTTCTTTGTGTTAGTATTGTTTTGTATCTATTAATTTCTAAATTTAAGATTAAATTTTATTACGATATCTATCATTTATATATATATTAAATTAATTTTAATTTCACAGCCATCATAAATCTGGTATGAACAATTTGATCTGAGACTTTGACGTCATCACTACAATGATGTATTGAATAAAAAATAAATAAAATCTTATCCGTGATTTGTTACTAATATAATAATAATAATAATTATTATTATTATTATTATATGGATACTTTAACAGAAAAAATGGAATCATAATTACAACAATCATTAATAAAAATAAAATAAAGTTTTATCCATTGTTTTAAACGAATGAATTAGAAAGAAAAATTATTATTGAAGGGGGGAGGGGGGGATATTATATCTTAATGTAATTAATTATGAAATTTTAGTTATTTGAGATTTACAAATTTCCTTTGAAACAAGAAAACGTTTTCTTAATTTGCACATTAACAGAATTTATAATTCCGTTGGCATTTTATTACTTTCACTTATTTTACTACTTTTCTGTTTAGTGGGTACAATTTGTAAAACAGGCGGTGACAGCAGTGTAAAACGGCATTTGAAAGATTATGATCTAATGTATAGTTGAATTAAATGATTGTGATGTTTTCTAATTTTTCGAAGCCTTTTGGACTTTTAAAACATTATGATGTAGATGTTTTAATATAAAAAATGTAATAAAAAATAAATAAAAATAAACATATAAACCGTTATTAAATGATATTTTCTAGTATGAGAGCGAAAAATGCAAGGAATAATAAATTTAAAAATACGTTCATTTATAATATCGACAGCTAGGCGGGCTAAGACTAACAAATTATATTATATTACTTTATTTATTTTCGAAAAGCGTTTTAAAAATATCTTAAAATAATTTTCAATTTTTTTTTTTTTTAATACAACCAAAAAATAAAATTAAATAAATAAATTATTATTATTATTATTATTTATATCTGGATATACAAATCGATCTTATATTCGATTTTCTTCTTTGCTTCCCATAAATATTCTGTGGATGTATTTATTTACAAGCAAAAGCAAGACAGTCTTGCTTTTGCCTCCAAGGTAGTAAGTAGTAGTACGTGTTTTTTACACTTGAAGAAGAAAGGCCGCGTCCTTTCGAAATCAGTAATGCTTACATTAATTTTATGGTGTGTGAAGAAGTTTTTAAGTTTAAATATTTATTGTACACCAGTTCTTTAATTTTTTTTTTTTTTTTTTTTTTTAAGGGATAAAGAAGAAAATTCTACAACTGCTATCCTATATGAATCTCTTATGATTATGTTGCTGTAAGTGTTGGGGTTAGAGTTAAGACCAACTGACTGCGCTAGGGTCCTAGGGATAAAGGAAGGGAGCTAGGGCCCTTCGTGAGGTCTTTTTATGGTCCTAGCTCGTATTTACGCAAGTTTTAGAAAAAGCTACGAAAAACTCCGAAAGGATAGGCCGACAAGCGCAACTTGTGATCGAACATATCACTTCACGCTTACCAGCTTTCAGAGCAAAACCTCTCGGCCATTGGTGGGGGCTAATGATTATGATACATTATATAACTATGCATATATATTATAATTCTCTCATCAAATAGCGGTCTTTCTGAGCATGTGTTTCAAACATGGATCAAAGAATTTTCTACTAGCTAAAAAAGGGCCTTTTCAAAGCAACAGCAAAAATAATAACAATAATTAATTAAGCGTTGCTTTCCCAGTTAATACAAAAAATGAAATTATCAAATGTGTCTAAAATATATTCAAGTTTTTTGTTTTCTCCGAGAGATAATTCAATAGCCCATTTAGGCAAATAGACAGTAATTAGTTTGTATAAGTAACTGTAAAAACTCAGGTGAAAACTAAAATTAATTTATTTATAATACATATTTTATCAACGACATATTGAAGTTAATTTATGTGTATAATGTTAAAGGGAAAAAACTGCAAATAATATTGTTATTTTTATTTAAAAATAAAATTTTTATTTTGAAATTATTTAATGCATTTAAGAGTCTCCGGTAGACAGATACCTTCCTTTCTCCTTCTCCGTGTAATGCAATGGGATTTTTATTGCCTTGTATTATCAGGATGTCTCTTTGAAAAAAAAGCTTTTCAAATTCTATATTTTGAATTTGACTTTTCGAATTTTTCACCTTTTACCTTAGAAAGCAGTTTTATACATAAATAAATAAGTAAAAATAAATTGAATATAGCTTTTCGAGATTGAAAATTAGACCATTGAGTTTGCTCAATGAAATATAATATTTATTTTATTTATTTATTTATTTTATTTTATTTTTTATTTATTTATTTATTTATTTATTTATTTTTTGCTCTTAAGAAAAAAAAGCGACATGTTTAAAGAGTGGAATTCAAAAAATAAAATTTGAAAACTTCTTTTTTGAACTAGATATTCAGATAATACAAAGCAACAAAAATCAAATTGTATTTCATAGGAAAAGAGAAAGGTGGGGGTATTGACTACCGAAGACCCTTAATGAATATTTTAAATATGCAAATTGTAGAAAAAATAAAAATCTTGTGTGACTTACCCACTATTACACGTATTATATACATTTTTTTGAGATAATGTTATCAGAAGACATAGAACTGACCTAACGAAGTAGACACAACAATTAATTAATGTTTACTTTAATATTTTTCAGAAATACAATTACTCTCCATAATTTTCTGACACTTTTTTTAATAGCTTGCATTATCGTGCTTGTTTATTAAATATAAAAATTTCCACAAAGTTTTCTTTTAAATCTCACAATTCTCAACTAATAATCAATTTTACTAATCCTATTTTTAATCATGTCAATTTTCAGTCTATTATTAATAATGAATCTAATGTCTTCCCAATTAAAAGTGTAACTATTTACAAATCTTTTAAATATCCTCTTACATTAGATCGACGTATATTTAATTATAACAATTTTTCTAAAAATACACCTTCTTCCAATATTGTTTGTCACTGTAATGACCCTAATTACAAAATAAACTAGTAAAAAATTAAACATAAAAATTTTCAGAAAATTTTAAACAACCTTCCTTGCTTTCATGAAGTTTTCGGACCGTATTAGTGTTTTATAGCATAAAATTGTTGCTTGTGCCTGGGGGGACTCATGTCAAAGTTGGGCCTTGGGGGAAGGACTCATGTCAAAGATGTGCCTTGGGGGGGGACTCGTGTCAAAGTTGTGGCTTGAGGGGACTCATGTCAAAGTTGTGCCTTGGAGGGAGACTCATGTCAAAGTTGTGCCTTGGGGAGGGGACTCATGTCAAAGTTGTGCCTTGGAGGGAGACTCATGTCAAAGTTGTGCCTTGGGGAGGGGACTCATGTCAAAGTTGTGCCTTGGGGGGACTCATGTCAAAGTTGGGCCTTGGGGGGGATTTATGTCAAAGTTGGGCCTGGGGGGACTCATGTCAAAGTTGTGCCTTGGGGGGGACTCATGTCAAAGTTGTGCCTTGGGGGGGGACTCATGTCAAAGTTGTACCTTGGGGGGGACTCATGTCAAAGTTGTGCCTTGGGGGGACTCATGTCAAAGTTAATAATTTTATTCTATACAATCACATTATATACCAAAGTATTAAAGTTATTCCACAAGGTGGTACTGCTAGTAGTTTATTATCTGATTTATATCTTTATTATTATGAAAGAAACTTCTCTTTATGTAATGACTTAATGTTCTACCGATATATTGATGATATTATCGTTTTTTATTTTAATGATAGTAATACTAACACATTCATAGATAATTATCCTCAAAGTCTTTCATTAACTAAAAATGAAATGAAAAGTAAAGAAATAAACTTACTAAATTTAAAAATTTATAATGACAATGGAAAATTAGATTTTGATATTTTTGATAAGAGAAAAGAATTTTCTTTTAAAATTAATTTATTTACTCATTAAAAATCGTGTTTACACAAAACAATTTATAAAAATATTCTAATTAATTTCCTCTACAGAATAAAACATCTATGTTCTAATAAATATAAAAGTAAAAACGTTAAATCAATCTATCTTCAGGCTAGACTTTATGGTTATCCTAAATTTCTAGTAAATTCAATTATTAAATCTGACTTCTAATTTATTCTATCCTGGTATATGGTGTTAGCATTTAAAAAAAAAGTGCACTTTTGTGTATTTTTAACCAAAAAAAAAAAAGACAATAAAAATGGTGGAGGTTGGGTGGGCAGATGATTGATTACGGAGGATGGGTGGTGTTGTTTGGCTGGATGGTTGGGAGGTATTGTGAAATTTATATTTATTAAAAAAAAAAGTCATTACTTTTTTCCCCCTCTAACAGATGGCGCTCATTCCTGTATAACTTGTTCTTTTGAATCCACGAAACACTTCTATATCTACATGATATTTATGGATTGCGAATTAACGTAACTGAAATTAATCTCTGTAATAAATTCAAATTTAATTAAATAAATGAATTTTAATATTAAAATTTAACTTTAAGGTTTATTTATTAAAAATTAGAAGAATCTAATTACACTAAAATTAAACTAAAATTATTTTACTTAATCGTTCAGTAGATGAATTCATTTCCCTTATTAACTGTGAATTTAACTATTTTCGGTCTCATGGCTGTTGTGGTGTTTTACCTTTTCCGACATGCTTTTCAAAAGTAAAGAAAGTTAAAATTTAGTTTTATTAAATTTCCTTAGGGTTGATTTATTATGAAGGGATTGGTGTTTTATCTTTAATAAGTTTATTTCTCTCATGGTTTCTGCCACTTCATAAATTTATTATGAAAAAATTGGTGTTTGAAGTTTAATATGTTTATTTATTTCTTGGTGTTTCCACTTCATAAGTTTGTTTCTAACTTGGTTTTTTCCACATATTGTATGAAATTATTTTCAAGTCTTTTAGGTGACCTCGGGCATTGCATGCTGTAAATTTTTAGCAGTTCACATACAGCAAGACAGAAAGATCACCTAATTTGCATTCAACATTCATTCAATGCCTTCGAAAGAGTGGTGAATTTGTATGCTTCAATATCGGATTGCTTATTTTTTCTTTTCGTCATCTTCATTCATTTTTTATAGTTCTTCATGTGATACTTGGTTTCATATAGTGCAATGTTTGAAAGGATTTTCAATATGTATATATATATATATAAATGCTAGATATCATAATAAAATTTAACCTTAAAATTTTAGCATTTAATAGATACATGTTAATACCAACAGAACAAAAATAAAACCGATTGTAACACAGTACAAAAACTAGCAAAGAAATGTTGCTATTCATATTTAGAATAAGAGACAAAATCAATTTAAATTATTTACGCCCACATGAGTAAAAAAGACCATTAAACATATTGACGGAGAAAATTGATGAAGGATCTCATTAAATTTATTAAAAGTGATTCAGGAATTAAGAATAATAATTGGGGGGGGGGGGGAGAATGCTTAAAAATAGAAGTATTATCTCATCAGGGAGCATGTACTTCTCTAAAGAAGAAAAAGCTGCAAAATTTCGTAAAACAATATAGCTAACAATAGCAAACATATTGTTGGTTTACATAGTAAGTCAAAAAATAAGAGGAAAAAATTATAGAGTTACTTTTTGAAACACCAATTTACGAGATCTAAAAATTGACCTACCAAATCAGGATGACCGTTAATTTTCTTGTAATAATCCCGTAATACATAAGAAAGGATATCTAAAATGGATTTATTTAACAATTTTCAAGTAAATCGTTGGAGCTGTTTTTGATATACCAATTTTTACCAAACCTTGGCATACTCAATTATTGACCGGAAAACAATAATTACATACAAAAGGTTATTTAAAAAGGAGTTAATACGGCGAGTTTGAAAAAAATCTGCACAGCCGTTTTTAAAGGAACACACTTGCAAGATCTGAAATTGAGCTATTTATACAGGACGCCTGTCAATTTTCCTGAACTAACGAACTATATCATTCGAATGAACGCCTAATAGAGTGTTTATATAGTAAAATTTGAAGAAAATCGTTAGAGCCGTTTTTGAGATACGGACTTACGGTCCCACTTCCGATTACCGATGTCTCACTTCTGGTTTTCCAATTTTCAACAAAATTTGGAAAATTCATCTGTACACCAGACCTGTCTCAATTCTGGAGTTTCGTAGTTCTATCTTTATTAGTTTCGGAGATATGATAGTCAGAAGATTCCCGACACACATACACACACACTGACCAATTGCCAAAAACAAATTTTTTGGACTCAGGAGACCTTAAAACGTGTAAATCAGGTGAAAACTTGATATTGAATTTTTGGACCGACTACAATACCTCCATTACCTACGGTAGTCGGGTAATGGAAGTAAAAATGGTTTCAGAATTCATTAGTTTTTCTAACTACTTTAAGTAAGTTTCAAACATTGATTAGTGAAACTTTTTTTAAATGCAATATGAAATTTACAAAATGTTAATTGTATAGATTACAATTTACTTGAAAAAAAAAAAATCGGTGTTATTAAAAATATAATAATATTAAAACTTCAGTTTAAAAATAATGTATATACAGTAAAGCACCGTTTATACGTCTCTCATTTATACGTCTTTTAAATATATACGCCTTTTTAGCGATGTCCCGATTCATTCCTATTCATTTTAATGTAAAAATTTTTCGCTTATACGCTCAGTATCAGTTATACGTCTTTTCAACTATTTTAAAAGAAATCGATAAAAGTGTGAGTTTAACGAAAGCAGAAAAAAAAAAGTTATACATTATAATTAACATTTAAGATGTATTCATAAAATGTTCAAGATATGAAAAATATAATTAGTACTCAAATCATGAATTAATGGTATGATTTTTCTCTCTCTTTATAATAAAATTTAATTCTTTTATTTTTATTATCTTCAAATATAAATTCTAGTATAAAGCAATTTACTAGTTACTATCTTAAAAAACATTGTTAGTTAATATTTTCTTATAAATTTTGCTTCCATGCCATTAAAATTGCAGTAATCAAAATTTTATTTATTTAAATTTCGATGATACGTCTTTTCATTTATACGTCCTTTTACGCCAGTTCCTTGGAAGACGTATAAACGGTGCTTTGTTGTATATGGTTTGCGTATATATTTTTTACTTTCCGAACACTATAGTGAGGAAAGTATTGTAATCATGTCAAAAATCCGAATTTGAGATTTTGATGTTTCTATACGTTTCGAGGTCCAATGAGTCCGTTTTCACTATTTTTGCGATGATGTATGTATGTGTGTGTGTATGTATGTGTGTATGTATGTGTGTATGTATGTGAGTGAACACGCTAGCGTCTAAACGCTTCGTTCGAATAAGCTGAAATTTGGTACGTATATTGTAAGTCACCATAGTACGAACCCTATAGATTTTGGTGAATCTAGCACTAATAGTTTTTTTACAGGGATACAAAGAAAAATTCTTTATCATTATGGCCTATGGGACCAAAATCTTAAAAGTGCGATAGTATCTAAACGCCTTATTCAATTGAGCAAAACATTTATACACATATTACAGGTTACAAATACTCAATCTGTATAGATTTTGGAGAATCTAGCACTTATAGTTTTTTTACAGGGACACAAAGAAAAATTCTTTATCATTATGGCCTATGGGACCAAATTTTTAAAACTGCGATAGCATCTAAACGCCTTATTCAATTGAGCTGAAAATTTATATGAATATTATAAATCACTGTTGCACTAACTATAAGCATTTTGGTGAATCTAGCATTTATAGGTTTTTTACAGGGACACAACGAAAAATTCTTTATCATTATGATCTATGGGCTCAAAGTTCGGTAGCGTTAAGTAAAACATCGTGTAGTATATGGAGAAAAATACTCAAACACTCTATTATGGTTTTCTCTCTTTTGTTTGTTTAACGACTCCTCTTTCTTTACTTTATCTAAAAAACTGTTAATTACTCAATGTTCGGAAAGTCGAGTGGAGTCACTCCAGATTTTTTAATTTTAAAACCAACTTTGTTAAAAATAACTTATTAATTATTTTAAAAATATCTGCTGTACCTTATAATTTAAAACTGAATTTTCAACAGAATAATTAAAAATTTTCTTCAAAGTACAAAAAAAGTATTAGTATGCATTATTTTTAATTTTAAAATTCATTCTTATATTTAAAAATATATAATAGAGAACAATTAACTATAATTTATTTTCTTTAAAAGTTAAATAAAAATGAGTATAAAAACTTATTCACTTTTAAAATAAGAATTTTTTTTTGTAAGGATATTTTAAATATTTTCGTTTTTTATTTAAAAAAAAAAATAATAATAATAATCTTTTTTCTTTCTTTTTTTTTTTTTTTTTTTTTTTTTTTTTTTTGAACAGTTTGACACTTAATTCTACTAATTTTAAAATTAATTAAATTAATAATTGTATCATTATAATTTGCTTTTAAAAAGTAAATTCTAATAATACAATTATTATCTTCCATTTACTTCTAGTATTTTAAAAATTTTAACTCACCAAAATTAATTCAAAACGTTTTCAGAGTTTTTATCGCCGAAGTGGGAAAAAAGTTAAGAGAGAATCGTCTTACCTATTGTTTTGCAGCCTAAAGATGACATTTCCTTTTTCTGTACGATCCTTCTGTGCGTTTGACAGCGGCGTCTTTAACAACTTGCGCGAGGAGAAATCGGGCCCCGCCTCTTTGCTATGAAATGTCGTCTGCGCGTCGTCAGTTGGCCAGATCGTAATCTCGGGTCATTTGATCGACATCACTTTCCAGCAATTAAAGTGAAGAGCGCGAAATTATTGATCGTAGAAAAACAACAAATAAATAATGTTAGCAGTTTTATTCAATTAAAAGTTCGAAAAGTTTTCTCTTTATTAGTTGCTGTAAAAAAAAAAAAAAAAAAAAAAAAAAAAAGTTCATTATTTGTAAAGTTAGCAATAAATGTGCTCGCTGTCTTTTGCGTGTAAATAGTAAGTTAAAAACAAGAAGAGCTCATTTTGTTGAAAGAATGTTTTCAACTGAGATTAGAGCATCTTTTTTAATTATAATAGAACTTTCATTTTTATTCAATTAAAATTTTAAATGTTTTTTCTTTTTTAGTTCCTATAGAAAATAATTCATTATTTGTAAAGCTACCGACACATGTGCTTTCTTGCGAGTAAATAGTAAGTTAAAAAAAAAAAAAAAAATGAAGCGCTTACTTTCATTGGAAGAACCTTTTCAACTGAGATTAGAGCAGCTTTTTTAATTATAGATCGATCATTTTTATTCAATTAAAAATTTAAAAAGTTTTTTCTTTATTATTCGCTGTGTACCCCCCCCCCCCAAAAAAAAAAAAAAAAAAAAAAAAGTTCATTATTTGTAAGGTTGCCTATAAAGGTGTTCTCTTCTCAGTATATGTGCTTCCTTGTGATGTAAATGGTAAGTTAAAAAAAATTAAGCGCTCACTTTCATAGAAAGAAACTTTTCAACTAAGATTACAACAGCCTTTTTAATTATAGAGCGATAATTTTTATTCAATTAAAATAAAAATAAAAAAAAAGTTTTCTATTTATTAATTGCTATCAAAAATGGTTCACTATTTGTAAGGTTACCAATTAATATGCTCTCTTGCTTGTAAATAGTAAGTTAAAAATATGAAGCGCTTACTTTCATTGAAAGAACGTTTTCAACTGAGATTAGAACAGCCTTTCATAATTATAGATTCTCATTTTTATTCAATATATTTTTTTTTTTTTAATCAAAAAAATAGTTTATTATTTGTAAAGTTACCGATAAATGTGCTCTCTTGAGTCTCTTGTATGCAAATAGTAAATTAAAATGTATGAAGCGCCCACTTTGATTGGGAAAAAAAAAGGTTTACGACGAAGACTGAGCAACGTTTTTAATTATAACACAGCGATAATTTTATTCAATTAAAAATTTAAAAGTTTTCTGCTTATTAATTGCTATCAAAAATAGTTTATTATTTGTAAAGTTAACATAAAGGTGCTCTCTTGCATGTAAATAGTAAGTTAAAAACGTGAAACGCTGACCTTCTTTGAAAGATATTTCCAACCGAGATTAAAGCAGCCTTTTTAAATATAGAGTAAGTATTTTTTTTATTTATTTTTTTTTTTCCCCTCAATAAAAAAATTCCTTTTTTTTTTTTTTTTTTTTTAATTAGTTTCTGTCAAAAATTTGTTCATAATTTGTAAAATAACTTAGGCAAAAAGTTATCTTTAAATCAATATTGGACTGTAAATAGCAAGTTAAAAATAAAAATTGATTAATTTAATTAAAAGAGCGTTTTCAGCTAAGATTCAAGTAGCATTTTAAACTATAAAGAAAACTTTTTTATTCAATTAAAATTTGGGAAAAAAATGTTTGCAATTAATTGATGTAAAAAAATAGTTCATCACTACGTAAAGTTACCAATAAATGTATTTCCTAGAGCAACATTGTGTAATTAAAAAGTAAGTTAAAATATGGAAACATAACTTCCACTTATATAAAGTTTTCAATTAAAATTTCAAGCAGTATTTTTGACACACACAAGAGCATTCGTATTTAAGTAAAGTTCAAAAAGGTTTTTTCTTTTTTCGTTGTCAAAAGATACTTATATTTGTAAAATTACCGATAAATTGTTTTGGGGGTTTCACACAGCACCACAGATTGCATTAAATGAATCTGCATTTCAAATGAAAGAACTTTTTTAATTACTATTTTCACTGCATTTAACAATTTAACAAGAAGATTTTTATTATCATGTTTAGAATATTGAAATCCTGTTTAGAGTATTTCAAAATAGGGTAGACTAACATTTTCATTGAATATCATACCTTTAGTCTGAATATAAAAGAAAATAAATAAGTAAATGTACAATAAATATATATAACACGAAATAATTCCTTACTCACGAATTCGTAATTGTTAATTTGATTCTCTCAACGATAACCCAGACGATGCGATGCAATACTTAGTTTCCGTACACTGATAGTTTCATCGCCGTGAAACGATATTTACAGGAAGAATTCATTTAAAAGAGTTAGCATCAGCCGAAGTACCTTGGCAACAAACTTGAAAAAAAATTCTAGCGAGTTGAAAATTTTACTTTTCATTTTAATTATTTATTTGTTTTATTTTGTTTTATTTTATTTTATTTATTTTATTTTATATTTATTTTTATGTATTTTATTCATTTTTATTTTTTGGGGAAAAAAAGTAAAATAAAATAATTTGTTATTTATTTATTTTTACGTATTGCATTCATTTTTATTTTTTGGCAAAAAAAAAAAAAAAATTAATTTCCAAAAAATACACATTTGAATCTGCCCGGCTAATATATAAAGTGGTGGTTGTATAGGTGTACTAGCGTCTCGTTCTAATTTATTTTTTCCACGGAAAAATGCATTTGGCGAGATCCTATTTTTGAAAATCGGCTAGAATAAAGCGATGTCTTGCAAGAAATCGAACGTTTGATGGTAAGTAAAAAATATATTTAATGAAGGTTTAAATACAATGAATTTGTATCAAAGGAAATACTAATAAAGTGAATTATTGATTGTATGTATTTATTACCTTTACTCTTTTGAATATACTCGTTATAATAATAATAATAAAACTCTGGTTATCAAGCATTTTAAAAATTCTTGTTTTGGATTTAATTAATAGTAACAAGAAGAATAGGTAATAAGATTGTGAAATTTTCAATATAATTAAAAAATATCATTATAGATTTTTTAATTATTATTCATTTAAATCAAATTCTTTTTATTATTATTATTATGCTTCAATGGTAAAAGCGCTAATTAAAAAAAAAACTGTGTATTTAGAATTTAAAAATTTAAAAATGTATGTACTAATTAAAATCTACAGTCATTCTACTTACTTTTCTATTCTTATTCAAAAGAATCTTGTAAAAACGTATTAGCAGAAAAAAAAAGATAAATTAAACCAATAGGAAAACAAAGTTTTAAATCTGTCTCTTATACATTTAACTATTTTTACCCCCTCCAAAAAAGAAAGAAAGAAAGAAAGAAAAGCGTTTTATAATTTATGACAGAGGCAGACTTATGACTTACTCCATTCATGTGCATGTGTGCGTGTGTACGATAAATAAGAATCTATCTCTGACATATAACAATATAATAGTTTTCGCCCACGCCCACAATGACTATCTTTTTCCCTACAAATATGGAGTAAGTGAATTTGTTTTACATCGCAGTTAAAGATTCTGTGTTTTATTTGTTTAATAACAAATTTAGGTTTATAACTTAAAATAATCTATATAATATTTCTCTAACGTGGACCAGTTACGATTATATTTTGTAGAAACGATACGATAGTGACAAAATAATACGCGAGGATAAAAAATAATATACAAGAAATATTTAAGCACGCGGACTCAGTTCAGTGATATAATAAAATGAAATAAAATAAAAAAAAACTACATTTGTCTAATTAGATCATTTTATAAAAAAAAAAAAGAAAAAAAAAATATTTTTAAAAGTTGCATCTTTACGATCCTTGCAAGCATCATTTTAAACCCAGCAATACTTTAAAGGTGTAAACAAAATATGAACTTTTTCATAAATTGACTGAAAAACGCATTAATAAAAAGTATAATCAAAATAGGTACTAAGTGTTTTTAACAAAAGAGTATGCCAAAATGAATAAATAATAAGAAAAATAAAATAAAAGGGATTTCGCCAACATGGCAGCAAAAATTTAAAAGTCGCCATATATGACCCCTATAGGGGTCCCTATCTTGCCTGGGAAAATGTGAAAACTGGGTCGTCAAACATGAATTCTATTTTGAAACTTTTCTTTGAATGATTTGGTTTAACTATCATTAGCGTTCCATCCCACAAAAACTAATAATCATTTGGTTTCTGGTGAATTAAAATTTTAATTGCATGGTGAACATTATATACAGAAGTAAAAGCTATTCAACATGTTTTCCACGAATAATGTTCGAAATTTGATATAATTTGTATGATTGTGTGACATAATCGGAACACTTTTGTAAGGTCCTGCATATTAATTATGAAGCCTAAGAACACATATTTTCTACACAAAACAAGAGTTTAAGCATCTCAATAATGTACGCTAATTTAATTTTATTGAATGCAGGGTAACGATGTTAAAATGCATTTAAACGAAATTCACCCCATAAGCCATAATTATAAGAAAAACTTTGGTGTGTCCCTGTACACGAAAAATAAACAATACGTAGACCAAAAATTATACAGTTATTTCTGTATAGCTCGTAAACACGTGTACCAATTTGCAAATGAATTGAGCAATTTTTGCGGCAGCTATTGCAATATATACAAATTATGTCTATAGGCCGTAATGATAAGAAAAACTTTGGCGTGTCCCTGTACACGAACTACAAATAGAATACATACTCAAAACTATACAACTAATTTCGTGTGATTCATGAACATGTGTAACAAATTTCAAGTCAGTAGCGTGATTTTTGCATCTGCTATCGCGAGACAGACAGACGGAACCCGAAATCTGTTTGAGTCTTCACATGGAGGCCTCCGCTGACGTTTTGGCAATAAATAAATAAAGATTAATTGAAATCCATCAAAAATCTCAGTCTTTTTGCCCCCCCCCCCCTCAACGACAAAGAGGAGTGAATTTACAAAATTCTCTTATAACGTTTGTCGGGTACATATAACTAACCCATATATTTTTTAAAAATCACATTCCTGAGGCAATTTAGAACAGAGTTACTATTGAAAACGTGTTTTTTGCCATTCCCCAAAGAGGAGAAAAGGGGATATTTTGCAAAATCAATTGGGTAGACATAGCACACCCACATAACAAAATATTGCTTTCCTGAAACAATTTTATATGGGTTTACATTTGGAAACGAGTTTTCTGTCCCCCTCCCCTAAGGGGAAGGGGAGAATTTTACAAAATCCGTTTACAGAGTGTTTTAGGCACACATAACTAATCAATACACCAAGAAATCACCTTCCTGAGATAAATTATAAGAGAATTCATATTAAAAATAAGTTCTTTATCCCCCAAGGGGGGGGGGGGAAGTGGGGACACTTCGCAAAATCCCTTTATAATGCGTGTTAGTCTTACATAGTACTCACAGATACCAAAAAATTGTCGTCCTCAGATAATTTGAACAGAGCTACGCTTGGAAAACTGTTTTTTGCCCCCCACCCCATAGGGAGAAAGGGGGGAATATCTCAAAATCCCATCGCAGTTGGCGTTTCATGCAAATAACCAACCCACAAACCAAAATTCGTGAATGCAGATCCCATAGATTCCCCAGGACAAATTTGATTCAAAAAGGACACTCTCGAATCTTCCCCGTCGTAAATTACCCCCACCCCCACCCAAAAGAAAAGGAAAAAAATAGAAAATCACAAAACATCCGATTTTTTTTGGGGGGGAAATACACTTCAGAAGACACACAGCCAATTTCAACTTCTTTGTGCCATTTTTGAAAGAGTACTACTGTAAAATCAGAATTTTGAAATTCTCCTCCCCCCAAAAAAAGTCCCCCTTCCTCCCTTAAAATCAAAAACTCAAAAATCGATAAATTATTTATTTATTTATTTTTGTTTTATTTTATTTATTTATTGTATTTGAGTGTAGTCTCCCCATGCGCAATTTCTTCATCATAAAACAATTTGAAAACTGAGTTATGCTCTCAAATGTGTTTTATACCATCCGCCCTCCCCGGGGAAAGGGAAAAATTTTAAAAGCCCCCTCCCCCCTTTCCCCCCGTCTTAGTGCATTTTAAGGCTCTAGAAACAAGCTTCACACTAAAATTCGTGACCCAGTCCCACACAGAATCGCAACAACAGTGTTGACTCAGTGGTAGATCTACTCTATATGTATAGATGAAGTCTAATGTGAAACCACGTTTTGCCTCCCACCCGCCCCTTATATTTAAAAGCAAAAATCATACAGATATCTGTTTATCTTAAAATAAAAATTGTACAAATATCTGGTTTTTTGTTTGAGATATAAAGGGTTATTTTAAATCACGTGTTGCGTATATGAAATGACGTTTTGCCCCCTCCAGTTCCTTGGGGATCGAATTTCTAAAATTCCAGAAATTGCCTTTCAAGTGTTTGTGTTAGTTACATTTTAAAGCAAAAATCTCACATATATCTGTTTTTTTTTTTTTTTTTTTTTTTTTTTGAGATATAAATTATTGTGCGAAATCATGATTTCTGCATGTGAAGTCAAGCCCCCCCCCCCCCCTTTTCCTTGGGGACCGAATTTCTGAAATTCCAGCAATCAGTTTTTAGGCATTTGTGTTATACATAAAATTTTTACTTTAAAATATAACTATTTGTTTTTTTTCTTTGAAGTATAAAGGGTTTTGTGAAATTACATTTTGCCCCCTCCCTCCCTTAAGGGGGGGGGGGGAGCGAATTTTCTAAAATCGCTTCTTATTGGGTGTCCACGTGAGAGAAGGAATGTTTTTACCAAGTTTCGTGGTTCTAGTTGCAAGTGTTAGGACCAGTGCTGCCAGATTGAGGAAATGTTTTATTCAATAGACACTACTAAATTTTAATTATAACAGTTTCTTAATCATTTTGAAGACTTCTTTGTAATGTGTCTTAGAAATCATTAGGCAACCGTTAAAATTAAAATTTAGGGGTGGATCTTGAATAAAATATTCCCTCAACCTGGCAGCACTGGTTAGGGCTGGGCGATGATGAATCTGTCACTAACTCACTCACTCAGTCAGTCGGGACAAACGATTTTATATGTATAGATTTTCATTATTAAAAAATAACAGCAGACAAAACTTATAAATTTCCAAATTGCATTTCTACTGTAATTGAAAGTATTATGTTACAGTCATCACAAAACTTTCTTCGATATCATTCTACATATAACAGCGCTAGGTACGAGTTGAAACGCACAAAAATTTAATCATAGTTTCTCACAATAAAGGTTTTACAAGAGCAGTTTCGTGCAATTTTAATCAACAAATTCATAGATGTACAATCGGTAATAAAAGTGTCCGAACACTAGCAAAAATTCCTATGTAAAAAAAGTACACTTCATATGGTTTTGTTAAATAAATCCTTGTCGAATCCTGTTCTTGTATAATAACAGGATTCGACAAGGATTTCTTTAACAAAACCGTATGAAGTGTACTTTTTTTACATAGGAATTTTTGCTAGTGTTCGGACACTTTTGTTACCGACTGTAGATAGGAAAAATCACACAATTAGAGCCTTAGTAGCGCCCTCTCTCGGCGGATATGCACCCAAGTTGACTCAGCATTCTTTTCATAATAGTTATCTTACATTTCAAGTTTGGTGAATTTATACTCTATAGAAGTTGAAATATAGCCATCCCATTTGTAAAGAAAATTGCGACTTAGCAGAGGCATTTGCCACCCAGTATAAACTCAAGCACAGTGTTTTAGACAATCAACATCGTGTTTTATAATGCACTACTCACATATCAAATGTGGTACAATTATACCTAATAGAAGCTGAGATATTGCCTTCCCATAAATGGGACAGAAATCACAGCATGGAAGCGCCACTCGTTCAGCAATATGCACCAAAAGTAGATGGGTATCAATTTATGTTAAGATACAACAAAATATAATTTTCTATGAAATTATGAGCATCAGTTCTTGAGCTAAAGCTACCACAAAATTTTCTTACGCATACAGAGGAAAACAGAGAAAGAGACACAAACACATACAGACAGACATTTTCTAAAAATGATCAAATCATGTTCGGGACATTTCAAAGTCATGTAAATCCACTGAAAACCGAAAATCGGAATTCTTTACGAATCCAATACTTTCTTCTATGAATATAGAAGAGGGTTAATCATAAATTCAATATGAAATGCGTAAAATTAATCAACATTTCTCAAACCCTATATCGAAGGGGAAAAAAATAAAAAGAATAAATAAATTAAATCTGTCTAAAATATTTAACGTCAAGGCTTACTAGTTAAAACGCCATAGATGCTTTTGAAAACTGGTTATACTAATTACGTAGCATCAGACTAAATGCATGATGCAGTTTCATCTTGAAGTTTTTATCGAGTCATGCTAATTTACAATTTCATGGTTAATTCTTTCGAAACTGCGATAAATAGTTAGACGCCGAAATAAGGACGCTGAAAGGGGAAATTAAATTTATAAATATTATTTTACGGCTTAAAGACCCGGATGTTTTGCGAGAGTCTTTTTCTTTTTATTAGTTGATCTCGAATGTTTTGTATAAATAACATGAGATTTCAGTTTTTCTTTTTAAAAAATTTTAGAGCGATTAAAATTATTCTTCTTTTCTTTGTTTACTATCTTATTATAGGTCCGACGAACTGTGGTATTTGTAAAAATTTTTTATGTCTGTTTTCTTTTCTTTTTCTTTTTTTTTTTTTTTTAATACGTTTGAAGTATGAGAAATCCGAAAATTCCAAAATGATATAGTGTCCGTCTGTACGTTAGTCAGATTGTGAGTTTGTTTTGTTAGTTGTTAGTCTATTAAGCCTGTGTAGATACTAGATACTATGTCAAAAACGAATGATCATAAAAAGGTCGGACCAATCTTAACATCATTTATGATACTTTATTGATTTTTAACACTCTAATTTGAGAACTTTATAAGTTACTAGGGGGCTCTGCAGGCCCTGACTAATGGCAGGGCATACGGGGCAAATGCCCTGGGCCCCCTTCTGGAAAGGGCCCCCCTACAGGTGTATGCAGAAATTCTGCAACCTATAGAGCTTTTATGCCACTGCAAGGGGGCCCCCCAGAATAGGCTTGCCCCGGGGCTCCAGGTAGTCTAAGTCGGGCCCTGGGGCTCTGCCCCCTGCTCGCTCCGCTCACCGACTCCTGACTCGCTTCATTTATTAATCCCTGCGGGGCTCTGCCCGCCTATTCACATGCTTTGCCTTCCACAGAATATGAATATTAATAGTGCATAACACCAGACAAAAACAGAAAAATTGTATAAAAATGACCATATTCAATGTCAAATTGAAATACATAACATTTATTATTATTATTATTATGAAATATTTTTATTATTATTATTATTATTATTATTTTAGAATAGGAAGAAATTTGAAAAATCTAGATCATTTTGCGTTACACCTTTAGTATATAACCCCTTTGGCGGCTTTTAAATTTTTTACACTATTTGGCAATGAATTTTTTGGTATAATTGCTTGGTATAAAAAAAAAAAAAAAAAATCTAATAGGGGAGCGTGAGGCTAGTTGTAACAGAGGTAGGAAGTAACACGCTATTTACGAAATATTTTGTAACAATTTTGATTGGATATTTCGATAAACATAATTCTAATGACCCGCTTTATTAGGTAAGCACAATCAGTGTTCTGCAAAAATGGTTAATGAGAGGTTCTGTACACGAGCTTCATTTTTGCTAGTTAGTGGAAAAAAATGTATTTCGTAAATTTTGACTAAAGTTATGTTGATTTGTATTTTAAGGAAGTGTTTATAGCTATTTATTTAGTCTGTGTATTGAGTTATAAAATGCATGTTTAATTTTGTGTATAAATCGTTATATATATATATTTTATAAATAAACAAAATGTCCAAAATCACACGATGGGGCAAGTTGTAACATGTGACAATTTGCCCTTTGTGTTTTGATTCATGCAATTAGACATTCTACTTTAAATGTTAACAAGCAAATTGTTTATTGTATGCATTTTTTTTAACATGTGGAACTATAAAAAGAAATCTGACACAGCTTCAAAGGATCAAGATATATACGATTTGGCTGCAGTTGAAATCTTCGAGAAAGTTACAAATATTAGACACTCAAAGAAAAATATTTGAAAAATAATTTGAAGAGATAATTAAAAAGTAACACGACATAAAGAGAAAGGAAAAGATTATAGGAAGAAACAAATAAATTAATGACATTTTTTACATTTATTTGACATATATTGAGACCTATAGTTACAATGACTTTCGTCTCGATTGATCCACATTACAGAAATTTACATAAACAAGTGCACAATATTTTGAAGACATAAGACATCACAAACATCCATGTCCGCACCAGGACTCGAACCCGGGACCAGAAGATTCAGAAGGCAGCGCCCTACCGACCGAACCACCTGGCCGGCACAAATATTAATAAATAAATAAACGAAAGTATAAAAATATAAATAAAATGCCTTTAACTCCAGATACAGATTCTGAATTAGAGGAGTGGCTTGTGGAATGCCTACAGTCAGAGCTCGAAGTCTCCGCTCATTTTCAGAAAACTTTCAAAAATGAAAAATTTTTGGCTTCTTTGCCACTACTACATTTATACAGAAATATTTTCTGTGTTTTTATATTATAGGGCCAAGATTATTTAATCGCGAATTATAATCACGATTTAATCATGAACTAGAGAATATTGCATAAAAATAGTGGTAGAAAAAAAAGCAGAAATTTCTCATTAATGAGAGTGTCCTTAAAAAGGGGCGGAGAATTCGAGCTCCGCTAAACCCTCTCTGAGGCAGAAGAATGGGTATAATGCTTAATTTGCAAAATGTGGGTACACATTAAATGTATGAAAGGGAACAAAATATCATTTGTTTGAATTAATTTCAACTCTGACTAACGTTGACTTCTATGTTGATTTTATATTGAATTTTCTCTTTATTTTACCTATAATCCATTCATTGTTACTGTATCAATAAGGTTATAATTCAATATTAGTTATTAATTGTCTTTTTTATCCCAAACATATTCCATGCATATTTTTGCTAAAAATAATATTTTTTTGAATTATGAAAATTATGACCTATATTAATTTTTGCACGAATAGACATCATCAAAAATTTGGGTTTCCAAACTTACAGCTCGTTCCTATCATTATGTTTTGAGTTACAGTAATATTTCATTTTTTATTGCTGTTAGGGGGCCGTCACTTGTTATAATCTGTATCCTGTGTAAGTAAATATCTGTATATAATCTGACGAAAAACTGTTTTAATTTACCTTTATGTTATTTTTATTGTTTTCTAAGCAACATTTCGATGTTTATTATACAAATCGGCTTATTTTTATAAAACAATCGCAATGCAGGCAAGAGATTGTGAAAGAATTCCAAAAAGAAAACAAGCCTCGCCTCTATATCGCTGAAACAATATTTAAAAAAAAATAGTTTGCATATTCGTATTTGACTCTATATATGACGCTGGCATACATAAATCTCAATGGCATTTACTACATCGATTGCTGAAAACAAAAATTAAATGATTTAATTGCAAACATGTAAAATCATTTTTTTACTTTCTTCTATATGTAATATAGAGAAAGTATTGGATTCGCGAAAATTTTCGACCTCCGTTTTTTGACGGATCTACACGTTTTGGGATGTCCTGAACACGAATTGATAGATTTTAAAAAATGTCTGTCTGTCTGTCTGTGGTTTCTTGTTTTCACCGTATCTCACGAACCAATGAATGAAATTCAACCAAACTTGGTACATAGTTGGATCCTGGCGGGGCATTGTGCTGATTAGATTTGGGGATCAATCGCCCAGCAGGTGGCGCTGTGATCGCATTTAACGTAAACTTTTAACATGGCAGGATAGGACAAAATTTCGTATATTTCCCCGTATCTCACGAACCAATGAATGAAATTCAACCAAACTTGGTATATAGTTGGAACCTGACGGGGCATGGTGCCGATTAGATTTGGGGACCAATCGCCCAGCAGGTGGCGCTGTGATCGCAAAATTTCGTATTTTTCACCGTATCTCACGAACCAATGAATGAAATTGAACCAAACTTGGTATATATTTGGACCCTGACATGGAATGGTGCTGATTAGATTTTGGGATCAATCGCCCTGCAGATGACGCTGTGATCGCATTTTATGTAAACTAAAACATGGCAGTATAGGACAAAATTTCGTATAAATGTACATAATGAGCGTTATTTTAAACTTGTGATTGTAAAATTAATATGAATTGTTGATAATAGTAGTAGTTAACTAGAAAAAAAAATTGTGCATATGGGGGCATCGGTTCCCCCCAATTGGGGGGAAGTACCCCCCCCCCCCCCCGGGGGGCAAAGTTTCAAGATGGGTATCTTTCGAAAGGTCTCGTCAATACCTTTAAAACGAATGGTTGAACCATAAATCTGTGATAATTTAAAACAAAGTTATCGATTTTTTTTTACTTTTAACGAAAAAAAACTTATTAAAAAAATAGTACTTTTTTTTTTTTTTTTTTTTTTTTACGAAACTTAACCAAACTCGGTATTTAGTTGGTCCCCGACATAAACTGGTGCTGATTACATTTGGGGATCAATAGCTCAACAGGAGGCACTGTGATCGCATTTTTTCTAAATTTTTAACATGGCAGTACAGGACAAAATTTCGTATAAATGTACATAATGAGAGTTATTTTAAACTTGTAATTGTAAAATTATTATGAGTTATTGATAATAGTAATAGTTAACTAGGAAAAAATTTCTGTGCATGTGGGGGCATCGCTTCCCATTTTCAAGATGGGTATCTTTCGAAAGATCTCGTCAATACCTTTAAAACAAATGGTTGAATTATAAATCTGTGATATTTTAAAACAAAGTTATCGATTTTTTTTACTTTTAACAAAAAAAAAAAAAAAAAAAAAAAAAAATCGGTTTTTTTTTTTTTTTTTTTAATATTGTTACTGATTGATTATGTATTACTTTTAACAAAAAAACTTAGAAAAATTTTTTTTTTTTTTTTTTTTTTATTGTTACTGATTGAATATGTATATAGGAAAATATAGAAGAAAGTCTTGTGGTGGCCACAACATACTAGTTTTATAATGTAAAGTTTTAGAAAAATGTGTAAAAGTGTGGCTTACGTTACACATAGATAGGAACATATCCGATCCTAATATGTTAAGTCTTTCTTCTTGAATATTAAACATCTTTTTCTAGTTTTTCACTGCTAAAATTCTGTTTTAATCCTGATATCCTTTTCCTGTATTTAAATGTTGTAGGGTTTTGTACACCTCAAGTTAAATGTCATGTTTCAGAAAACACAGTAAAGCAAGGCTTACTGTTTGAAACAGTAATACGCATTCGATAATCTTTTTATTATTATTATCATTATTATTTAATATTTTTTATAAGATTTTTTACCATGAATTTTCTGTTTTAATCTTATTGTGGCATTTTTGCATTTGTTTACTGTACCGTTTGTAAGCTTTATGTTATTTAAATTTTATCGCATGATGTAACATAATAAAATATTAAATTTTTATTAAATGTTTTTTTAATACAAAATCAAATAGACGAATTTTTTTTTTTTTTTTTTAGTTTATAAAATCTATTATTGAAACAAAGCGCAATATTATTTATTTTCGATTAATTCTAATCACGGCGTAAAATTCACATTTATTATGTATAAAGAATTTAAAACAAAGTAATATGCCTTATTACTTTTAAAGATATAGATACTGATCTTACACTTTTAAAAATTAAGAATTCAAGTACAGTACTGTAGACCACTATATAACGCGGAATATTCGTTCTGGGCAATAGGAAATCCTGTTATGTGGGACATACATTATCAGACCAATTTATGCTGGTTCGGTTCAATACTAAAAATTTTTATTTTATTTTATTTTATTTTATTTTATTTTTATTTTATTTTTTTATTTTGTTTTAAAGTAAGGTATCGATGTTTACGATACAAATTAATGTATTTTTGTAAAATTAGTGCGTTCCAGGTGGAAAATTTTGATGGATTTCCAAAAAATTAATAACCCCACCCTCTGGCTTTTTCTGAAACAAAACTCTACTTAAAAAAAGTTTCTTGTTTTCTTAATTTTATCTTGTTTGACTCTTTATAGAACTCTAGCATATATATATAAACGAATGAAATTTACCGTTTCGATTGTTGATGACAAAATTTCAGTTATTTAATCATGAATTTGTTAAATAATTTGGTGTTTTAGAGAAACTTATAAAGGCGTGACTTATATTATTCAAAACAGGAATGCTTTTGAACAGTATCTCCTTTTCATTGAATATTAAATATTCTTTATCAGATTTTTGTTTAAATCTTGTTATCTATAATTTCATATATTGTTTATTGTAGGTTTATACGCCTCAAATTAAATGTAATATTTTATAGAGACACTTTCATGCGAGGCTTACAGTATAAAATAAAAATATACCCAATAGAAGTAGATAAATTATTTTTTCTTAAATATTAAACATATACAATAAGCGACAAAAAAAAAAAAAAAAAAAAAAAAAAAATCCGCACTTAGGTATTTTCTTTTTCACCTTCTACAACCGCCAATTTTATCGTTTATAAAGCAAATTTTCGAACAGATTTTATTATGTTGTCCTCCACATACATTTCAGCTTTGAGTGCGGTGTTAAAAACAAAATGCAATTGTCAGGAAAATTGTAATTATAGAAAAAAATATTTCAAAAATGGTAAGAGTAAGGCAGTTAACGATGCTACAAAAAGTATTATTTTTTGAATGAAAATCAAAAAATATTTTAACACGTGAGATGGTAAAATAAGTAAATGTTAACGAAACATTGTTAAAATGGTTTTTAACAAGATATAAATTGTTTCGGCCGTTTAAACTGGAAATTTGGCTTTAGGCGGCCATGTTACTTATCCAAGCGAGATGACCGTAAGTTAAAAAGACAGTGCTTAAAAAATCGGTTTGTATTACATTTAGAACATAAAGGAGATTTAGAAAAAGTGTTTAGCAGCATAATTTCATTAACTACAGTGTAGCAACTATTAAACAAAGCAGGTTTAAATGACAGAAAATTTGAAAAAATTCCATTCTTAGTGAAGAGAATTAGGAAAGCAAGACCACAGATGGCTAAAAAAAATTAAAAAATGATTAGTTAATTATTGAGCCGAACTGGTTCTCCCTGATGAATCAAGTTTAACTTATTTCGTGCTAAAGAAAACAAGCAGATCTGACATATGACCGACTTAATGAAAATCGCACTTTTAAAACAGTGGCACATTCTCCGTACATTCGGATACGGAGCTGCATAACTTTTCAAACCGTCGGGTAAATTTTTATGCTCAAGGGATCAATTAACTCGAAATAAAACATGGTCTTTATAAAAGTGGTGCCTGACCGACTATTTTGGAAGTATCTTGGACATTTCCGCAAACAGCATTTCAAGAAGAAAATGCACCTTACTACGCGGCGTCTGTGGTAAGTTTATTCACTTCAAATTGTCAAAATTTCCTATTCATTCCCATGATAACCTATAATTCTGTAATCATATCTTTTTTCACTTTAAGTTAAATCCCACTAAAGATATAGTAGAATTTCTTCTTTACCAGACATTGAAATAGTCCTAATCGCGATCCGCTCGAAAATGTTTCGTCTATAAAAAGGCAGGGGAGAGGGGAGAGGATTCTGAATTTCCAGCCTACAACTCTGCCAGAACTAGAGAAAAATATTTGTGATATTTGGCACATTGAAATTTCTGAGATTTATATTAAAACACTGTATAATACTATGTAATTTTGCTCTGACGACGTCTTTACATCCTGAATCCGATGAGACATTTGATTTGTATTTGCTCATTTCCAAGAATCAAACTGACTGGGATTTACACCTTCCAATGCTTGCCTGTAGAAGTGCTGTGCACGAAACTCCGGGATGGTCACCATCCAGAATGTTGTTTGAAAGCGCGCTTCGCTTACCTTGTATGATATCCTGTTTGGGCAACCATGCGATATACCTTCCTCGCCTTACGATTACCCAGAAGATTTAGAAGCACATTTGGGGAGTATACATGAGCTCCTCAGAGAAAGGATTAACCTGGTCTGCGATAGTACGCAGAAACGCTACGAGATAAAAGCATTCGGAAATCATCTGAAGGAAGGTGACTGTGTGCTGTTTTATGATCATGATCCAAAGCTAAAACCATACGTCATAATTATGTAACTGAACGAAGGCATTGTGAGAATATAGAAGTCGCCTATGTAGTAAGCTGAAAGGGATAAACACCAATAAATAGCTCCATACCGTGTATCAAATCATGAAAAGATGTAGAGACATTGTCTGGGATGTGCAGTCGTCTTCGAAGAAGGGAGCAATGTACAACGGATTAAGTCTTTTCCCTGCCTCAATTGTTCTGTTGCAGTGAAAGTAGTTTTACAAGTAAAGGGAAAATGAAGAGGCTGTTCATTCACTTTCAGTGAGGTCGGTGTTGGCGACAAACTTGGTGTCTTGGCAACCAAATTTGGCGAAAATAGTAGTTTAGGGTTCCCAAAGTTTCGTAGCTCTCCGACTCACAGGAGCCTAAATCTCGAACTTTCCATAGGTTTCTCGATAGAAACTGCGCCAAGCCCCATCACCAAAAGGTATAAATCGGAATGAGTTGAGTTCTGCGGAAAAAATGTGTAATCACTGCGATTTAGATTTGTTCAGAGATCTATTCTGAGCGATTGCACTCTGGAGATCGTGCTCCAAGCGACTGAACTTTGGCTAACGAAGATTTCTGCTCTGGAGTATTTTATGTTATTTGCTTTACTCCTGCGGAACGAGTGACTGCATTCTTGGACTGTTCTAGAACTTTCGTCGAATGGTCAAAGTAATTTTTGCGGTACGAGTGACAGCTTCATTGGAATGTTTCTAGAATATGCGAAATATTAACAGTACTATTGGACTGTTTTCAAGAATATTCATCCCAGTTTTGTTGTACAGATTCAAGAAGTTATATGGGATAAAGTGCATTCATCGACTAGAACCTGCCTGCTTTATTACGAACTACTTTTCACACAAGAAAGTCCACAAGTTTTTCGTAACAATACATAAGAAGAAAATGTTGGACTCGTGCAAATTTCCGACTTCTGGTTTTCGATGGATTTACATATTTTGAAACGCCCTGAACACGATTCGACCATTATTACTTTCTTCTATATTGAATAGAAGAAAGTATTGGATTCGTAAAAATTTTCGACCTCGGGTTTTTGATGGATTTGTTCGTTTTGAGAGCTGTAGAACACGATTTGCCCATTTTTAGAAAATGCATGTCTCTCTGCCTGTGTGTGTGTGACAAAATTTTGTGGCAACTGTATCTCAGGAACTACTGCACAGAATTTTATACAAATTGGTATGTAGTTACATCTTGACATAAATTAGTGCCTATCAACTTTTGGTAAAAATTGTCCAAAAGCTTGCGTTGCCATCCCGCTTTTTCTAAATTTTTATTATAGTGGTATAGGACAAAATTTTGTATAAATATGCATAAAGAGAATTATTTGTTAATAATCATTAGGAAAATTAAAAGAATTATTTTTAATAGAGATAGTCAACTGAAAAAAAAAACTGTGTATGTAGGAACCTCGCCTCCCCCCTTGGGGGAGTCCCCCCTCAAGGGGAGTAAATTTTCATGATGGGTATCTTTCAAAAGAGCTCGCCAATACCTTTCAAACAAATGGTTGAACCATCGATCTGCGATAATTTAAAATAAAGTTATCGATTTTTTTTTTTTTTTAATTAACAATTTTTTATTTATTTATTTATTTATTTATTTTAATGTAATATTGAGAATAAAATTGACTTTTTTTGGATATTTAGTGTTATACTACTTCTCTAATATGGAAATCGTCTGCATTATCACGGGAGATAATTTTTTTAAATAATAATTTTAATAAATTATTTTTACTGAGTGAATTTGTATAAGAAAATATAGAAGAAAGTCATGTGGTGGCCACAACATACTAGTTAGAAAATGTCTCTATACATGTTAGTAAAACTTTTTTGGATGTTATAGCTCCCGAATCAACGGATGGAATTTAATCAAACTTTATATTTACTATGCTGATTCAATTTGGGTGAAAATTGGTCGACAGGTGGCGGTGCTATGCATCAATATTTTTCGTTTATGGAAAGTCTGTACCTTAGATTCTTGTTATATAAATCCATCACATTTAATGAATGAGACAAATATGAAAAACTATGCTGATTCAATTAAGATTCATATCGGCCGATAGTTGATGATGCTACTACTTTCTGCGATTTACTAGATGGCTATATATCAGCATCTATTGGTGAAAATTACACAAAATTTCATATACTAAATGTAAATTATGAGAAATTGAGTTTATCAATCAAATCTTTGAGTATGTGGTATGTGGCTGTGTTATGTAGAATAATATCGAAGAAAATTTTGTGAGGACCATAGCGTATTAGTTTATATTATCATTGTTTTTACTCAGATATTGTAAAGGATTCCTTGAATGAACTAGATGCACAACTTTTAAGTAATGAAAGAATTTTAAAATGAATATTGATTCGTGTTTAGTAAGCGAAAATAATAAATTTATATAAGTTTTACTCAATATCTCGGAAATCTATTTAAGATGAACTTGTTTTACGGAAGTTTTGAAATTTACAGCTTACTTTTTCATTGAAGATTATCAAAATCTGTGTTCCATTTAACCGTGAACTCAGATATAGGAATTTATGAGTTTCTTCCACTAGTCTGAACATAAGATAAGGAGTTTCCCAGCCATATAGTCCAGTTATCACGTTACGATATACGGAAGTACTCTTTAAATTCCAAATAAGCCAGTTTTTTCTTTTTTCCTTTCTTTATTTATTTTCAAATTGCCGTTTTTTCTTACTTTCCAAACATACTATGTTAGGAAAGTATTGTGATCATGGCAAAAATTCGACTTTAAAATTCTGATGTATCTATACGTTTTCAGGTCCCATGAGTTCATTTTTGCTATTTTTATGGTGATGCATGTATGTGTATGTGTGAACACGATAGCATCTGAACGCTTTGTTCGAATGAGCGGAAAGTTGGTACGTTTGTTATAGGCCACCGTAACACGAACTCTATTGATTTTGATGATCTAGCAGTTATATTTTTTATACAGGGACACAAAGAAAAATCCTTTATCATTATGGTCAAACTAACTATTTAAAGTACGATAGCGTCTAAATGCCTTATTGCATTGAGCTGAAAATTTAGGTACATGTTATATGTCACCGTCGCACAAACTGTAACGATTTTGGTGAATCTAGCGATTATAGTTTTTTACAGGGATGCAAAGAAAAATTCTTTATCATCATGTCTTATGGGTTCAAATTATTTAAAATGCGATAGCGCATAGCGCCTAACTGCCTTATTCAAATGAATTAAAAATTTATATACATATTATAGATCATTGTCATACTATCTGCATGAATTTTGGAGAATCTAGCACTAATAGTTCTTTACAGGAACACAACGAATTTTTTTTTTTCATTATGGCTTATAGGCTCAAATTATTTAAAAAACGATAGCGTCTAAAGACTTATCTGTTGAGCTTAAAATTTATATATGGTTTGGCACAATGGGAAAATTTGGCATAATGCAACAGAATAATATAAAAATGTCAAATATTAATATTTTTGCTAAACTGTTGGTGCATAATTTTGAATTGATCCTTCGTCTACGCATTTTCATTACTATTTTGCTGTTATGCTATAATCTAAAACAACAGCTGTAATAAAATCCACAGAGCTATTTTGCGCAATCTCTTCTTATAGGGTAGAAGTAATTGCACACATGGGTAGGAGAGATTGCGCTTAAATATAACTATTGTTACATTGTTAATAATAACACTTGCACCTAAATGACATTGCTGTGTAAATTTTTTTTTTTTTTTTTTTTTTAACAAATATTTTTGAATTAGGAGTAGATATTTCATTTCAATATTTAAAAAATTTAAAAAATAAAAGAAATTTAAAAGTAATTATAAAAAATTAAAAAAAAAAAAAAAAAAAAAAGGCCAGATAAGATTACAAAATAACATTAAGTTACTAGATAACACGTTTAACTTAAAATCAGTATATTTCCTTTTCAGTATGAATGGTTTCTTGTTTGCTGACCGAATCTCTCGTTGTCCACAAACGTTGAATTTATGATGCAGCTATCGTGGAATCACCTGCAATAAGTTAACCCGTTGGAAACGGATTACCCATTTTTAAGCCTAGAATCCGCCCACCATTTATTATTTATTAACGTTTTTTTTTAATCAAAATCTTCCGCACAAAAATGTTCAAAACACGAAACCTAAATTTCACTTCGTTTGAAATCTTCTCGTTTCAACCTTAAAATCCTTTACGTTTATTTAATTTAATTTGTTACTTTCTTCTATATTCAATAGAATTCGTAAAAATTTTTGACCTCGGGTTTTTGATGGATTTACACGTTTCGAGAGCTGTAGAATACGATTTGACCATTTTTAGAAAATGTCTGTCTGTCTGTGTGTGTGTGACAAAATTTTGTGGGCTGTATCTCAGGTACTACAGCACAGAATTTCATACAAATTGGTATGTAGTTACACATTGACATAAATTAGAGCCTATCAACTTTTGGTAAAAATTATTCAACAGCTTGCGTTGCCATCCCGCTTTTTCTAAATTTTTAACATGGTGGTATAGGACAAAATTTTGTATAAATGTGCATAAAGAGAATTATTTGTTAATAATCATTATGAAATTTAAAAGAATTATTTGTGATAGAGATAGTCAACTGGGAAAACAATTGTGTAAGTAGGAGCCTCGCTTCCCTCCTGGGGGGGAAGTCCCCCTCGAGGGGGGTAATTTTTCATGATGGGTATCTTTCAAAAGAGCTCGCCAATATCTTTAAAACGAATAGTTGAACCATCGATCTGTGATAATTTAAAATAAAGTTATCAAATTTTCATTTTTAACAACATTTTTTTTTTTTTTTTTTCTTTTTTGGTAAACAATTTTTGTAAATAATAATTTTTATAAATTATTTTTACAGAGTGAATTTGAGGGAAATATAGAAGAAAGTTATGTGGTGGCCACAGCATACTAGTTTTATTAAAATTTAGACGATTACAGTCCTTAAAAAGAAATTTGTATAGACTAATAATTTTTGTTTGCATTCAGTTTTATAGCTTCCGTTTAAGCAGCCGACAGCTGTACAAAACTTGAGCATAACACTTGAAAATATTGCAAAACTAAACAGATATACAATAACATTAAATACTTCGCGGTAAATTTCCCATAGACTAACATTAGCACTAGAGATATAAATCCCACCAGAGATGTGGCCTTTGCCGACAAGGGTCCAGGTGTGCATTGCAGCTGATGGACAGAAGTTTAAACATGGAAATAAAGGTATTAATGATGAGTAGTTGTCGTTTTCTTTCTAAGATCGTTTCGGCACATCACAGTATAGGAAACTGTGAACAAACAAATGCACGTTTTAAGTGTTCTGTTTTTAATATACATACATGTCTGCAACATGTCTTTTCGTATTAAATCGTTGATGTTCTACAACATTGTAATTCACTTTTTCCCCTTACCTCGTACCGTTTTCGAGATAAAAACGTTAACTCCGCTGTTTTCCACCAGGTGGCGCTAAACGGTTGCATCTTGATCGCATGGTCACTTTACTATACTTACATACCACTTTTATGACTATAGCTACAGCCGTTCTCCAGTTAAAAGAGTTGACACTAACTTTAGTAGAAACCTGTATTTTGTTTAGATCTTAAAGATTTCATTATGGGACCAATTTCGTTGAGCTATTATGAACCTATTTTGTTTGTCAAAGGTTAAATGCGGCTTTTATATCATAACTAGCAGGCTTTGCTTGCTTCGCTGTTCACTATATTTAAATGATTTCTTTTTAATTGAATAATTAGAACGTTTAAATAAATATATTTCGATTGGCGACTATTTTCATCATATCTTTAGTATGGGACCTTCTTGGCGATATCAAATATATTTTGAACTTCTCGAATCTGTACAACAAAACTATTATTAACTCCTTGAACTGAAATGACGAGTCCAACTCATCATGAATTTCCCGACACTAATTATGTTCTTATATGTATATATAGTAATAAACATTCATATAAATGTGTGAAACAAATATTATTTTTAATAATAACCAATTATTTGAGCAACAAAACCGTAAGTATGTATAGCAGTCAATCCTCTTAAAACTACGAAAATTAAATTGTCTGCATGAGCAGTGCTGACTGAAAATAAATTGCAGTTCAAGGGGTTAAAACAAATATTCTCGAAAACAGTCCAATAATAGTGTTAATTCTGCAAATATTCTGAAAACAGTTGAATCTGTTACTCGTACAACAAAAGTCACTATTCGATTAATGTTCTGGAACAGTCCAAAATACAGTCACTTGTTCCACAGGAATAAAGTAAATAACATCAAATACTCCACAGCAGAAATCTTTGCTAGCTCACGAAAAATGTTCAGTCTCTTAGAACTCAATCCCTAAAGTGCAATCACTCCTCTGAATCACTCTGAATCGTAATGACTACATACTCTCCCGCAGAAATCAACTCACTCCTATTTATAATTTTTGGCGATGGGGCCTGGCGATGATTCCATCGAGAATCCCATGAAAAGCTCGAGATCTATGCTCAAGTGTATCGGAGAGCTTCGAAACTTCGGGAATCCTAAATCGTCCATTTTTCACCAAATTTGCTCGCCCACTCGACAAGTTAAGGCTGCTCCCACTGAAAATGTATGAACTGCCCTTTTATTTTCATTTTGCCGGTAAAACTACTTTCATTGTAACAGTATACAGAAGATGGAGGGAAAAGACTTAATCCCTTGTAAGAATATGCTATTAGCACTATTTCTGCCGTATTTTAGGCAACTAATATTTCTATGGTTATATATGTTTCCTATTAAACATACAGTCGGCAGCAAAAGTATCCGAACGCTAGCCAATAATTTCGTTATCAAAAAAGTACACTTAAAACTGTTTTGTTAAATAAATCTTTGTCGAATCATGTCATCATGACTAACTCAGGGTGGCGACAATCAGGGAAAACAGGAAGATAATGGAAATATCAGGTAAAAATCAGGGAATTTTCAAACACCTCAAAATCGGGGAAATTTTCAGTTTTGCCCAGCAAGCGTGACTGAAAGATCGCCAAATAGGTGTTACCTTAACCAAGATTGTACAAGGCTGGAACAACTTCGGGAATAATTTTATGTTTGATGTTAATATGTTGTACAGTTAAAATGAGTCATATTTTTATAATTTTGTTTATTTCTCCAAAATTTTGAATTTTATTTTCCTTTTCCTACGTGAACAAAAATAAGTAAAAAAAAAAAAAAAAATGAGATATTTTGCGGGGGTTTAGCGAGCATGTTACACAAGAGTATGATATACACAAAATTGTGGAATGTATACAATAGGTAACGGAAATCATGGAAATTTGTCAAAATTAGTCATGGAAATCATGGAAAAATCAGGGAACTTTTTTTCTGAATTTCTGTAGCCACCCTGTGACACAGATCATGACTCAACAATGACTTATTTAACAAAGCAGTATTAAAATTATGATTCAATTACATTGTACAAATTAATTTTAATTATAGTATGTATACTTAACAATGCATTATTTTCAATACAAGCAACTCAAACATTTCACAATATAACTGATAAAAAAGCCTTTATAAAGTATAAAAAACCTATAAAAACATTCTCTTATATATATAGTAAAACATTTCAATTAGTTACAAATTCATTGTTAACTTTCGACTCCTCTCGTTGAGCCTTCTTTAGAGTTGTTATAATAAGATTCCATTAAGATATATATAAGTTCAAAGATACATATTCAAAAAAATAAGTCCATTAATTTAAAATCCATACGAGTCAAATTACTAAAAAAGAATAAAATCCACAGGCAATGTCTTTTTAAACATCCATAATTTAAACTTTTTCTGTAGTGACATATATATACAGTCGGTAATAAAAGTGTCCGCAAAAATTCCTATGTAAAAAAAGTACACTTCATACGGTTTTATTAAATAAATCTTTACCGAATCGTGTTCTTAGACTGACTAAGAACAGGATTCGACAGGGATTTATTTAACAAAACCGTGTTATTATTATTATTATTATTATTATTTTTACATAGGAATTTTTCCTAGTGTTTGAACACTTTTGTTACCGACTGTATATATCAACGATAATGCTGCAAATTACTTGAATAAATTCCTTAAAATAATATGTGCAAATTCCTTACATATTAAACTAATTACGATAGTCATTGAATTACGTATTTTAACTCTAAGTATTGTATATACTGATAAGAATTACTATATAATTATTTGTTGCTGCAATATAAAGACATATTTAAGAGTTGTCAACTATGCTTTTAACCCCAGTGCTTATTTCAAGTTACTATATACGGTTTTCAGGAAATCGGATATTGTATAAAATAATTATTGCAATAATTATATAGTAATTCTTATCAGTATATACTTAGAGTTAAAATATGCAATTCAATGACTATCCTAATTAGTTTAATATGTGGGTCATTCTCTGAAAAGTGGGCATTTAAAAAAAAAAAAAAAAAAAAAAAAAAAAAAGTAAAAAAGATAAAACCTTAGTCCAAATAAAATTGCTCCAAATTTTTTTTTTTTTTTTTTTTTTTTTGTACATGTACACATATGTTACAATTAATAAAAAAAATAATATAAACCAAACTGTATCTGATAATTTTTGATATAGCAATTACTTTTATTAATTAGAAAAATGAGGGAATGACTGTGAGGGAATGACAAATTTCTTCTAAAAACTACTTTATAAAAATATTATTAAGTTTAGTTATATTTTCAAACACTAAATATTTATTAAAACATATTTTTATTAATATAATATCATAAAAAAGCAAATTTGATTTATTTTAGTTAACTTTATAATGAGTGAGGGAATGACGTATAATAAAAATACTGTATTTCAATCTAACGTTTGAGAGCCTTATGCAACTCATTGTAAAAAGTTTCGAACAGAACACAACATGGCTTTTTACTTTGCTGCTATACAAATTAAGTTTGACTTATATAAAGCACGGGCTGCCATTAATGGAGTAAGTAGGGGTGTGATTATAGTTTGATGAGGGAATGATATCTAATACCAGGGACAACAATAAAGTGTCTTCTAATTTCTTTCATTGCATAATATATAAATGTAGTATAATGGATAAATATTTATTAAAGTATGTTTAATAAATTTTTAATTCAAATAATCCAAATATACATGCTTTAATACTATAGAAACCATTTTATTTACTTACATGTGGGAATGGGGACACAGTGAGGGAATGATATTTTGCATTTTAAAAATTATTTAAAAATTATATTTGAATTCCAATAACCAAAGAATAACAGTTTATATGTAAAACCAACTAAGATTGATAGTTTAAACAGCGTTTTGTTTTTGTGCTTTTAAAAATATACCCTCAAGACTACTGGGACATGAAATGACCACTTTTCAGAGAATGACCCATGTATAGAATTTGCACATATTATTTTAAGGAGTTTATTCAAGAAATTTGCAGAATTATCGAAAATATGTCACTCACTACAGAAAAAGTTTAAATTATGGATGTTTAAAAAGAAGAGACATTGCATGTGGATTTTATTCTTTTATAGTAATTTGACTCTTATGGATTTTAAATTAATGAACTTGTTTTTTTTTTACTATGTATCTTTGAACTTATATAGATATTTTTTAATGGAATCTTATTATAAAATAGCTCCGAAGAAGACTCAATGAGAGGAGTCGAAAGCTAAGGATGAATTTGTAACTAATTGAAATGTTTTACTATATATATAAGAGAATGTTTTTATAGGTTTTTTATATTTTATAAAGACCTGTTTTAGTAGTTATATCGTAAAATATTTTAATTGGTTGTATTAAAGATAATACATTGTTAAGTATAAATATTATAATTTCAATATATATATATATATATATATATATATATATATCAGTATTAAGTGTACTTTTTTTAGACAGGGATTATTGCTAGTGTTCGGATACTTTTTCTGCCGACTGTATTTGTATTTTTATTTATTTAAATATTAATTTGAATTAATCAAATATTTCTGCCCGACAGCGTGCAAGAGCAGTCACACACAACAGCTCATTTATTTGTATGTTAAATTAGCGAAGTGATTGGTATAAGTAAATAAGTAAACGTTATCGTGCTACACAACTTTATTATTTCTCTTCCTTGGCGGTTTTTGAATTTTTGTCGCCATATTAGCGATGGATATATATATATGTTATTATTATTTTATATATAATTTCTTGTATAAAAAGGGGAAGCCTATTTTACTAATACTTTTACCGGACACCTTTGTTTATACTTTTAATGGTTTTTAGGTTTAAAATATAGCTTAAAATATAGCTAGAAAAAAAATTTCTGTTTTTAAAATTCCATTTTTTTCCCCCTATAAAATTATCTACTCAGATAGAAATAGATCATGTATGTGACTACTATTTCTTTTTTTTTTTTTTTTTTTTTTTTTTTTTTTTTTGTAATTTTTTTATAATTTTTTTATAATTTTTTTATAATTTTTCTGCTCTACCTAGATTAAAATGGCTGTTGCTAAATTAACTTCTTTGCGAAAAATGTTCGCTGTACTACAACGCCAAAATTTAAAGATAGCCCAGGAGGATGTATAGGGTTAGGTGGGGGGTAATATGGGTATAAAAACACCGTTTTAGGAAATCTGTGGCAAAAAAATTTATAGAAGATTTTAAAAATATATAATTTTTTGTTGCATATATACATTACAAGCGTTGAGAAGACGTTGCGCTTGAAATTTTGACTCAATATTTATAAACAAACAAATAAAAGCGTTTCAAGGCAGTTAGAGTGAGAGAGAGAAAATAGACTATGTTTTATACCCACTTTACCCCATAGCATAGGGCAAAGTTGGTAGTCTGTGGGGTAATATGAGAAATTAGTAAAAATTGAGCAAAACTGCAGATAAATATTTTTTAACACTTTCTAACAAAGTTGAAAAATGTTTATGACTTCGGTTTGCCTATCTGTCATTCCATCTGTCTCTTCATCTATCTGACTGTCTGTCCCTCTGTCCGTCCGACTGTCCGCATTCTTGCGTAAATATTTATGGAATGCCTTGAAACTTATATATATATTCATCAAGTTTACGGATGTTTTGTATTGAAAATGGAGGAAGTACCACTGCCGCTTTGTATACAGGAACACCCGAAAGAAATTCAAAACATTGAATTCTATGAAAGCAATTCTATAAACCTTGTTTTAATAACTTTATTTTGCGTAAATCATAATGAAATTGACTTTAATTATACATGTACACACACACACACACACACAAAAAAAAAAAAAAAAAAAAAAAAAATCTATTGAACACAGTATGATTAGTATTAAGATTTACAGGGCCACAAAAAATTATTCACATATATCAACGGCTTTAACCGGAAATTTCCTAAATTGCATTTTCAATTCTATTAAGCATTTTTATCATTCACTAAGAGTAATTATGAGTTGGATTAGTCTATCTGTCTGTCTTTCTGTCCGTCTGATTCCCCGTCTATCTATCTGTCCGCGTTTTATCTCTCTTAAATATTCATGGAACATCCTTGAAACTGATCTATATATTATTTAAATTTATTATGGGATGTTTCCTATTCAAAATGGAGTGAATAACGCCAGTTTAACTCCATGGTTTGTGCACAGGAAAACCCGAAAGATGTCAAAGCATTATGAGATATAGGGTAAGTGCACCAGCGATTGACACTTTTAGAGCAATATCTGATGTTTTCAATGTTCTAGTCATCAGAAAATATTTTTAGAAATCTTAAGTTAGTACATATGGTATTACAGACATTCAGAACCACATATATGTTAAAATATGTACATTTGATAACATTTTTTTTTTTTTTTTTTTTATGAATTTTTATTTGACAGCCACTCAGTGCTTCAGTAATTGACACTGTCAGTTTTTCCTTTTATTAGTAACTGGCACCTATGTTCTAGTGTTTGACACTGCTAGTTATTCATTTTACCAGTTATTAGCACCCTATGCTCCAGTGTTTGACATAAAATATCAAATTCTTATTACGTAAAATATATGATTTTATTATTTTCCTTATTTATAAATTATTTCGGGATATATGTCAATTACTGGAGCATGCCAATCACTGAAGCACCTACACTACTTTTTAATAGCGCAAACCATCCAGTTCTTAAAGGGTTAAAATGACGTTTGGGGACAGGAATTCCTAAGCAATTTTGAATCCGTATAAAGTGCCATATTTCCCCTTAAAGTTTGGCCCATGATTTCAGGGACACCCTGTATACAGATAATATACTATTCCGAAAATTTCTAATACAGTTTAAGATAATCCCATTATTACAAAGAAAGAAAGATTTTCATTATTACAACAAATAGAAGGAATTAAGTTATAGAATTGTTAAAATCGAAATATTAGTCTTTAACAATGCGGTTGTATTTGGATGCATTTAGACTTAAAATAAATCTATATGAAAATTCGTATTTCATGTAGAATTCTTCCCGTAAAAAACAATAGAAACTGTTACACAAATTTAACTTAAATAAAAATGGAAAATAAAACTACAGTTATAGTTTTTCTTTCTTTTCTTTTTTTTTTTTTTTTTTTTTTTTTATCTCCGTGGCGTTTCTTCCATAAATTACGGTACCAATTTTAGTAATAATCGGTCGAACCTTGTATTGTAAAACAAAAAATCTGAACAGTATACTGACAAACTTCCAGTTTTATACACAGTGAGTCAAAATGAAAACCGAACATCAAAGAAAATGAAAGTGATTCGTAAAAAATCTAGTGTTTAACAACTACACAACTTTTATTACTCACTCTTAATGTAATATATGCACTTTTTGGATATAATGTGGTCAGAATATATAAAATTGACCTAAAAATTTTCCTCTAAGAAAAAATTAATACATGTGTAAAGACATAAAAAAAGAAAAAAAGAATTTACATAGCGAGTCTAGAAAGAAAGGAAAAAAAAAAAATCGGTAGCGCTGTTTTTTGAAACACATAATACGCGTGTGAAAGAGTTTTATGTAGCAATTAAAAAAAAAAAAAAAAATCATTAGAGCTGTTTTTGAGATACTGACTTTCACCAAAATTTGGCAAATTCAATTGTTGGCAAGAAAACAACAATTATATACAAAAGGATATCTAATGGGAAATTAATATGGCAAGTAATTGAGTGCTTATATAGCAACTTTGAAAAAAAATAGTGAGCCGTTTTTAAGATACGGACACTTCTGGTTTACAATCTCCAACTTCTGGTTTTTGAATTTTCACCAAAAATTGAACACCAGACCTGTTTTAATTCTGAAGTTGCGTTGTTCCATCTGTAAGAAAACAGAACATTATAATAACTTTTATATGCCCGCTATTTTCCATTTTATTCAAGAAGTGTTTTAGAAACTCTTACTTATTTGAAAGAACAATGAGTCTAGATGTAAAGCGAAATATGTGCCGCTCCCAGTTTAATGAAAAAGCAGAACTGTTTACTCAGCAATCCTAATGAAACTCTTTCTCTCTCTCTCGATTTCAGTTTAATGTAGATGTTGTATTGCTTCTCTTCGAATAACATGTAAAACATATATTCTAGCAGGGCGTTTAAAACGCTCTTACCATTATAATATACACTTAAATTTAACATGTATATTTACTCACGATAAAGTAAATTTATGGATAAAAGAAAAATATACCTTTAATTAATTAATATATACACGAGTTTAATAATGATGTGCACTTTATAAGTTTTACTTACAGATTGAATTAAGACGGTCAACACAGGAATGACTGGATGCAATTCAAGAGTGCTGAATGCTTTATTCAGGTAAGTGAAATCTTACCTGTTCATTATTGACATTATTTAATATAAATAAATTAATAAAGCGCTCTATAATTAAATCAATTTATGTATTAAGAGAAGCGCAATTAATTTGCACTACCGTATACAACTTTATATTTAGTTATTTATGAAAGATCATGAGACTGATCCAGTCTCTTAACCCCTTAACGCGCGGCGTCCTCGCTGCGAGGACGCAAAATTTAAGATCCAGCTGAAAAAATTCATCCCGGAAATTTTTTAGCAAACATTTACGTTTATAACATATCAGAAAAGGCCGGGTTTTTTAACCTTAAAATTTAAAATTTCTTTTAGTTTAAATTAGTTCATGTATTCCGGTGGCATTATAATTTAAATGACCCGAAATGTGTTGCGCCGCAAAGGGTTAAATAATCGTATAAAAGAGCGCAAAATATAATGAATTAAAATAACAGCACTGAACTTATATCGAAAAAGAAAGAAAATATACAATATAATTAATTTGCATGTTTATAAAATGAAGAAATTCAATTAAGTATATATATATATATATATATATAATATAGGTGTGAGTTAATTAAATGGAATTCAACTTGTTTATATAACATTTATGTGCTTATAAGCAGACATCAAAAAACTCATAACTGTTATTGATATACAATCAGTAAATTTGCTCTCTTTAAATACTATTTGAACTTTTCCAAGAATAAATATATGTAGTATATAATAGTATATTTTGATAAAATAAAATAAATAACAAAAATGGCAGCATCCGGAAAGGAAATAACATTTATTGAGAAGTTAGACTCCAGTAATTACGATAGCTGGAAATTTAAGGTAGAGATGCTCCTCACGAAGGAGGATCTCTTCCAGGTTGTTATAGAAGTGCCCCCAGAGCCATTAACTGATGAATGGCGATCTAAATATCGTAAAGCACGAGCCATAATTAATTTAGCAATAGAGGACACACAAATAGTGTATGTCAAACACCTGTCCACAGCCAGGGAAACATGGGATGCACTTAAAAATATACATGAGAGGGCAAATCTAAACAGCAAATTATTTTTGCTCAGAAAATTATATTCCACCAAACTAGCAGAAAGGGGAAATCTGATAGAACACTTAACTAGTATTTATAAATTAAGGGACAAACTGTTAGCGATAGGAGAAGAAATAAATGAGCAACACTTATCAGCGTTAATGTTGTGCTCGCTACCCCCTAGTTATGACACCCTGATCACGGCTATTGAAGCCAGAAATGATTTTGAACTTACACCAGAGTACATTAAAAGTAAATTGTTTGACGAATACATTAAAAGGACAGAAAATCACCAAACAAAAGGTGAAAGCGCGTATAAAACTCAGATTAAGCGTAAAACACCACCAAGTAAACATTACAATTTTTGCGGAAAGAATTCACACACCCGTAACGAATGCTGGCTCTTAAACGCCAGGCCAAATCATAACCAAAGGAGTTATAATAATTTTCATAACAGCGGTAATAATCCCAGCAAGTACAAAAACAAAAATAAAACACAACTCATAAAGGAAACAGAAAACAAATTAAAGAATCTTACGTTTATCATAGATAAAACTGAGCATAACTCTTGGATAGTAGACAGTGGGAGCAGCAGGCATACTGCAACGACATAAATCAATTTACAAATCTGAAAGACAACGAAAAGTTTAGTGTTATGCTAGCAAATGGGCACTCCGTAGTCTCACAGTGTTGCGGCGACATGAATCTTAAAGTAATTAACTCGGATAAGGAAATAAACAACATTACTTTGAAGGAGGTTTTATACATACCCAATATGGCTACAAATCTAATATCGGTAAAGAAAGCAACAGAGAATGGTTGTGTTGCCATATTTAAAAATCATGAATGTAAAATCAAATTCGGGAATAAAACTTATATAGAGGCGAACTTGACAGATAATTTATATGAACTACAAACAAGCGAAAAATTTTCCGAAAGTGTAAATATTGCAGAAGCTTGCGCAAATAAAAATTGTATAAAATTGTGGCATGAAAGATTAGGGCATAAAAATTTTCAACAAATTAAAGAACTTGTCGACAAAAATATGGCAACTGGAATTGAGTTAAGTAAATGTAAACACAACACAGAATGCGAAATCTGTATCATTTCAAAATTGGAGGATGACACATATCCGAAAAGGGCAACTTTCAGGGCAGAAAAACCATTAGATCTCGTTGTTTCAGATGTTTGCGGACCTTTTCAAACTTCCACAATAGGAGGGAAAAATTATTTTTTAACATTTATAGATGATTACAGTCGTTTTACATTTACATACTTATTGCGAAATAAAAGTGAGGTGTTTGATAGATTTAAACAATATTACGCGTTGACTTTAAACAAGTTTGGCAGGAAAATAAAAATATTGCGTACCGATAACGCCGGAGAGTATACAAGCAATGAATTTCAAAACTTTCTCGCGAATGAAGGAATCGAACACCAATTAACAGCACCGCATTGTTCTCCTCAAAATGGCGTGGCGGAGAGAAAAAATAGAACATTGGTCGAAATGACCAGATGTTTATTAAGACAGGGCGGTTTGCCGAATAAATTTTGGGGTGTAGCCCTTATGACTGCTAATTATCTACAGAATAGACTGCCAACGAGTGCATGCGATAAAACACCATATGAAGAATGGAATGGAAATAAACCAAATCTCTCGCATATAAAATCATTTGGTTGTAAGGCATATGTGTATACTCACAAAACCACAAGACGGAAACTTGACAACAGGGCAAAGGAAGGAATACTTGTTGGTTATGATCTTAGAAGTAAAGGTTATAGAGTATATATAGATAATAATGTTAGAATCTGTAGAACAGTAAAGTTTGTAGAGACAAAAACAAAAAATAACAATCTTGAGTATATTGATGAGGAACTGTTAGAGACAAACAATGATATGAATGAAAAAAATTCTAGCGAAACAAACGATCATAAAAACAACTTCCCGGTGGCGTATCTCCGAAATGTTGGCGCGTACAGAACAGATTGACAAATTTTCGCCAAACAGTGCGATTTTCGCCAAATGTGGACGTTCAAAGAGAAAAAACTACGCAGCACTTAATTTGTGTAAATAAACATTGCCGCTTTTGTTTTTTATTGTTGAATCATGTTATATTTAAAGCTTTAAATCGCAAAATAGAAGCTGACACTATTATTTCAAAATTAAAAGGAAGTTTTCCGCATATAATAATACATTCTAATAATGAATATGCATTAACTTTAAGATCTAATTTAACATGTGAGAAGGAAGCAGAAAAATTTGTCAAAGTGTTTGGTCGAATAACCAATACTCATTGGATTGTATACAGAGTTCTCCACCGCCCAAATCGGTAAGTTAAAAATGTTATATTATTTTTTAACTAGGGTAGGTGCTCCAGTGATTGGCATGCTCCAGTAGCAGTAATTGACATCTATCCGGAAATAATTAAAAAATTATAAAATCATATAGTATTTTACATATAAGAATTTTAACATTTTATGTCTAACACTGGAGCATAGGTAAAATAAAACTGGTAAAATAAAAAACTGGCAGTGTCAATTACTGGAACACTGAGTGGGTGTCAAATAAAATTTATAAAAATATATAATTGTTATCAAATGTATATATTTTAACATATATGTGGTTCTGAATGTCTTTCATGCCATATGTACTAACTTAAGATTTCTAAACATATTTTCTGATGACTAGAACTTTAAAAACATCAGAGATTGCTCTAAAAGTGTCAATCACTGGTGCACTTGCCCTATTTCTGTTTAACTATTATTTTGTATTATTATTATTATTATTTTAAATGTATGACTTAACTTTATAAAATATTTATCTTATGATGCAGAGCTTGAATTTTCACTATATATTTAACTATTATGTATTTTTCTAAGAATATCTTAATCATAATAAATATCGATATTTTGTTTTAAATTCCATAGTTAGTGTTCATAAAACCTTCTACATATAATTTTCTTCTTAGACATCTCAATCTTTACACCTTCCAACGTACATAGTTAAAAAGTGAAACGTTCAAGATTTTGTTAGTGCTATTCTATTTGTTCCTTCTCAGTAGTCATAAAAAATCTAATCGTAATGTGTTATAAAAACAAGGTAATAAGGATATGCATAATCTATCTACAACCTTTTCCTAAAAGAAACATGTCGGTATAGATGGATTCTGCTCAATTTCTCATCATATATTTGTTCTGATAAAATGCTATTAAGAGCGAACATAATAACATTCTGTTAAGCTTCATGTTAAAAAATAATGAATATGATAGGAAACTAACATAGTCGCAAACTGAAATGCCCCTCTAACTAGGCTAATTTTAATCCGATCCAATACATTTAACTTATTCTAATTTGCTGATTAATTTTATTAGGCGTGCTTTCGTTCTTTAATTTCAAATTCGATATGATAACACTATTTCCAATGCACTAAGACAAAAACATAAGTTTACGTAAAATGCTTTCCTATTTTGTTATATTAAAGAATTTTTAAATTTTAAATTACTTGCGAAATTTTCAAATTAAAATGTTTATACTTTATGAGGTGTAACATAAATGATATTTTTAAAGTGATGTGATATCCTAAAGATAAAATATTTCTCTTAATGGATTTTTAAGAGAAATTTTGCCCTATTTTGCCATATTGAAAAAAAAAAAAAAAAAGTTTTTTTTTTTCTAAGTTATTTTTCGTTAAAAGTAAAAAAAAATCTATAACTTTGTTTTAAATTATCACAGATTTATAGTTCAACCATTCGTTTTAAAGGTATTGGCGAGCTCTTTCGAAGGATACCCATCATGAAAATTTACTGGGGGGGGGAGGCGAGGCTCCTACATACACAAACATTTTTTTCCCAGTTAACTATCTTTATTACAAAAAATATATATTCGTTTCATTTGGTTTAGTATAGTCTATAGACGTTAAACTCTACTTACCTGCAATTTCCCCCATAGACGTAATGTATTAGAATTCTCTTGATTGTCCTGTACGCGAACCATTTGCTTGATCTTAACGAAAATCTTACTGTAGCATCCCTATATGATACACATTTAGAATACCAAGTTTGAACTTTCTGCCTTAATTTGTTTTTGAGATATGCTGATAACAGGCAGACACACTCACAGACACACACACAGACCATTTGCTAAAAACATGATTTTCTTATTCAGGGGACCTCAAAACGTGTAAATATAACAAAATCTCGCGTTCGGAAATTTGACCCAAAAACAATACTTTCTCTACCTAATGGGTAAGAGAAAGTAAAAATAGTTAAAGTAATTTTTTTTTTTTACATTTTTTTTTTTTTTTTTTTTTTTTTGATTAAGAAAAAAGTAAAAAAAAGTTTTTTTTTTTTTTCTAAAATTTGACCTAAGAACAATATTTTCTCTACTCTTTTTATGGATCAGAAAAAGTAAAAATGAAATAAATAATTAGAAAAAAAAAAAAAAAAAAAAAAAAGTGAAGGTTTCCTACTAAATTCGGACATTAAGTATATTATTTAAAAATAACGACGCTAAAACTCATTAACACACAGTTTCAGCAGTTTATTCCTCTGAGAGGGACAGAAAAAAAAAAAAAAAGATTGAAGTTTTCACGAATGCGGAATGAAGTAGAATCAAGGGTTGCTTTGCGGTAGAGAGATTTTGGCGTTAGCTACGAAAATGCGCCAATCTGTTCTGTACGCGCCAACATTTCGGAGATACGCTTCCCGGTGATACTAAATGAAATAAATCAAAAATCAGACCAAACCGAGGATATTAATCATGAGATGACAGATCAAACAATTACGAGAAGGTCGGAAAGAGTTAACAAAGGTGTTCCACCTGACAGATTTGCTTTATTGACAAATACTATGAAAGTAAACGAACCCAAAACCTTCAATGAAATATTGCAAACAGAAAATTCCACAGAAAGGGAAAATTGGCTAAAAGCAGCCAAAGATGAAATTGCTTCTTTAAACGAAAATAATACATGGGAATTGGTAGACCCTCCCCCTAACACACACATAGTAGGCTCAAAATGGGCATTCAAGGCGAAATATAATGATAAGGGTGAAATCCAAAAATATAAAGCCAGGCTTGTTGCCAAAGGCTTTAGCCAAAAGTATGGGGTAGATTATGACGAGACGTTCGCCCCGGTGACATCTCATACGACAATTAGATCCTTTCTAGTAATGGCCCTATATAAAAATCTGGAATTAAACCACTTGGATGTAAAAACCGCGTTTTTACACGGTCAGCTTGAAGAAACAATTTATATGCGCCAACCCGAGGGATTCATAAATCCCGGTGAAGAACATAAAGTATGTAAACTTAATAAAGCCATTTATGGGCTGAAACAGCCAGCCAAGTCTTGGAACTCTAAAATTACTGAAACATTAACAAAATTGAATTTCACACAGAGTTCCACTGACAAATGCCTATACAAAAGAAACACCAATAACAAAACCGTCTACATACTAGTGTATGTAGATGATTTGCTAATTGCTGGAACCAAAGATGATATAAACAATATAATAGAAGAACTTAGGCGTGAATATAGTATTACCAACCTTGGGAACGTTACTAATTATCTGGGAATAAATATAACATAGCAACACTTTAATAATAGATCAGTCAAACAAGATTAAACAATTAGTAGATAAATTTAATCTAGAAAATGCGAAGCCCACTAATACTCCCATAGATACAAATTACTTGAAAAATAACGAGAATGAAAATTATTTACCCAATAATACTGATTATAGAAAAGCAGTAGCGGCACTTCTATATATAGCCACTGTCAGCCGACCAGATATCAGTGCTGCCGTCAACTTTTTATCTCGCCATAATGAAAAACCAAGAAAATGTGGCTGGGAAAGTGCTAAAAATGTTATTAGATACCTGAAAACGACCATAAACATTAAACTAACATATAACAATGATCATCCAGCTACAGTCACCAGATTTATTCTTCGAGCAACTCCACCCCGTCAGAATTTTTCGATTCAGTTGTCGGTTTGAATAATAAATATTTAGAATTTAAATATATTATTTAAATATTTTATTTTAATAATAAAATATTTATTATTTAAATATTTTATTTTAATAATAAAATATTTATTATTTGTTTATCGAATCGTTAAAAATATATTATTTGTTTATCGAATCGTTAAAAAAATATATTCAATATTGGTTCATTTAAAAAATGCCCTTATTCAATATTGTAAATTTCTATCTCAAGCCGATTCTATCTCAGATTCAAAGGCATTAGTATTTTGTATCGTTTCAATATTGAAAACCGTCTATAAATATCTTTACCGCATCCGTAGCAAATGCAGCTCATCCTGTTTTCGTAGAAAATGAGTTATGCAATCCTTCAGATTGAATATATAAATATTTTATTTGTTTATCGAAATCGTTAAAAAAAATATATTCAATATTGGTACTGCATTCATTTAAAAAATAATACTTATACAATATTATAAATTTCTATCTCAGAGACATTAGCTATCTCAGATTCAAAGGCATCGTTTCAATATTGAAATATTACTATTATCTATTTCAGAGACTTATCCAATTCAAAGTCTCAATTTATAAACATCCAATATTGGCACTCTATCTATCGCAAAAAAATGGGCCGAACGAAGCGTCAAAGACAGAAATCTGCCATGAGACGCTTCGTTCGGCCCATTTTTTTGCCCCCTCCAGATTTAAGGCATCAGTTTGTACCATCTAGATCGATCCCCCACAAAGACTTTGATTTTGGACGGAGGGGTGTCTGTCCAAGAAATAGTCTCAAATCTATCTTCGTGGAGGCGAGGGTCGTCATCGTGGTCCCCATCGAAGAACAGCATGGTTCTGTCTATGAAATCTTTTAAGAATTCATTTATGAATTTGTCAGAGTCCCTCACGATCCGAATTCGGATGGCTTTATGGATGCATGAGGTGGGTACTATGGGGTCTAGAATCTGGATTTTAGAGGATGTCAGCATGGCCTCGAATCCCAACGACGAGAGGGCATCTCCAAAATGTATCTCGTCGACTGGATACACCCAGGTATTGGCTAGAGAGATAGGTAGCCTGACCCTCCTGTAAACGAGATCGCTCACCTTCAGCCTGGTCGTTTTTTTCACGTAAGATCGGCCCATCAGCTTGGCCACATCAGAGGCCTTGACGAACAAAAGTCCATCCGCAGAGACTACGAATAGGATTTTAGCGTCGAGCTGTGGATGTTCAATAGTGAATAGCATGGCAATAAAAGTCAAAATGATGCAGGCTCTTAGAGACAGCTCGTATATATACCCTATTTGTGACCTCGTTTTATCAAGTTTTACTAAGAAAACCGCGTGACCTTCTAGAACGATAAAATTATTTATATAATTAGTTTAAACGGGATCTTGCATAAGCTATCGATAGCATGAGGACGTGCGTCACAGGACGCCGATAAGAAATTTACTTGGAATTTAGATAGAACTAAAGATTACTGCTAGTATATATACAGGCTGCTGGACGAGACATTTCATTCTGAGCTAGTGCTTGATACTCTCCAAAATGATTTTCCAAATATTATCTGATGAACTGAATGTTAAATTGACATGCTTTTTGTCATTTGATAACCAAATCTTCATCAAAGGCCGAGACGTGGCCTATTACATGGGGTATGAAAACCCCAGTAAAGTAGTGCACCTGTGCCATATAACCGTAACGGACATTGCTCCTGAGGGCTTGAAACTACCCCCGTCTTTAGCCAAGACATGCGTCTTTGGACTGGAGGATGCAAAAATATTGATGGATATGCATCCAGGAGAGTTTGATTCCTTATTTCAGGGGCCGATTGAAATTCTTACGCCCATCGAATGCAGCTTAAACCTGAGGCGGCCTGTCCAGGTTAAGCTCGCAGCCATAACCTCATCCAATGCCACAATGGAGAGTTTCTTGGCCGATCTAAAGATTGTCATGGAGGAGTACCTGGCAACGGTACCCATGGACACCTATGTCTTTGGCGAACGATATGGGGACTTGGAGCTAGGGTATTTCCCCCGAAAAATAAAAGTTTTGGTGGGAAACAAGCCCTACTTCTATAAATCCTCGTCTTAAGATCAGGACGAGGTGCAAAAAAATGGGTCGAGCGAAGCCTCTCATGACATTGTCATTGAGGCTTCGCTCGGCCCATTTTTTTGCGATAGATAGAGTGCCAACATTGGATGCGTACCGATTTGAACTTGTAATTTTCAAGGGATATGGCTTAGCTATAAGATAATTTTGTATCTTGGTAATATATGCATACTCTATAGACAAATTTAAGGTATCTGAGTTTAAAAATTTAATTGTTTCATTTAAAATTTACTGTGTAAAATTTAAAATTTTTAAAGACTAAGTGTGGCAGTCATTATAATCTGATCTCTAAATTTTCAAGGGATATGGCTTAGCTATAAGATAAATATGAAACTTGGTAAAATATCGATAGCTAAATTTAAGGGATCTGAATTTAAAAATTTAATTTTTTTCGTTTAAAATTTGTATGTAAAATTTAAAATTTTTAAAGACTAAGTGTAGCCAAGCCAACATTGAATGCGTACCGATTGTAATTTTCAAGGGATATGGCTTAGCTATAAGATAAATATAAATCTTGGTAAAATATCGATAGCTAAATTTAAGGGATCTGAGTTTAAAAATTTAATTTTTTCATTTAAAATTTATATGTAAAATTTAAAATTTTTAAAGGCTAAGTGTAGCCAAGCCAGTTATTATGATCTGATCTCTATAAAAAGATTTTCGAGAAACTATTGACAGGATGCTTGATAAGCGGCTTCGGTTAAAATTACAATCAGATCTCTATAAAAAGATTTTTCGAGAAGTGTTGACAGGATATTATGTAAGCCTTTCCTCAGGAAGCCCGGTTACAATCAGATCTCTATAAAAAGATTTTTCCAGAAGTATTGACAGGATATTATGCAAGCCTTTCCTCTTGATAACCTAGAAAATTACAATCAGATCCTGTTGATAAGACCGGGTATATATACGAGTGTCCAGCGAGAGCTCTTCAATTGCTAGTCGATCTCTCTACTAGCTGCTTAGATACATTAGCTCTCTGTCAGTCATGTTTTTCCATGTAAAAAATTATGCTTATGGCGTTGCCTTTAAATGCCTAATGGCCACTGATGGCACCCTGTTTGTCCGGGCTGAGGACCTGGCTATTTATTCGAGGCACCCTCTAGATCTTCATTTTGCCGAAAAATATGCAGGCCTCACCGTCCGAGACGTGATGGACCCTAAGATCGATTTACCTAAATGGCTCGCTAAGACGAGAATCTTCTCCATTAGCGAAGCCAAACATCATTTGAAAGGGTTCATGGGCGAACAGGAATTTGATGAAATGTTCGATGGTTCGGCCATGGTGAAATACCAGGCTAACATGAAGCTCAGCTTCGTGAAAGCCATAGGTGTTCGATTTGTTGAAAGGTCCCATACCAAGTTCGAAGACTTCCTTGCCGCATACCAACTACAGGTGAGGAAATTTTTTGAGCTTGAGTATGAGGATTATGAATTATACAAATCTCAAATGACCGGACCGTTGAAGATGACCATCAGGAGGTCATCTAATGAGCAGCCCATAGAGAGCTTATGCTAATCTTTAAAATGAGAGTAAAAAAATGGGTCGAACGAGGTGTCTCATGGCAGAATTTCTCTCTTTGACACCTCGTTCGACCCATTTTTTTGCGATAGATATAGTGCCAACATTGGACGGGTTTAATTTAAGACTTTGATGCTAAGGGGGCTTAATTTAAGTATTTATAAAAAAAATCTATTAAGCTAGTATTGAAGAGGTTATCAGCATAAAAAAATAATTAAGACGTTTAAGTTGAGACTTTACAATTACATGTATGAAAATATTATTGACTCTGAAAAATATATGCAGATGGGTCTTTAATTGAATTAAGTATATTTTCAAAAATGAAGATTTAGACTTTGGGTTGACATTCGACCAACTTTAGAAACGTAATGTTAAAATAAAAATATTTTTGAAAACTAATCGTGGAATCGTGATTCTTATTACATATACATAGTAAAATAAGCAATTTACTTACTTTTCAGTCGTTTTTTTTCAAATTTAAAAAAAAATTGAAAATTTTGACAGAGGTGGTGGCACATCAGCAAATTTAGATAAACTGTTACTTTAGCATGATATATATATAGGCTAGCTAGAGTCAATCAACCAATTAACCAACCTTGAAAAAAAAAAAAAAAAAAATTTTTTTTTTTTTTTTTTTTTTTTTTTTCAAGGCTGGTTGGTTGATATATATTTATAATGCTAATTGAATTAAGTATATTTTCAAAAATGAAGATTTAGACTTTGAGTTGACTATTGCAAATTCGACCAACTTTAGAAACGTAATCTTAAAATAAAAATATTTTTGAAAACTAATCGTGGAATCGTGATTCTTATTACATATACATAGTAAAATAAGCAATTTAATTACTTTTCAGTCGTTTTTTTTTTCAAATTTAAAAAAAAATTGAAAATTTTGACAGAGGTGATGGCACATCAGCAAATTTAGATAAACTGTTACTTTAGCATGATATATATAGGCTAGCTAGAGTCAATCAATCAATTAACCAGCCTTGAAAAAAAAAAAAAAAAAAAAAAAATTTTTTTTTTTTTTTTCAAGGCTGGTTGGTTGATATATATTTATAATGCTAATTGAATTAAGTATATTTTCAAAAATGAAGATTTAGACTTTGAGTTGACTATTGCAAATTCGACCAACTTTAGAAACGTAATCTTAAAATAAAAATATTTTTGAAAACTAATCGTGGAATCGTGATTCTTATTACATATACATAGTAAAATAAGCAATTTAATTACTTTTCAGTCGTTTTTTTTTCAAATTTAAAAAAAATTGAAAATTTTGACAGAGGTGATGGCACATCAGCAAATTTAGATAAACTGTTACTTTAGCATGATATATATATAGGCTAGCTAGAGTCAATCAATCAATCAACCAGCCTTGGAAAAAAAAAAAAAAATTTTTTTTTTTTTTTTTTTCAAGGTTGGTTGGTTGATATATATTTATAATGCTAATTGAATTAAGTATATTTTCAAAAATGAAGATTTAGACATTGAGTTGACTATTGCAAATTCGACCAACTTTAGAAACGTAATCTTAAAATAAAAATATTTTTGAAAACTAATCGTGGAATCGTGATTCTTATTACATATACATAGTAAAATAAGCAATTTAATTACTTTTCAGTCGTTTTTTTCAAATTTAAAAAAAAATTGAAAATTTTGACAGAGGTGATGGCACATCAGCAAATTTAGATAAACTGTTACTTTAGCATGATATATATAGGCTAGCTAGAGTCAATCAATCAATCAACCAGCCTTGGAAAAAAAAAAAAAAAAAAAAAAAAATTTTTTTTTTTTTTTTTTCAAGGCTGGTTGGTTGATATATATTTATAATGCTAATTGAATTAAGTATATTTTCAAAAATGAAGATTTAGACTTTGAGTTGACTATTGCAAATTCGACCAACTTTAGAAACGTAATCTTAAAATAAAAATATTTTTGAAAACTAATCGTGGAATCGTGATTCTTATTACATATACATAGTAAAATAAGCAATTTAATTACTTTTCAGTCATTTTTTTTTCAAATTTAAAAAAAAATTGAAAATTTTGACAGAGGTGGTGTGGCACATCAGCAAATTTAGATAAACTGTTACTTTAGCATGATATATATAGGCTAGCTAGAGTCAATCAATCAATCAACCAACCTTGAAAAAAAAAAAACGTAATGTTAAAATAAAAATATTTTTGAAAACTAATCGTGGAATCGTGATTCTTATTACATATACATAGTAAAATAAGCAATTTAATTACTTTTCAATCGTTTTTTTTCAAATTTAAAAAAAATTGAAAATTTTGACAGAGGTGGTGGCACATCAGCAAATTTAGATAAACTGTTACTTTAGCATGATATATATATATAGGCTAGCTAGAGTCAATCAATCAATCAACCAACCTTGAAAAAAAAAAAAAAAAAAAAAAAAAAAATTTTTTTTTTTTTCAAAGATTTTTTTTTACAAACATTTTTTACAAACATTAGTTGGTAGTTTAACATAATTAAACTATCTCTCTACGAGCCAGCTTGACGGTCAACTCATACGCTCTGTCTTTTTCGTCAACTACATAGTCTTTCTCTATTTCCTCAAACTTTCTCTTAACCGTAGCAGTCAATTCTTGAAGCATGTCGCCCGATTTGACAGACCATATACCTTCAGCTCTCACACGCATGGAAAAGTTGCTAGGTTTCTCTTCTTCAGTATCCCCATACCTGGATTCTACCGACGGGGGTGCGTAGATATTCGTATGTTGTTCGCAGACTGCCCTCGAGTATTCGTAATACCCTTTAAGCCAATCTTGTACATTCATCTCACCTTCATTTCGAACTGTGATTTCAAAGGCCATCCTTCTGCTGAACGGTATAATCTTGGGATACGTAGAGGTTACCCGGCCATCGGTCCACAGTTTCTGGATACGGCAGATCTCCTCGATAGGCATTCGGTGCGTCTTCACAAGTACGTGAAGCATATCATTGAAATCAAACACGCGCCTGGAACTCATGTTCAAGCGTTGTGCATTGGGATATAGATCAGCCAGATCCTTGTTGGAATATCGATGTGCAAAGTTGTAAGGTGACGCGTAGCCTAGGTATTTGCCAACTTCGACGGCTATGAAATAAACATCTCTACCAACAGTAGCGGCGATGAGTGCAGGCTTGGTATCAAAACAAATTTTCAGATACATGATTGCGCTATGATCTTTCAATAAACAGAGGCAACTAGAATGGACAGAATGATGGTAGCTTGAGTACGGAACCACTATTTATATAGAATATCCATGAGTGGGCGTGGCATGTAAAAAAAAAAAAATATATATATATATATATATATTTTTTTTTTTTTCAAGGCTGGTTGGTTGATATATATTTATAATGCTAATTGAATTAAGTATATTTTCAAAAATGAAGATTTAGACTTTGAGTTGACTATTGCAAATTTGACCAACTTTAGAAACGTAATGTTAAAATAAAAATATTTTTGAAAACTAATCGTGGAATCGTGATTCTTATTACATATACATAGTAAAATAAGCAATTTAATTACTTTTCAATCGTTTTTTTTCAAATTTAAAAAAAATTGAAAATTTTGACAGAGGTGGTGGCACATCAGCAAATTTAGATAAACTGTTACTTTAGCATGATATATATATAGGCTAGCTAGAGTCAATCAATCAATCAACCAACCTCGAAAAAAAAAAAAAAAAAAAAAAAAAAAAATTTTTTTTTTTTTTTTTTTTTTTTTTTTTTTTTTCAAGTTAGTTGTTTATTTAGTTATCATCTTTGATAACTGGTCCAGAAAACTTCTTTATAAGCTTATCCGCCTCGTTTTCAATCTCTGTACGAATCGAGTCCAAGTCATAGCTGCAACTCTCGTCCTTTTCATAGACTGAAATTATATCTTTTAGCGAATCGCTCACCATTTCTTCTTTGATTTTCTCAGGGTCTTCGCCGATTTTGGAGTACGCAGATAGGTATCTATTATAATTTACATAATTTTTAATCTTGTACTTGTTGAGAGCTTGTTCGTTAAACTGCTTACGCTTAACCTTAAAAATTTTTCTAGACCTTGGAGATTCTTCAGCGTCGGCCTTCATTACGAATCCTTCTAGCGGACACTCTGCATAAGCGCTGGGATACGTTTCAACTTTTTCGTACAGATCCCCTATCGTTTGGTAATCTAAATCTAAGATGGGTACGTGGGGTAGCTTCACTCGCTGGAAAATGTTCACGGCGTCGCTATACTTCATAAACGTATCTGAATCCAGTTGGTAGATGTCGAAGGCCCGAAAAAAGACAGTATTGCTACCGAATACGGCTTCGGATTCAAAATCACGATAGGTTATTCTCTTCATGTGGCTTCCGAATACTTCTCCATAAATGATAAAATTGTCATGTAAAATGTCTTTGATAAGCCGTACCTTTTCCGACAGCGGTTCCAAGATTGCGTTCAAGTTAAAAAGGCGTGTCTTTTCATCTAGCACTACGTTTCTAGATTGTATCCTGAACGTATTCTTCACGTAGCCAATACCAATATTAGAGCCATCTATTTTTTCGGTAGCGATTAAAGGTGTACCCGAATAAATTTGGCTTGTGATCTCGTGGTACTTGATAAGGGCCATCGTGAATAGATTAGAAACAGGACTAAATAACGTATTGTCTGGTCAGACTAGAAAATATCTAATAAGCTATTTCAATGAGGCAAGAGATGAAGACAGAATGAATGTAGCTTGAGTACGGAGCCGCTATTTATACTAAATATAAATCAACTAATCAACCAACCAACTGAAAAAAAAAAAATTTTTTTTTTTTTTTTTTTTTTTTTTTTTTAAGGTTGGTTGGTTGGTTTCTAAAGTTATATTTCTAAAGTTATATTTCTCAGTTGGCTGCTACAGTTATATTTCTAAGTTGGCTGCTACAGTTATATTTCTAAGTTGGCTGCTACAGTTATATTTCTAAGTTGGCCGTTAAAGCTATATTTCTCAGTTGGCTGCTAAAGCTATATTTCTTTAGCCAATCATTGTAGATGGCGCTGCAGTCTATATATATATAGTATATATATAGTATATCTATTAGGGTGGGTGGGAGTGGAATTTATTTCTTCTACTGTACGGTCATGCATAAACTCGCTCCTGATGTCTAAACCCATTTCCTTTAAAATAGGATGAAATAGCGTTATTTATACAATATTGGCTTTGAAAATAAGACTTTTGTCTGACAAATTACAAAATACTGCAGGTTTTCATGAAATCAGAATAGATCATAGGCTTTTATACAAAAATCTAACTCTCTAGTGTTCATCAATGTACATCTTGCTGAAAACACATTACGAGACAGTGACTAGACGACCGTTGCTGGCGAGACACAATGAGAGTATAGTCATGTTAGCCATAGTAAATATAGACAAGCTTCAAGGGTGGGCGTGGCACCTGAAAAAAAATGACGTGCCACTTTATCAGTCTATCTCAATCTTTGCCAGCAACGGTTCTAATCTGATAAAATTCTTCTAGAACAAATCTGTTGGCAGGATATTATGTAACCCATTTCTTCATAAACAGGACGCGATAAAGTTATTTATAGCTGTCCTTGCCGATAGCATCAAGCGATAATCTATAAAAGGTCATCCGGTCGAGCCTTTTATAGTATTACTTTAGCCGTTTCTCAGAACTGCTTATCAGATGTTCCGCTCGCCAGAGTATAAATACCGGCCTCTCGCCTCAGCTTATTCATTCTGACCCTCTGCTTTTTGAAATGGCCACTCTTTCCTTTGACTCTCTGACGGATGAACGAGTTGATTGCGACTATGTCATAATACCAAATTGGCAAGTATTGAACACCCCTCGCGTCTCTTGTGAGCTGATATGTAATTACGATCGTTCTATGAATATGCCAGCTCCAGCTATCATTCCCAAACCTAAGCCAGCTCCAGCTATCATTCCTACACCTAAGCCAGCTCCAGCTATCATTCAAAAACCAGCACCAGCACTTAAACCAACCCCAGTTCTCATTTCCACACCTAAGCCTGATCCAGTTCCCACACCTAAGCCTGATCCAGTTCAAATTTCAATACCCATGTCAGAGATGATGTATTTTAAAGTACCAACGCTATTAAGCCCGCTACCGGAATCTCCAGAGTCCAAAGTAACAACTTATCGTGCCTGGAAGCCTCCACCGAAGATAGATTTCGTGGTACGACCTAAATTAAAAACTGCTGGCTTTGAAGATCCAAGAATTCGAAGACGGCAGGGCATAGTCGTTCTCAAGTCGGACGTCGATCTGAGAGATGGCAAATGTTACAGCCTCATACAAACAGAGGTCAGGAAAAATTACTGTTGGGTTCAAACCCAAACGATTTATAAAAAAATCGGGTCGAACGAAGTGTCTCATGGCAGATTACTGCCTTTGACACTTCGTTCGACCCGTTTTTTATGTAACAATTATATTGCCAATATTGGATGCGTTTAAGATTTGTACTTTAAGATTTTAAACGGATCCTGCATATATAAATGAAGTCTTGTAACAATACATATGTATATATAGACAATTATCAACCAACTTTGAAAAAAATCGAGATTGGTGAAATATGGCAAAGTCCAAAAAAAAATATTATTTTGAAAAAAATTATAAAAATCAAACAATATAAAAGTCGAAAAATAAAACTTAGAAAAAATTTTGAAAAAAATAAACTTAGAAAAAATTTTGAAAAAAATAAACTTAGACAAAAATTTCACCAATCTCGAAATTTTTGCTGAAATATGGCAAAGTCCAAAAGAATATTATCTTGAAAAAAAAATGAGAAAATGTAAAATCAGCCATGGTTTATATAGCCATGCCACGCCCACTAAAAAAAAAAAAAAAAAAAAAAAAATTTTTTTTTTTTTTTTTTTTTTTCAAGGTTGGTTGATTGATTGATTGACTCTAGCTAACCTATATATATCATGCTAAAGTATATATACTATCATTGTCCAGCAATGCTTATCTGTTTCAGCGTCTATAAAAATCTTTACTGCATCCGTGTCATAGCAAATGAGTTATACAATATCCTGTTTCCGCGACATCTATAAATAGCCTTATCTCATCCTGTTTTCGTAGAAACTGACTTCCGTAGCAAATGAGTTATGCAATATCCCGCGACTCTATAAATAGCCTTATCTTATCGTAGAAACTGACTTATGCAATCCTTCAGATCGACTATATAAGCTCTGACATTTGATCGAATAGCCATTCTCTCTTCGGAGCTTTGAACTACCAATATGTATAAGAATCAATGCTCTCTGAAGAAGCTTAAAGCGGTAAACCCGCTACGAAACCGTTTTGGGGTTATCGAGCTGTTTCCTAAAAACCTTTCGCCTACCGTTAAAAAATTGGAAGAGTATCCGCACTTTCAAACTATGATCGGTGAAGGCAAGATTTGTGTATTCTGTCTCTACATGACGTCCAATTTGAAGATTGAATTCAAAAAACGTACTCTGACGGACAAGATAACAAATACGATTCCAACAATAGGCAGAGAGGCCAAGACAAACTATCCGCTGAGACATCAGGAAATTAAATGGAGCACTCTGATGAACCGATATAAAAGACCCCCAGCGAAGCCAACAGAACCAACGCCGACGTGAGAATTGGTTTCAAGTGCCCCAACAATCAGTTTCTTGTAAAGTCCTATTTTACATTTGGTCAGCGAACCGTCGGACAAGGATGCGCCCATATCATACAGACGTTGAACGTGCCATTCCTGTTCTTTGTGAGGCCTCCTGGCGAGACACGAGTGAAAGCGGACAGCAGATACTTTGCTGGCGACAAGCTCCATTACTACGATCGTTTCATACTGATTGCCGACTCCAGTTACAAGGTGCCTGCTGGGACCACCTACATTCTGTTTACAACTCAAAAAAACTTTTTCAGTTTGGACATTGTGCCAGAGAATTTAGAGTTGGGCTTCGAAACCAAAAATCCTTTGGAAGAACGCATAACAAAAATAGATGGAATGTACGACGTACCCGTACCAACGCCCATGATACAGCATATAGATGATGAAGACGACTCCCCCGTAGAAATGAGTACGGACAGAATCACTTCTAAATATTTTGATAAGCCAACATCTCCAATCTCAGAGCCATCCCAAGAGCCAGAGATCTATTTTCCTGAATCATCCCAAGAGTCATCTCAAGATCCAGAGATTTATCTGCCAACGAACCCCCCTGTCGTATTGGACAGAAGAACAATAATTGTAACAACAAACTTTGCAGCCCAATACAAGTCTCTGACTTTTAAAAACTGGAAAAACTTGACAGATCGCCCCGACAATAACTTCGTACGCCCCTACGGACCAGATCTACCTGGACTTGACCTGAGAATTAAATCGGTAAAACGGAAGGCCGAAACGATTCCCAAGAGTGCCAAGAAACATAAGCCATCTTTCAAGGAGGCGGCCACAAATACAGAGCCAGTGTTTAAATGCCCACTACCACCTGAGCCAGTTTTTAAACGTCCAGCACCCATTGAAAGTCCTGAGATATGTCCAGAGCCCATTGAAAGTCCTGAGATATGTCCAGAGCCCGTTGAAGATCCTGAACCCATTGAAAATCCTGAGATATGTCCAGAGCCTGTTGAAAGTCCTGAGATATGTCCCATTGAAAATCCTGAGATATGTCCAGCTCCCATTGAAGATCCTGAACCCATTGAAAATCCTGAGATATGTCCAGCTCCCATTGAAAATCCAGAATATTTTTATGGATGGCCTACTATTGAAAGGTCAGAGGTACAAACTGAACTGGATGAGCTTGATAATATTCTATGCACGCCTTTATCCATGCCAGCGGATACGCTAGACTCGTTGATGGATGATATTATGACGCCATCAACTATACAGTATACGATGGAACCGCTGGAGACTCAGTTCAAAATGCCAGGATTTGAACTGCCAGATTTCATATAAAAACAAAAATATGTAAAATTTAAAAAATTTGGGTCAAACGAGGCTTCCTCATGTTTAGATTTGTCATTATGACCTATCTTTACGATGGAAGCCTCGTTTGACCCATTTTTTTTAAATCAAAATGTTACCAATATTGGTACTGTAAAAAAAATAACTTGTAAAATTTATCAGAATAATAAAAAAATTGGGTCAAACGAGACTTCCATATGTTTAGATTTGTCATTATGACTTATCTTTACAATGGAAGCCTCGTTTGACCCATTTTTTTTTTAATCAAAATGCTACCAATATTGGATTTGTAAAAATAATAACTTGTAAATTTTATCAGATTAATTAGAAAGTGACACATGACAATACTTTATAAAAGTCCATCTAAGTCACATTAAAATCAACCAACCAACCAACCTTGGAGAAAAAAAAAAAAAAAAATTTTTTTTTTTTTTAAAGGTTGGTTAATTGATTGATATATATTTGTTTCCTAGTTCATCACTTTTCATTTATCAAGATTAACTTTTCAATTTAATCCTAGCCTTGTTCATGTTTTTATCCAAAGGCTAAGTTTCAAAGCCTCATTTTAAATGAAACCTGTTAATTTTGATCATGTCTATCTTAAACGTGGATCGCTTGGCCATCCAAACTACAAACTTGGCAAGACAATAAAGAGTGTAGTCTTATGCTGATATAGTGAAACTGGCTGAGACAGCGACACTATAATTGACATACGAATTCAGACTACAAACTTGTCAAGACAATAAAGAGCGTAGTCTCGTGCCGATATAGTGAAACTCGCTGAGACAGCGACACTATAACTGACATACAAATTCCAGACTACAAACTTGGCAATACAATAAAGAGTGTAGTCTTATGCTGATATAGTGAAACTCGCTGAGACAGCGACACTATAATTGACATACTAATTCAGACTACAAACTTGTCAAGACAATAAAGAGCGTAGTCTCGTGCCGATATAGTAAAACTCGCTGAGACAGCGACACTATAATTGACATACGAATTCAGACTACAAAAATATAATCACTTAAATTAAAAGATGTTTTACAGTAATTTCTGAGTATACAAGTATATATATATATATATATATATATATATATATAATAATTATTATTATTATTATTTTTTTTTTTTTTTTTTTTTTTTTTTAAGAGTATTTGTATTTAAAATTTTAATATTATATAATATACTAAGAGTATTATAAACTATTTATTTTACCTATAATTGAGTTTGAAATAAAATATTTTTTTTATCTGTATTTAAACATGCAGACATTTCCGCGAAGCGGAAATGTCTGCATGTTTAAATACAGATAAAAAAAATATTTTATTTCATACTCAATTATAGGTAGAATGTGTGTGGCTTATAATACTCTTAGTATATTATATAATATTAAAATTTTAAATACAAATACTCTTAAAAAAAAAAAATAATAATAATAATAATAATAATAATAATAATAATTATATATATATATATATACTTGTATACTCAGAAATTACTGTAAAACATCTTTTAATTTAAGTGATTATATTTTTGTAGTCTGAATTCGTATGTCAATTATAGTGTCGCTGTCTCAGCGAGTTTCACTATATCGGCACGAGACTACGCTCTTTATTGTCTTGACAAGTTTGTAGTCTGAATTAGTATGTCAATTATAGTGTCGCTGTCTCAGCGAGTTTCACTATATCAGCATAAGACTACACTCTTTATTGTATTGCCAAGTTTGTAGTCTGGAATTTGTATGTCAGTTATAGTGTCGCTGTCTCAGCGAGTTTCACTATATCGGCACGAGACTACGCTCTTTATTGTCTTGACAAGTTTGTAGTCTGAATTCGTATGTCAATTATAGTGTCGCTTTCTCAGCCAGTTTCACTATATCAGCATAAGACTACACTCTTTATTGTCTTGCCAAGTTTGTAGTTTGGATGGCCAAGCGATCCACGTTTAAGATAGACATGATCAAAATTAACAGGTTTCATTTAAAATGAGGCTTTGAAACTTAGCCTTTGGATAAAAACATGAACAAGGCTAGGATTAACTTGAAAAGTTAATCTTGATAAATGAAAAGTGATGAACTAGGAAACAAATATATATCAATAAATTAACCAACCTTTAAAAAAAAAAAAAAAAAAAAAAAAAAAAAAAATTTTTTTTTTTTTTTTTTTCAAGGTTGGTTGGTTGGTTGATTTTAATGTGACTTAGATGGACTTTTATAAAGTATTGTCATGTGTCACTTTCTAATTAATCTGATAAAATTTACAAGTTATTATTTTTACAAATCCAATATTGGTAGCATTTTGATTTAAAAAAAATGGGTCAAACGAGGCTTCCATTGTAAAGATAAGTCATAATGACAAATCTAAACATAAGGAAGTCTCGTTTGACCCAATTTTTTTGTTATTCTGATAAATTTTACAAGTTATTTTTTTTACAGTACCAATATTGGTAACATTTTGATTTAAAAAAAATGGGTCAAACGAGGCTTCCATCGTAAAGATAGGTCATAATGACAAATCTAAACATGAGGAAGCCTCGTTTGACCCAAATTTTTTAAATTTTACATATTTTTGTTTTTATATGAAATCTGGCAGTTCAAATCCTGGCATTTTGAACTGAGTCTCCAGCGGTTCCATCGTATACTGTATAGTTGATGGCGTCATAATATCATCCATCAACGAGTCTAGCGTATCCGCTGGCATGGATAAAGGCGTGCATAGAATATTATCAAGCTCATCCAGTTCAGTTTGTACCTCTGACCTTTCAATAGTAGGCCATCCATAAAAATATTCTGGATTTTCAATGGGAGCTGGACATATCTCAGGATTTTCAATGGGTTCAGGATCTTCAATGGGAGCTGGACATATCTCAGGATTTTCAATGGGACATATCTCAGGACTTTCAACAGGCTCTGGACATATCTCAGGATTTTCAATGGGTTCAGGATCTTCAACGGGCTCTGGACATATCTCAGGACTTTCAATGGGCTCTGGACATATCTCAGGACTTTCTATGGGTGCTGGACGTTTAAAAACTGGCTCAGGTGGTAGTGGGCATTTAAACACTGGCTCTGTATTTGTGGCCGCCTCCTTGAAAGATGGCTTATGTTTCTTGGCACTCTTGGGAATCGTTTCGGCCTTCCGTTTTACCGATTTAATTCTCAGGTCAAGTCCAGGTAGATCTGGTCCGTAGGGGCGTACGAAGTTATTGTCGGGGCGATCTGTCAAGTTTTTCCAGTTTTTAAAAGTCAGAGACTTGTATTGGGCTGCAAAGTTTGTTGTTACAATTATTGTTCTTCTGTCCAATACGACAGGGGGGTTCGTTGGCAGATAAATCTCTGGATCTTGAGATGACTCTTGGGATGATTCAGGAAAATAGATCTCTGGCTCTTGGGATGGCTCTGAGATTGGAGATGTTGGCTTATCAAAATATTTAGAAGTGATTCTGTCCGTACTCATTTCTACGGGGGAGTCGTCTTCATCATCTATATGCTGTATCATGGGCGTTGGTACGGGTACGTCGTACATTCCATCTATTTTTGTTATGCGTTCTTCCAAAGGATTTTTGGTTTCGAAGCCCAACTCTAAATTCTCTGGCACAATGTCCAAACTGAAAAAGTTTTTTTGAGTTGTAAACAGAATGTAGGTGGTCCCAGCAGGCACCTTGTAACTGGAGTCGGCAATCAGTATGAAACGATCGTAGTAATGGAGCTTGTCGCCAGCAAAGTATCTGCTGTCCGCTTTCACTCGTGTCTCGCCAGGAGGCCTCACAAAGAACAGGAATGGCACGTTCAACGTCTGTATGATATGGGCGCATCCTTGTCCGACGGTTCGCTGACCAAATGTAAAATAGGACTTTACAAGAAACTGATTGTTGGGGCACTTGAAACCAATTCTCACGTCGGCGTTGGTTCTGTTGGCTTCGCTGGGGGGTCTTTTATATCGGTTCATCAGAGTGCTCCATTTAATTTCCTGAGGTCTCAGCGGATAGTTTGTCTTGGCCTCTCTGCCTATTGTTGGAATCGTATTTGTTATCTTGTCCGTCAGAGTACGTTTTTTGAATTCAATCTTCAAATTGGACGTCATGTAGAGACAGAATACACAAATCTTGCCTTCACCGATCATAGTTTGAAAGTGCGGATACTCTTCCAATTTTTTAACGGTAGGCGAAAGGTTTTTAGGAAACAGCTCGATAACCCCAAAACGGTTTCGTAGCGGGTTTACCGCTTTAAGCTTCTTCAGAGAGCATTGATTCTTATACATATTGGTAGTTCAAAGCTCCGAAGAGAGAATGGCTATTCGATCAAATGTCAGAGCTTATATAGTCGATCTGAAGGATTGCATAAGTCAGTTTCTACGATAAGATAAGGCTATTTATAGAGTCGCGGGATATTGCATAACTCATTTGCTACGGAAGTCAGTTTCTACGAAAACAGGATGAGATAAGGCTATTTATAGATGTCGCGGAAACAGGATATTGTATAACTCATTTGCTATGACACGGATGCAGTAAAGATTTTTATAGACGCTGAAACAGATAAGCATTGCTGGACAATGATAGTATATATACTTTAGCATGATATATATAGGTTAGCTAGAGTCAATCAATCAATCAACCAGCCTTGGAAAAAAAAAAAAAAAAAAAAAAAAAATTTTTTTTTTTTTTTTTTTTTTTTCAAGGCTGGTTGGTTGATATATATTTATAATGCTAATTGAATTAAGTATATTTTCAAAAATGAAGATTTAGACTTTGAGTTGACTATTGCAAATTCGACCAACTTTAGAAACGTAATCTTAAAATAAAAATATTTTTGAAAACTAATCGTGGAATCGTGATTCTTATTACATATACATAGTAAAATAAGCAATTTAATTACTTTTCAGTCATTTTTTTTTCAAATTTAAAAAAAAATTGAAAATTTTGACAGAGGTGGTGTGGCACATCAGCAAATTTAGATAAACTGTTACTTTAGCATGATATATATAGGCTAGCTAGAGTCAATCAATCAATCAACCAACCTTGAAAAAAAAAAACGTAATGTTAAAATAAAAATATTTTTGAAAACTAATCGTGGAATCGTGATTCTTATTACATATACATAGTAAAATAAGCAATTTAATTACTTTTCAATCGTTTTTTTTCAAATTTAAAAAAAATTGAAAATTTTGACAGAGGTGGTGGCACATCAGCAAATTTAGATAAACTGTTACTTTAGCATGATATATATATATAGGCTAGCTAGAGTCAATCAATCAATCAACCAACCTTAAAAAAAAAAAAAAAAAAAAAAAAAAAAAAAAAAAAATTTTTTTTTTTTTTTCAAAGATTTTTTTTTACAAACATTTTTTACAAACATTAGTTGGTAGTTTAACATAATTAAACTATCTCTCTACGAGCCAGCTTGACGGTCAACTCATACGCTCTGTCTTTTTCGTCAACTACATAGTCTTTCTCTATTTCCTCAAACTTTCTCTTAACCGTAGCAGTCAATTCTTGAAGCATGTCGCCCGATTTGACAGACCATATACCTTCAGCTCTCACACGCATGGAAAAGTTGCTAGGTTTCTCTTCTTCAGTATCCCCATACCTGGATTCTACCGACGGGGGTGCGTAGATATTCGTATGTTGTTCGCAGACTGCCCTCGAGTATTCGTAATACCCTTTAAGCCAATCTTGTACATTCATCTCACCTTCATTTCGAACTGTGATTTCAAAGGCCATCCTTCTGCTGAACGGTATAATCTTGGGATACGTAGAGGTTACCCGGCCATCGGTCCACAGTTTCTGGATACGGCAGATCTCCTCGATAGGCATTCGGTGCGTCTTCACAAGTACGTGAAGCATATCATTGAAATCAAACACGCGCCTGGAACTCATGTTCAAGCGTTGTGCATTGGGATATAGATCAGCCAGATCCTTGTTGGAATATCGATGTGCAAAGTTGTAAGGTGACGCGTAGCCTAGATATTTGCCAACTTCGACGGCTATGAAATAAACATCTCTACCAACAGTAGCGGCGATGAGTGCAGGCTTGGTATCAAAACAAATTTTCAGATACATGATTGCGCTATGATCTTTCAATAAACAGAGGCAACTAGAATGGACAGAATGATGGTAGCTTGAGTACGGAACCACTATTTATATAGAATATCCATGAGTGGGCGTGGCATGTAAAAAAAAAAAATATATATATATATATATATATTTTTTTTTTTTTTTCAAGGCTGGTTGGTTGATATATATTTATAATGCTAATTGAATTAAGTATATTTTCAAAAATGAAGATTTAGACTTTGAGTTGACTATTGCAAATTTGACCAACTTTAGAAACGTAATGTTAAAATAAAAATATTTTTGAAAACTAATCGTGGAATCGTGATTCTTATTACATATACATAGTAAAATAAGCAATTTAATTACTTTTCAATCGTTTTTTTTCAAATTTAAAAAAAATTGAAAATTTTGACAGAGGTGGTGGCACATCAGCAAATTTAGATAAACTGTTACTTTAGCATGATATATATATAGGCTAGCTAGAGTCAATCAATCAATCAACCAACCTCGAAAAAAAAAAAAAAATTTTTTTTTTTTTTTTTTTTCAAGTTAGTTGTTTATTTAGTTATCATCTTTGATAACTGGTCCAGAAAACTTCTTTATAAGCTTATCCGCCTCGTTTTCAATCTCTGTACGAATCGAGTCCAAGTCATAGCTGCAACTCTCGTCCTTTTCATAGACTGAAATTATATCTTTTAGCGAATCGCTCACCATTTCTTCTTTGATTTTCTCAGGGTCTTCGCCGATTTTGGAGTACGCAGATAGGTATCTATTATAATTTACATAATTTTTAATCTTGTACTTGTTGAGAGCTTGTTCGTTAAACTGCTTACGCTTAACCTTAAAAATTTTTCTAGACCTTGGAGATTCTTCAGCGTCGGCCTTCATTACGAATCCTTCTAGCGGACACTCTGCATAAGCGCTGGGATACGTTTCAACTTTTTCGTACAGATCCCCTATCGTTTGGTAATCTAAATCTAAGATGGGTACGTGGGGTAGCTTCACTCGCTGGAAAATGTTCACGGCGTCGCTATACTTCATAAACGTATCTGAATCCAGTTGGTAGATGTCGAAGGCCCGAAAAAAGACAGTATTGCTACCGAATACGGCTTCGGATTCAAAATCACGATAGGTTATTCTCTTCATGTGGCTTCCGAATACTTCTCCATAAATGATAAAATTGTCATGTAAAATGTCTTTGATAAGCCGTACCTTTTCCGACAGCGGTTCCAAGATTGCGTTCAAGTTAAAAAGGCGTGTCTTTTCATCTAGCACTACGTTTCTAGATTGTATCCTGAACGTATTCTTCACGTAGCCAATACCAATATTAGAGCCATCTATTTTTTCGGTAGCGATTAAAGGTGTACCCGAATAAATTTGGCTTGTGATCTCGTGGTACTTGATAAGGGCCATCGTGAATAGATTAGAAACAGGACTAAATAACGTATTGTCTGGTCAGACTAGAAAATATCTAATAAGCTATTTCAATGAGGCAAGAGATGAAGACAGAATGAATGTAGCTTGAGTACGGAGCCGCTATTTATACTAAATATAAATCAACTAATCAACCAACCAACTGAAAAAAAAAAAATTTTTTTTTTTTTTTTTTTTTTTTTTTTAAGGTTGGTTGGTTGGTTTCTAAAGTTATATTTCTAAAGTTATATTTCTCAGTTGGCTGCTACAGTTATATTTCTAAGTTGGCTGCTACAGTTATATTTCTAAGTTGGCTGCTACAGTTATATTTCTAAGTTGGCCGTTAAAGCTATATTTCTCAGTTGGCTGCTAAAGCTATATTTCTTTAGCCAATCATTGTAGATGGCGCTGCAGTCTATATATATATAGTATATATATAGTATATCTATTAGGGTGGGTGGGAGTGGAATTTATTTCTTCTACTGTACGGTCATGCATAAACTCGCTCCTGATGTCTAAACCCATTTCCTTTAAAATAGGATGAAATAGCGTTATTTATACAATATTGGCTTTGAAAATAAGACTTTTGTCTGACAAATTACAAAATACTGCAGGTTTTCATGAAATCAGAATAGATCATAGGCTTTTATACAAAAATCTAACTCTCTAGTGTTCATCAATGTACATCTTGCTGAAAACACATTACGAGACAGTGACTAGACGACCGTTGCTGGCGAGACACAATGAGAGTATAGTCATGTTAGCCATAGTAAATATAGACAAGCTTCAAGGGTGGGCGTGGCACCTGAAAAAAAATGACGTGCCACTTTATCAGTCTATCTCAATCTTTGCCAGCAACGGTTCTAATCTGATAAAATTCTTCTAGAACAAATCTGTTGGCAGGATATTATGTAACCAATTTCTTCATAAACAGGACGCGATAAAGTTATTTATAGCTGTCCTTGCCGATAGCATCAAGCGATAATCTATAAAAGGTCATCCGGTCGAGCCTTTTATAGTATTACTTTAGCCGTTTCTCAGAACTGCTTATCAGATGTTCCGCTCGCCAGAGTATAAATACCGGCCTCTCGCCTCAGCTTATTCATTCTGACCCTCTGCTTTTTGAAATGGCCACTCTTTCCTTTGACTCTCTGACGGATGAACGAGTTGATTGCGACTATGTCATAATACCAAATTGGCAAGTATTGAACACCCCTCGCGTCTCTTGTGAGCTGATATGTAATTACGATCGTTCTATGAATATGCCAGCTCCAGCTATCATTCCCAAACCTAAGCCAGCTCCAGCTATCATTCCTACACCTAAGCCAGCTCCAGCTATCATTCAAAAACCAGCACCAGCACTTAAACCAACCCCAGTTCTCATTTCCACACCTAAGCCTGATCCAGTTCCCACACCTAAGCCTGATCCAGTTCAAATTTCAATACCCATGTCAGAGATGATGTATTTTAAAGTACCAACGCTATTAAGCCCGCTGCCGGAATCTCCAGAGTCCAAAGTAACAACTTATCGTGCCTGGAAGCCTCCACCGAAGATAGATTTCGTGGTACGACCTAAATTAAAAACTGCTGGCTTTGAAGATCCAAGAATTCGAAGACGGCAGGGCATAGTCGTTCTCAAGTCGGACGTCGATCTGAGAGATGGCAAATGTTACAGCCTCATACAAACAGAGGTCAGGAAAAATTACTGTTGGGTTCAAACCCAAACGATTTATAAAAAAATCGGGTCGAACGAAGTGTCTCATGGCAGATTACTGCCTTTGACACTTCGTTCGACCCGTTTTTTATGTAACAATTATATTGCCAATATTGGATGCGTTTAAGATTTGTACTTTAAGATTTTAAACGGATCCTGCATATATAAATGAAGTCTTGTAACAATACATATGTATATATAGACAATTATCAACCAACTTTGAAAAAAATCGAGATTGGTGAAATATGGCAAAGTCCAAAAAAAAATATTATTTTGAAAAAAATTATAAAAATCAAACAATATAAAAGTCGAAAAATAAAACTTAGAAAAAATTTTGAAAAAAATAAACTTAGAAAAAATTTTGAAAAAAATAAACTTAGACAAAAATTTCACCAATCTCGAAATTTTTGCTGAAATATGGCAAAGTCCAAAAGAATATTATCTTGAAAAAAAAATGAGAAAATGTAAAATCAGCCATGGTTTATATAGCCATGCCACGCCCACTAAAAAAAAAAAAAAAAAAAAAAAAAAATTTTTTTTTTTTTTTTTTTTTTTTCAAGGTTGGTTGATTGATTGATTGACTCTAGCTAACCTATATATATCATGCTAAAGTATATATACTATCATTGTCCAGCAATGCTTATCTGTTTCAGCGTCTATAAAAATCTTTACTGCATCCGTGTCATAGCAAATGAGTTATACAATATCCTGTTTCCGCGACATCTATAAATAGCCTTATCTCATCCTGTTTTCGTAGAAACTGACTTCCGTAGCAAATGAGTTATGCAATATCCCGCGACTCTATAAATAGCCTTATCTTATCGTAGAAACTGACTTATGCAATCCTTCAGATCGACTATATAAGCTCTGACATTTGATCGAATAGCCATTCTCTCTTCGGAGCTTTGAACTACCAATATGTATAAGAATCAATGCTCTCTGAAGAAGCTTAAAGCGGTAAACCCGCTACGAAACCGTTTTGGGGTTATCGAGCTGTTTCCTAAAAACCTTTCGCCTACCGTTAAAAAATTGGAAGAGTATCCGCACTTTCAAACTATGATCGGTGAAGGCAAGATTTGTGTATTCTGTCTCTACATGACGTCCAATTTGAAGATTGAATTCAAAAAACGTACTCTGACGGACAAGATAACAAATACGATTCCAACAATAGGCAGAGAGGCCAAGACAAACTATCCGCTGAGACATCAGGAAATTAAATGGAGCACTCTGATGAACCGATATAAAAGACCCCCAGCGAAGCCAACAGAACCAACGCCGACGTGAGAATTGGTTTCAAGTGCCCCAACAATCAGTTTCTTGTAAAGTCCTATTTTACATTTGGTCAGCGAACCGTCGGACAAGGATGCGCCCATATCATACAGACGTTGAACGTGCCATTCCTGTTCTTTGTGAGGCCTCCTGGCGAGACACGAGTGAAAGCGGACAGCAGATACTTTGCTGGCGACAAGCTCCATTACTACGATCGTTTCATACTGATTGCCGACTCCAGTTACAAGGTGCCTGCTGGGACCACCTACATTCTGTTTACAACTCAAAAAAACTTTTTCAGTTTGGACATTGTGCCAGAGAATTTAGAGTTGGGCTTCGAAACCAAAAATCCTTTGGAAGAACGCATAACAAAAATAGATGGAATGTACGACGTACCCGTACCAACGCCCATGATACAGCATATAGATGATGAAGACGACTCCCCCGTAGAAATGAGTACGGACAGAATCACTTCTAAATATTTTGATAAGCCAACATCTCCAATCTCAGAGCCATCCCAAGAGCCAGAGATCTATTTTCCTGAATCATCCCAAGAGTCATCTCAAGATCCAGAGATTTATCTGCCAACGAACCCCCCTGTCGTATTGGACAGAAGAACAATAATTGTAACAACAAACTTTGCAGCCCAATACAAGTCTCTGACTTTTAAAAACTGGAAAAACTTGACAGATCGCCCCGACAATAACTTCGTACGCCCCTACGGACCAGATCTACCTGGACTTGACCTGAGAATTAAATCGGTAAAACGGAAGGCCGAAACGATTCCCAAGAGTGCCAAGAAACATAAGCCATCTTTCAAGGAGGCGGCCACAAATACAGAGCCAGTGTTTAAATGCCCACTACCACCTGAGCCAGTTTTTAAACGTCCAGCACCCATTGAAAGTCCTGAGATATGTCCAGAGCCCATTGAAAGTCCTGAGATATGTCCAGAGCCCGTTGAAGATCCTGAACCCATTGAAAATCCTGAGATATGTCCAGAGCCTGTTGAAAGTCCTGATATATGTCCCATTGAAAATCCTGAGATATGTCCAGCTCCCATTGAAGATCCTGAACCCATTGAAAATCCTGAGATATGTCCAGCTCCCATTGAAAATCCAGAATATTTTTATGGATGGCCTACTATTGAAAGGTCAGAGGTACAAACTGAACTGGATGAGCTTGATAATATTCTATGCACGCCTTTATCCATGCCAGCGGATACGCTAGACTCGTTGATGGATGATATTATGACGCCATCAACTATACAGTATACGATGGAACCGCTGGAGACTCAGTTCAAAATGCCAGGATTTGAACTGCCAGATTTCATATAAAAACAAAAATATGTAAAATTTAAAAAATTTGGGTCAAACGAGGCTTCCTCATGTTTAGATTTGTCATTATGACCTATCTTTACGATGGAAGCCTCGTTTGACCCATTTTTTTTAAATCAAAATGTTACCAATATTGGTACTGTAAAAAAAATAACTTGTAAAATTTATCAGAATAATAAAAAAATTGGGTCAAACGAGACTTCCATATGTTTAGATTTGTCATTATGACTTATCTTTACAATGGAAGCCTCGTTTGACCCATTTTTTTTTAAATCAAAATGCTACCAATATTGGATTTGTAAAAATAATAACTTGTAAATTTTATCAGATTAATTAGAAAGTGACACATGACAATACTTTATAAAAGTCCATCTAAGTCACATTAAAATCAACCAACCAACCAACCTTGGAGAAAAAAAAAAAAAAAAATTTTTTTTTTTTTTTTAAAGGTTGGTTAATTGATTGATATATATTTGTTTCCTAGTTCATCACTTTTCATTTATCAAGATTAACTTTTCAATTTAATCCTAGCCTTGTTCATGTTTTTATCCAAAGGCTAAGTTTCAAAGCCTCATTTTAAATGAAACCTGTTAATTTTGATCATGTCTATCTTAAACGTGGATCGCTTGGCCATCCAAACTACAAACTTGGCAAGACAATAAAGAGTGTAGTCTTATGCTGATATAGTGAAACTGGCTGAGACAGCGACACTATAATTGACATACGAATTCAGACTACAAACTTGTCAAGACAATAAAGAGCGTAGTCTCGTGCCGATATAGTGAAACTCGCTGAGACAGCTACACTATAACTGACATACAAATTCCAGACTACAAACTTGGCAATACAATAAAGAGTGTAGTCTTATGCTGATATAGTGAAACTCGCTGAGACAGCGACACTATAATTGACATACTAATTCAGACTACAAACTTGTCAAGACAATAAAGAGCGTAGTCTCGTGCCGATATAGTGAAACTCGCTGAGACAGCGACACTATAACTGACATACAAATTCCAGACTACAAACTTGGCAATACAATAAAGAGTGTAGTCTTATGCTGATATAGTGAAACTCGCTGAGACAGCGACACTATAATTGACATACTAATTCAGACTACAAACTTGTCAAGACAATAAAGAGCGTAGTCTCGTGCCGATATAGTAAAACTCGCTGAGACAGCGACACTATAATTGACATACGAATTCAGACTACAAAAATATAATCACTTAAATTAAAAGATGTTTTACAGTAATTTCTGAGTATACAAGTATATATATATATATATATATATATATATATATAATTATTATTATTATTATTATTATTATTATTTTTTTTTTTTTTTTTTTTTAAGAGTATTTGTATTTAAAATTTTAATATTATATAATATACTAAGAGTATTATAACTATTTATTTTACCTATAATTGAGTTTGAAATAAAATATTTTTTTTATCTGTATTTAAACATGCAGACATTTCCGCGAAGCGGAAATGTCTGCATGTTTAAATACAGATAAAAAAAATATTTTATTTCATACTCAATTATAGGTAGAATGTGTGTGGCTTATAATACTCTTAGTATATTATATAATATTAAAATTTTAAATACAAATACTCTTAAAAAAAAAAAAAAATAATAATAATAATAATAATAATAATAATAATTATATATATATATATATACTTGTATACTCAGAAATTACTGTAAAACATCTTTTAATTTAAGTGATTATATTTTTGTAGTCTGAATTCGTATGTCAATTATAGTGTCGCTGTCTCAGCGAGTTTCACTATATCGGCACGAGACTACGCTCTTTATTGTCTTGACAAGTTTGTAGTCTGAATTAGTATGTCAATTATAGTGTCGCTGTCTCAGCGAGTTTCACTATATCAGCATAAGACTACACTCTTTATTGTATTGCCAAGTTTGTAGTCTGGAATTTGTATGTCAGTTATAGTGTCGCTGTCTCAGCGAGTTTCACTATATCGGCACGAGACTACGCTCTTTATTGTCTTGACAAGTTTGTAGTCTGAATTCGTATGTCAATTATAGTGTCGCTTTCTCAGCCAGTTTCACTATATCAGCATAAGACTACACTCTTTATTGTCTTGCCAAGTTTGTAGTTTGGATGGCCAAGCGATCCACGTTTAAGATAGACATGATCAAAATTAACAGGTTTCATTTAAAATGAGGCTTTGAAACTTAGCCTTTGGATAAAAACATGAACAAGGCTAGGATTAAATTGAAAAGTTAATCTTGATAAATGAAAAGTGATGAACTAGGAAACAAATATATATCAATCAATTAACCAACCTTTAAAAAAAAAAAAAAAAAAAAAAAATTTTTTTTTTTTTTTTTTCAAGGTTGGTTGGTTGGTTGATTTTAATGTGACTTAGATGGACTTTTATAAAGTATTGTCATGTGTCACTTTCTAATTAATCTGATAAAATTTACAAGTTATTATTTTTACAAATCCAATATTGGTAGCATTTTGATTTAAAAAAAATGGGTCAAACGAGGCTTCCATTGTAAAGATAAGTCATAATGACAAATCTAAACATAAGGAAGTCTCGTTTGACCCAATTTTTTTATTATTCTGATAAATTTTACAAGTTATTTTTTTTACAGTACCAATATTGGTAACATTTTGATTTAAAAAAAATGGGTCAAACGAGGCTTCCATCGTAAAGATAGGTCATAATGACAAATCTAAACATGAGGAAGCCTCGTTTGACCCAAATTTTTTAAATTTTACATATTTTTGTTTTTATATGAAATCTGGCAGTTCAAATCCTGGCATTTTGAACTGAGTCTCCAGCGGTTCCATCGTATACTGTATAGTTGATGGCGTCATAATATCATCCATCAACGAGTCTAGCGTATCCGCTGGCATGGATAAAGGCGTGCATAGAATATTATCAAGCTCATCCAGTTCAGTTTGTACCTCTGACCTTTCAATAGTAGGCCATCCATAAAAATATTCTGGATTTTCAATGGGAGCTGGACATATCTCAGGATTTTCAATGGGTTCAGGATCTTCAATGGGAGCTGGACATATCTCAGGATTTTCAATGGGACATATCTCAGGACTTTCAACAGGCTCTGGACATATCTCAGGATTTTCAATGGGTTCAGGATCTTCAACGGGCTCTGGACATATCTCAGGACTTTCAATGGGCTCTGGACATATCTCAGGACTTTCAATGGGTGCTGGACGTTTAAAAACTGGCTCAGGTGGTAGTGGGCATTTAAACACTGGCTCTGTATTTGTGGCCGCCTCCTTGAAAGATGGCTTATGTTTCTTGGCACTCTTGGGAATCGTTTCGGCCTTCCGTTTTACCGATTTAATTCTCAGGTCAAGTCCAGGTAGATCTGGTCCGTAGGGGCGTACGAAGTTATTGTCGGGGCGATCTGTCAAGTTTTTCCAGTTTTTAAAAGTCAGAGACTTGTATTGGGCTGCAAAGTTTGTTGTTACAATTATTGTTCTTCTGTCCAATACGACAGGGGGGTTCGTTGGCAGATAAATCTCTGGATCTTGAGATGACTCTTGGGATGATTCAGGAAAATAGATCTCTGGCTCTTGGGATGGCTCTGAGATTGGAGATGTTGGCTTATCAAAATATTTAGAAGTGATTCTGTCCGTACTCATTTCTACGGGGGAGTCGTCTTCATCATCTATATGCTGTATCATGGGCGTTGGTACGGGTACGTCGTACATTCCATCTATTTTTGTTATGCGTTCTTCCAAAGGATTTTTGGTTTCGAAGCCCAACTCTAAATTCTCTGGCACAATGTCCAAACTGAAAAAGTTTTTTTGAGTTGTAAACAGAATGTAGGTGGTCCCAGCAGGCACCTTGTAACTGGAGTCGGCAATCAGTATGAAACGATCGTAGTAATGGAGCTTGTCGCCAGCAAAGTATCTGCTGTCCGCTTTCACTCGTGTCTCGCCAGGAGGCCTCACAAAGAACAGGAATGGCACGTTCAACGTCTGTATGATATGGGCGCATCCTTGTCCGACGGTTCGCTGACCAAATGTAAAATAGGACTTTACAAGAAACTGATTGTTGGGGCACTTGAAACCAATTCTCACGTCGGCGTTGGTTCTGTTGGCTTCGCTGGGGGTCTTTTATATCGGTTCATCAGAGTGCTCCATTTAATTTCCTGAAGTCTCAGCGGATAGTTTGTCTTGGCCTCTCTGCCTATTGTTGGAATCGTATTTGTTATCTTGTCCGTCAGAGTACGTTTTTTGAATTTCAATCTTCAAATTGGACGTCATGTAGAGACAGAATACACAAATCTTGCCTTCACCGATCATAGTTTGAAAGTGCGGATACTCTTCCAATTTTTTAACGGTAGGCGAAAGGTTTTTAGGAAACAGCTCGATAACCCCAAAACGGTTTCGTAGCGGGTTTACCGCTTTAAGCTTCTTCAGAGAGCATTGATTCTTATACATATTGGTAGTTCAAAGCTCCGAAGAGGGAATGGCTATTCGATCAAATGTCAGAGCTTATATAGTCGATCTGAAGGATTGCATAAGTCAGTTTCTACGATAAGAAAAGGCTATTTATAGAGTCGCGGGATATTGCATAACTCATTTGCTACGGAAGTCAGTTTCTACGAAAACAGGATGAGATAAGGCTATTTATAGATGTCGCGGAAACAGGATATTGTATAACTCATTTGCTATGACACGGATGCAGTAAAGATTTTTATAGACGCTGAAACAGATAAGCATTGCTGGACAATGATAGTATATATACTTTAGCATGATATATATAGGTTAGCTAGAGTCAATCAATCAATCAACCAACCTTGAAAAAAAAAAAAAAAAAAAAAAAAAAAATTTATTTTTTTATTTTTTTTTTTTTTAGTGGGCGTGGCATGGCTATATAAACCATGGCTGATTTTACATTTTCTCATTTTTTTTTCAAGATAATATTCTTTTGGACTTTGCCATATTTCAGCAAAAATTTCGAGATTGGTGAAATTTTTTCTAAGTTTATTTTTTTCAAAATTTTTTCTAAGTTTATTTTTTTTCAAATTTTTTTCAGTTTTATTTTTCGACTTTTATATTGTTTGATTTTTATAATTTTTTTCAAAATAATATTTTTTTGGACTTAGAAAAAATTTCGAGATTGGTGAAATTTTTTCTAAGTTTTTTTTTTTTTTTTTTTTTTCAAATTTTTTCTAAGTTTTTTTTTTTTTTTTTTTTTTTTCAAATTTTTTCAAAGTTTTTTTTTTTTCAATTTTTATATTGTTTGATTTTTATAATTTTTTTCAAAATAATATTTTTTTGGACTTAGAAAAAATTTTACCAATCTCGAAATTTTTTCTAAGTTTATTTTTTTTCAAATTTTTTCAAAGTTTTTTTTTTCAATTTTTATATTCTTTGATATTATAATTTATTTCAAAATAATATTTTTTTGGGACTTTGCCATTTTTTTTAACATGTTGATAGACCAAGTTCCGAAGAGAGAATGGCAGTTCAATAGAATGGCAGAGCTTATATAGTCTTTTTTTTTTTTTTTTTTTGTGTGTGGGCGTGGCATCAAAAAAAAAAAAATTTTTTTTTAAAGTGGGCGTGGCATGGCTATATAAACCATGGCTGATTTTACATTTTCTCATTTTTTTCAAGATAATATTCTTTTGGACTTTGCCATATTTCAGCAATCTCGAAATTTTTTCTAAGTTTATTTTTTTCAAAATTTTTTCTAAGTTTTATTTTTCGACTTTTATATTGTTTGATTTTTATAATTTTTTTCAAAATATTTTTTTTTGGACTTAGAAAAAATTTCGAGATAGGTGAAATTTTGTCTAAGTTTATTTTTTTCAAAATTTTTTCTAAGTTTATTTTTTTCAAAATTTTTTCTAAGTTTTATTTTTCGACTTTTATATTGTTTGATTTTTATAATTTTTTTCAAAATAATATTTTTTTTTGGACTTAGAAAAAATTTCGAGATTGGTGAAATTTTTTCTAAGTTTATTTTTTTCAAAATTTTTTCTAAGTTTATTTTTTTCAAATTATTTTCAAAGTTTTTTTTTCCTGACTTTTATATTGTTTGATTTTATAATTTTTTTTCAAAATAATATTTTTTTGGACTTTGACATATTTCACCAATCTCGATTTTTTTCAAAGTTGGTTGATAATTGTCTATATATACATATGTATTGTTACAAGACTTCATTTATATATACAGGATCCGTTTAAAATCTTAAAGTACAAATCTTAAACGCATCCAATATTGGCAATATAATTGTTACAAAAAAACGGGTCGAACGAAGTGTCAAAGACAGTAATCTGCCATGAGACACTTCGTTCGACCCGATTTTTTTATAAATCGTTTGGGTTTCAACCCAACAGTAATTTTTCCTGACCTCTGTTTGTATGAGGCTGTAACATTTGCCATCTCTCAGATCGACGTCCGACTTGAGAACGACTATGCCCTGCCGTCTTCGAATTCTTGGATCTTCAAAGCCAGCAGTTTTTAATTTAGGTCGTACCACGAAATCTATCTTCGGTGGAGGCTTCCAGGCACGATAAGTTGTTACTTTGGACTCTGGAGATTCCGGTAGCGGGCTTAATAGCGTTGGTACTTTAAAATACATCATCTCTGACATGGGTATTGAAATTTGAACTGGATCAGGCTTAGGTGTGGGAACTGGATCAGGCTTAGGTGTGGAAATGAGAACTGGGGTTGGTTTAAGTGCTGGTGCTGGTTTTTGAATGATAGCTGGAGCTGGCTTAGGTGTAGGAATGATAGCTGGAGCTGGCTTAGGTTTGGGAATGATAGCTGGAGCTGGCATATTCATAGAACGATCGTAATTACATATCAGCTCACAAGAGACGCGAGGGGTGTTCAATACTTGCCAATTTGGTATTATGACATAGTCGCAATCAACTCGTTCATCCGTCAGAGAGTCAAAGGAAAGAGTGGCCATTTCAAAAAGCAGAGGGTCAGAATGAATAAGCTGAGGCGAGAGGCCGGTATTTATACTCTGGCGAGCGGAACATCTGATAAGCAGTTCTGAGAAACGGCTAAAGTAATACTATAAAAGGCTCGACCGGATGACCTTTTATAGATTATCGCTTGATGCTATCGGCAAGGACAGCTATAAATAACTTTATCGCGTCCTGTTTATGAAGAAATGGGTTACATAATATCCTGCCAACAGATTTGTTCTAGAAGAATTTTATCAGATTAGAACCGTTGCTGGCAAAGATTGAGATAGACTGATAAAGTGGCACGTCATTTTTTTTCAGGTGCCACGCCCACCCTTGAAGCTTGTCTATATTTACTATGGCTAACATGACTATACTCTCATTGTGTCTCGCCAGCAACGGTCGTCTGGTCACTGTCTCGTAATGTGTTTTCAGCAAGATGTACATTGATGAACACTAGAGAGTTAGATTTTTGTATAAAAGCCTATGATCTATTCTGATTTCATGAAAACCTGCAGTATTTTGTAATTTGTCAGACAAAAGTCTTATTTTCAAAGCCAATATTGTACAAATAACGCTATTTCATCCTATTTTAAAGGAAATGGGTTTAGACATCAGGAGCGAGTTTATGCATGACCGTACAGTAGAAGAAATAAATTCCACTCCCACCCACCCTAATAGATATACTATATATATATAGACTGCAGCGCCATCTACAATGATTGGCTAAAGAAATATAGCTTTAGCAGCCAACTGAGAAATATAGCTTTAACGGCCAACTTAGAAATATAACTGTAGCAGCCAACTTAGAAATATAACTGTAGCAGCCAACTTAGAAATATAACTGTAGCAGCCAACTGAGAAATATAACTTTAGAAATATAACTTTAGAAACCAACCAACCAACCTTAAAAAAAAAAAAAAAAAAAAAAAAAAAATTTTTTTTTCAGTTGGTTGGTTGATTAGTTGATTTATATTTAGTATAAATAGCGGCTCCGTACTCAAGCTACATTCATTCTGTCTTCATCTCTTGCCTCATTGAAATAGCTTATTAGATATTTTCTAGTCTGACCAGACAATACGTTATTTAGTCCTGTTTCTAATCTATTCACGATGGCCCTTATCAAGTACCACGAGATCACAAGCCAAATTTATTCGGGTACACCTTTAATCGCTACCGAAAAAATAGATGGCTCTAATATTGGTATTGGCTACGTGAAGAATACGTTCAGGATGCAATCTAGAAACGTAGTGCTAGATGAAAAGACACGCCTTTTTAACTTGAACGCAATCTTGGAACCGCTGTCGGAAAAGGTACGGCTTATCAAAGACATTTTACATGACAATTTTATCATTTATGGAGAAGTATTCGGAAGCCGCATGAAGAGAATAACCTATCGTGATTTTGAATCCGAAGCCGTATTCGGTAGCAATACTGTCTTTTTTCGGGCCTTCGACATCTACCAACTGGATTCAGATACGTTTATGAAGTATAGCGACGCCGTGAACATTTTACAGCGAGTGAAGCTACCCCACGTACCCATCTTAGATTTAGATTACCAAACGATAGGGGATCTGTACGAAAAAGTTGAAACGTATCCCAGCGCTTATGCAGAGTGTCCGCTAGAAGGATTCGTAATGAAGGCCGACGCTGAAGAATCTCCAAGGTCTAGAAAAATTTTTAAGGTTAAGCGTAAGCAGTTTAACGAACAAGCTCTCAACAAGTACAAGATTAAAAATTATGTAAATTATAATAGATACCTATCTGCGTACTCCAAAATCGGCGAAGACCCTGAGAAAATCAAAGAAGAAATGGTGAGCGATTCGCTAAAAGATATAATTTCAGTCTATGAAAAGGACGAGAGTTGCAGCTATGACTTGGACTCGATTCGTACAGAGATTGAAAACGAGGCGGATAAGCTTATAAAGAAGTTTTCTGGACCAGTTATCAAAGATGATAACTAAATAAACAACTAACTTGAAAAAAAAAAAAAAAAAAAAAAAAAATTTTTTTTTTTTTTTTTTTTTTTTCGAGGTTGGTTGATTGATTGATTGACTCTAGCTAGCCTATATATATATCATGCTAAAGTAACAGTTTATCTAAATTTGCTGATGTGCCACCACCTCTGTCAAAATTTTCAATTTTTTTTAAATTTGAAAAAAAAACGATTGAAAAGTAATTAAATTGCTTATTTTACTATGTATATGTAATAAGAATCACGATTCCACGATTAGTTTTCAAAAATATTTTTATTTTAACATTACGTTTCTAAAGTTGGTCAAATTTGCAATAGTCAACTCAAAGTCTAAATCTTCATTTTTGAAAATATACTTAATTCAATTAGCATTATAAATATATATCAACCAACCAGCCTTGAAAAAAAAAAAAAAAAAAAAAAAAAATATATATATATATATTTTTTTTTTTTTTTTTTTTTTACATGCCACGCCCACTCATGGATATTCTATATAAATAGTGGTTCCGTACTCAAGCTACCATCATTCTGTCCATTCTAGTTGCCTCTGTTTATTGAAAGATCATAGCGCAATCATGTATCTGAAAATTTGTTTTGATACCAAGCCTGCACTCATCGCCGCTACTGTTGGTAGAGATGTTTATTTCATAGCCGTCGAAGTTGGCAAATATCTAGGCTACGCGTCATCTTACAACTTTGCACATCGATATTCCAACAAGGATCTGGCTGATCTATATCCCAATGCACAACGCTTGAACATGAGTTCCAGGCGCGTGTTTGATTTCAATGATATGCTTCACGTACTTGTGAAGACGCACCGAATGCCTATCGAGGAGATCTGTCGTATCCAGAAACTGTGGACCGATGGCCGGGTAACCTCTACGTATCCCAAGATTATACCGTTCAGCAGAAGGATGGCCTTTGAAATCACAGTTCGAAATGAAGGTGAGATGAATGTACAAGATTGGCTTAAAGGGTATTACGAATACTCGAGGGCAGTCTGCGAACAACATACGAATATCTACGCACCCCCGTCGGTAGAATCCAGGTATGGGGATACTGAAGAAGAGAAACCTAGCAACTTTTCCATGCGTGTGAGAGCTGAAGGTATATGGTCTGTCAAATCGGGCGACATGCTTCAAGAATTGACTGCTACGGTTAAGAGAAAGTTTGAGGAAATAGAGAAAGACTATGTAGTTGACGAAAAAGACAGAGCGTATGAGTTGACCGTCAAGCTGGCTCGTAGAGAGATAGTTTAATTATGTTAAACTACCAACTAATGTTTGTAAAAAAATGTTTGTAAAAAAAAAATCTTTGAAAAAAAAAAAAAAAAATTTTTTTTTTTTTTCAAGGTTGGTTGATTGATTGATTGACTCTAGCTAGCCTATATATATATATCATGCTAAAGTAACAGTTTATCTAAATTTGCTGATGTGCCACCACCTCTGTCAAAATTTTCAATTTTTTTTTAAATTTGAAAAAAAACGACTGAAAAGTAATTAAATTGCTTATTTTACTATGTATATGTAATAAGAATCACGATTCCACGATTAGTTTTCAAAAATATTTTTATTTTAACATTACGTTTCTAAAGTTGGTCAAATTTGCAATAGTCAACTCAAAGTCTAAATCTTCATTTTTGAAAATATACTTAATTCAATTAGCATTATAAATATATATCAACCAACCAGCCTTGAAAAAAAAAAAAAAAAAAAAAAATTTTTTTTTTTTTTTTCAAGGTTGGTTGATTGATTGATTGACTCTAGCTAGCCTATATATATCATGCTAAAGTAACAGTTTATCTAAATTTGCTGATGTGCCACACCACCTCTGTCAAAATTTTCAATTTTTTTTTAAATTTGAAAAAAAAACGACTGAAAAGTAATTAAATTGCTTATTTTACTATGTATATGTAATAAGAATCACGATTCCACGATTAGTTTTCAAAAATATTTTTATTTTAAGATTACGTTTCTAAAGTTGGTCGAATTTGCAGTAGTCAACTCAAAGTCTAAATCTTCATTTTTGAAAATATACTTAATTCAATTAGCATTATAAATATATATCAACCAACCAGCCTTGAAAAAAAAAAAAAAAAATTTTTTTTTTTTTTTTTTTTCAAGGCTGGTTAATTCATTGATTGACTCTAGCTAGCCTATATATATCATGCTAAAGTAACAGTTTATCTAAATTTGCTGATGTGCCATCACCTCTGTCAAAATTTTCAATTTTTTTTTAAATTTGAAAAAAAAACGACTGAAAAGTAATTAAATTGCTTATTTTACTATGTATATGTAATAAGAATCACGATTCCACGATTAGTTTTCAAAAATATTTTTATTTTAAGATTACGTTTCTAAAGTTGGTCGAATTTGCAATAGTCAACTCAAAGTCTAAATCTTCATTTTTGAAAATATACTTAATTCAATTAGCATTATAAATATATATCAACCAACCAGCCTTGAAAAAAAAAAAAAAAAAAATTTTTTTTTTTTTTTTTTTTCAAGGTTGGTTAATTGGTTGATTGACTCTAGCTAGCCTATATATATATCATGCTAAAGTAACAGTTTATCTAAATTTGCTGATGTGCCACCACCTCTGTCAAAATTTTCAATTTTTTTTTTAATTTGAAAAAAAACGACTGAAAAGTAAGTAAATTGCTTATTTTACTATGTATATGTAATAAGAATCACGATTCCACGATTAGTTTTCAAAAATATTTTTATTTTAACATTACGTTTCTAAAGTTGGTCGAATGTCAACCCAAAGTCTAAATCTTCATTTTTGAATATATACTTAATTCAATTATAGACCCATCTGCATATATTTTTCAGAGTCAATAATATTTTCATACATGTAATTGTAAAGTCTCAACTTAAACGTCTTAATTATTTTTTTATGCTGATAACCTCTTCAATACTAGCTTAATAGATTTTTTTTATAAATACTTAAATTAAGCCCCCTTAGCATCAAAGTCTTAAATTAAACCCGTCCAATGTTGGCACTATATCTATCGCAAAAAAATGGGTCGAACGAGGTGTCAAAGACAGAAATTCTGCCATGAGACACCTCGTTCGACCCATTTTTTTACTCTCATTTTAAAGATTAGCATAAGCTCTCTATGGGCTGCTCATTAGATGACCTCCTGATGGTCATCTTCAACGGTCCGGTCATTTGAGATTTGTATAATTCATAATCCTCATACTCAAGCTCAAAAAATTTCCTCACCTGTAGTTGGTATGCGGCAAGGAAGTCTTCGAACTTGGTATGGGACCTTTCAACAAATCGAACACCTATGGCTTTCACGAAGCTGAGCTTCATGTTAGCCTGGTATTTCACCATGGCCGAACCATCGAACATTTCATCAAATTCCTGTTCGCCCATGAACCCTTTCAAATGATGTTTGGCTTCGCTAATGGAGAAGATTCTCGTCTTAGCGAGCCATTTAGGTAAATCGATCTTAGGGTCCATCACGTCTCGGACGGTGAGGCCTGCATATTTTTCGGCAAAATGAAGATCTAGAGGGTGCCTCGAATAAATAGCCAGGTCCTCAGCCCGGACAAACAGGGTGCCATCAGTGGCCATTAGGCATTTAAAGGCAACGCCATAAGCATAATTTTTTACATGGAAAAACATGACTGACAGAGAGCTAATGTATCTAAGCAGCTAGTAGAGAGATCGACTAGCAATTGAAGAGCTCTCGCTGGACACTCGTATATATACCCGGTCTTATCAACAGGATCTGATTGTAATTTTCTAGGTTATCAAGAGGAAAGGCTTGCATAATATCCTGTCAATACTTCTGGAAAAATCTTTTTATAGAGATCTGATTGTAACCGGGCTTCCTGAGGAAAGGCTTACATAATATCCTGTCAACACTTCTCGAAAAATCTTTTTATAGAGATCTGATTGTAATTTTAACCGAAGCCGCTTATCAAGCATCCTGTCAATAGTTTCTCGAAAATCTTTTTATAGAGATCAGATCATAATAACTGGCTTGGCTACACTTAGCCTTTAAAAATTTTAAATTTTACATATAAATTTTAAATGAAAAAATTAAATTTTTAAACTCAGATCCCTTAAATTTAGCTATCGATATTTTACCAAGATTTATATTTATCTTATAGCTAAGCCATATCCCTTGAAAATTACAATCGGTACGCATTCAATGTTGGCTTGGCTACACTTAGTCTTTAAAAATTTTAAATTTTACATACAAATTTTAAACGAAAAAAATTAAATTTTTAAATTCAGATCCCTTAAATTTAGCTATCGATATTTTACCAAGTTTCATATTTATCTTATAGCTAAGCCATATCCCTTGAAAATTTAGAGATCAGATTATAATGACTGCCACACTTAGTCTTTAAAAATTTTAAATTTTACACAGTAAATTTTAAATGAAACAATTAAATTTTTAAACTCAGATACCTTAAATTTGTCTATAGAGTATGCATATATTACCAAGATACAAAATTATCTTATAGCTAAGCCATATCCCTTGAAAATTACAAGTTCAAATCGGTACGCATCCAATGTTGGCACTCTATCTATCGCAAAAAAATGGGCCGAGCGAAGCCTCAATGACAATGTCATGAGAGGCTTCGCTCGACCCATTTTTTTGCACCTCGTCCTGATCTTAAGACGAGGATTTATAGAAGTAGGGCTTGTTTCCCACCAAAACTTTTATTTTTCGGGGGAAATACCCTAGCTCCAAGTCCCCATATCGTTCGCCAAAGACATAGGTGTCCATGGGTACCGTTGCCAGGTACTCCTCCATGACAATCTTTAGATCGGCCAAGAAACTCTCCATTGTGGCATTGGATGAGGTTATGGCTGCGAGCTTAACCTGGACAGGCCGCCTCAGGTTTAAGCTGCATTCGATGGGCGTAAGAATTTCAATCGGCCCCTGAAATAAGGAATCAAACTCTCCTGGATGCATATCCATCAATATTTTTGCATCCTCCAGTCCAAAAACGCATGTCTTGGCTAAAGACGGGGGTAGTTTCAAGCCCTCAGGAGCAATGTCCGTTACGGTTATATGGCACAGGTGCACTACTTTACTGGGGTTTTCATACCCCATGTAATAGGCCACGTCTCGGCCTTTGATGAAGATTTGGTTATCAAATGACAAAAAGCATGTCAATTTAACATTCAGTTCATCAGATAATATTTGGAAAATCATTTTGGAGAGTATCAAGCACTAGCTCAGAATGAAATGTCTCGTCCAGCAGCCTGTATATATACTAGCAGTAATCTTTAGTTCTATCTAAATTCCAAGTAAATTTCTTATCGGCGTCCTGTGACGCACGTCCTCATGCTATCGATAGCTTATGCAAGATCCCGTTTAAACTAATTATATAAATAATTTTATCGTTCTAGAAGGTCACGCGGTTTTCTTAGTAAAACTTGATAAAACGAGGTCACGAATAGGGTATATATACGAGCTGTCTCTAAGAGCCTGCATCATTTTGACTTTTATTGCCATGCTATTCACTATTGAACATCCACAGCTCGACGCTAAAATCCTATTCGTAGTCTCTGCGGATGGACTTTTGTTCGTCAGGGCCTCTGATGTGGCCAAGCTGATGGGCCGATCTTACGTGAAAAAAACGACCAGGCTGAAGGTGAGCGATCTCGTTTACAGGAGGGTCAGGCTACCTATCTCTCTAGCCAATACCTGGGTGTATCCAGTCGACGAGATACATTTTGGAGATGCCCTCTCGTCGTTGGGATTCGAGGCCATGCTGACATCCTCTAAAATCCAGATTCTAGACCCCATAGTACCCACCTCATGCATCCATAAAGCCATCCGAATTCGGATCGTGAGGGACTCTGACAAATTCATAAATGAATTCTTAAAAGATTTCATAGACAGAACCATGCTGTTCTTCGATGGGGACCACGATGACGACCCTCGCCTCCACGAAGATAGATTTGAGACTATTTCTTGGACAGACACCCCTCCGTCCAAAATCAAAGTCTTTGTGGGGGATCGATCTAGATGGTACAAACTGATGCCTTAAATCTGGAGGGGGCAAAAAAATGGGCCGAACGAAGCGTCTCATGGCAGATTTCTGTCTTTGACGCTTCGTTCGGCCCATTTTTTTGCGATAGATAGAGTGCCAATATTGGATGTTTATAAATTGAGACTTTGAATTGGATAAGTCTCTGAAATAGATAATAGTAATATTTCAATATTGAAACGATGCCTTTGAATCTGAGATAGCTAATGTCTCTGAGATAGAAATTTACAATATTGTATAAGTATTATTTTTTAAATGAATGCAGTACCAATATTGAATATATTTTTTTAACGATTTCGATAAACAAATAAAATATTTATATATTCAATCTGAAGGATTGCATAACTCATTTTCTACGAAAACAGGATGAGCTGCATTTGCTACGGATGCGGTAAAGATATTTATAGACGGTTTTCAATATTGAAACGATACAAAATACTAATGCCTTTGAATCTGAGATAGAATCGGCTTGAGATAGAAATTTACAATATTGAATAAGGGCATTTTTTAAATGAACCAATATTGAATATATTTTTTTAACGATTCGATAAACAAATAATATATTTTTAACGATTCGATAAACAAATAATAAATATTTTATTATTAAAATAAAATATTTAAATAATAAATATTTTATTATTAAAATAAAATATTTAAATAATAAATATTTTATTATTAAAATAAAATATTTAAATAATATATTTAAATTCTAAATATTTATTATTCAAACCGACAACTGAATCGAAAAATTCTGACGGGGTGGAGTTGCTCGAAGAATAAATCTGGTGACTGTACACTAACTGCATACGCAGATGCTGATTTTGCAAACGACCCCCAGGACCGAAATCCATTACTGGAAATACATTTTTTATCGGAAAAAACGCTATACATTGGTATTCACGTAAACAAAAATGTGTCACTCTATCTACTGCAGACGCTGAATATATCTCTGCAGGAAGCGCTGCACAAGAAATTTTGTGGTTACTACGATTATTAGAAGATTTAGATTTCAATCAAATAAAACCCGTAACAATATATGATGATAATCAATCCACAATAAAAATGATTGAATCAGATAAACATCAAGCGCGTAGCAAGCACGTGGATATAAAATATCATTTAATCAAAGAACTACATGAAGAAGGGACAATCATATTAGAGTATGTCCCAAGTAACAGAATGACAGCAGATATACTTACAAAGCCCCTACCAGGGCCGGCGTGTAAAAAATTTAGAAGTGAACTAAATGTAATCGAACATTGAAAATACCGGTCAAGTAGGGGTGTAAGAAAACAGAACATTATAATAACTTTTATATGCCCGCTATTTTCCATTTTATTCAAGAAGTGTTTTAGAAACTCTTACTTATTTGAAAGAACAATCAGTCTAGATGTAAAGCGAAATATGTGCCACTCCCAGTTTAATGAAAAAGCAGAACTGTTTACTCAGCAATCCTAATGAAACTCTCTCTCTCTCTCTCGATTTCAGTTTAATGTAGATGTTGTATTGCTTCTCTTCGAATAACATGTAAAACATATTTTCTAGCAGGGCGTTTAAAACGCTCTTACTATTATAATATACACTTAAATTTAACATGTATATTTACTCAAGATAAAGTAAATTTATGGATAAAAGAAAAATATCCCTTTAATTAATTAATATATACACGAGTTTAATAATGATGTGCACTTTATAAGTTTTACTTACAGATTGAATTAAGACGGTCAACACAGGAATGACTGGATGCAATTCAAGAGTGCTGAATGCTTTATTCAGGTAAGTGAAATCTTACCTGTTCATTATTGACATTATTTAATATAAATAAATTAATAAAGCGCTCTATAATTAAATCAATTTACGTATTAAGAGAAACGCAATTAATTTGCACTACCGTATACAACTTTATATTTAGTTATTTATGAAACCATCTTTATTGGTTTCAGAGATATGGTAGTCAGAAGATTTCCCACAAACATACACACATACACTGACTAATTGCGGAAAACTACTTTTATTTCCATTACCAGACTACCGTATAGGTAATGGAAATATTGTATTCGGTTCAAGAATTCGAAATCGAGATTTCACCTGATTTGCATGTTTTAAGGTCTCCTGAGTCCAAAAAAGTGGTTTTCGGCAATTGGTCAGTGTGTGTGTATGTATGTGTGTATGTGGGGAATCTTTTAGTTATAATATCTCCGAAACTAATAAAGATAGAACTACAAAATTTTAGAATTGAAACAGGTCTGATGTACAGATGAATTTTCCAAATTTTCGTGAAAATTGGAAAATCGGAAGTGGGACAGTAAGTTCGTATCTCAAAACTGACTCTAACAATTTTCTTCAAATTTGCTATATAAACACTTTATTAGATGTCCTTTCGAATTATATAGTTGGTTAGTTCAGGAAAATTGACAGGCGTCTTGTATAAATAACTCAATTTCAGGTCTCGGAAGTGCGTTCCTTTAAAAACGGCTGTACGGATTTATTTCAAACTCGCCAATCGCCATATTACCTCCCTTTTAAATATTCTTTTGTATGTATTTATTGTTTTCGGGTTAACAATTGATTATGCCAAGTTTTGGTAAAAGTCGGTATCTCAAAAACGGCTCTAACGATTTTCTTGAAAATTGTAGCATAAATCCATTTTAGATATCCTTTCTTGTGTATTATGAGAAAATTAACAGTGATCCGCGTAGGTAGGTAAGCTTTAGATCTCGGAAATTGGTGTTTCAAAAAATAACTATCATTTTTCCCCCTTACAACTCAATAAGCTCTGTTTTACTTGTAATGTAAACTCTGTAAATTTAACTATGTAAATTCTGTTTTACATGTCTTTCTCTGATAGAAAATTTGTTAGGTGTCTACTTCGTTAGGTCAATTTTATGTCTTCTAATCACTTTTTTTTTATGCATATAATATGTGTAATATCGTGTAATGGAAGTCGTGTGGTTGTTTCATACCAGATTTTTTAGGTATAGATTTGATTTAAAAGAGAAACATAAACAACAATAGAAAAATCTTTAAAAAGTGAAACTTTTATAATGGTAAATATTTAAGTAGTATAGTTTACTACTAGAAATTTAATGAACAAAATAATTTATAAAGTAGACTATAAAATATAAGACTATATAGTTCTTAATTATTTTACCAGTATGTTTGCTGAAATATATTATTTCGTTAAAATTAAGTATTATAATGAAAAAAAAAATAATAATAATAATATTTTTAAAAATATATTATGGGTTAAAATCAAAGTCAAATAAAGATGTTATTTATTTTATTTTATTACTTATTTTATTAATTTTAATTTTGTTTTCAGGGGTTTTCCAATACATTTAAGTATATGATAACCTAGCCATTTTTTTTTTTTTTTTTTTTTTTTTTTAATTTTACTACAATATTATTTCATAAAAGTAAAAGTAAAAAAAAAAAAAAAAAAAAAAAAAAAAATAGATATGGATTTGTTGATATATTATAATTATTATAATCTTTGTAAAATATTTCATTTACATACTATATTACATGAATTTAACTTTAAAAAAATCTTAATCTATACAAATTTTTTTTACAGCTTAACATTTTGTAATATATATATACTAGAAACTTAATGAGCAAATTAATGTTTTTTTAATTCTGTTTTCAGGATTTTTCCAGTCCACAGTTTAAGTGATTTATAACCTAGTTTTAAAAAAATTACAAATATTTACATATGATTATGATATTATCTGTCATTTTTACGAAAGTAAAGAAAACATTTTTTGTTGTTGCAATCACTTTTTAAAATAAAACCAATTTTGAAAGTTAACAATGTGAATTCAATGAATATTTTTGATAAACAAATATTATACAAAATACAAATACCTAAATAAATAACTCATTTAATATCTATATTAAAGAAAGAAAAAGAATTTTTTTTTATTTTTTATAAGTTTCTTTTTGACACCAATTCCCAATAGATGGAGCCAAAACGATTACTTAAGATTGAATATTTCAGAATGAAGCATGCGTCCGCAAACATGCCAACCGGATTACACTCTCTTTTTTAGAGATGCGAAATAAGAAATAAGGGAGCATATTTATATAATAAGTACAAGATGGAACGTATGCCTTTTGATTTTGGTTTGTCAAATCCAGGAATGCCGGGTATTGGGGTTGTAACAATGTTGCAATCTGATTGTTTGGCAAAATGTTGGCGCACTTTTTGAATCGTCTCATCTATTAAGGGTCCAGGGCCCCCATAGGCCCCTTCGGAAGTCGGCTACTACTTCAGCATGTGTTGTTATCGGAGTTATACGTGCACACAAAATTTTAATTCAATTGGATGATAGGTAGCGCATAAATTTCAAAATCATATTTTAACCACATTTTATTTTAAATAATAATTTGATTTGAGGCCCCTACTTTAATCACGTTACTGCTTGAGCACGTACTGCATACAATGAATACATATCTATCTGTTGTCACACCCCATTCTGAGAAAATAATAAAATTCATAAATAAATAAAAACGCATTGTATAAAAGGAAGAAATAAACCCAAATAGCGATTAAATGCGCCGAAGATGGATACCTATTTCAAGAAAGATAGGACCACATAGGGCCAATTGCTGGCAATTCGCTAGTCGGGGTTTGCAAGTAGAGTATTGACGTGCGGCTTCTTCCTTGATTATCGTTCTATGGAAAAGAGTGTAATCCACGAAGTAATATAGTTCCATTTTTAAAGTCATATATATATAAAACAAGAGTTTTTTTAGAAAAACGGGACACGTCACGCTTCTCAGACAAAAGAAATTAATATCATATATAAATTTTTTTAAAATTGCCCGAGCCGTTTTTGAGAAAAAAGAGTTACTCCATTGCTCCTGTTCCTTTAAAGTCGTAATATACAATTTTAGATCTCAAAATATACTGGATGTAGAAGTGTAAAAATTTCAGGATATGATTGGACAGAATATAAAAGACTATGTAGAAAAAATCAGATCAATATATCTCCTATTTGCTGAGATATTAAATGTCGGCATTTCCAAATTTCTTTCAGTTAAGTTAGGTAAAAATATAGTGTCGCGGCTAAGCTTCGTTTGAGCTTTGCTGCGTCACGGAGACACTTCCGATTCTCATGATTATAATCTGTTTGGTTTTTCACTTTAACTCACTGTATATAGATTTATTTTATTTTATTAATTTGTTTATTGTGAAGGCAAGAACCAAAAACAAATAGTATGTAAGTATGCTAAACCTGTTATCATGGTGTTGGGAATGTTCTGATGGTATGGGAATTGTCCCCTGGTGTTACTTAAAGTAAACAAAAAGCCATGCAATACCTGGACATACTTGCAGATGAAGTACATCCTGCAATGTTACATTTTTACTCCAAATGTAATGGATACTTCATGGATGAAAATCTACCTATACACAGTATGCCAAATAAGTTTTAAGACTGGGTCTGTAAAAAGAAATGGAAACAAGAAATTAATACCTGTTTTGTTTTTTTATTCAAAACTAGCAGGCTTTGCCCGCTTCGTTGGTTATTATATTAAATTAAATTCTCAAAATACCATATCGTTATATAAAAAATCTCAAAAAAAAAAAAAAAAAAAAAAAAACATTGAAATTAGTCAAAATCTAAGTTAAAGTTCCCCCTGCCTTCGGTAGCAGTTTTCCCCCTCGCCACACGTCAAAACTGGAGCATGAATGCCTTCAGCAGCGCCTTACCTACTTTTTATTCCCCCTCCCTCACGGGTAAATTTGAAAGTTTTGCAAAATCCCATCAAAGTGCATATTACGTACCCTTAATCAACATTCATTCCCTTATCAACATCTTCATTCTAAGGTAATTTAGAGCAGATTTAAGCTTGAAAACGTGTTTTTTTACTTGCCCGCCCCAAAGGGGGAAAAGTAGGTAATTTTGCAAAAATTTTTTATGTAGTGCATGTTGTACACACATACCTAACTAATACATGAAAAAATAGAGATCCTGAGATTATTTGAAGCAGAGTTATGTTTTAGAATGTGATTTTCACCCCCTCCCCATGCACTCTTAAAGGAGAGAAAGGGGAGGGAATTTCACAAAATCTCTTTGTACTATGAGTTAGATAGATATAAACGACCCATACAACAAAAATCTCCTTCCTACACTAATTTAGTGCAGAATTATGCATGGATACATGCGTTTGCATCCCCCCCCCCCCACTCCCGAAGGGCGGTAAGGTGGAATCTCACAGCCCACACATCAAAAATTGCCATTCTAAGATAATTTGGAACAGAGTTATGCATGGAAACATGTTTTTACCCCCCCCCCCCAACCCCCAAGGGGAGTAGGACGGAATTTCAAAAAAATATCTTTGTAGTGTGTACGTTGAGTACGCTTAAGCAATCAACATGTAAAAAAATCACTTTCCTGAGATAATTTGGAGCCGAGTTACTCTTAAAAACGTGTTTTCATCTCCTCGGCCCTTTAAGAAAAGGGGAAGGGGAAGGGGAAATTTCTCAAAATCCCTTTATAGTGCATGTTGGGAACACATAACCAAGCCTCATATTAAAAAAAACCGCCTTTTTAAGACAGTTTAGAGCAGAGTCATACACGAAAACATGTTTTTGCCTCCCCCTCCCTCAAGAAAAGGGGGGGGGGGCAGGTGAAAAATTTCTAAAATCGCTTTATAGTGCGTGTTGGGAACGCATAACCAAACCACATTTTAAAATTAATCTTACTGAGATAGTTTGAAGAAAAGTTATGCTTGGAAATGTGTTTATTGCCCCCCCACTCCACGCCCCAAGGGGAGAAAGGGGGGAATTTTACAAAATCCCCTTACAACGAGTGTTGAATACACGTAAGCCCCACACTAAAATTTGTGACATTAACTCCTATAGATTTTCCCGGACGAATTTAGCACGAAAAGGGGAATTCAAATTTGCCCCCTTGTAACTCCTCCCCAAAATCAAAAATCGCAAAAAACAAAAAATGAGTTTTTGGAAATATCCTCGAAAAGACGCTTGGTGGTTTTTTATATCTTTGTGTTATTATTGGTAGAGCTCTACTCGAAAATCCGTATTTTGCTAAATTTGTCTTCAAAAATCATCCCCCCTACCTAAAAAATCCAAAATCGCAGAAAATGACTTTTTGTACTCAAGTCTAGTCTCCCCAACTGCAATTTCTTCACTGTGAAGTAATTTACAGCCAAGTTATGCTTATAAAGGTGTTTTTGCCTTCTGCTCCCCCAGGGGGGAACGGGGGCGTATTTTGCAAAATCCAGTCTTAGAGGGGGTCAGGATCTTAAAACCAACCAGCTCACCAAAATTTGTGATTCTATCTCCCATAGAATCGCAATGGTTGTGTTGAATCAGTGAGTTTACTCTTATATATATATATATATATAGATAGATAGATAGATAGATAGATAGATAGATAGATAGAACCCTCCAGCTTCAATGCACTTTTTACAGTGATTTATTAATAAATCGAACGCCTGTTGTAAATCACTTTGTGGAATGGCCTGCAAAGCACACGTTGAAGCTGTTTATATGGTCGAAATATCCTCAAAATAACACCCATTTAATTTAAGTTTTGAGAATAAGGAGTAGTCACACAGGGCTAAATCAGGTGAATACAGAGGATGGTTCAACACACAAACATTATTTTTTTGTCGAAAATCGACAAACAATAAGGGAGGTGTGACTGGGTGCATTGTTGTGCAACAAACACCAACTGCTTTCAGTCCGATAATCTGGACGAATGCGACGAATTCTGGCCATCAAACGCTTTAAAAAAGCTAAGTAGTATTCACCTGTAATTGATTGTCCAGTTGGAACAAATTCTTTGTGGATAATACCTTTACTATCGAAGAATGTAATTAGCATTGTTTTTATTTTGGATGGAACTTTCCTTGTTTTTTTTGGTTTGTGGTGAATTTTGTGACTTCCATTCCACACTTGTCACTTTGTTTCAGGATCATATTGGAAACATCATCTTTCATCACCTGTAACAAGGGACTTCAAGAAATTTGGATCCGTTTCAGCGGCTGAATGATGTCTCTGCAATGTGCACTTCTCATTACTTTTTGTTCAGGGGTTAAAGTGTGTGGAACAAATTTAACATACACTTTTGTTTTGCCCAAATCTTCATGCAGGATGATTCGAATTGTTTCTTTGTTGATGTTTAAAGAGTATTTCATTATTCTCAGTGTTGCACAGTGGTCGTTTGTTACAAAATTTAATACTTTCTCAATAACTTCAAGTGCCCTACATGAACTTGGTCTTCCACTATGCTGATCATCTTCTAATGTATCTCTTCCGTCCAAAAAATGTTTGTGCCACACAAAAACATTTGATCTACACTACTTAAACAACAGTCACCAACCATAAACTTGTTTCATGAGTTGGTATGTTTCCAAAGCACTTTTACCAAGTTTTGCATTAAATTTAATTACAGCTCTTAGTTCTATCTTAAAAAATCTGGTGTGAAATAGCCACATGACTTCCCTTACCCACTATTACACGTATTATATGCATTTTTTTTTTTTTTTTTTTTTGAGATAATATAATCAGAAGACATAAAATTGACAAAACGAAGTAGAAACCTACAATTTTTCTAGTAAGAGAAACTTAATGCACGTGTAAAAACATATAAAACAAAGTTTACATGGCAAGTTAAAAAATAAGGAAAAAAAATGATAAAGTTAATTTTTTGAAACACCAATTTCCGAGATCTAAAATTAACCTACCTAATCAGGATAACTGTTAATTTTTCTGTAATAACCACATAATACATGAGAAAGGATATCTAAAATGGATTTATGTAACAATTTTCAAGAAAATCGTTAGAGCCATTTTTGAGATACCAACTTTTACCAAAATTTGGCATACCCAATTATTGACCAGAAAACAATAATTACATGCAAAATTATATTTAAAAGGGAATTAATACGACGAGTTTGAAAAAAATCCGTACAGCCATTTTTAAAGGAATGCACTTGCAAGCAGTGGCGCCAACTTTTGAAAAAGATTGGGTGGGCTCAAATATTTTTGGGTACAAGGAACAATGATATGGTGATTTTTTTCCTTTTGGGGAGGAAGAAAGTGGGTAAGGATACAATAATTCAATACTGTTTGAAGTATAAAGTAATGATTTTATTAAATTACATCATCATTGGATCTTTCTAACATAAAACTGGTTATCTTTATATATATATATAAGGCAATGTCTGTCTGTCTGTGAACAGCGTAGCACAAAGACAGTAGCTCGGACAGTCACGTGATTCGACACAAAGGTACCCCCAAGGTGTAAGAGTGCACCTTAAAGTCCAATTTTCGAATATTTTTTTTTTTTTTTTTTTAATTAAAATATATTAATAACCTTATGTTAGCTTTAAAGCATTTAATCTGTTGCCAAAAATTTACGTGTTATTTATTTATTTTCGACTTAAGAGGAAATATATTTAGTTAAACATGAACAATAAAAAATTATCAAAAGTTAAATTATGCATCTCACAAAATTGACTTCATTCTAACTTTAGAAATTTTATTTATAAAGTTCTGATATAATTCACAATGCTAAAATATGTTGTGTTAAAAGGATTTGTTTCATTATAATTAATTTTTGGACTATTTTTTTTTCTTACTGTCAAATCGTTGGATCAAAAAACAGCCAATGATGTCACATTCGACTGAATAGCGTTTCTTTACTGCTCTAAACTCTATAGGTCATAATTTTTATTTTATAAGCTTTATTTATAGATCTTCCAAGGCAATTTTCTAAATTTTGACGCTGAATTGTAGACTGAACCTTTTTTGTGAAGACCTTTAACTTTGCTACAGCCGTTTTAAGCCAAGTAGCACATCAAATGTATAAATAAATTATGAAATATTAAAAAAAATAATAATAAATTAAACAGGAATTAGTCACATAAATGATTTATTTTTGTCTAAATAGATCATTTTATAGAAAAAATGCACTTTCAAAAATAGAAAATTTATTTATACAATCTACAAGCACTGTTTTGAACCTAGCTGTACATTAAAAATATACACAGGATTTTAAGGATTCTTATAAATAAATGAATTTTTAATCGTCAAAGGTTTTTAATTCGATGCTCAATCTGCAGCACTATCGCATGCCATATTTCTCTGAGTCCGTAAAATATTATAATCGGAAATGTCATCATCGAAAGCGTCACAGATATCATCTGATTCTCCTGTAGCAAGTTTTTCTATTTGGTTTAAAATTTCATTTTCTTTAAAACGCTCTTTGAGGGAAACATTAACTCAGTCTATTAATTCATACAAATTTGTCCATGATAAATCATATAGTTTAATTTACTATACAGAAAATTAATAGGCTTATGAGTATACAGATTAAAGCCAATTTTTTCTTAATAAATATATGCAGAAATCATGTTTTAAAAAAAAAAAAAAAATTCTAAATAGAGAAATGGAAATATCTCTATTTTAAACTCATATAAACGTATATTTCTAACTCGGAACTAATTAAAGGGAAAAAAAAAAAAAAAAACGCTTTTTTAAGCTTTAAAATAAATAAGAAATCAGAAAAATGAAAATTGGGTGGGCTGGGAGAGCAAATTATTGGGTGGCCTCAGGCCCCACGGGCCCATATAACTTGGCGCCACTGCTTGCAAGACCTGAAATTGAGGTATTTATACAGGTGCCTTTCAATTTTCCTGAACTAACCAACTATATCATTCGAAAAGACATCTAAAAGAGTGTTTATATAGCAAATTTTAAGAAAATCGTTACGGCTGTTTTTGAGATACGGACTTACAGTCCCACTTTCGGTTACCAATGTCTTACTTCTGCTTTTCCAATTTCCCCCAAAATTTAGAAAATTCATCTGTACACCAGACCTGTATCAATTCTGAAGTTTCGTAGCTCTATCTTTATTAGTTTCGGAGATATGATAGCCAGAAGATTCCACTATTCCACACATACATACACACTGACCAATTGCCAAAATCTACTTTTTTAGACTCAGGAGACCTTAAAACGTGTAAATCAGGTGAAAACTCAATATCAAATTTTTGGACCGAATACAATACTTTCATTACTTACAGTAGTGTAGGGTAATGGAAGTAAAAATCAACATGAAAAAAATTCCCTTCTGCAACGAATGCTCGCCTTCTCTCAGCTACTTAACAAAATGCGCACAACTTGTTGGCAGTGTGCCAGCAGACAATGAACGTTATGATGCATGTGCATTTACATTCACAGCGCCTTTACAACCTGCACTCTGGGACAAGTCTTAAAACTTATTTGACGCACTGTGTACATTGTACCGGAATTGTCCAAGTTTAGTTAAATGAGCATAAATATGGCTTTCAAAAGCTTCCCTGTCGCCACAGAGCCCGAATCTTACTCCAATAGGAAATGTTTAAAACATGTTGGAAAGGTGCTTCTGACAGTATCTTTCCTTCCATCCAATTTACAGGATATTGAAGTCTGTGTAGCCAATGCATGGCATTCTTTGGACATAATGTGCACACCAAAAGATTGTAGAATCGATGCCTTTACGAATACGGGCTGTTATATGTGCCAAAGGAGGTAGAATGTACAAAAAGATGTCAAATATAATATTCAGGTAAGGTTTCTAATTCATTGGCCAGTGTGTGTAGTATTTGCTTGTGAAGTTTTAACTCCTTACATTACAATACCAGTTACTTCCTCCTATATCCAAAGACGATAATATTGGATTCGTAAAATTTTTAACTGCTGGTTTTCAATAGATTTACACATTTTGAGATGTCCTTAACATGATTTAACAATTTTTAGAAAATGTCAATCTGTGAAAAAAAATATTGTAGCAGCTTCACATCAAGAAATAATACACAGAATATCGTAAAATTTTATATTTAGTTGTACCTTGAGATAAACTGGTGTCTATCAACTTTTTGGTGAATACTGCCCAACAAATGGTGCTCCTCCCACTTATAGAAACGCTATATCTCAAATTCTATTATGTATAATTATACAAAACTTGATATGTGAGAGAATTATCATGAAAAATAATACTTCAATTTTGGTGCATATAAGCTATGCTCAAAAATTTTCCCAAGTAAAGTATACTCAGTCTGTGTATAATCGCACATAACTTGATATGTGAAAACACTGTTATAAAATACCGTGTTGGCTTAATTTGGGTGTATATAAACTGAGAAATGCTGCTTTTATAATTAAATTTTTATACATGCTAATCAGTAGGTTGTGCTGTTATAAGACATAGAAGATACAATTTTTATTAAAATCACACAATCATCTGATTGGAAGAAAATCATATTTATTGAAATTTTATTTTTTCCAACTGAGTGAAAATAATTACCTGCGGCTTATTTCTGTCGAGCTATCTACATGACAGACCAGATGATTCTGCCTAAAGGTTGTCTGAGTGAGTAATGCTGACCGATTGTCGGCCTGGATAGCTCAATTGGTAGAGCCTTGACCTTGTAAGTCAAAGTTCTGGGGTTCAACTCCCGGTCCAGGCATTATTTTCACTCAGTCGGAAAAATAAAATTTCAATACATAGAAGATAGTTTTGTGATAGCCACAACATACTTACCTTTCTCCAGTGCAATTTACTACAGTGAGTCATGTTGTTTAACTTGTTTATCAGTATCAGAAAAATAAGATGAATACATTTGTATTTAATAAAACTTAAAAATAATAATAATAATAATAATAATAATTAATAAAAAGTCATGATTACTTTAGAGAACTGTATAAATGTTATATTATTTGAATTATTATAATTAAGAGATATTAATTAGCACAGTGACCCTACAACAATATTGAGGGAAAAAAAAAAAAATTGAAAATTTGTAACTTTTTCCTCTTTTAATTTGAATTACATACATTCTGAAGAAATTAAATTACATAAATTTCTTGGATATCACTTGTTTAAGATAATAACTTCTAGACTTCAGGTACTTAAAAAAAAAAAAAAAAAAAAAACACCCTTTTACATTATTTTTCCTTGTCTTTCATAATACAAGGTCATTATAATTAAAGTTACGAGTTCAAAATGCTATAATATTAAAACTACCAGTCAGAATGACTTGATATTTCACCAGAACAATCATGGGGCAATGGAATTTTGTTTGGTGGAGGATAAAAGTAGTTCCAAAATGTCCCTATAGATGGCATTGTCAGGGTAATGTAAGGGGTGATGCCTAATTGGATTCATTAAACACAGAAATGTTGTTAGAAATACAATAGAATAGCAAGAAACAATAGACTCCAATGGTTTATGACAATTTTTTTAGTAAAAAAACAAGAATATGTTTTATAGCAGAAACAGTCACAGTGACAAGAGAAAAAGAGGAGCTTCATGAAACAAACACCTGATTGATAATTAACGACACATTTTGGAACACTTTTTTTTTTGGCCAAACGAAATTCCATCGCCATTACAATTGTTCTAATAAAATATCAAGTCATTCTGACCAGTTGTTTTAAAATTATAGTGTTTTAAAATCCTAACTTTATTATAATCACCCGGTATATATTTCTGAGACTAAGGTACTTTTATAACTATATTCAAGGCCCGATTAACCTTACAATTGAGGGGAAGCACAAACCCATTTTGGTGCCCCACTGACTTCTTGGTCTAAAGACTCATACAAACATCTTGAAAAAATTATAATTTTTTCATTAAATTTTGTAGTTACCTGGAATTGAGGACAAGTAAATTCGCTTAAAATATAGACAAGCAAATTCACTTGATTTTTGTACCAAGATATAAATTGGTGAAAGCCTATATTCACCGCAATATATGAAATTATTCCATTATAAATGAATGTGTAAAAGCTTTATTAGCATATATCCTATATAATCTAGAAACGATAGTTGTGCAGTCAGGTAGGACTGTGACGTTTTATAATCAGACAATGCTCTTAGACCACAAGCTTACAATTCGGGGCCTTTTCAAAATTTTCCAGGGGAAGCACATGCTTCTTGTGCCTATTGGGTAATCAGGGCCTGACTATATTTTGAGAATTCTTTGAGTAGACGGCAATACAAAAACACAATTAAAACACAATAACATTTTTTGAAGCACATTTATTTTATTCAAATTCATATACAAGTGTAGAAAAAGAATTATAAGTGCCTCTAAAAAAGTGTAGAAATACCTAATAAATAAATCTGGTACAAAAGTTGGTAAATATTCTAAACAAAAAAGCTTCATATAAACAGTGAGCAAAAATGCATAGGCAATCGAAAGAATGAATACTATAAACACACACATTCACAATTGAATTCACATTTTAATACTGGGCGGTTACAAGATTAGGATGGAGTAAAAATCCCCTGAATACCTAATGTCAATAGTTTAAATAATATTTTACCAAAAAAAAAAAAAAAATATTGCAAATGTTAAAATTATTTGAAAGAAATAACAAAAAAGTTTAAACAAATATAACAAATGAAAATTAATTTGTAACATGTAAAAATTAAGAAAAAAAAAAAAATAGTAATGAATACACAACACAAAGATTTTGCTTACTAGTTTTTTTTTTGTTTTTTTCTTCTGTAAAATAATCAGTAAAAAGAAAAATAATAACAGCAAAAGTGTAAAAATAATTGCATAGCATATTTCTAGATAAGTAATGCTTTTCTATTTTAAATAGGTACATATTATGTAATATAGAAAAAGCCTGCAAGCTATGCAGTACCTTTTAATTTAACATTCTTGTAATAATTAATATATTTTAAAGAAATAAACAAAAAAATTTAATGAGGATTGCAATAAAATCCCCCCCTTTTAATTTTATGATGTTGTATGCATTCATAAGAATAAAAAAATAAATAAATAAATATAAATTTTTAAAAAAATGTAAATGAAGTAAAAATATAGTCATTTATAATCTTTAAAATTAAGCAAATTAAGATTTAACTTTGTAAATTGTATTATTAAACTTTTAAAATATTATTTTGTTTTCTAATCATAAAAGCATTTTTAATATTAAGAAATATGAAAGATTTTACTTAATGCAACTTTCTATAATCCAGGCCTGTACAACCTAAAAGGCAGAGTGACACAACTTGGAAATGCATTTTATTCTAGCAAGTCTCACTGTGAGTGCATATATTTAATTATTTATTATTACTATTGAATTAAAAATTTAAATAGAACACATTGATATTATAACTTTTATTTTTATTCATGAATTTATAATAAAATAGTTAATCATTTATGACTAACATTATAACTTTTAAAACATTATTAACAATCAACCCAATTTTTTTTCCCCTCCCAAACATTGTTGTTATTGTTATTAATTATGCCACTTGGAAATTCGGAGCTCAGTAGAGAAACTGCTTAAATTTAAGGTGAGAGGGAAGCACCTTCTGTTTTTTGAAGACCACCACAAAGGCAGAAGAACGATTTCAGCTTGACAAATTGTCGATTGATGGCAGTACTACCAAATAAAACTTGTAATTTCGATCCAAATCAAGGATGAGTAATTCCTGAACCAGTACCCCCAGAAGTATAATGTTGATGGGAACTTTGAGATCTCTGTGACCACAACAGATTTAATATGAATCAGTCGCCATTAGCATACACAATGGCATACACACGTGAGTATCGAACCCACAAGCGTCCAATTACAAGCCTGGTGCTCTACTAACTAGGCTACTGCATCTGTGTGTATGTGTTTTCTTTCGACAGTTATCATAATAATACATGGTATTTTAACTCAAAAAAATCAAAATGGAATTATTAATTTTTGCTGCATTAACAGACAGTATAAAATTTTTGTGAATTCTGTTATGTTGTAAACAATTTTACATGTCCGCTCCAGGTATCTATATTATCTATAAATAAGATATATTTTGTTTATAGTATTTTATCCATAAATAAAATAAATATTTTTAAGATCAAATTCTGACAATTGTGTATTGTTGAACAATAAATTTGACCGATAAATGGCATTTAACTTCAATAAAAAAATCCTTATCATTGTTTAATGCTTGTATTTAAGCTTCTCAATAACTGTAGCCATGGTAACTACATAATATATATAACTTTGGATAAGAGGATAAAACTAATTATTTCTACCGAATGGTATGAAATTTATATATACACTATGTTAAACTGAATAATTTTATAAAATGATGTAAATGCACAAAATAAATATAGGTACAAATTCTAAAGATGAAAAGGAAAATGGAGTTTCATTAATATACACAAACTATGTATTATTACTACTTCAGAAATACAATCCTCATAAAATTTAGTGTTTATTTCAAGATATTTTTTAGAAAAATAATAATAATAATATAATAAATAAATTAAAAAATAACAAACAAATACTTATAATAAAACATTTAAACATTTTAATAAGAAATTTTTGGTTTCCCTTTTTTATTTCAAGATTCTAAATATTTGGAAATAAATCATATTATAAGGGGATAATTATAAAAACTAATACATTCTAACAACTGAAAATATTAATAAATATTTGATGATACACAAACTAACAAACATACTTCATGTACAGACTAGAATCACATTCAAATAATATAAAAGATTAAAAGTAAAAAATAAAAAATAAAACAGCAAAAGCAATCTATGTTTTACAAAAGAATCACAACCACAATTATTTAAAATAAACAGAAAACTTGTAAATAACCTTTAAAAGAAAATCATCTTTTACGTATTCATTTGCAAAAATAACATTCCTTTACATAAACATAAAAATTCTATAAAATATTTTTGTAATCTATATTTTTAAACTCTATATAATCATGCACAACAAAATGATTTTAAAACAAATTTCTTTGGTATGATTTTAAAATTCATAAAATTAAGCCATTTCATAATTTTTAAGTGATAGAATGTTCAACTTTAAAACATAAAAAACAAATTTGTGAATTTAATAGACACACATTAAAAGGAAATATGCTATGATTTTATAATATATATTTTTTCTTTTAACAAATCTTTCTTGAATGACACACAGGTTGGTTATAATTAAACCTGCTCTATAAACAACCTCCTACAGGAAAAACTGGTGGGTAGATTATAACTGAAGCTGGTATGTACACATTTCAGGAAATTTATTCAAGAAATATTAAATTAATAATAATTCAAAAATGCCTGCTAGGTGGCTTTTTGCATAGAAAAATAGGAATTATAACAAAGGATATGATTCATATAGAAGAAATAAACATTTATTGATTAATTACTTTCTGAAAACTATAGTGAGGAAAGTATTGTAATCATGTCAAAAATCCGAATTTGAGATTTCGATGTTTCTATCCGTTTTGAGGTTCCCTGAGTCCGTCTCCACTATTTTTACGATGATATATGTATGTGTATGTGTGTATGTCTGTGAGTGAACACGCTAGCGTCTAAACACTTTGTTCGAATAAGCTGAAAGTTGGTACGTATATTGTAAGTCACCATAGTACGAACGCTATAGATTTTGGTGAATCTAGCACTTATAGTTTTTTTACAGGGACACAAAGAAAAATTCTTTATCATTATGGTCTATGGGGCCAAATTTTTAAAAGTGCGATAACGTCTAAATGCTTCATTAATCTGAGCAAAAAATTTGTACACATGTTATAGGACCCATTTGCACAAACTGTATAGATTTTGGCGAATTTAGCACTTACAGTTTTTTTACAGGGGCACAAAGAAAAATTCTTTATCATTATGGCCTATGGGGCCAAATTTTTAAAAGTGAGATAGCGTCTAAACGCCTTATTAATCTGATCAAAAAATTTTTACACATGTTATAGGTCACAGTTGCACCAACTGTATAGATTTTGGTGAATTTAGCACTTACAGTTTTTTTACAGGAACATAAAGAAAAATCCTTTATCATTATGGCCTGTGGGACCAAATTTTTAAAAGTGCGATAGCATCTAAACGCTTTATTCAATTGAGCTAAAAATTTATATGAATATTATAAATCATTGTCACACTAACTATAAGCATTTTGGTGAATCTAGCATTTATAGGTTTTTTACAGGGACACAACGAAAAATTCTTTATCATTATGATCTATGGGCTCAAAGTTCAGTAGCGTTGAATAAAACGTCGTGTAATATATGGAGAAAAATACTCAAACACTCTATTATGGTTTTCTCTCTTTTGTTTGTTTATCAACTTCTCTTTCTTTACTTTATCTACAAAACTGTTAATTACTTAATGTTCGGAAAGTCAAGTGGAGTCACTCCAGATTTTTTTTTTTATCTCTTGTAGGTCATTCCATTTCTTAAATTTGCCTTTTTTTTTTTTTTTTTTTTTTTTTTAATGGAAGGTGCTATCTAATTGATTTTTTAACTGTAATTTTATATATATCTTGAAAGTATTTTTTGAAATATAACACTTTTAGTGACATTCCACTCATAGATTTTGGCTACATGAGGCCATTTATAGCAGAAATTTAATTATGACTAACCCGTATAATAAACAAAAGGGTTATAATATTAAATTAATATATAATAATGCTTAAGAAATTAGTTCAAATACACTATAATGAAGTATTATTCAGCTAAATTAATTTGGCAAATACATACAAAAGCAAAAATAAAAGAATAGTGAATTATGAAAGAAAAAAATATATATAGCATATATATAGCTTTTTTCAAAAACTTGAATAAAAGTTGCTACAAATATCTGAAGTTGTAACAAATAGTTACTATGGTAACTGATATTAAGAGATTATAAATTAATTCATTCCATATACTACATTATTCCATTTAATCAATGTAGTTTTAATTGTAAATTACACAACATTTTTTTCTTTGGTTTAAATAAAATTTCATCAAACTTTTCACTTAAAATGGCTAAATAACTAAATGGAAATAATTTCAAACAAAAAAATACTGAATGCATTTAATAAACTGAAGCTTTCAAAATATTTATATATAGTATTTGTACTTGTTTTGATTAAAGCAATTTTCATCATAATTTAAAATGTTAATTGAACTATTAAATCAAAATATCAATTGTTATAAATAAAACAATATTCCATATTTTTTAATATACTTCCTTTAATAATAATTGTGACAGTAAATTACAATCTTAAAATTTTATATTGAAAAACATCTATAAAATGAACATAGAAATTATATAGTATTAATATTAAAAGTAATTGCCACCACCAAGTTAAAATTAAACGAATAATTAAAAGTGTATCCCTAGACAAACTGACATATTATATAAAATACAGGGGATTTTATTTGTTTAATTTTGTGACCACCATGTGCAAAAAGCTAAGTACACACATTTCTCCTACATGTTTTTGCTATGAGTTCTACAAATCTACATATAATCATCACACTCATGCAAAAAATTTTTAATGCATTCCAAATTACATAATGCTTTAATATTATGCACAAAATTTGAAACAGATTCTGTAAAAACAGCCATATTTCTCTGATATGCAAACAAATTACACATTCTGCAGTCATTTTGGATATATTTTCATTTTATTTCAAGCAAATAAGATACTTGAAAAGAGAATAAATAGTATATACAAAAAAGTTTTGAAAAATTTTCACAAAAAAAAAAAAAAAATCTTAAGACATATAGATGTTGTTACTTGAGGAAGGGGGGTGATAATCTAAGAATACTTAAAAGCACCCAGAAATTCAAAATATTTTAGAATAAAAGAGATACAACAGATAATTTGTAAATGATTGTTTCTAGAATGCACCATGATATTAAAATGGACGTTGAATGTATGATTCAAGAGAAGATGCACCATATGCATTTTATAGAATTACTAGCCTTTTTTTACATAATTGTAGAATTAATTATTTGCCAAGAAGTTGCCATTTTATATATACAAAAGATATTACCTTTCCTATTAATTTTCAACAAATTAAGTTATTTACTACCAAATAAAATGCATACAAATTAAGTCTGATAAAATATATTAAAAAAAAAAAAAAAAAAAAAAAATCACAGTTCATGAATCTAAAACCAGTTCCTAGAATTTTTAGATTTATTGACAATTAAACAATTTGTGTTATCAGAAATATGCATTTTTTTTTTTTTTTTCATTTTAAATAGATTTTTGACACCCAGCAACTATCATACTTGTTAATAGGTAGTAATTTCAAACTTATTGTTAGTACATTCATGTTAAGTAAATGTAAGCAACAACAAATAGTTATTTTACCACTAAACAGTTAATGGCAACTAGGACTGGGTGATGTATAAATTCATCAAGAAATATTGATTTAATGATTATATCACTAAATTGATTTAAGCTTAGGCTGATTCCTGATTACTTCAATTTTACATCTATATCACTAAATTGATTTGATCTCATGTTGATCACTGATAAAAATCATTTTTGCATTTATATCACTAAAATGATTTAAGCTTATGCTGACGATAGCACATGCATTATATCGAAAGCAACTGTGATTGATAGGAAAATGGACATCGATTAGGTTTGATTGCCAATCTTCTCATGTAAAACAGCTAGCTAGTATTTTCATATCATTTACAATACAGAATTGATATCAGTAACATCGATCAGTAGTGATTCTTGATCTATCAAATAAGATTATGACTTATTCAAATTCTGGAGCATTGCAAGATCAATTTATAATTTTTTTTTTTTTTTTTTTTTTTTTTAATATAAAATAAAACACTTTAAAAAATTCAATTTTATATATATAATTATTAAAATCAAGATATAAAATTGGTTATATAGTGAAGTAAAATTCTTCAATATCACCTAGTCCTAGTGTTACCATTACTTTTTAGAGTTAAAATGTATTCAGAAAATATAAAAGTAAAATAATTATTAGAAAGTTTCGCACAAGCAGAAAATTTCATATAAATATTAAATCAACATTATTATTTAAAACAGTACGTACATGTTTTAAGGAGATTCAAAGATCCAAATATCTCTCATAACCAACTTTTTGAATTATAACAATTATGTGATATGTTAATTGAATAAAAACATTCACAGACACATTAAATTTAGTATTTAATTCTTAAAAAAAAAAAAAAAAAAAAAAAAAAAAAAGTATTTTTGTTTAGCACAAAGGGTAAAAGGATAGAGGCACAGAAGCAGTAAAAAAGATACATGTACTGATCAACTTGTGTGTTGCTGATTATCATTTGCTCTCTTATTTTATTATGCACTGACGAGAGATTTCTTTTATTGCATTTTGAATTATCTGTATGACAAATATATTTTGACAGGAAGATACAAAAGAAATTTAACATAGTTTACAATTAATTGTTCGAGGGTACTGTTAGTAATGTTATACCTTTTCGTGCATTTTAATACTATGAGGCTGATATGGACCTTTTCATTTATTGATTAGTTGTTTTTTCCTTACTACACTTATAATTCAAAAGTGTAACAGATTTCCTCAGGATTGTATAAAATTGTGAAAAGCTGCCAATGAAGACGAATCCACAAAAACTGATTTAGTAGAGGTGAAAAGAAAAAGAAAGGGTTTTATTTATTTATTTTGAATATATTTGATTTATTCTCGTCTCTTCATTGTGCTTTGTTTGCAGTATAGTAATTTTATATACAAGCCTTTCATTTTAAATATTTTGATTTACTTATTTCAATATCAAACTTATTTAATCAAATATTCTCATATATTTTCAACATCTAAAAACTAAAGTAAATACAATTTTTTTGTTTTTATTTTAAAATTTGCAAACTAATGTGTTGTGTAGACATTATTTTAAAAAAAGAAAAGAAAAGAAATTTTATATTTTAATTACTATAATTATTATTTTACAAATTTTCTTAAAATGTATTTGTTATATTATTTAATGAGTATCAATATTATCTATTTTATTTAATGAGTTAAATCATATTTACCTATTAGCTTAATCTTGCAAAAACAGCTTTACTTTATATCTATCTAAATATTTTTCTGAAATTTGTCTATTATTACTATTATCATTATTATTTAATTGAAATCTCAGCTTAGAGTGTAGCTGCTTTTTGAAAGTCCGTAAAAGGCCTGTTTTTAAATTTCCAAATTTTCTGAAGGGTCCAATTTAAATTTGTCTTGATTTTTGTGAAGATTCTGTTTTCGATTTTTTGTTTCCCAGATAAACTTCTAAAAATTTCATTTTTTCATAGTCAATTGATGAGATTTTATTTTACTGCCAACAGCAAAATGCAAAACTATTTCCAAAGAAAAAACAGTAGCGAGTTACTTTTTTAAGTTGTCATGTGGTAAGTTGGCTTTTTTAAGGTCTAACTTGATTGGAGATACTAGTATGGAAATAATCAAAATCAATCATCAGTGATGTTTATAAAAATATTCTAGAAATATTCCATTATTGATTTTATAAATATAAGACTTTTCACTCCCAGAGAAACTTTTAGTAGAAATAAATGTTAATAAAATATAATTGTTGTAATACAAAGTCTTAGATATGAATATAAAAATTAATTTTTTATTTCGATGTTATTGTTTTTTTTTTTTTTTTTTTTTTTTTATCTATTTGTTTACGCTACAAAAATTGAAAGTCAAAATGTTCAAATGATTATTATTTAATATGAAATGGTTATTATTCAATATGATAAAAATGATAATTATTCAATATGATATAAATGATTATTATCCAATATGATATTTATTCAAATGATATTAATTCAATATTATTTCTGCATACAGATTTATTAAAAAAATTAAGACAAGATTTACATCTGGAAAAAATAACTTTGATAAAAATTCATTTGTTAATCTCAAAACATTTGAAGGTAGCTCTGAAAAAATTCAAAAACAATTTTTGATTGTATTATTCAATAACATTATCAAAAATTGATTTTAATATGGACAGATAAATAACTATAGTCTATGTTTCAGGACAGTAAGATAAAAAATTAAAAAACTACATATCACCATAAAAAATTGAATGATAATGTATAAAAATCTATAATTTCAAATTGAATAAATGCAGTCTTCAGCATATGCTTATCAAAAACTGAAAAATTAATTAAGTAAAATTTTAAAAGCTGTATTAAAAATTTTAACCAGAAAAGTGAGGCTCTGAAAATAGAATGGCAGTATGAAATTTATGTTTTAAAATTGTTTCAATAAATGCATTACCTATTTCATCAAAAATTTCTCATTTGCTTTATGAAAATACAATAAAAAAGAACATGGCATTCACAGTATTATAAAGTATGAAAGGAATAATATAGACACCCCATACAGCCACTTATATCCGTTAGGCATTTAAATTACATCCAAAGAGCCATAAAAGGTACAAAATATTTTAAGAATGTCCATTAAAAGTTCTGGATATCCTGTACTAATTATAGATATCTATTATATGTAGACAAAATTTAGACGCGCCTTTTTCGATGTCTGATAGATGTAACATGTTAGATCAGGGCCCGAAATTTCAACCCATCTTACACTCACCGAAAAAAAAGTTTTACTCGCCACAAAATAGGTTTTTTTTTTTTTTTTTTGCGCATTTCGGGTTTTTTATTTTTCTTAACTATTTGAAATTCTTTTGCAAATATGCCTAAAATTATATATATTGAAAGTGTGTCATAATGTCTCATAATCATCTATAATCAAAAATCATTATCATTTGTGGTTTGAAAAAGATTAAAATACCTATAAATGAAAAGAATCACTATTTATTTCCCTTTTTACATCAGAAATGTCTTTTTCGTCCATTTTATTTTTGTAATCAGACGAAATGTCGATGAGTATAACTTGTTCATTGTTGTCATTTGAAATAGCCATTTCGGAATTACTTTTTCGTTAAAATCATTGATTACAAATAAAAACAGTGGGCTCGTGTATTTACGCTCTGCTTGAAGAAATCACAATGGAAGAAACGAAACTGCCTAAAGAGATTAAAACTTTTATGCATGCACTAAAGCATTTCTCCTTTTCCAGGCTGGGGCGATCGTTGGGCAGCGCACACACAGACTCGGCACTCCGAGAAGAGAAAAAGAGACGTTAAATATAAGGTTATAAGATGGCAAGATTTTGCCATGTATAAATCTATAAAAAGAACTCTGTCACCTTATCGTGTAAAAATTCTATCTATAACTAGACCAAATTTTTACTCACCATAGTAAAAATTTCACTCGCCAATGGCGAGCTGGCAAGCGGAAATTTCGCGCCCTGTGCGAGATCAAAACGAGATTTAGATATTTTCAATATCTATTAGATATAACAAGTCCAATTATTGGATATTTGGAGATTTTTTGGATATTTAATAGACATCTAATGGATGTAAAAAAAAGTGACATCTGTCATGCTAATAGATATCTCTAGGATATTTATAGAAGTTTAATGGATCATTTTTTAACTTTTATAGATGTCTTATGGATGTAAATGGCTGTGCGGGACTTAACTGGAGGTATTAAAAAATTGTATCAAAATACACTGACACAAAATTTTAAAAGCACCATACTGTCTTTATAGGTCAACTATTATAAAAGACTGCACTGTAAAAGTTTATAAAATATTTTTTTCAATTCTAAAATCTATCAAAATCTTTTTACTAATTATAGAAATAAAAGAAAAACTTGTACAATTACAAATATAGCAAACAATTCAGTAAATAAAAAAAGGGAAACATTTCAATAATATACAAGAGCAATCATTAAATTTCATTATTAAACATATCTCAGCAATTTTAGTATTAAAAGGCTTAGAGAGTATTAAAAGGGACTCTTCACCTATTGTTGCCAGCAGCTTTTTATTAATTTTTTTTTAATTGTATTTTCACACTCAGAAAATTCACAAACATTTAAATTTCTTTTTTTTTTAATTTTTGGGAAACAAAAGCAAATGAAATGGTTGTGAATTTTCTGTATTTATTTATAGGATTAATAGGACATCTAATATATATTTTTATTTTCACATTCAGAAAATTCACAACCATTAAATTTGTATTTCTTTTTTAAAAATTGTTTATATATATATTATACATATAGTAAAGCTGCAGTTATCTGAGCCTCGTCTAACCGAGTTTCAGATTAACTGAGGTAGTCACGAAACGGCCGAGGAAACGTGGCTTTTGAGAAATGGCATAAATATCTTTGACAAAATGTACTATACTGTACACTATTTTATAATTTATGTGTGTATTATATTTATAACTGACTACATTTAAATATGCAATAGACGTACACACTTCAGTGCTTTTACTTCAGCGACAGCATTTCCATTCGCTTTTTAACTTTACTGTATGTTTTTCCCACAATTTACGATAGAAGCTGTGTTATCCGAGGTACCCTCAGTCCACATTACCTTGGATAAGCAAGGCTCTACTGTATGTATTTAATTTTTTAGTTAAAAAATTAACTAAAATGTATTTGTTAGTTGTACAATGAAATAAAAATTAAAAAATCATTTTTTGAAAACAAGTACAAATTTGGTGGTTGTGAATTTTCTGAATACGAAAATGGCATTTAAAAAAAATACATTAGACAATGAGTAATTCTATAAACAAATTTCCCCATAGAATAACATGGGCTTGCACTGTCCATGAGGATAAGTATTTTATGTTCTTAAAGCTTTTATAATTTTAAAATAATAATAATTTTTATAATAATTAATACAATTTACATAAAACAAAGATAAAAACTCAAAATATTTCCCTTTTATTATTCATTTATTTTGCTATTCTGTTCTCTATTTATCCAAATAAGACATTTCTTTAGTTAGCATATACAAAATTTTATAAGATATAAGAGAGGTCGCTTGTAATTTATTCAGTGGTGCTCGATTAATATAATAAAATACAAATAACCTATCAAGTTACAGTGAATGAAATATCATAGTCATATTAATATACAACACAGCAAGGAAATGAGTCATAAATTATCCAAGATAAATATCTTAAATAACTTCAAAAGGTGCATATAACAGTCAAGGAAAAAGATTTGATTAGCAAATATAACTAACTGTACAGGAAAAATCAACAGTGGTTTTCAATGACACACACAGTCAATAGCAGGAAACTGAACGTAATTTGTTTTGTTTTTTAAAGGAAACAGGGGTTTAATTTTAATTAACAAATCTACATTACTTTTCAAGTTTGACCAAATACAGATTAAGTCATAGAAATTTTTAAGATTAAAAAAAAAAGTACAAAAAAAAAAAAAATTAAATTAATATTGAAATCATTATTCGTGAATATATGAATAAAAAAAAAGTAAGTACTATTTTGTAACAGTTGCAGCATATTTTAAAAATTAACAACTATATAAAATTTTCAAATTTGCTTATAATTAAAAAAATTAAACATTCCTCATAGCCAAACAAAAAGAGATTGTTTAAGAGATCTATATTTCAAATTTAATGTTTCGCAAAATAACTTTTATTTAAATAATCGACATATGTATGGGTTATCAGTAATTCAAATTACAAATGGAGGCCATCAGACAATAGCTTTTCCTTATTTTACAAAGCAGAAATTAACATTGTGAATACCTTACAAACATGGATCATTGACTCATCAATATTATTTAGTTCACACAGTGGCAGGGTTGCTACACAAATCAGGAAAAAATATTCCCCGAGTTTTCCCTGTCCCTTTTAGAAGTAAAATAGATGGCACGCAATCATGCAGCATTAGAATCTAACATGTTTACAAGTCAATTGAACATATTTAGGGTATACTAATTTTATTAACTTACTATAGTTGGTGGAAAAAATAATTGATTCATTATAAAGCACTAAAAATTTTAAAAATATTTGATTATGAAAAAATTTTCCAATGTTTTTCCAAAAAATTTCAAAATTCCCCGAATTTTCCTTGTTTTTGCAATAAAATTTGAAAATTATCAGAGTTTTCCCTGTTTTTTAATAGATTTTCAAATTCCCTGAGTTTTCCCTGTTTTCCAGGTGCTGTAGCAACCCTGGGTGGGCGCTTGATTAGTTGAAATAGCGTCAGTTGGCCCAAAGCAATATTTTTTGTCCCTTTCATTGGCATTTTATTTTTGGTAGCTATTGTAGACCCATCATAAAAAAAACATTATGAGTCTAACAGTAGCTGATGTTAAATTTGAATATAAGAGCTCATTTCTAACTTTTGCATAACTTCAAAAAGAATATATAATTTTATTACACACATTAAAATAATGTCAAGGACTTTTTTTTTCATGTAACAGTATAAAAATAGGAAATAAATAACAAAATGTAAGTGCCATTATAAAATGTTGCATATGGACCAACAATTCTGCAAATGGTCGAGCCATTCACCCAGTCAACGGCAGTTTATACCATTGGCCAACCAAAACAACCATTATTTCAATGTTGGCTCATATAAATTTTGTTTGTAGGGTAAAAAGCATTTTATAATCTAAGAATTTAAGGTTTGTAAAAATACTTCAGTAGCAAACAATGTATGTGTTAATAATGTGTTCATAATTGCAACTAATATTCATTATTTGTATTTAATCATCTGATAATTCTTTATATCATCTTAGAAATCTTTTTTTTTTTTTTTTTTTAATGTTAGCAAATTAAAAATAAGTTACCATTTAATGACAAAATATGATTCAAGTTTATAAGCATATTTACCAAATAATGTATGGAAGATAGATTCTATACAATCAAGAATTTTTCAAAATTAGATTGAAGAAATATTAAATCTAAATTGAATTTTTAAAAAAGAATGGTTTTTTCTTAGAAATGAAAAAAAAAAAAAAAAACTTATCATAAGTAAGTAAATAATAATAATAATATCCAATATCGTAATATTTCCAAAATATTGTAAGAAATTTCTGAAAATCCGTCAGTTAAAAAAAGTACATGAGAAATAATCCAATCAGAAATTAATCGAAATATTTTTTTTTAACTAAATATAATTAGGATGCATTTTCAATCCCTAAACTTTCAAGTTTCTACGGCATATACATGAATATATTACTTAATCTATATTTGGCAAAAATGTACCCCATCAAATATTTAATTTTCAGAAAAAATAGAGGGAGAAATATAACAAATTTTGATTATAAATATTATGAAATGGAGATGAAATTTCATACCAATTCTTTTTTTTTTTTTTTTTTCTTGGTTTAGACTACACTCTAAACTAAAAATTTTAGTTTGTAAAACAATAGGCATCTATTAATAATTAGAGATTCTAATCTTTCAAGCGCATTTAATGCCAACAGACACAAACACTCTAACATGCATTTTAAACACTAATAATAGAGTTCAGTTCACCAGCTACCATTTAAGTTCATGACGTCAAGCATTATGAAAATATTTCATTTTCAAACAAATTTGTAATTTTACCTCAAAAAAGAAACAAAAACGATAGAATGATAAAAATAAATAAAATTTAAATTTAAAGTAAATAATACTCTTATACCATCAATGCATTTTGATTAGTTTTATTTAATATTTTACGCATAAGTTACTTAAGCATAAAAAAAAAGATTTTTGCATAATTGTTACATTAAAAAAAATTATATTACACTTTATTGTATTTCTTTAGCCAATATTGCATTACATACCATAAAATCAGTACGGATTATAATTAATCAATAAAACATTTCATCGGAACATTTACATTACATTAATGTCAGAATACCAATTGATCTAAACATCAACAAAGTAGCATAAAATAATTCAGATTGCATTCTTTAATAAAATATATAAAGTTATAATTAATCAGAGGTTGATCCAGGTTTTTAATTTTTAATATAAAAGGTTTTAATTTTTGAGGCCTATTTTTAAGAAAAACAATTTATATATATATATATATATATATATATATATATATATATATATATTTGCGAAAGACATATTGTGTAAAACATTCCATTTTAGCAGACCAATTCAGCTTAAAAGCATTAAGCTATTAGCATTTCACTAATTATTAGGCAATTATTTGAAGTAGAAATAATGAAAACATTTTATAAAAGGATAACTTTTATAAAATGAAATTCTGTGAAAGGGCTGTCTAAATTTTCTGAAGGACCCATTTTATAGATTTGAATTTTACGACGGGGCAACAAAAGAGCCCCAATCAACTGGATCAACCCTGCTAACATGTCATAAAACTAGACCTTTCTTTCTGAACATTTGTTAAACTGTAAGCAACCCAAAATTTCTTGCAATAAATTTAATTATATTGATTGTTATACTATTTTTAAAATTATCTTGAAATCTCTAGTGAGCTGACATTCAATGTGTTTAAATATTTCCTTTTGTAAACAAACACTCTTCCTACCACGCACTAGCTTACAAAAGTTTTTTTTTTTAAGTAAATATTTTAAAAATAGGTTTTTTTGCACTAAAGCTACAATACCTCAACTTTGGGAAACTTACAATAAATGCAACCTGAAAATTCAATAGCTCATTATAATTAGTTTTCGTTATTTGAGAACTTTACTTTTCAAAAATATTTTTTAAACATCTAATATTTTATCAAAAGGATTATTTTTAAAAAATGCATTTTTTGAGAGTTCTTAGAATGTATTCAAAAGTATTATTTACTTTAAAATATCTATAAAAATATCACACAAAATATTCTTTTAAAAATTAAGAAATCTATATGAAACTTTTGTACTCATAATAAAGATAAATCTTGCATAAATAAAATTATCTACAAAACCTACAAGCAAAAGAAAATATATTACAAATTTATAAACAAGAATTACAATCACATGCATTACTGTCAAATAACCAAGACTTGATACGCTTTGGAGCTAATAAAGCCACAGACTACATGTGGCATATGAAAACCACATACAACCGTCACGCTAAACGAGGTTTGGAACGATCATTACATGTTACCCTTCGCAGTCTTGTTCCTCGTTTTATTTGGTCCATCAAAGATTCCCGACATATTTGAGGTTGCAGATGATGAAACCCAGAATTCCAGGCATGGTAATTCTTATCATTCTTCATCTGCCATGTCTGCTTGTCTGATCCAGCTTCTTCTTGATTTTGCCTATGCTCAGCCAATTTGGCATTAAGAGCCACCACAAATGACCTTTTAAAAAGTTTCTCATTGTCGGGAAGCTCATTGCCATTACCATTTTTGTGTTCATAAGACCTTTCCCAATCTTTGCAATGCAGCAAATCACTTTGAGATAAACACTCTTTCAGTCGAGGTTTTTGATGAAATTGCCTTTGAATATCATGAGGCGTTAATGGTTTTGCACTGAATGTATGACTTGACCTCTCATTTTTAAGGCATTGTCCATATAAGATATTTTCTGCAGAACATCTTTCTTCACTTTTAGTTTTGCTAAGTGAATATGGCTCTCTTGGAGTGCTTTTCACTGGACCATATAGAACATTGTCTACATTATATTTATCATCCATCTTTGGATTATTTTGAGCATTCCGCTCCTTAGAAGTATTTCTTGGTGGAACAGCCGGAGGTTCACTTTGAGGCTTCTTAGCCACTGGTGGTCGTTCTTTTTGTAAAGCTGTATTTAGGTCATGTATTAAACGAGCTCTACTATCAGAAACATCTGTAACAATGCTATTTTCAGAGCTAGATGATGAGTCTTTATTAGTAGTAGGGGAGGAACCATTACTAACATTTTCAATCGGACTATTCACCTCAACATGTCTTAAGGAAAGATTAAACTTTTCTTGTGGTGAAGATAAAGTAGAATGACTTTTCAGTTCTCTTAAGTTAGGGGAATATCTAACTTCTCCTGCACCAGAGCTGAGTGACTGGGCATGTTCTGATTTGCTTGAAGTAATATGATCAGAATGCTTTAAAGGTACAGAAGAAGAAGTGATAGATGAGGATCTGCGCACTGGTGTTGGTGGCTTAGGCCCATTAGTTGACCCAACTCGCTGTAAGGTATTTGCTTTTCGTGGTAGTAAAAAGCCAGTACTCACACCTAATTCAAAAAATGAATGAATAATTTAAAAACAATATAGTAATAATCTAAATACATATATGCATCTTATATTTTAAAAATATATAATGAGAGAGATTATATAGTCATATGGGGGAAAAAAAAACAAAAAAAACAGTAGCACAGTAATGTCAGAAAATATCAACGTTCATCTGACCACACAATATTGCACAACCATAGCCTCCTTAACTAGATGCCTGTCGTGTGGCTCTTAAACTTGGTGACAGTTCAAGCGGTAGACAGCGCCACCTGGTCCAGATCGTGCGACTTTTTTATTCAACTATCACCAAAAATTTTTAAAAGTGGGATTTGAAATACAAAAAGGGTAAATAGAATCGAAGAAACGTCGATTATATACATCACATATCACTTCTTAAAATTATTGGTGACAGTTGAATAAAAAATTCATGCAATCGTACCAGGTGGCGCTGTCTACCGTTTGAACTGTTGCCAAGTTTAAGAGCCATGCAACAGGCATCTAGTTAAGGAGGCTATGGTACAACATGCCTTTTTACCAATATTGGTCAATATCGGAGTATAACAGATAGAGAAAATTCATATTTACAGTATTTATAATGTTACTAAAATTGTTTTCTGTCCTCTATTTTTTGAAAAATAGAATGTAAATTAAATACAAAATATCAAACTTTTCAGAAAATTCAAGATTATAGGTCCAGCATCAGTCAGTATTCGGTAGTATTGAATAAAAATGGTAAACTGAGCGATCTTTAATAATGTACACAAGTTTCATATAATATTTGTTGTTATTGGACCAAAATTGCTATGCTACTGGGAACTGTGCAGAATCATTAAAATATATTTTTAAAAGATTAACAAAATTTTAATAAATTATGCATGATGGGTGATTTTATTATTATTCGCTTAACACACAAAAATAAAATGTGAACTTGAAGTTTTAAAAATGTAGTTAAATATACACAAATTCCAACCAACTAAGTAGTTTCAAAATAAATGAAAATATTTAGATGAGAAAATTTTTGAAAACAAATCAAAACATTTTCCAATGGAGAGTTTCCCAATGTCATTTTCAAATAAAGATCATTATTATAAAATAACATTCTAATGCCAACCATTATATACTGACAGATACAAAATTATACTGAGAGTAAGTTGATTAACTTAAATGGAAAGCAAAATTTAAATAATCAGCCATTAATAACAATAATAATAAACAGAATTTTTAGAAATGAATATTTTTCTTTTATATATATCCCCCCCCCCCCCTTGAATCAATTTTTTTTTTTTTCTTTATTGATACAAAATTAATTGAAAGCTGTAACAAACAAAGCATTTTCACTCAAAATTTAACTAAACACAATATTATAATCAGCAGATTTCTTGAGCCACAAATATTGTCCATATATATACATGTTCATTGTCAAACCAAATAATAATAACTGCTCCTGCTATTTATTAACAAATAAAAGAAACCAAATAGTATTAAATCCAATATCCGGCACATTCAATACATAATAAAACTGGCTTTGTTTATATTTTTTCATTATATAAATGCAACAGTTTTTTCCTACAATTTGAAATATTCATTTTCATTTTTATAACCAATTGAAAAAAAAAAAAAAATTAGTCAAATGTATAATGTAAGATATCAAAAAGAAAATTAGTTTAAATAAGAATACATATATTTTTTTTTTTTTTTTTAGTTCAAAGTTAAATATCTTAAAATGACAAAATAATAATAATCTTGTATCTCTCCCCCCCTCCTCCCCACCCCCAATATTTACTGAATATGCTGACAAGCAACAAACATAAAAATACTTCATAAAAGCAGTTTTTTATTGAAAACTATACACATAATAATTTAAGTGCTTAGAGTTATGACTTAATTACTTTCATTTGAAACCACACATGTATAATTACTTGAATCAGTGGCGAATTTAAGGCCCCCCACCCAAAAAAAAAACTGACATTCACAATTGAATATTGTAATTGTAAATTTTTTATTGGTCTAGAATAACTCTTTGAAAAATCTTAGCCCCCCCCCCCCCCTGAAGTCAAGTTCTGGATCCGCCACTGACTTGAATGCTAAGATTTAGGTTATAAACTGAAAAACAATCTAAAGCTTATGAGGTAAATGACTAAATATAGATTTGCATTGAACGGAATTCTTCAAAACAATTTACAAATTAAAATAGCAAGAGATAAAAATTCCTCTTCCATGGTTAAAAAACTAACCTGCAATGGACATAGGTCTCCTTTGGTTTCCATTACACGTTAAAACATATGGATTATTATACAATGTCAAGTTAGCCATTTGCCATTCTAATATCTGATCTTCAGTTATGCTTCCTTCATAAGTAAATAAAAATACATAAACATGCAAAAACAAAAATTACAAAAAGTAAAAGAGATAAAAACAATTCAAATTAAAATACAAAAACAGATGACAGTAGAAAAAAATAAAAAAAAATAAATAAACAAAATGCGTAAAGTTCAAAAAGAAAAAAAGTTATGGGAAAAATAAATAAAATACAGTTTAGAAATCATGCAAAAATAATATAATCATCAAACAAGCAATCAAAAAGAAGAAAATATTTCAATCCAAAACTCTGTTAAAAACACAATCTGTATTCAATAATAATAATAATTATAAACTGAAAACAATTTTAAGTAAATAATCAGAAAAAAGTAAAATAAAAGGATATCAAATCAGTACTTTCAAGCTTGTTTAAAATTTTGTCATTTAATAAATTAGGAAAGAAAAAGCATCTTGTCTTAAATTTTAAATACATCTAAGTCAATTTTCTTAAGGCATAATACATGTATGCTTGAATTTGAGATTTGACTATCAGAAGAAACATAAACTAACTACAATTTTAAACATATGCATGTATTTCCAATTCTTTATGTTATTAATAAATAACAATTTTTAACAACTGTCACAAGAGTAACATATATTTCAGGGAACTTTCTACTTGTTGTTGACAGTCAAATCCAATGTTACTTAAAAAACATATAAAAAGATTTTTATTTACATTTAAACACTATAACCCTTTACGACTTAGACCGTACGATTGTGTGGGTTAGACATCCACTTACATTTTTACATCTAGAACAGTCGTATGTAATAAAATCAGGAAATGAACGATCAAGCTAATTAGCAGAAAGTGTTAAGTACAATTTTCAATCAACAAATGTCGGTTATAACTTATAGTCCATATTTTTCTTTCAGTTTGCAAAAACAGAAAAATGTAATGTTTTAAGACAAAAACGTTTCAGGTCGGAAAGGGATAAAAACTGTTCAAATAATACATATTCTGGGGCAACTTTATTGGCCCCTCATCAGTGTTAAAAATATCACATGGGATTTAAATTGAAACATATTAAAATAGATTAAAATATGATTGTATATTCAGTAGGTAATGCAGATGATTTATTTAATGGTTTCTGCTGCAGTTTAATATATAAACCCTCAAGAAAAATTCTATTATTATAATTGTTGATAGAAGAAGCAAGGACTTTTTAAAAATCAGGTAAATAATTAGTATAAAAAATATGGGCAGCTATTAAGATTGATGGAGATTCAAGATCAAAAATAGCTGCCCATACTTCTGATACTAAACATTTATCTAATTTTTAAAAAGTCTTTGCTTCTTCTATCAACAATTATAAGAGTAAAATTCTTCTTGTGGGTTTATATACTAAACTGCAATTTAATCATCTGTATTACTTGCCAAATGTACAATCCTATTTTAATCTATTTTAACATGTTTGAATTTAAGTTGATAATTGTTTATCTCCCACATGATGTTTTTATAACATTGATGAAGGACTGAAAATGTCAGCCCAAAATATTTGTTATTGTACATTTAACTGTTTTTATGATGTTTAAATGTAAATAAAAGTCTTCTTATATCTCATGTTATTCTGCAGAGAAATGTGTTTAAAGAATTATTCATTGTCTAACGTACATTTTTAAATTCTGTTTTCACATTAAGAAAATTTACATTACATTTTTGTTTTCCGAAAGCTAATTTTTTAATATTTTATTCTAGAGCTAAAAGGTGCTTAATATAAACTAAATGCAATTTATGGCTTTCAACTGAAATATTAAACATTTTTTAAAAAGAAATTTTTGAAAAACAAACACAAAAAGAGAAACATTCCAAATTTCTCTATATAAATTGTAGATAACATAATACTTTCTAAACTTATCAAACAAATTTTAATAAACTTGCATCTAATAAAAGCATTTTTAATGATTAACATGTTAAACCAAAGTTTCCCCTGGGTTTAAAAAGAAGGCAGGGTGCTGCTAGTATTGAAAAAAAGGCACTTTTTAGGATTTTAAAAGCAGTTATGGATTCTTATGGGCACTTTTAACATTTAAAATCACCACTCATTTAAAATTTCTGCTAAACGTATGCATATAATGTACAGATTTTTAGTTTTAACTTTCTTTACTTTTGATTGTTATTAATAAATAAATAAATGTTGAGGATCATACACAATAGTTTTACTTATTATGTATATCATTTTATTTTCAGTATATCATTATTCTTAAGTTTGTAGGTTGTTTTCTCCTAAATTTGTGCTCTAAAATAGAAGGCAATAAGGGTGTTTTTTTTATAAATAAGGGGCAAGAAGGGTGCTATTTCATTTAAGATGAAGTGCAAGAAGAGTGCTATTTCTTCAACCATAGGGCAGGCAGGGCACAGCACCCTCCTGAAGCAATCTAAGAGAAACCCTCTTCACTTACCGTCACCGTAATCCCAAGCCAATGTTATTCTATGGGAAATTTTCTTTACTTATAACTAATACATATTTTTGACTTCTGTTTTCACATTCAGAAAATTCCCAACTGTTATATTGGTGGACCTTTTTTAGAAACGGATTTTTTAAATTTTTTATTATTGTATTTTGAAGCTGTAAAACACGAATTTTCAACATGTGAAATTTTTCCTTTTGCAATTTCAAAATAAAATATTAAAAATTTTAAAAAATCCATTTTTAAAAAAAGATCCGTCAATGTAACAATTGTGAATTTTTTGAATGTGCAAGCAGAATTTAAAAATATGTATTAGTTAATGAGTTATAAGTAAAAAAAATTTCCCATAAAATAACATTAGCTTCAGCTTTCAGTGACGGTGAATGAAGTAGGCACTTAAATGCCACCAAACCCAAGGGACTGCTGCTAAACTTTTCATTTATGCCTTTCTGGTCCTTATGGACTGGTTACCAACTTTTCTTTTATGATAGACACCAACACAAGTCAATCCTAGTGTACTTGTGAAACTGAACATTTAATTTAGGCAACATTAATTTTTTGTTTGGTCAGTGCTTTTTCAATGGGATAACTGCAGCACCTAATACTTCTATTCATTCTTTGATTCTCTCATTAGACTTGGCTTATTCGATGGTTGAATTTGGACCTGAATAGAATGGCGAGCAAAACCAGCTGGGCACTTAATGTGCTAAATACAAACTATATATAAATAGTAAAAACCGAATAAACTACTACATCATAGCTGCAAATACTTTAATTTATTCCGGAGTAATTTTAGCTCCGCCTCTATTTCGTACCACTTATTTTTTAAAAGCAATTTTTTCTTATTTTATCGAAGTTATATATTGAAGAAAATTTTTCTATAAATAAAGTGGTGCGAAATAAAGGCGAGGCTAAAAGTACTCCGGAATAAATTAAAATATTGGCAGCTATGCTACATCAGAAACGGCAAAAGAATTTCGTCTAAAAGAACATATGAATTACGTCCGCAAACAAGAAACCAATAAATCGGCTATTTCTAAACATTGCTGGGAGGAAAATCATAATTTAAAATTTAATTCAGCTAAAATAATTTGCAGCCCTAAATCCATTCATGAACTCGATTTCTTTGAAGCTTTTCATATTTATAAAAATTTTAAAAACCTTGTAAATTGTGATTTTGCTGTTCCCTATTTGTCTAATTGTTGAAAATTTTACATTCAGTCCACATTTTCTTAATTTTTCTACTGTTTACACAGCTACACATTCCTAAATTCCTATCAGCCACACTCCCCACCTTTTCCGTAATCCTATTGGTTGAACTAAATTTGGTCCCTCTCCTATATATACGAGCACTTCTCCAGATTCAGAATTCTTTTTGCACTGAAGATGGTACGCTTAAGGCTACCGAAACAGCTGTATGCATGGCAAATATTTTTCTTTTGGTGTTTCTGACGTAGTAGTTTATTCGGGTTTTAATATTTTAACGCCAAGTCTCCTGTTATTATATATAAATAGCTTCCTACTTTATTTTCAGCATAAATATTTGAAGGGTTTTTATAGAAAAATACAAACCTCACTTACTATTCAAAGCTAGATAATAAAATGCAGTAATATGATATTTATTAGAAGCTTCAACTTCTAAATTTTTTCATTGTGTACTTTCTGAGAATCTCCTACAACTTAATGCAGCATATTAAATTCACTGTTTCTTCTTCCCTGATAGAATTGTCATTACGTTGTATTTTAACCCTTTCAGTGTTAAGTCCATCTTTTTCTGTCTGTCATGCTTAGTCAAAATAAAAGGCTGGTGTGACAAAATTTTGAAATATATTTTGATTTTTTCTAGAGAATAAGATTAACAAATATGTGTAGTATATAGCATCAAATTTTCACACTTAAGCAGTGCATAATATTAATTTTATAGTTCATTAAACAAATATGCTCAAAAACTGCTAATGCTGAAAGGGTTAAATTCAAAAATGGAGTTTTGGGAATTCTGTTTTTTTTTTAATTCCTCTCTTTGAACACCTTGCTTTTTACCTTAGTCAGAATTTGTAAAATAGTTCATATTTAATTTTATCATATTATGTGAACACATAGCTCTAATTTTCCTTTCGGAGGGAAAAAATAAAATATATAATAAATAAATTTATTTTTAAAAAATGGTCACTAAGATAAAAGCACCTATTTCAAAGAGTGAATAGTGATGGTGAAGGAATTAAGGCCTATTGACTGCACTAGAGTCCTAGACCTGAGTGAAATGCCCTTCATGAAGAATTTTCTAAGGGGGTCCTAGCTCGTATTTGTGTAAGTTTCAGAGAAACTACAGAAAAATCTAAATGATTATTTAAAGAGTAATTAAAAATATATAATATACCCCACAGGCAAGTCACAAGTCTTGCCGCCTGCCTCCATCTTCCTATCTTGTGTTTCTTGGGTTGTTTTTTCATTAATTTTGATAAGTTTATGGTTTTAAGTTAAGATATGTTGTTTTACTTTATTGATTCGTTTGTTTTGCAGGCTGTTAATTAATGGATCTGGTTTCTATACATTAGTGTATTTCATCCACTGATAATTTTTTTAAATCTTATTGGTCATTGGTGTTTCAGTGATCTTGTATCTGTTGGCCTCTACTATGCTTAATAGATCATCTTTATTATAATATATATATATATATATATGTGTGTGTGTATTTCATCCACTGATGATTTTTTTTTTTTTTTTAATCTTATTGGTCATTGGTGTTTCAGTGATCTTGTATCTGTTGCTTGGCTTCTACTATGCTTAATAAATCATCTTTATTATATATATAATATATATATATATATATATATATATATATAGAGAGAGAGAGAGAGAGAGATAATGAGATACTCTTAAAATACAAAGGCAACAGCAATCTCATAGGATTACATGGCAAAAAAAAAAAAAAAAAAAACATGAATCTGAGTGATCTATATAGGTGCCAACTTGTACTGTTTATTAACACCAGTATTTCTTTGCAAAAAATTTAATCACAGAAAATTGCTAAAAAATTTATTAAAAATTTCCATTAAAAGTTTCTAGTAGCAAAAAACCGTACAAGTTGGTAGCTATGGATGTGCAGCATTAAAAACTAAAATGAAGAAGGGTGGGCACTGGAAATCCAAATCAGGTACAGTAAATTGAGACTTTTAAAATACAATAAATAATTTGCAGCACTGGAATGAAAAAACTAACAAAACAATTTTCAGTTAACCCAAATTTGTAAAGATTTTCAAAAATTTGAATCCCTATTTTCTAGAAAATACTAATAATCATAAATCGTCTAAAACAAAATTTTAAAAAAGGTAAGGAAATAAAAAGTATAACAAGCAAATTTTACATAATAATTAGATAAATTACTAAACAAAGTGAATACATGGCAATGGTTTGGTTTCTAAACAATTATCTGATTAATGTAAAATATCTTTTACATAAATTCCATTTCTATAATAATATTTCTAAAACAGTAAAAGTCCTAAACAGAAGACAAATTTGGAAAGGTGGAGTTTGTTTGCTGGTTGGATGTGTCTGCAATTTGCAAGAGCAAAAGAATCAAAAGGATTCTTATTGAAGGTTTTAAAAAAGGGCAGATTTTATTATAAAACTATTTTATTATAAAACCTAATTTGAACCCATCAGGTTACCCAACCCAACACAGAGCTCCGATTCATACTAGTTGATTTGGGAATAAAAACAAGCATTAAAATCCAAGCTATAACATTAGCTATGTTTGCACATTGCACATTCATTTTCATTAACTGTAAATTCACTTATTTATTTTTCAACTACATGAATAAACAGATAATTTGAAATTAATTTCATGGGTGAGGCCCGCAAGCTTCCTAGTTTCACACCTCCTAAAAACATAAGAATTTACAGATAAAAGAAGATAAAAGTTTTTTTAATATCATGTTCACCTTCCAACTTCTATGTTAAATTTATGTGGTTAGCAATTAATAATCGTAAAAATTCATTAAATTCTCTGACTTTTGCAGATTTTGGTGAAAATACTGAAAAACTCCCTGATTCTTCTCTGACTTATTATCTATATTTTCATATTAACAGACTTTTCAATGTTCTCCAGGTTTTCCCAAGTGACATAGCAACCCTGAAGAAATTTTATATAGCATATTATATTTTAATGTTTATATAAGGTAAACAACAACACTAAGTGAAGAATAGAAAAATATATGTAATACAGATTTTTACCTCTTGATCTAGGCAAAGTTTCACTAGTTCCTGAAGGACGGCAATGCTTAGGAATGGCAGGAGCAACTTCTGTTTCAGACTGAGATCGATCAGCTCGAATCCATTTTGATTGCAAAAGAAGACCTTCATTTAAGACAGCTGCTAATTCTTTTCTATTCTGAACCTACAATAAATAAATAAATGATTGTGAATGATTTATGAATAATGGTCTATTAAAGTATAGATAAAAAACCTATAAGTTTTTAAACAAATAAGTTTTCCATATGCTTGTTTTAACTAAGTTGGGAAGAATTAATCGTAAACTTTGCAATAAACAAAATAAAAAATATAATTTCTACAATACCAAAAAACTAGGAAAACAGAAATCTATTTTAAATCATTATCATTTATTTTTTAATTAATTATTTATTTATTATGGGGGGGGGGGGGAAGAGAGAAAATAGACTCTTTACAATCTTTTCAAGTTTTATTCCGTCTCAGAGCAATAACAGAAATTACTTTTCTAAAAACATAGCATATTGATGTTTTTTTAGAACTGCAAAAAGATTAGATTACTTACTCGATGATACATCGGAATTAATACACTTATTTGTATAAAGCAATGAATTAATCTGGTTAATTTCCATGTAATTAAATTAATCAGAGAAGAGAAAAAATAAGTGATATAAATACAATAACACTATACAATAACATAAGTAAAAAATAAGATTAGAAGAATTATTTACTTTTATTTTACAATATTACTAATGCAACAATTATAAAATTACTTATTTTTTATATTACTTTTCACACATCACAAATCTGTACAAATGTTTTTGTACTTGTTTATGACATTTTTAGCAGCTTTCGGGGAGGAATTTATAATCAATTCTTATCTTTTATTACAACAATGTCACTTTTGAATTAATATCACATATAATCCTAATAACAAATACCTCGTTTGAGTTTTCAGGCTTTGTAGATGCAGAATCACAAGCAGCAGATTTTCTTGAATTTAATTCAGAAGCATTCACATATATAGGATGAGGAACAACTAAGTTGAAAGCAACCCATTACTGACAATGTAATAGTATACAGTACAATACAGTTTAAAAGATAAATTGATAATAATTAAATTATAACTAAATATACAGAAAATAAAAGAATAAAATGAAGTAGAAATTTACTTTGGTCAGGAGGAGTTTTGTTAAAGTCAGGTAAACTTTTATTTGGTTCACAGTGTAACTTATCATGCTTTGCTTTCACCGATGCAGATTTCTCAGGAATAGAGGGTCGAAATCTATTGCTATCATCCGATCTATAAAGTATCATTTCAAAATCGATGAGAAAAATGAATAAGATTATAATTTTTTTAAAAAATACTACAGCAAATTTAGTCATTAATTGTCAGTGACAAACCAACTTTATGGCCATTTTATTATTCCAATTAAAAAAAAAAAATTACTAGTAAATTTATACAGTGATATATTAAATGTTATTTAAAAAAATAATCTATTTAATCATTTAATGTTTATTAATTTTGTGCTGAAACCAAATTTTCCACATTTTTTATGCAACAATTTTTCAATATTTTCCCCTTGTTTTAATTAATTTTGAAACATCTGGTTCTTCTCTGTTTGGTAGACAGCAGCACTGCTCCATAATTTGAAAAATGACATTTTAAAGGATGCCAAATGCAGAAGTCATTTTAAATTGCTTTGTTGCCACAAAAGTGTGTAGTTACTGCTTTGATATGCACTCGTGGCAAGCTTTTTTAACACGCTTTTATTAGCTTCACCTGTATGTATGTTTGTAACCACTCTGGGAGCAAACAGAAAATCTGTATTGTAAAAAAAGACTTTCCCTACGTGAATGCCGTGGCTGTGAGGTAAAGCTCTGCGCTACGAACCTAAAGGCCTATCGTTCGAGCCCAGTCAGGGAAGATTTTTTAAAAATGGTTTTTGTTTAATTCTAAATTATTTTAATTAAAGATTTAAATGTATGTAAATATTATGGTGTGTGACTCACACAATTTTCTCTTACCCTGCATTTTAATACTAAGATAGATATTTTGTGCTTTTTAGTTCACATTTCTATAAAAGCGTGTTCTTAAATTTTTTAAAACTATAATATTATTATCTGATGAAGGTCTGTGATTTACAGGGTGGCTAGAATTTAAACTTTTTTTAATTCCCTGATTTTTCCCTAACTGTTTTTTGAGATTTGCCTGTTTATTTCCCATGAAAATTTCACGACAATAGCGAAAAATTTAGTGATTTAAAATAGCATTAATAATTTAATGATTAATATAGCTTATTTTCACAAAATTTGTCAAAATTTCCTGACTTTTTCCTGATTCTTTGATTTTCCCTGACTCTAGCCACCCTGTGCATTTTGACATGAAACAACTGTTTCAAGTTTTTTGTAATTTATAATGTTTATTTATAAAGTTATTTATTTGTTAAATTAATTCCTATCTGAATTTAATCAGATTAAAAAAGAGATGTTTCAAACCAAAAATTTCTCAAAAATTAAAAATGTTAAAAAAAAAAAAAAAACATATTTATGATCTACCAGTTCTGTGTATAATAGCTATTTTTGAAATTAGTATAGCTATTTTTAAAAGAAAATATGAAATGGGCATTAAAAGGTTAAATTACTTATCAAAGATTGGAAGAAGTTTACAAGTATATATCATTATGTACATGTAACCAAGTGTATATACATAATGAATGAGATGCAGTTATAGTAATAAAATTAATTGCATAGCCGCAATTAACATTTAATAAGGAGAAAGGTATTAAAAACTTTTCTAAATTAAGGATATATTACAGTATAGGATCCGTTATCCGGAAACCCATCATCCAGAATGCTCCGAAAACCAGAATGCAAAATGCCAACTACCAAAATTTTTAATTATCGTAAAATTTAAGAATTAAAGTCATATAATAGCAAAAGTCAGAATTATTGTTTTACAACCTACTTTCTTTAATGCTACAGTGTTATTCTGGGGAAATATGGTGAGTACAAAATTCTCCGAATAATTACTGAAAATTTTGCAAATTTAGGTTAGAAAATGAATTTTTATGGTATTTTTCAATAGATAAACATTAATAACACATACTTTCTACAGTGCCCAATAGCAGATGAATTTTATCCTTGAACTCAGGTTGCATGCATGAAGTCCCAATTGTTATAAAAATTTTAAATAGTTTTTATTAATTTCCATTATTTTTAGAATTCATTTCATAAAACATTTAGCATTATGTGTTAAAAATATTTGAAACATTTATGAACAATTAGTATCAGACACACACTATAAGCAAAAAAAAATCATAGAAATGTTTGCAAAATCCAAATGAAAGTATTTTACTCTCAGGTCCAAAATTAAATTTTATATATCGTTATTTTTCATTTATTATTAATATTATTATTTATAGTTTAAAATTCTAACTAATAATGTTTTTATTTTGCGAAAATAATTTATTAAATGATCAAATATATAGGTAAAGTGTTTATATATATTACTCATGTTTATCACTACTATTTTTGAAATTATTTTGTACCATTTTTATACATATAATAAAGCGTTCCGAATTACAGAAAAACCCTTTATCCAGAATATCCCAGGTCCCAAGCTTTCTGGATAACAGGTCCTATACTGTACTATGTAATGCAGCATTTAACTGCATAACAAAATAGATATTTTTTCAGCAAACTAAATTTGATTTTATAATGGCACTAATTTAATAAAACCAGTTGACATTTTATAATGGTACTGGGACAAGTAAATATATACATAAATAGAGTTTCTTAAAAAAAAAAAAAAAAAAAAGGAAAGGCAATTATTGTATAAAATGTGTCTATAAAATGTGTTTAGAAAAGCAATATATAATAATTCATTTTAATGAAAATAAAATTATAATTAATACAGGTTTTCAAAATGTAATGTTGATATAGTTAATTTTGGAGAATTTCACCGGGGAATCAAAACACAAATATGAATTATAAAAAGAAGAAAATAAATTAAAATTCTGTCTGAAACAAATTTTTATTTTAGACTAGAGGACTTTCTTTCTTCTTTTTTTTTTTTTTTTTTTTTTATTGTATGTTGTGGAACTTCCTGTTTTATTCAAGGTGTGGTTTGTAAAATGGTATGATACTTTTTTTTTTTTTTTCCTGTCTAAAAACATAGTGCTTTATATTTAATAAATCTGTCTTTGATAGATTTTAACTTAGTGCAGAAGGCTTTCTATATTTATAAAAATGCTTCCAATTTTTCCAAAAGCAAGAGAAAAATCTCAAAAACTTATATTGCCAAATATTAATTTCGTATGACGAGAAAATTGATATTCTTTCAATGGTTAAATTTCTCTAATATTGTATTAATGTAATTTCAATATAATTGTTACATTTTGAATATAAATACATGAAAAAACATTTTAAGAAAAAGTGTTTATTTACCTTAAATATGAAACTGCATTCCACAGTATTATACATTATTGATTTCTTAAAATTTCTTTCACCCATTTTTAATATTTTTTAAAACTATTTTTGGTCTATTTTGCCTGAAAGAAATAGTCTTCACATCCAAATGGCTATCATAACAGGTAAAAAAAATCAAGTGTCGCATTTGAGAAAATAAAACATATCTTCATACAAAAATATATAACTTATTTCATGTTATAACAAAAATCTTTACTCGTGTTTAAAAAAAACATTTCATTTAGCCAAATTTATATGAAAGATTCCAGCGAAATTTATATCAAAGATTCTAAATACTCTTTAGAAATAATTTATATTTATTATTAAATAAATAAATAAAAATAACAGAAAATAACCTTTCAGGCAAAGATGGTCTGCTATACACTGGAGTACCAGGCTGACTTGCACAATTCCGATCTTTAAATTTACTACCAAACGATTTAAATGTCCCTACAGTACAATAGTTGTCTCTGAAATCAGATCCTTGATCCAGAGGCAGAAAAGTATGAACAGTTAGAGCAGGTCTATGATTGGCTTTTTCATAGGCTGTAAATAAAAAAAATCAAACAATTATTTAAAGAATAGCATAAAACACATTTTTAAAAGAAACAATTACCAGAATATATTAATGACTTGCAAAAATAATACTAGAATTTCCACTAGAGAGTTTCACAAGGGTACCTGAATTAGGGTAGTACCTGAATTAATTTCACAAATTGTCCTCTTATAAGTTTAGTGCATTTGTACACTATAGTAACTGAGTAAGCCTTCTGATAAATGGGGGGAATTGCAGCATAGCAGTATCGTCTGTTTGACGATATACATCAATCTCTGCTTACCTATTCTACAGCTTCACAGTTTTTGTGTACTTTTATGTTAACATTTTGATAAACTGAGATTTTTTAAAAATAAGCTTATCACATCATCATGCTATGTTTCCATAAAACATCCACTTCAATTAGAAGATCTAGGGTATGCTAACCAACTCACATACTTTGCATAAACTCTGTAGAGGCAACAGCTGAATAAATTTACCATAGAAACTTACTGATGACCATGATGATGATTTTAATGTTACAAAAAGAATAAGAAATTATAGATTAATCAGGTGATCTGATATGAGGTGTATACATGTACCAGTATGCTGAGACTATTACTGAACTTACAATTATGTCACTATATTTCAGTGGCTACTGATTAACATGTGCAAAATTTAACCAATTTAGCTTTTCACAATAAAATATTCATACATGCTGTGCTATGGCTGTTTGGAAAACTGGAGAAAGTGATTAATAGCAGTATCACTAGTTGGCTTATATACACCAAAATTAAATGAACATAATCTTTCATAACAAATACCCATCTTGCATATCAAATTTCGTGCATTTATTTACTATAGAAGCTGAGGTATAACCTTCTTGTAAAAGGAGAATATTTTACATAGCACTGCCATCTACTAAGTGATACACTTAAGTTGAATCAGCTCAGTTTCTCATAATTGCTCTCTCACATATTGAGTTTGGTAATTTTGTATATTATAAAAGCTGAGTTACAGCCTTTAGTAAATGAAGGAAACTGCAGCATAGCAGTGCCACATATCGGCAATATTTTTCTAAATCTATCTAAATTTTTGTCAAGGTACAATCAAATATAAAATTCTGTAGAATTATGTCCATTATTTCGTGAGATACAGCACCTACAAAATTTTAGTAACTCACACACAGACAGCAGGGGCATAGCGTGAAAATTTGATTGGGGGGGAGACCCAACATTTGGCACCCTTTCGTATTCCTCATCTAAAAATGCCGCCCACATACTTTTAAGGGTGTTGCCATGTTTGGGATCGAGGGCACAGGCCCTCTCGTTGGTTAATACGTGCCCCCACCCCCCCTTCCCAATTTTTTTTCTTTTTGAAGGATAGTCAGCAATTACCCAGAAAGTTTTTTTACACGAAAATTTTGAATTTCTACATTTATTATTTAAATGCTTACTTAATACTTACTAGCACATACTTATTACGGCATCCATTCGTCTGCTACTAATAAGTTTAGTTTTCTAATTACTCATGTCAAATTTAATCCATTTAGTGATTACAGTGCAACCATTAAAAAAAAAAAAAATCACTTTTCATAAGTCGAATATTTGTAATCTGTAATTTTTAGCTACAGGCTCAATGACAAATTTTCTTCCATCAATGGATCAGTATTTCCCACATCCCTCCCTAAGAGTCCACTCCTCTTTACAACTACGCACTATATAAGTTATTTCATATTGTTGTGGTAGCCTGGTTGGTAGAACCTCGATCACGCAATAGAAATATTGCGGATTCAATAATTGAGCCAGTTGAAGAACTTTATCTCTAGCTCTGCCAGACGTTCATTTATCTCTAGGTCTGCCAGCTCTAGAGGTGGCAGACATCATGAACATCAGTCTCTGGTGCACGTAAAATCTGTCGTGGCTGCAATATCCTCCATGCTCCATGCAAATAATAACTCTGAGAGATACTGAAGCAGAGGAGCCATCCCTTCTGCAGAAAATAAAAATTGTGTTGGCTTGTCTTCGGACTGCCACTGGGGCGTTAATCCCAAACCGTCGCCAATTGCCCAATATGTACCTATTAATGCGACATTAAATCAGCTTCCTCGCGCTATTTCATATCAAGAAACACTAGTTGAATTCTATAGACTTATATAAATATTTCAAAACCTGTTAGCGATTAAACTAAAATAAAAAATTCGCTTAAAGGATCACTTAGAATCAAAAATTGTTAGTGAGAAATTGCTATAACCAAACAAAATCTCATCCAATTTCGTCTTTATACAATATCCATAACATACAATAAACTGCTCTTTTTTTTTTTTTAGGTAAAGTCTTGACAAATCGTAATTTTAAACTTTTGGAGGGGAGAAAGTGATTGTGCATAATTAAGAGTCAGTTGTAAGTGTCTGAAATTAGAGAAGGGCGCTGCAGTCGCCACACAGCGCGAATTTCCTAAGGTCAGAATTTTCAACAGTCTTTTGTACAGTAAGCCAACAGACTATTGTAAGTGTTTAAAATGGGAAATCATGCCATAGGTAACAGGAATTTGTTATGATCAAGGGTCGTGAATATGAAGAGAATTTTCAAGAATCGTTTGCACAGTAAGAAAACAAGCTGTTATACACGTTTAAAAAGGCTGTTTTAGGCATCTAATTAGTTAGGAGGGTGCCGCAGGCACCACCTAACGGGAGTTTCATACAGTCAGACATTTTAACGCAAACTTTTTTTGCTGATCGGTGAACCAATTAGTCACCGAAAGCAGCTTCTGACACATAAAAATCTTAAGTGTTTTTGGTAACTAACGATAATTAACAAAATTATGATCCACTTTCAAATGAACTTCAAGGCGCAAAACAGCGCCCAAGAAACCTCATTATGCCTTTGTAAGTGCCTGAACAGAGAAGGGCATCGTTCAGCTGGAGTTTTCTTAAAGGGACCTAAATACGATCAGAATTTTCAACAGTCTTTTGTACAGTAAGCGAACAGACTATTGTAGTGTCTAAAACGGGAAATAGGCACCCCGAAACAGGAATTTGTTATGAACAGATTTTTTTAAACGTTGTGAACACGATGAGAATTTTCAAGAGTCATTTGCACGGTAGGAAAAACAGGCTGTTATACACGTTTTAAAAGGCTGTTTCAGGTGTCTAATCAGTTAAGAGGGTGCCGCAGGTGCCACCTAACAGCAGTCTGATACAGTCAGACATTTTAACGCAAACTTTTTCTGCTGGTTGGTGAACCAGTTGGTCAGCTTGTGATACATAAAATTCTTAAGTGTTTTTGGTAACTAACGATAATTAACAAAATTATGATCCCCTTTCAAATGCACTTTAAGGCGAAAAACGACGCCCCCATAAATTTCAATATGCCGCCCTATTTTTTAAAACATTGGGGGGGGGGATACTCCCCCCCCCTCAAGCTACGCCCCTGACAGACAGACATTTTCTAAAAATGGCTAGGAAATTTCAAAACTTAAATCCATCAAAAACTCGAGGCCAAAAATTTTTATGAATCCAGTACTTTTTTCTAATGTACAAGGTTATCAAAAAAGGTTGGACACATTTTGAAAGCTCATAATTCTAAAAGGAATTCAGAAAACGTAATAATATTCCTTTCAAACAGCTTGGCAAGTGTCCAAGATTTTTAAATGATAACTGGTATGCAACTTTGATGACGAACAATGCACAGCAGTGATGCAAAGTGAAAGAAATCTTCATTCAGTGCAGTCAAGTTCATACAGTGCAAAGGCAACCACCATTCAGAAAAAAGCAGAATGGGTGTTGTGGTTAGCCTCCAAGAAGTTCCAATTTAACTCTTATCGACTTCTTTTTCTAGGATTATGTTAAGAATACTGTTTACAGCATAAAGGTACAGGACCACTTGACATTTCATGGAAGCAAACTATCAATGCAATTGCCACAGCGATGAAGTACATGCTCCATAACACATGTGGTTAGAGATTGATTATCAACTTGATATGTGTAGAGCAAACAACGGTGCTCATATTGAAACTTATTGAGGTAAAATTCTATTAAATTCTGTACATTACAATGAAAGAATTGTTTCTTTATGTTAGGTATTTCATTAAATATGATTATATGAAATGTGACATTTTTCAATGATCTTGTATACAGAAGAAATTAAAGGGAAAAAAAATAAATTAAGACTATTAATTACTTTTATATGGGTGCATTTATTTGTTTGATCTTTAACAAAACAAGAAAATAAAATAGAAATTATTTAAATAAAGATATTTGCATATGTAATTTAATAATTAAAAATTTAGAGGGAAATTTTTTAAGGGAGTTAAAAATTGTTAAAGAATATTTTATTACACGCAGTCTTATTTAAAATACTTATATTAACATAAAAACATAATTTTTAGCTAATATAAATACCAGATGATATAGTATGCGGCCTTTGATATCTGTTCAGTAAATTACTGGCATCTTTTTCTGAAGCTTTAGATTCCTGTAAATCTAACCAAGTAGCAGTTGTCGGTGGTACAGGAGATGATGGTGTGCTAAGGGCAGTTGAATTACACTCTTGAAATGTCGACAGCTGCAGAAGAAAACTATTTTAGTAAATTTTCAAAAATTTAATTTATTAGTAATTGCAATAAACACACATAAAATCAAAGAAATGTGGATATACATTTTTTTAAAATTATTATTATTATTTAACAACATTTATTTAAAAAAAAAAAAAAAAAAACTAGTTGTTATGGCTATTACAAAATTTTCTTCTATATTTTCCTATTTAAATTCACACAGTATAAATAATTTATTAAAATTAATTTCAGATTTGCCAACATTTTAATTTATTCTGGAGTATTTTTAGCCCAGTCTTTATTTCATACCATTTTTTCCCCTTATCATAGTTATATACTGGAGAAAAATATTCTATAAATAAGGTGGTGTGAAATAAGGGCTAAAAATGCTCCACAATAAATAAAAATGGTTGCAACACTGTTAATTTCCATGAAGAATGGAGATGATTTTTTTTTTTTTTTTTTTTTTTATGACAGAAGCACTAAATGTCCAAAAAAAGTCGATTTTATGTTTTACTAATGATATCTTTAGAAAAAAGTTTTTTTTATTATTATTATTATTAAATATATATAACTTTGTTTTAAATTATCACAGATCAACAGTAGTTCAACTGTTTGTTTTAAAGGTACTGACGAGTCCTTTTGAAAAATACTCATATTGAAAATTTGCTCCCTTCTGGGAGGTACTTCCTACCAGGGGAGAAGTATTGCTCCCACATGTCCTAAAATTTTTTCCTAGTTGACTATTACAATTATAAATAATTATTTTTAATTTCATAATGATTCGTAACAAACAATTCTCATTGTGCCCATTTATAGGAAATTTTGTCCTATACCACCAGGTTAGAAATTTAGAAAAAAAACAGGATGGTAACACGACCTATTAAATGATTTTCACCAAAAATTGATGAGCATTAATTGATGTAAAGGAGCAATTATTTATCAATTTGTATGAAATTCTGATATACAGTTGTCACAAAATTTTTGTCTACTCTGTCACACAAATGTTTTCTAAAAAAGGTCAAATTGTGTTCTACACCTCTCAAAATGTGCAAATCCATCAAAAACTTGAAGTCAAAAATCTTTGCAAAACCAATACTTTCTTAGAAGAATAAATTACAAGAAAATAACACTTAATATAGCCTTTAAAATGTCAATTAAATCCTAAAAAAGAGGATTTGGAATGCTACAAATTATATATTTAAATCAATCTAAGTCATCTTCACAGATTGAAATGGCAAAAAAGCTGGAAAATGTTTAAAGGATTTATGTTTTTTTTAATTATTATTATTATTATTATTAAATGTACCTGCCTTTTCGCTATGAATGTCTACAGGACTTATCTGAAAGGAAGTTCAGTTTGTATTTCTTACAATCACATCACTGAGATCATATTTTGTTGTGCAATATTTACCCCAACCTACGAAAAAAAGTTGATGTCATTTTACGTTATCTGAGTGTCGTGTAGTAGACTTTATAGTGTATGTTTGAAATAGCAAAGATATTTGATAATCACACTGCTTGCAAGGTGCAGTAGGTTCAACAATCACAATGAGACAAAAGAATATGGTTGATATCAAAGATGAGTCATTCCATATAAATTCAAGAAAGTGTGTCACTCGACTATTTTTTTCTTTTGATATTTGTGTCCCTTATAGGCACATATGACAGATGTTCAAAACAAATTTTATTTTTTCTCTACTATTAACCTTGGATTTTATACAGGTCATCAAATGTCATTTTCCTGGTCAAAAATAGGATTAGACATCTATATTTTAACATAAATATCTTTAAATTAAATTCTTGAGTGCTAATTTTAAATATTAGTATCAAAGTACGTAAGGTGGCGTCCATTAATTATGTGAGGTGGATTTGACGATTTTTTGACACCTCTCTCTCCCCTGTTGAGATTTCATGAGATTTGGCTCGACCCCCCACACCCCTCCACTAATCTCACGTGAGATTTTTCAAAATTCGTACTTTTACTGTAAATGCGTTGGATTTATTTCAAAAAACACAATTTGCTTTATTATTTTTATTGAAGACTAGTTAAGACTAGTTTTTAAGATTGCATAGATCGGAGTTTAGAATCACAGTAATAAAATTGTACAATGTAATACTTAAATAGAAATTAATCTGAGTCATTGTGTAACGAAATATTTACGGGTGTAAACAAAGCAGGTTGGAACCTGTCCGTGCGTTACTGCTACTCGGCTCGTACACTGCAACGTTCGTCAAGTCGCGCCGGTGGCGCCCTAAAACAATTGGATGGCTACTGTGCTGCTTCGAGGCGTTTGGATAGCCACGATAAATATTATCGTGTCAGATTTTGCCATATCTAAGTCAAGAAACATGCTTTACTTAAATTTAACTCAATTTTCTCGCAATTTTACACTGTTTTTTTTCTGAGGGAAAAATTACGTGATACTTGTCGAGACCCCCCAACCCCCACGTGAGATTGGGTGAGATTCGGCTCACCCCCCCCCCCCCTGAACACCTCACGTAATTAATGGACGCCCTCTAAGGTAAATGTGCCCAGGCCCATATTATCGCATGGGCAAACTGGGACTTTGCCCAGGGGCCCCCAAAATCCATAATATTAAATTGTTAAATATTTCTTTTTATTTCAATGAAAATTTAAATGCATATATATATATGCATGTATATGGTAATTTTCTTGAAAGAGTGTTAAACTTTCTAGAAAACTGAATTTTCATTTGAATATAGTTCCTTTTTCCATTTCTGCTGGCTTATCTAGTGCCTAAAGAGTAGCACTCCTAACCTTTGGCTTTGGACCAACAGATGGCAGGGTCCGTGTCCCGGTTCAAGCGGAGATGTTCGTAGCGGTTTGAAATTCATTTTAATCAGTAGGTCCCACTCTAATTAATCCTAGAGTGTAAAAGTCGGCAGTACAGTGACAATCCAAAGCTGGCAAATCTATGTTTACTAAATTTATATATTATATCCTGTTTACAGTTATTTAAACATGATATACAATTATTTTTTGTTCTCATCTCTCAGTCACGATATCATGTCGGGATCAATAAAACAAAGCCATTTCATATCAATTGTATAACAATATTGTGCATAACTGTATAACATTAAAAATGCAAAAAATATTAACATACTTGAACATCTAGCCTCGAAATTATTGTTTATGAATATTGTACATAAGACTGATCATCTGTCATATATAAATGATGTCGCAACAGTTTCAAGCCTCCCCCCCCCCCCCACCACCACCAATTTTGTTTTGCACAGGGCCCCAATTTGTCATGATCGGGGCCTGAATGTGCCACATGCTTAGCTATACTGCTGTAACTTAATAACTAATATAATTGCAATAGGTTAAAGTTCAAGGTCAAACATCAAATTTTTGTCAATTCCGATAGTGAATAACTCTTCTAGGGAACAAAACCACAAAATAAATATCACAAAAATTAATCTCTGAAATCACACTAATGAGAAAATTTAATTGTAATTGTGTGGTTTTTAACCTTTTACAGCTTACAGGTTCCCAAAATGTCAGAAAAATGACAGAAATGACGTTTTAAGACCTCCATGACTCAAAAGGTGATGAAATAATAATAAAAAAATTCTTTGCCAATTTATTAATCGATTAAAGTATTTTATGTATATTATGTGTATTGTTTTGTGGTTTTGATTTTTAAAAAACTCTATAGTTTTTTTTAATTGTGTACTTCAGTTAATTGAAACACACTAAAGTAGAAAATTAAACATTGAATTAAATAATTGCACATTAATTTGTTGAATTGAAATGTACTTGCAAAATTACTTTTATGGAATTATAAAATATTAAAAATTTTTGCTCATTATTTTTGTAAATATTTAAGCATTATTTTATAAGTATTTTACAAAATTCAAAACCACAAAACAATACACACAGTTAATATAATACTTTAATAGATTAATAAATTGGCAAAGATTTTTTTTTTTTTTCCCCATCCTGTTTTGGTTTAAGGGGGTCTTAAAATGTCATTTTTGCCATTTTTCTGACATTTCAGAGACCTCTAAACTGTAAAGGGCTAAAAAACACACAATTAAAATTAAATTTTCTCATTAGTGGGATTCCAGAGATTAATTTTGTAATATGTTATTTTGTGGTTTGTTTATGCAGAAGACTATTGAAACAATTCACTATTGAAATTAACAAAAATTTTACATTTGATATTAAACTTTGACCTATTGTAATTATTTTAGTTATTAAGTTACAGCAGTATAACTAAGTATGGACCTTGTGTACTTTGATACTAATATCTAAAATTAGCACTCATAAATTTAATTCAAAGATATTTGTGCCATAATATAAAGGTCTAATAATCCCATTTTTGACCAGAAAAATAACTTTTGATGATCTGTATAAAATCCCAGGTTAATAGTAGAGAAAAAATAAAAGTTGTTTTGAACATCTCTCATATGTGCCTGCAAGGGACACAAGTATCAAAAGAAACAAAAACAGTAAGTAACACACGTCCTTGAATTTACATGGAATGACCCAGATGACACTTTCCTATGAAGTTGGAATACAACGATTGTGCTGGGATTTCACAAGCACATACCGAATTGTGGAAGTTATGTAGAAAAATAATCCTACCTTTAAATATTTTTTTTTCTCTCTTTTTTTTTTTTCTTTCTGAATATGTACTTGTTTTCTTTTCCCTGCACACCAGAACTTACTTTCCAAATACGGCTTTTATTTTTAGACCAGACAAAAGATCCCAAGAAATAATAAAAGTAGTAATTTTTAATGTTTTATGATGTTGTTTAGTTTCTTATTTACAACACACATTTCTTTGTGTGTTTATAATTAAAATTGTCAGACTATTATTATTATTGAGTGTAGATTTTTTTTTTTTTTTTTTTTAATTCGGTTAAAAAGTAAGGAGAAATTTTTAAAAAAAAAGTGGGGAGAACCTTCCATTTATCATAGCACTGTTTAGTTTTCCAAGATTTATATCTTAAAGCCAATGAAATGAATTGTGGGTTTTAGTAGTGGGGAGGGAAAAAAAAAGACATGGCATCACTTTGTCCCAATTAGAGTAAAATATTTTAGTTTTATAAGTAAAAATGCATATTTTCTTTTAAACGTGATGAGACTTTTAGACAAGGATAACTTGTGGCCTAACGCTTAAATTTTGTGATAATAAGCAGAACAACTTATTTAAAAACACCATTTATTTTTAAATAATATATACATATATTTTTTCCTTTAAGAAAGCTTCATTATCACTTTAAAAATGTTTTACCATATTTACCAACATGATTTATATTTTATAACATTTGGAGTATTATCACCATTCTAACAACAAATGCCTTCATAAATTCTTTTATAAAAGATGAAATTCAATGATAAATCATACGAAGAAATTGTGAAAATTTAATTTGAATTAAATTCCATTAAGTAATTGAGTCATCAAACAACAATTATAAAAATAACCAGTCATTTCTCAATTTCACGTTAGGGCTACGAAAGGTTAGGATACAAAAATTTAAAGTATCGTGCTTAACAGAGCTTCTGATTCTGAACAATGTTTTTAAAAAGTTGAAAACTAATTAAAAATTATAATAAAACTTAAAAATCTTACTTGAAAGAGTTTCTTATCTTAAGTCTTTTCGACAGGGATCCTGTCTTCATCAGCAGCTACTTGATGAATACATTTAGCATTACTAATCTGAGCTCCACTTTCTGGCTTGAGCCTTAACAGGTGATGCCACATTAGATCCAGGTTACCTACTGGTTCGTTTCTGTTGCAAGAGTAGGTTTGGTGAAAATTTCAATTGTTTCGGGATTGATATTGCTAAATTTCGTAATTTAAAAATCAACAATATGCTTACTATGAAATTATGAAAATTAGCAATATACTTTAAATTCCAAAACAATTAAAATTTTTACCAATCCTACCTTTGCAAGAGAAACAAACCTGATGTCGAATTTTCCAGTTTACTTTTCTTCGGTAAATTCGACTGACCCAAGAATTCAATCCACTTTTGAGATTGAAAAGGATTGCTCTTTGCCTTTCCTTGACATTTATGTGTCTAAAGACAAGGATCAGTTCTCAACCACTGTCTTTAGAAAACCATTCTCTGTCTCTCTTCTACCACATGCTCTCTCTAACCACGCCCTTCAGCCGAAAATGTCTACTTTTTATATTTGTGTTTTTTGTGCCTTACTCATTTGTTCTGATCTGTCTAGTGTTTCAAAAGAAATTAATTATTTAAAATATCTTGCTCTTTCTCAAGGTTATAATCCCTCTATTATTGATAAAGCTCTTTATAAATTCAAGAATCCTAAACGTTCTGCTCCCAAATTGAAAGATCACAGTCTCATCCCAATTGTTTTACCTTTTTATTCATCACTTTCTTTTAAAATTTCTAAAATTATTTCACCATTTGGTTTTAAAGTCATTTACAAACCCGTCAACAAAATTAAATTATCTTCTTTTAAAGATCCCATTTCTACTGAAAACCGATTTGGCATTTATTTAATCCTGTGTTCACCGTCCTCTTCCCATTTGGATATCCATGACACTTTTTACATATTTAAAAATTCGAAAAATCTTGTAAATAATATTTCTCCCACTCCGATCTTGTCTAATGCTTGGAAATTACTCACATAACTTTGATTTCCATTTAATTTTAATATTTTTTAAAAATTTTTAATCATATTTATTTGTTTATTTATTTTCTTCTTTCATTTGATAATTCTGCTCTTCACTTGAAACGATTTTGTGCATTGTCGCTTTGACTGCAGCACTTATGCCTACTTTGTTCGCCTGACAAAGGGTCATGTGTTTTTTCAATCTGAAACAATTGTTGTGAGTTTATTGCATTTTATGGTGTTTATTCAAAGTTTTGTACTTATTATTCATCAAATAGCTGCTGATGAAGACCGGGAACCCTGTCGAAAGGAATAAATCAAGAATCTTTTTCAAGTAAGGTTTTTAGGTTTTATAAAATGCTTAAATAGGAAGTATTTTTAAATAGTTTTTTAAGTAAGTAAAAATTCTGTAAAAAAATTTAAAGTTACCATAAATACTAATTTAAAAAATTACCAAGAACTTACAAAACAAAATAATAAAATGGAAAATAGATATACAGTAAATTGCATAAGTTTTCTTTTCAAAATTGACTATAATTATTCATTTTAACTTGATACCAAAGAAAAAAATCTGGTGTGAAACAACCACACGACTTCCATTACATGTATTATATGCATTTTTGGAATTTTCTAGTAAGAGAAACTTGATACACATATAAAGACATATAAAACAGAATTTACATAGCAAGTTAAAAAAATTTGAAGAAAATCGTTAGAGCCGTTTTTGAGATACGGACTTACGGTCCCACTTCCGGTTAAACTCAATTATTGACAGGAAAATAATAATTACATACAAAAGCGTATTTAAAAGTGAGTTAAAATGGCGATTTGAAAAAAATCCGTACAACCGTTTTTAAAGGAACGCCTTTGCGAGGCCTGAAATTGAGCTATTTATACAGGACGCCTATCAATTTTCCTGAACTCACCAACTATATCATTCGAAAGGACATCTAATAGAGTGTTTATATAGCAAGTTTGAAGAAAATCGTTAGAGCCGTTTTTGAGATACGGACTTACGGTCTCACTTCCGGTTTTTCAATTTTCACCAAAATTTGGAAATTTCATCTGTACACCAGACGTATTTCAATTCTAAAGTTTCGTAGCTCTATTTTTATTAGTTTCTGAGCTATAATAGCCAGAAGATTCTCCACATACATACATACACACACACACACACACTGACCAATTGCCAAAAACCACGTTTTTGGACTCAGGGGACTTTAAAATGTGTAAATCAGGTGAAAACCAGATATCGAATTTTCAGACCGAATACTTCCATTAGGGTAATGGAAGTAAAAATTCTATTCTAAACAGAATTTAATTTATAATGAGAGGTCCATTTTTAAAATGTATGTAATGAATGATTTTTTTTTTCCCTGCCTGAAAGAAATAGTCTTCCCATCTTAATAACAATAATACAAAGCTGAAATTAATACAGTGGAAAAAATAATCTAGTACATAAAAAACAATTTTCAGAGAAATGAGAAGCAGTAAATTCCATGTCCTCTGATGACATGCAATTTTGCACTCAATATTTTTTTCTATTAAAAAAATAATAATAATAAATAATAATAATATAGTTAAAATATACAGACATATTTAATTTTATTCTATTAAGTGGATGAAAAAAAAAAAAAAATCTCTCAATAATATTATAACATGAAATTTTACTTTACTAACCTGAGATGAATATTCACCGGATGTATTTACATTATTATACAGAGTATCTTGGGACGTAAAACCTGAATCCTGAGATGTTACACTATTTAAGTGCCTTCTGCTACACTCTGTTTAGAACCAAACATATAAAAATAAAATGCATGCACAAAAATAAAGTAATAATAGAAAGAAATAAAATGGAAAATATATAAAATAAAGCATTCAAGGATTAGATTTTCAGTAACAGGGTAGTCTTGAATTTTATTTAAAAAAATAATTTGACTAGTTAAGCAAATTAATAAAAACTAATTGCATATTGAACGATTGTAAACAAAGTGATAGAATAAAAATAAAAAGTAATAAACAATTATATAAAAGTAAAACAGTGTGATTTTTTTTCATTTTAATATTATATTTAAATCTCCAAAAATGCATTTATATTTATATTTAATTAATTGTATTTCTTATTTAAATCTTCAAAAATGTTTTTGGATTAATGGATTAATAATTACTGTAATTAAAATAAGCAAAATAATAAGAAAAAACAATAACAACATTGGCAAAGATACAGTTGACTCTCAAAAATGTACATAACAGAATCGATGTAAACAATGAAATTTCTAGTAATGTTTTCCAGGAAAAATAAATAAAATAAAGATAGCATTGATATTCATGTCAATTCTTTAAAAATTGAATCTAATTAATTAAGGAAAGTTAATTTTAAATAAGTCTTAGTTTTGGGTATAAACGGCTACATTTTTTAATGCTATACTATTTGTGTTTGAGCAAAAAATAATGACTATTTATAAACTGGGGGGGGGGGGGGGGGGACAGCAAGAAAAAAATTGTAAATTTGTAATATAAATTTTTATTGTATCAGATATTTATACACTAAATTTTGTATTGTGTTTGGTGAGGCAAATATTAATGTTAAAAAAAAAAAAAAAAAAAAAAAAAAAAAAGCAGAAGGCTTGTTGCATTTACTTTGTATTAATATGCAATCTTTCTCTTTCCATTAAATTTTCAGTTTCTTCATTATTAAGTTGTCAACTATTATTAAAATTCTAATCAAACTATTAAACAAAGTATTCAATAAAATTCATAGTTGTTTCATAGTTTCATTTTTCTTTATCTGCTAATTTTTTTTTTTTTTTTTTTTTTTTTTTTTAAATCCAAATGACTCCTATTCTGGTCTTGGCAGGCTGGGGGAGTGTTGCCAGCTTTAAACTAGTTAAACCTCACAGGCAAGTCACAAATCTTGCTGCCTGCCTCCTTCCTTCCTTTCTTAAGTTTCTTAAATTATTTTTTCATAAATTTTGTTTCAGTTTAAGTTTTCCTGTTAAGATTTTGATGGGTTAGTTTAATGTTTCGTTTGTTTTGCAGGCTGTTAATTAATAAATTTGGTTCCTTTAAATATATGTATTTAATACCCTGATAATTTTTTTCACCTATCTGAGCTTCTCCTACATAAAAAAAAATCTTTTCCTTCTTATTGGTCTTTGTGGTTTCGGTGATCTTGTATCTGTTGCTTGGCTTTTCTATGCTTAATGAATCATTATTATATATATGTATTATATATAAAACTTTACATTTTTTACTCTTTAATTGCTTCTATTTATTTATTTTTTCCCCTTTATTCTACATGCTTAGTTATATGCCTTCACTATCATTTTAACGCATAAGTTTAGAAATGAAAACAAAAACAATATCTTAAATCCACAAAATTCTAAAAAGTGCACAGTCTTTGGTTCTAAACTCTATATTGTTTTGAGAGTGTACTGTACATCAATACACATTTAAATTTTTAAAAGCACATTGATCTATTCATCAAAGCTGTGTATTCGGGAATAGCTATACCTATCAGGCAAAGCATGATGAATATTGAATATATTAAAATAGCAGTGTAAGTCTTTAGGCTTTATTCATTGAGTAAAAACAGCATAAGATGAAAAAAGTCATCTTCAGAACAAAAATAGATAAGATACTACAACACCCGTGGGTCACCCTGTAACTGTCTACAGGAGTAATTCTACAGTCCAGAAGATGTAAGGTTATTCTGAATATGATATCCTTTGGATGGTCTCAGGATGTCGTTGTGTGTTCTGGGCTATCTCAAAATAAATAGCAACAAGACACACATTGACATCAGCATGAATAACACTGCAGAGCTATCACCAAGAAATGATTTTCTTATGAGCAAATACTGTTTACAAATTTTATACTTTAAAATTTAATCACATATATATCTATATTTATGTTTATTTCAAAATAATATTATGTTTATTTCAAAAAATTTTTATACAGTGGAGCACCGTGTATACGTTTTTCGTGGGACCGTTCCTAAAAAATGTATAACTGAAAATTCGTTTTAACATTAATACACAATGAAGTGTCATATTAATAATAAAAATATAATCAATTTTCATGATTTCCTTTACATTTATTCGAAAAATATATATTTTTAATTAAATTTAAAATATTTTTAAAAGGTAGAATAAAAAATAAATGATAATTAAAAATATAGAAATTCAGAATTTTTTTTAAATATTTTGATTTTAACCTTTGAAGACAAAGCGTTTCATTCTCTAAACGAATATGACATTTTTGCAAGCGATTAAAACGAAGGAAAGAAAAAATAAAATAAAATAAAAATTAAACTTGTTTCTCCAACTGTAATGTCAAATAAACAGGATAAGAAAAAAGAAAACCTTACAAGTCACCCAACGGAAGTGAGTAATAAATCTTCAAGTTTATAAAATGGTTTTTTTTCCCCTTTCATACCCCATCTCTGGAATCGATTAAAAGAGAAAGTGGGAGGTCTTCAAGTGGTCACTGGCTACTTGTTACCATTCAACCGAGTCGCCAACTGCTCTCTGAAAATTTCTCACACCCCTCCTTTTCCCAGGCTATGGACACAGGTCGCACTTTGTTACCATAGTTCTAAGAAAAATAATCAAAAAAGATACCAATAAAACATAAAGAGCATTCAACTTTTTTTTTTTTTTTTTTTTTTTTTTTTTTTTAAATCCTGGACAAAACTCAAACTTGGGATTCTACAAGGAGAAAAAAAAATGTATAAGTGAAATTAAGAATTTACTCGTGTCGTATAAACGAAATATTTTAACATTAGAATTCAATGGAATGATTTTGGACCGAAGTCGAAAAACGTATAAATGAGAAACGTATAAAAGGTGCTCCACTGTATTAAAATATTTTTAAAGATATTTTCATCATTAATTATTTTTTTATAAAGTGGAATAATGGTAACTGACAGTTGTCACTGCTGTACAAAAAAGATATGCAAAATGCATATACCTTATATGACGCGACTCTCCCCTTCCCTCCCCCCCCCCCCCAAAATAAAAATTTGAAAAAAAAAAAAAAAAAACGCTTTAATTTAGAAAGCAATTGTCAGGAGTACTAAAATCAAGAGTACAAAAAGCTTCTTAACATTAAAGTGATAATTAAAAATAAATAAGTAAAAGGAAAGAGTGGGGAAGTAAATTTTTATTCTTAAATGGCAAAAGCTGCTTGAAATTAATGCTAAGATTCTTAAAATTACAACTAGAGGCATGAAAAGTCAGAAAAATATATGGTAACTTTTGATTTGATAAAATTGTAAATAAAGTTATAAATCTAAAAGAAAATACTCCCCCCCCCCCCCCCCCCCTCAAATCATGTATTTGTTTTAGAATGGTGTAATGGTACAATTACAATTTAAAAGTTAGAAACTTGAAAATAAATAAATAAATAAATAAATTGTGTTTTCTTTTGAAAACGATGTCACCTCAAGTCAGATATTTTGGTGAAAATATGCATTTCCATTGACAAAACTGCAATATTTTACACTAATTGCATAAAAATTTATTGTTAAATTAAAAGATATAGTAAAAGAAAAGAAGTTTTAATTGAATTAAAGATATTTATAAGAATACACTTTTACCCCCCAAAAGTTACAGAAAAAACGTATGCCAAGAACACTGGATGAAACAAAACATAATAAAATATGTTAAATAGCAGGCATCTGGGGAAAATTAACATACATAATTAATAAAGTAATATGTTAATTAAAAGATTAATCAATTTTTCCTTATACACATATATACAATAATTAATAAGTAGTAAATTTATCTAAATTATCACTAACTTTTAAAATTGCGGAATCAAATAAGAGTTAATGATGCAAATAATAATGCATTTAAAAAGTTAAAAATATTGTACTTAAGAGTTCCTTATGATGAGTACATTCATGACCTGAAACATCTTTATAATAACTTATAGGATTTGATATTTCCTTCAAATTTTCCTCCAAGAAATAGCACCACCTGGTATCAATGTTGATTGGCTCCACATTATTGCATGCTTACCTACTGGCCAATATTTCTACGGCTCTACATTTAAGAATAGGATTGGATTTTTGCTATTTGCTAATTTATGGAGATTTTCAAAATTTATTTTTAGGCTTTCTTTTTTGCAGGCATGAGAGTGCAGAAAATTAAAAAAGAGGAAACACGCGTGTTCATAAAATTAATTTTAAAAGAAAAATAACGTGTGCAGGGAAATCTATACAAATATACGTTCATAAAATTTATTTCAAATGAAAAATAATGCTCACAGAAAAAAACTATACAGAATATTTTAAAAGTGACAAATTAAACTAAAAGAATAATGCACATCAACACAATAAAACATGTGTTTAAAAAAGAAAAAAGCGTTAGCTAGCAATCAATATTTAATCATTGGCTGGTGGTGGAAAATAAAAAGTAGTTCATGAGAAATATTAAACACAATTCTACTTCTTTATGGGTTCTAGAATATCATAAAGTAAGTTTAAAATTAATATCGTGGATGGATAAATATTAAAAAATAAAAGGCTTCCCGCAGGATGTTTGATCAGCAATGGTTAGAGATGAAAGGGAAGGGGGGGGGGGGGGAGGACAAAAAAAAAAAAAAAAAACATGAGTGAGAAATATTGAATAATTCTGTTCTTTTATATGTTATAGAATCTGATAAAGCATGTTTAAAATGAATATTGGCATTTATATTTTGGATGGAAAAAGATTGAGAATGTAAAGTTTTTCGAGGAGCATTTGAACACTGATTGTTATTGGAGTTTGATTTTAACAAAATAAAAAACTGCGGAATTAACGAAAATCGCAAAAAAGTGGAAAATCGCGGATCCGCGGAAAATTTTCATGCCTGTTTTTGGTTAGTGCTGTAGTTATTTTGCTGTATTTAATGTCATTTAGGCATTTTTTTTTTACTCTATTTTTAATTTTTCTTTTGGTCATTCTTATGTAGACGCCTGTACTATTGTCTTCTTTACAGCAGCTGATTTGGTAAATTCTAGCAATGACGTGAAGCTAATTAATGTTGATCCAGATGGCACTACCTCTTAGAGAAAACCAAGAAGGGAATATCAAATCTTGTGAGTAGTTATGAAGATGTTCCGGGCCTGAAATGAAAGTACTCATAATAAAGTTTTAAATATTATATTTTTAATTTTTTTAATAAGTTTAACATTATTTATATAATAATATCTATACAATATTTCTCTAACGTGAACCAGTTTCAATTAAATTATTTTTTGTCGAAACAATATGATACGCGAGCATCTATATAATATTTATACATGAATAATATTTAATCACACAGACTTAGCTCAATGGACTAATAAGAAAAAATGACGACATTTGTTTGATGAGATTATTTTACGAAAAAAATGTATTTTTAACAGTTGTTTCTTCAGAATCTTTGCAAGCGTCATTTTAAACCTAGCAATATTTTAAGGATATATACAGAATATGAACTTTTGTGTCATAAATTGACTAAAAAACACAATCATAAAAAATATAATCAAAATAGGAATTATTTTATTTATTTATTTATTTAATAATAATAATAAAAAGTCATCGCCAACATGACGACAAAAAATTTAAAAGGCGTCATGCGAGTCCTACATTAAAATTGTACTGCCTGTGGAAGTATGAAGATTAGGTTGTGAACCATGAATTTTATTTGAAAACCTTTCTTTGAATGATTTTGGTTTCACTAGTGTACAAAATTAATTTGGTTTATTTATTAATAATTTGGCTTATGGTAAATTAAAATTTTAATTAGGTGGTGAAATTTGTATAACATTTATGAGTTTTAAATTTTAAAGGTAAATAAGAAAAGAAATAAAATGTGAATACTTCACACGGGTTTGCTAGTTCATAATAATGCATTTATCCATTCATCATAACATACAATGTTTTAAAATGTATTACAAAAAAGCAATCCCCCCCCCCTAATTATTTTGGTAAAAATATTACTAAAAATATTTTAAAATAATAATTTACAATATCTATATGAAATAATGATTCGTACCTGAGAATGAGAAAGATGTCTAGATGAATGAGACTTCAAGCTTCCACTTGATGAACTATTGATACTACTAATGCTACAAACACTTGATTTTCTAGAACCAAGAGAGCCTGGAGAGCCAGGGGGTGTCTGAAAATTAATTTTCACATTATTAACTGACTTAGAATGATATACTATTTGTGCATATTATGCAGATTAACAAATTTGTTATATCTCAATAATATCAGCTAAAAATTGGTTACACACATACGCACATGAAAACTAAAGAAAAGAAAGAAAGAAAGAAAATGTTTTATCTATATCAATGTGAGATTCCAGTAAGTTTTAATATAGAAATGACAGTAAAGAAAAGAAAGAAAAATGAAGAGTAAAAAAAAAAAATAATAATAAGATAAATGTGAAAATGCAAAACCTAAAAGCTGAAAAATTTGGAGGAAGGATACTCGACTCACGGACATTAACCCTTTCATGGTCATGAACGTGTATACACGGTCAGAGTTTTTTACTTCTGAATCATTTATTCATTGCTACAAATTTGCTAAATAAAAAACAATCAGTTTCTCAGTATTCCTGATAAATTTGTAATATTATTAGTACTTAATGACTTAAAAATATATAAAACACATCCCACTAAAATGGCTTCAAAACGAAAAAATTAAAAATGGCGTGACCATGAATGGGTTAACGATAGATAGATAGATATCTGTCTATCTACCATTAACAATTGTAAGCCCAGTACCATTCCTCCAAACTGGCAACAGCTCATGAAGGAACTGAAGTGCAATGAAGAAACAAAACAAGGTGAAAAGCACAGGAGCAATAAAGAAAGAAACTGAAACAGTGCCAAAGATTCTTTCATTAGCGTTGCTAAAGTACTCTACTAAAAAAGGTCCTATAGGTATTTAATAGCTTTTAAACAGTAACTTTATTCCTACATGAAAAACTGCCCAATTAAAAGTTAACTACCTTTCTTATGAGATAGTTTTCTCATAAAAAACTAGTATATTGTGGCCACCACAACACTTTCTTCTATATCTTCCTATACAAATTCACTAAGTGCAAATGATTTATTAAAACTATTATTTATTAAAATTATCTAATATGATAAATGCAAATGATTTTCATCTTAGAAAAAACTAACACTAAATATTCAAAGACAAGACAGTTTTATTTTCTATAAATAGCATATTAAAATATGTGTTTTTATAATGGTTATTTCACATATCAAGTTTCGTACAGTTATATTCCATAGAAATTGAGATACAGCCTTCCCGTTATCAAAGAAATTTGCAGTATAACAGCACTACCTATTGTCTGATAAGCATCCAAATTAAATCAGCATAATGTCTCATTATGTCCTTCTCCCATATCAAGTTTTGTTCAATGATATACAATAGAGCCTTCCCTTAAATTGCAAAAATCGCTGTGTAGCAGCGCCACCTGTTGAGCAGTTGACACCCAAAGTTGATAGGCACCAATTTATGTCAAGGTACATCTACATATAAATTTATATGCAATTATGAGCACTTGAGATATAGCCTTCCCTTAAATTGCAGAAATCGTTGCACAGCAGCACCACCTGCTGGTCGATAAGCATTCAATTTGAATCAGCATAATGTCTCATAATGATCTTCTCACATATCAAGTTTTGACTAATTATACGCAATAGAACCTGAGATATTATCACCCCTTAAATTACGGAAATCGTTGTATAGCAGCGCCCCCTGTTGAGCAGTTGACACCAAAAGTTATAGGCACTAATTTAGGTCAAGGTGCATCTACACATAAATTTATATACAATTCTGAGCAGTAGTTCCGGAGACACAGTTGCTACAAAATTTTTGTCACACACACACAGACATTTTCTAAAAATGATCAAATAGTGTTCTAGACCTCTAAAAACGTGTAAATCCGTCGAAAATCGAAAGTAAAAAATTTTTACGAATCCAATATTTTCTTCTATTGAATATAAAAGAAAGAAAACAATAAAAGTACTATTTGAAATATGATAAGAGAACAAGGGCTTTGTGCCTTGCCATAAAATGGTGGTTGAGAGAGGAATTTTAGCATAGATCCTAATATAGATATTAGGAGTTTCCCGTCAATTTGGCACATGAAAATATTATCCCAGAGAGTTGATATTTTGCTAAAAAGTGTTTAGGGTCAAACAGAAAAAAATTAGAGGGCATGCGTATCGGATTTCAAAAAAAAAAAAAAAAATTTCCTCTCATTTAAGGAACATCCTTATATAATTTTTGTTATGATGATGTACAGCTTTATCGTCACATAGACGATATTATTGTATTTTATCTTAACAAAAAATCACAAAATGCCTTTTCCTTAAATTATCCATCTAACTTATTAAAGCTAACTCAAAATACTCTAACTAATCAATCAATTAACTTTTTGGATCTAAAAATATTCTTTGACGGTAATAAAATTTACACAGATATCTATGACAAACGGCAAGATTTTAAAGTAAACTTATTTACACACGTTAATTCCTGTCTGCATCTTTTGGTATTTAGAAACATTAACATTAACCATTTATTTCGAATTAGTAATTTATGCTCTCCGAAGTATTAAAACAAGTATATTAATAAACTGATCACAGCCACTGCTAAAATGGGTTTTCCTAAAAACTTATATTTTCTATTTTATATCCATAACCATGTCTCTGTCAGTACATTAAAAAAAAAAAAAAAAAAAAAAAATTATAAAATAATAAAAGACCATAAAAAAAGGTGGCGGTTGGGTGGGCAGATGTTTGATTACGGAGGATGGGTGTTGTTGTTTGGCTGGATGGTTGAGTAGGATTGTGAAATTAAATTTGAAAAAAAAAAAACAGAATGCTTGTTGCATTTACTTTGTATTAATATGCAATCTTTCTTTTTCCATTAAATTTTCAGTTTCTTCATTATTAAGTTGTCAACTATTATTAAAATTCTAATCAAACTATTAAACAAAGTTCTCAATAATTTCATTGTTGCTTCATAGTTTCATTACTCTTTATCTGCTATGAAATTTTGCTTTTTTTAATCCGTATGACTCCTATTCTGGTCTTGGCAGGCTGGGGAAGTGTTGCCGGCGTGAAATTAGTTTAATCCCACAGGCAAGTCACAAGTCCTGCCGCTGCCTCCTTCCTTAAGTTTCTTAAATTATTTTTTCATAAATTTTGTTTCAGTTTAAGTTTTTCTGTTAAGATTTTGTTGAGTTAGTTTATTGTTTCATTTGTTTTGCAGGCTATTAATTAATAAATTTGGTTTCTTTAAGTATGTGTATTTCATACCCAGATGAATTTTTTTCACCTTTCTGAGCTTCTCCTACATATTTTTTTTTTTTTTTTCATTCTTACTGGTCTTTGTAGTTTCAGTGATCTTGTATCTGTTGCTTAGCTTTTCTATGCTTTATAAATCATTATTATTATATATACAGGGTGATCAGTTTAAAATAGTACCCGTTGTTTTTCTTATTGTCCTTAAATCTGATGGATGTGGCAACTATTCTAACACTGAAGCATAATTGTTTGAACCTCGTTTCAGTTTGGGAGACAATTTCCAACACTGTTGGACTGCTACAACTTTACCTGTGAAGTAAAACATAAATAGAGATGCAGAGTGTTACTTAATCTTGTCCCTGTGATAATTTTAGTTTTGAAAAACATAATTTAATTCAAATTTTTTACATTATCATTCCTCACAGAAAATGTTGAAAATGTTCTCCACCCTTTTGAATGCAAACAGGAACACGTCAAACCATGTTTTTTGACACACTTTGCAGTATTGTTGGTGTTATTGACGAGATTTCTTCAGTTATGATCTGTTTTAATTCATCGATCAGGGTTCCCACTCAATTTCAAAAATAAAATTCCCTGACTTTTCCAGGTTTTCCAGATCTATTTTTAGAAAATTCCAGTCACAAAATTTAGTTTGCGACATAAAAAATAGCTCACGGTATAAAACAGAACATAGCTCGCGATATAAAAGACAACATAGTAACGTGACTTGCGATACAAATTGAATGCTCAAAAAGCATTTTCCAGATTTATATCATCATTTTTCCAGGTTTTTGAGCAATATTTACAATTTCCCCTGACATTTCCCTGACTTTTTTCAGTAATTTCAAATTCCCTGACTATTCCAGGTTTTCACTGTTCTCCCTGACCCGTGGGAACCCTGATCGATGTTTGCAGGACTTCTCTGGAAAATCCTATGAAATGATTATATAAAAATAATAATGATAGTGTAAATGTAATGTAGGAATGATAATGTAAAAAATTTGAATTAAATTTTGTTTTTCATAAAAAAAATTATCACAGGATTAAATAACATTGTGTGTCTCCATTTCTGTTTTACCTCACAAATAAAGTTGTAACAGTTCAACAGTGTTGAAAATTGTCTCCCACACTGAAAAAAGGTTCTACACTGTTAAAAAAATGCAGAAAAAATACAGAAATTCTCTGTAATTTCAGAAAAAAAGTCGTAAAATACGTTTTGTCTACGTAATTTTTCCATAATTTACGCCTTTTTTTCTGAAATTACAGAGAATTTCTGTATTTTTTCTGCATTTTTTTAACAGTGTAAGAAATATACTTCAGTGTTAGAACATTTGCCACATCTCTCATATTTAAAGGTTATAAGAAACACCAATGGGTACTCTTTTAAATTGATCACCCTGTATATATACAAATGCCAAAATTTGTAACATTTTATAAACTGAAATTAATTATATATATCTTATTTATAGCTAGCTGTTTTATACAATAATAATAATAATAATAATTAGATATAATTGTACATTTGTTATTATTTTCTATACGATGAATTTGGAAAAGTTATGATTTAATTTGAGAAAGAAACAAATTTATATTCAATATAATTATAATATCATATATTTCTTAGATTAGGCAATCTTTGGAGGCAAATAACAAATAACATTTTTGAAAGTATTATTCTAATTTTCAATATTGTAATTTTAAACAATTAACAATAATCAAGGCTTGTTATACTCAATAACAGCAAATAATTGATTGGTTGTCAATGAAAAAGAAAACTGAACTGTTTCTTAATATATATATATTATGAATAATTACATAAATCTATCATAAAAAAGTAATTTTTATGAGAAAATATGAATATTTTTGTATTTCAACATTTATTGTACATATTTAGAAAAATATTGTATTAATGATTTAGTATAGAAATTTAAAGCATGCTAAAAAAGTAAAGGAAAAAAAAAAAAAAAACATACACTATCTTAAATGAAAAAATAATTATGAATTGTTATTTTAAAATAAAAAATTATACTGAATAATAATATACAGAGATGCATACCACATGAAAAGAAAATGTATTTTCAGCACTTTTCACATCAGCAATGACTTGTTCGCTTGTAGAAGGAAGAACATGAGGATCACCAGTTATTTTAGATAATGTATCAATAATTTCTTGTATATGATTAATTTCATGAAGCATGGTTATTTCTGATTCCTGAAATATATAAAATTAATAATTAAAAATAAAATTATAAATATAACATGTTGCCTAATAAATACTCTTAACAGTGATAAGGGATTAACAAATTACAGTCACTAGGTTGCCACTAGCAACATAAATTTCCTAAAAAGGGATCAGTTTTTTAAAATCCCCTCTGATCTTCTTTTATTATTATTTTTTTTTTTTAATTTTTTTTTTTTATTATTAAATAATTTTTATTAATTTTATTAATAGCTGTGATAAGCTCTATAGAAAATTTTTATTCATATTTATTTTGATGCCTGTATGGGAAGAAACAATCATCTTCATTGAAAAACATGGTCTATATATATTGTATTTCTACGTTAAAATTGAAATTAAGCTAAAAGATAAATAAAATGCGATAACTTTATTAACTGCACGAGAGCTTTAACTGGGGTGTTTGTTTTTCGGATATTTTTCAACAAGTAACTGCAAATAATAATTTCATTATAGTTAATTGTTGAAAATTATTAGGGAGCTATAAAAAATATTACTGATGAAAAATTCTAATTAATATATATATATATATATATATATATATATGGAAGAGGAATATCTCTGTTTTAAGTAATTAAAATTATGCTGTTTATTATTATTACTAGAAATTGTGTTTTAGAAATCAATAATTTTGTGTTATATGGTCAGGAGAATTTTTTTTTTTTTTACTGGTAGCTGGCTACCAAGTATTTTTTTGTTTGTTATGGCCTGATGATGACTATTCATTAATGAGGCTGTTACAATGACTTTATAACAAATTAATAAATAGAAAAGGCATTTTTTTTTAAACTCTATTTGAAGATTAAATAATTTCTCTTCTTATAACTTTTATCAAAATGATAAAAAATAATAACATTTTTTTTTTTACCCTATTGTTTGAAAAATGTGTGTACTTAACTAATTTTGGAGGGTTGAATTCAGTGAAATAATCCGATTTTCTCTATCATGTCAAATTTTTTAGATATACAGGGGCAGATTACAATATTTCATCCTATCTTTCATTTTATATGAATGTCCTGCAATACTACCAAGAAAAAAATAATCAGATATGTGACTTTTTACCTACACTAAATCATTAGAACAACAAACTGTGTATATTTGTGGATTCTTTTTATCCAATTAGCAATTAGTTATCTGATTTTTATCTATATCACTAAGAACACAACCGAAATACATTTTATAGTTACAAATTTAATTGGTTTTTCCTTTTTTTTTTTTTTTTTTTTTTTTTTTTTTGAGTGAATTAGCCATAACTTATCAGGATAGTTTACGCAACCACAATGTTTTGTGGAGGTGGAGGCCAATACATTACTTCACTATTTATGCTATGCTTACTTTGGTTAAAAAAAAAAAAAAAAAAAGCTTCAAAGTTTAGTAATAACTGAAGGAAAAAAAAAATGATGATGATGTTTAGAATTATGAAGTGTTTTAAAATGATTACCTAATTTTCCTACTTTTTTTGCACTCAAAAAATTCTAAAGTAGCTAAAAACAAAGGATCATAGGCTTCAAAGGAATTATTACATTACCTAAAACAACTAAAAAATGGATGAAATACTCGATGAACAATGTGAAAATAGTGTAGGAAAAGTCCTCGCAACACATTTTTGAATGGAATTTTCTAAAATAGAGTGGAATGCTTGCAATTCGACCTTCTAATGTGAACCCTGGCTCCATTCTTACTTGGAGTTGAACGAGGAGAAAGAATGACATTCAAGTGACATCAGCACCGATAACATTTCATTGGCTCATTGAGACAACACAAGATTTACTATTGACAATATATGCTTCAGTGAGTAAAGGTTGCTTGATTTTAGATAACTTTTTTTCCCAATAGTTCAACATGAAATCATTTAATGCTGCTTCAAAGTGTCACTTCGTCTAATAAAGCCTTTAAAAGAAAAATCATATATAGCAAAGAAAATTACCAAAACAGGTTGGAGATAGCCTACAAAGAGACAAAAATGACTTCTTTCTTCGATAAGTGCTTTTCTTACAGATTGCTTTTCTATTTCTTCCAGCAAAAGATATTTGTCTGTTACATCTTGAAGAGCATAATCAAGCGTTCGTCTGATATCTATCACACCAACTGGAAAAAATATGAGGAAAAAAAATTATACACATGGATTATCATAAAATAAATAGCAATTAGGTTAATTTTAAATAAAACTACTGCTGCAAAGATTATCATTTTAAAAAGTATCAGAAATTTAACTAAAAAAAAAGAAAGGGCATTAACATTTTAAAATCTATACAGCATTTTTTATTTATTTTTGTGTTTCCCACTTTTTCAATGGACATTAAATCATTCAATAAAAATTAAACACAAAATATTACTTATAAAAACAATTATTTTCAGATTTAAACTGTAAAAATGTAACTTTCTCCACAATAATATGTTGTTAATTTTTAATATGTTTCTGCTTATATGATTTAACGTAATCATTTGCTTTTTTCAATATCTTTATTTTATTTTACTTTTTCCATTTAAAATCAGTAAATTGAATTAAAAATTAATAATGAATTTCATGCAAATTTATGTTTAAAGAAAGAAGTGTTCGTACTTAGAAAGTAAAACAAACAGTTCTACACACTAAATGCAGAAGGTCTTTCACCCTTTACATGAACAATTTTATAATTTATTTTACTCTTTTGCAGTTTGAGATAAAAATTTGGCAACTGTAGAATAAACGTCTTCTACTTTTATCTTTTGATTGGGATGTAATAATAAAAGATTTATTTTGAAAATGGCTCCTAAAATTGATAGATGGCTCGAAGGTTACGTAACTGCATTTTCCTAGCATTCATATCACTAAATTATGAAGGTGGTGTACAAAATCACAGTTATTGGATTTCTAAAAAAAGGTATTAAAATGTTGTATTAAATTTGAAAGGGAAAAAATATCTAAGTGAAAGAAAACAGAAAAATGTGACAGCGAAATTTCATCCTAAGACTGTCTGAACGCAGGTAAATATTAAGAAAGTGAAGACTCTGATCCTAAGAAAATCCATAGACTAAAAGATGCATTGAATTGAAACTAAAAATGTCTTCTGGCACTGTAAGTAAAATCATTCACAAAGAACTGAAGTGAAAAAAGATGTTTAAACCTAAAGTTTATCTGCTTTTGTCAAAGCATATTGTTGAAAGAAAAACAAATTGAAGAAAATTATATGAAAAACTCCTAGCTGCTGAGAAATGGAATTTGTAGTAACACTCAATGCATATTTAAGTGACTGGAATAAAAAAAAATATTCATTTTTTATTCTCAGCTGATGGGAATGATCATACAAAATTGCTTCATCAGTGTAGAGAAAAATCCTTAGAGGGACTCATGATAGTTGCAGGATTTTGTTACATGGGAAATTAAAAAATAAAAAAAGTCTCAAGTAAAACCAAAATTAATTTACTCTACTATCAGCAGAAAATTAAAAAAAAAAATTTAAAGAAAAAATTCCAGCCTTGTATGGAAACTAGTGATCTGGGGTGGAAAATTTTCCGCGGAAAATTTTCTTTTTTGAAAAATTTTCCAGAAAATTTTCTACTATGTTTTTCCGGAAAATTTTCCAACCAAAAAAACAATTTTTTTAGTAAATCTTTTGCATGATATATTTAATATTTCTTTTATTAGTCATAGTAATGCTATATATACAGTGTGAGAAACAAAAGTTTCTGATTAAAGTCATCATTTAGAAAGTTACCAGATACATGTTTTGAGCAACTTGCTCGAGAAAGAGGTTATTTATTATAATATGAGAGATCTATGGTTGCTAATCAGAAATTTAAATGTCCATTCAATAAGTTTGTAAGAACATAATTATAACGCATTTGGCAACATTACAAAAAAAGAATATATCGATAAATCAATACACTACTATACTGCTGAGCATGTGTATATATTTTTCAAAATATTCATTTGATAAATGATGATACGCCGATGTTTTTCAAACTCAGGCAGCAATTCTCTTAGGTCACCTTATGGTCTCTGATTCTGAGAGTGACTCAGAAAGTTAGGACATTGTCATAATCTTTGTTAAATATTAAAAAAAAAAAAAAAAAAAAACAGTAAAACTTAAAGCAATTTTTTTTTTTTTTTTTTTTTTTAATTACAAAATTGGCATTGTTGAAAATTTTAGAGAAAAATCTAAAATAAAAACATTATATTTTTTTAAATCACTTTTTAAAACTAATTTCTAATGTGGGAAAAAAAAAAAAATTATGTTCTTATGCAAGCAACAGGAAATAGAATTAATTGCTTAAATAAATAAACAGCAACATTTTGATTAAAATTTAAAGAAATCAAGTAGATAAAATGAATCACATCAATCTTGTAACTGGAGGTTTAGTTGAAAGAACTCAATATTTCTTTATTTGCTTAAAATATCCGAAACTGAATTGTACTTGAAAAATCTCAAAAGTGTTACATTTAAAGTTAAATAATAACAATAATAATAATAAAAAAATCTCAAACTCCCAGATTAATTTTTTTTGAATAGACGATTACATCCATTATCCAATACCACCAACAATTAAAAAATATGATTTTGTGTTCACAAACTATGCTTAAAAATAGAACAAATCGAAAAAAGTAAAAATAAAATAAATTTTGATTTAAGGAACCCTTGCATGATCTAAACCATACCTTACTTGTATACCTTGTACAGTCAGCAGCAAAATTATTGATGCGCTAGCAATAATTTATATTTAAAAGATGTGCACCGAATACAATTTTGTTAAGTAAATATTTATCGAGTCATGATCTTACTCTTATACTGTTTATAAAAAATCTGGAGTGACTCCACTCGACTTTCCGAACATTGAGTAATTAACAGTTTTGTAGATAAAGTAAAGAAAGAGGAGTTGTTAAACAAACAAAAGAGAGAAAATCATAATAGAGTGTTTGAGTATTTTTCTCCATATATTACACGATGTTTCATTTAACGCTACTGAACTTTGAGCCCATAGATCATAATGATAAAGAATTTTTCGTTCTGTCCCTGTAAAAACCTATAAATGGTAGATTCACCAAAATGCTTATAGTTAGTGCAACAGTGATTTATAATATTCATATAAATTTTCAGCTCATTTGAATAAGGCGTTTAGATGCTATTGCACTTTTAAAAATTTGGCCCCATAGGCCATAATGATAAAGAATTTTTCTTTGTGTCCCTGTAAAAAAACTAAGTGCTAGATTCACTAAAATCTATACAGTTGGTGCAACTGTGACCTATAACATGTGTACAAATTTTTTGCTCAGATTAATAAGGCGTTTAGACTCTATCACACATTGAAAAATTTGGCCCCATAGGCCATAATGATAAAGAATTTTTCTTTGTGTCCCTGTGAAAAAACTATAATTGCTAGATTCTCCAAAATCTATACAGATTGAGTATCTGTGATCTATGTGTATAAATTTTTTGCTCTATTGAATAAGGCGTTTTGATGCTATCACACTTTTAAGATTTTGGTCCCATAGGCCATAATGATAAAGAATTTTTCTTTGTGTCCCTGTAAAAAAACTATAAGTGCTAGATTCACCAAAATCAATAGGGTTCGTACTATGGTGACTTACAATATATGTACCAACTTTCAGCTCATTCGAACAAAGCGTTTATACGCTAGCGTGTTCACTCACAGACATACACCCATACATACACACACACACATACATCATTGCAAAAATAGTGAAAACGGACTCAAGGGACCTCGAAACGTATAGAAACATCAAAATCTCAAATTCGGATTTTTGACATGATTACAATACTTTCCTCACTATAGTGTTCGGAAAGTAAAAATTTTATTCATGATAAAAATTAGCGATCAAACAAAAGAAAAATATGGATGTGTGTTTCAATAATTTTGCTGCCACTAGCAACCAAACCTCATATTATTCTAAACAGAAATTTGTTACGATAATTACCTTTTTGTTTTAATTCTGTTTAGTTTCAGAATATTCACAATTGTTAAATTTGTTCTTGTTTTTCAAAAACTTATTCTAGCTTTACAAAGTTTTTTTTTGTTGTTTTATTTTGAAATTATAAAGTGCAAAGAAGTACTTTGATCGTTTTTTCCACTTTGTATTTTCAGTAGGAAGTATTAAAAATTAAATAAATTTTGGGGTAAACTGTAGATTTTTTTTTTTTTTTTTTTTTTTTTTTTGGGGGGGGGGGGGGGATAATGAAAACAAAACTAAAAAAAAATCCTTAATTCTCATAACATTTTTCCCTATATAATAAAATGGGGTTCAGCTGTTGGCAGCGATATTTGAGAATCTCTGACAGCTACAGAACGTTCACAGACACCTTTTATTATATAGATTATTCAACCAATATACATGCAAAACAGTCATTAAAAATTATAACTTTCTAGCTTTATACATGTTTAATAAACCATTAAATCATAATTTCTGTGTTTTGTTTGTTAATTTCTTTTTGAATTGAATAATTATTCATACTTTTCTTTGAATAGATTTCTTTACTTGTAGCTTTTAATGTATTTAGTTTCATTTTACAAAACCTTCATAATTTAGAGATTGAAAATTTTCCGAAAAATTTTCGGTAAATTTTCCAGAAAATTTTCCGTTTCAAAATTTTCCGGAAAACCCACATCCCTAATGGAAACGACATTGACAAAGTTAAGCTTCATATGGACAAAACCTCTAATCACACATTTAAAGCAATTGTCACTTTATTTAAAAGAGGAATGGGATAAAATTGACATGACAGTACTAAGAAAAAGTTTATTTTCATGGAAAATTTGAGTTAAAGCTATTGCCAAGAACCATGGCTATCTGACAGAAGCAAATTGATGCAAAAAATATGGCATTAATACATAAAACTCAACTACAAAAATCTTTTCCATAAAATATGCACAATCTTCCGCATAGACATATTGTTATGAAAATTGTGTCAACTTTCTTGTAAGCAAAAGGTAGTTCGTAAGGAAACAGGCAGGTTTTAGTCAATAATTGCACATTATTCAGCATAACTTCTCAAATCAGTACAATGAAATTTTGATCAAGGAATATTCTCAAAACAGTCCCATAGTTCTGTCGATTCAATGAATATTCTCAAAGCTAATAAATCTGTCACTTATATCACAAAAGTCACTATTCGACGAATAATCTGAAAAAAATCAAAGAAAACAGTCGCTTGTTTCCCAAAAGTAAAATAAAAAGTATCAAACACTCAACAGAGCAGGAATTTTGCTGATCATGAACAAAGATCAATTACTTGGAACACAGAAGGGAAATTGCTCAGCATCGCTCTCCAAACAACACTGACTATACTTTCACTGGCAGAAATCAACTTACTTCTATTTATATCTTTTGGCAATAGTTCTGTCTAGACTACCATGGAAAGTTTTAGATCTCAGCATCTATACAGAACTTCGAAACTTCAAAAAATTTAAACTACCATTTCACCAAATTTGGTTGTCCAGTCAGCAATTCATTACCAAAGTTTAAGCCAATGCTGACAATTACTTGAAATGAACGCAAATGCCATTTATTTTCATTTTGACAGTAAAACTACTTTCACTGCAACAGGACAATTGGTGCAGGGAAAAGGATTTAACCATTGTAACAATATTAATTATAATATGGCATTAAAAATGCATACATTAGAAATGTGGGTAATACAGGAGAGGGGTGGGGGAATAGGTATTCTTTTAAACTGATCCCCCGGTATAAAATATACATTGTAGATTTTAAGTAGCACATATAATTCAGAGTATGTTATTTGATTTATATGATACAGAATTTGTAAATTTTTCAGGAAAGGATTATGAATCAGGACCTTTAAGAAGGCACTTTGAAATTCCCTGTAACTTATATTTTTTCCCTGATAAAATGAAGTCAATCATAACATTTTATTTTTTAGCATACAGTGTTTTTTTTTTTTTTTTTTTTATGCAATTTGACAAAATCCACATATATATATATATATTTTTTTTTTTCCTTTTAAATTTTATTTAACACTGATTTATTAGATTTATTTATCTTTTATTTTTTTCTCGGTAATTCCCTTTTATTTTCAGAAACACAAAATTTATGACTAATTAATAACTAATTTTTTTTTTTTTTTTTTTTTTTTATGAATGAAATAGATTTTGTAATTATGTTAGGAAAAGAGTTGCCTTACTGTGGGGAATTAAAAAATATATATACAGAATATTTTAATGCTGTCTTGATAAAAGAAGGCAAAAAAATTCTTTTGAAAATAGAAAATAATGCATGTAACGAGAGGTATAAGTACATCAGCAAAGGCCCATGGCATTACTGCACTCAAAGTACAAAGCCTCTTGATTGCCTAAATAAGAAATGTAAAGCAAATCTGAGATTCCCTGAATGAGCCCATAGTCTTTACCTCCTCAATCACCTTTATGTGATTGCATCTGTGAGTCAGAATTTTCAAGCACATTTATCCAAACAGAAATAGATATTATCTTACAGGGAAAAAACAATTAAAATAAATTAATTTTATTAGCAATTTTGTTAGAGAAATTTATGATGTAAATTTCATATAACACACAGGTTTTATAGAATTAGAAAAATATATATTTCATTTAAAACCACGACGCTTAAATATGAATACTTTAAATTGTTTTCATACAAAAATATAATATTGGATATATCAATATAAAATATGGATAAAGTATGGAAATAAATTAGAGCTTGCCACCTGAAAGAAACCCTTCACATGAAGTCACTTCCTGTTATAATGAAATTGACTATCCGTTTAGTGAATGCTGTGACAAAGTTTAAATGAGCTTATCTCCAATGTATTCATATATCAATTTACTTAAATCATCATCACTGAAATTTTATACAACATACACAGAAGTTTTTTTTTTTTTTTTTTTAATTAGACTTATTGTTAAAACTGTTAATTCCTTCTACTAAAACATTTTTAAAAAAGTTAATAAAAAAATAAAATATTTTATGCGTATTTCATACCAAACACTAAAATGGCATTAAAAAAAAAGAATCATCATATACCTTTCCTAACTTTCTTTTGGAGTTTCAATGTATCAGATGACTTCTTTTTCAATTCTTGTTTAGCCCTCTTATATTCTACAATATACAAAAATTATTTTTAGATTATTAAGAAGTATATATAAACATTATATAGGTATCAAATCCACAAAGAATTATTATCATTTTTTAAACAAATTAATTCTGTAGAAAGTAGAATTAACAACGCAGCAAACCTTTTGAATGCTCTTTCTCTAGATTAGTAGCTGTTTTCTTCCACTCCTCAATTTTCTCTTGAAGGGGTGTAATTAATGCTTCCAATAAAGCACTGTAAATAAATGAAAAGAATATATAAAAGCACAATAAAAACTTAAGTAAGAAATTATATTAACATTTTCTCTTAAGTGTATTTTTGAAGAAATGTATATAGTTATATATATAGTTTCCACTGGATTTAAAAAGGGGGCAAGGTATTGCTAATAAAAAAAAAGGGGGGGGGGCATTTTACAGATTTTAAATGACACATTTATATACAGAAATTCACCTCAAGATTCAGTAATAAGTAGTGTGTATACAATAATTTTTTTTTTTTTTTTTTTTTTTTTTTTGTTCGTTACTAATGTACAAATGAAAGTTGATGACCATATACAATAATGTTATTTATAAGTTAATCATTTATCATTCTATCGTTTTTCTTCACTTTGAAGAATAATGAATTGTGTTCTCCCCAATTTGTGTAAACTTGAGTTGGTCTCTGAAAAAGGTTGGGCATAGAGAGAAATATCTCTTTTGACACATATCCATATCTCTAGAATACATAATAATTAGAAATGAAATGATAATTCATTGTGACAGCTTTTTCATTATAATATGAGACATGAGCAAAAAGTACTTGCTTGTGAAAAGCTTAAAGTAGGAGAAAGCATTAGAAAGTTAAAAGAATGCTTTTAAAAAATGATTGTGTTTCATGTGTGAATACTAGGAACACATTCTACATACTAGGAACAACATAGCAGAAGAAAATTCTGAATAAAGGCATAAGGACGAGGTGTTTTTTTTTTTTTTTTTTTTTTTTTTTTTTTTGGATGAGGGGCAAAATGGTACTATTTTTTAACCAAGCGGCATTAGATTACAAAATAATAATTTAAGACTCAGTAGAATAAAAGTAGCAGACAACTATATGCACCAAAATCCAAATTAACCAATAAGTAAAAGGTGGCATTAGAAGTAAAAATTTACTCTGCTAATAAGGAAATGCATTGTTCTTATGTTGCAGGATATTCCATTTAGATACTCTAAAGATAATATTGGATAACCATCCCCTCTTATTTTATACCTTAACCTATAGTTGTCTTTATAGTATTCAAATGCAGAGTAAAAGAAAGTAGTGTGTAACACACCAGATAATCTGATAAGATCACCATATAATATGATAATCAATAATCTGGTGTGGGTAACACACCAGATTATTTATTATACAGGCTGGCCATAAATTTTCTTTTACTCTTTAGGGGCATCTACAGCAAAAGTTATAGATGCCCCAAACCCATAGCTGCCAACATTTCTAATTTTTAAATCAGATTATGCAATTTTCCTAGGGCATATGTGAATTTGGTGCTGTTGAAAACGAAAGAAGTCAATATTTTACATTACAGCATGTCATGCATTTCTGCATGCGCCTTTTTATTCAAACATTAATAAAACTTTACATAATCCATTTTTTGTGCAACCCACACACCCAAAATCAATTATCTGAGATAATTTGTAAGAGTCAAACTTGAATTTTTTTTTCCTCTTTTCCACTCCCAAAAGAGGAAAAAGGGAAATTTTGCAAAATACCGAGTGTTGGATGCATATAACCAACCACACACCAAAATTTGTGATTGCCTCTATCATAGATTCCCCAGGACAAATTTATGAGAAAGGGGGACTTTCAAATTTGCCCCTTCTCAAAATATTTTTCAGGAGATGCACAACTGTTTCCAACCTCTTTGTACTATTTTTGGTAGATTTCTACTTAAAAATTGGAATTTTTCTTTAATCCCCCCCCCCCTCCAAAAAAAAAGGGACAACTTTTCCATTGCTCTTCCTTTCAGAACCAAAAATTTCAAAATCATTTTATTTATTTATTTATTTTTACTCAAATCTGGTCTTTTAATGTGAAATTTCTTCACCGTGAAGTAATTTGTAGCCAAGTTATACTCATAAACATGTTTTTACGGGGAAACAGAGGAGAATTTAGCAAATCCTGTTTTAGTGGGGGGTTAGAGTTCCAAAACAATCTTCACTCCAAAATTAGTGACCCAGTCCATAAAATCATCACATTCGTCTTAAGTCAAATGTCAGTGAATGGTAATTTTTATGTCTGTTTATAAACAACATAACTCAAGTATGTGCTAAATTTTGATAAATTAATGTTATATACATGTATTTTTGCTGCTTTTGCGCTTAATCTATTGGTATACTCCAATTTCATCTCATCCTATTAATTGTATTAACTGAGTTTTTTTTTTTTTCCCTGTTATTTTAATATTTTATTCTATTATAATGTGAAGATACTGGGTTGTTCTGTTCTGTCCATGTTTTTTATTAATTCTCTATTTTTTTTAATTCAAGTTTTTCTTCCTTATGTTTGATCACTATAATGATGAATAATTATTATTATAAATGACATTCAAATTAAACATGCTACTACTGCACTATTAACTTGAAAGCCTTATCTTTGTAATTCTGTGTGAATTATTTTCATTTTGAAATTAACTTTTTACTTAATGAAACCTATTATTATATATTAGTAAGTTTTATGTCTGTTAACCCATTATAAACGACATAACCCAACTATATGCTAAATTTTGGCAAATTAACCCATTTTATTGTGTTATATATATGGATGTTTGTTGCTTTTGTGCATTATTTATTGGTATATGCCTTTTTTGTTGTTACTGTTATATTTCATTCTATTATAATGTGATGATATTAAGTTGCTCTGTTTATGTTTTTTACTAACACTGTATCTTTCTTAATTCAAATATTTCTTCCTGGTGTTTGATCATTGTAATGATGAATAATTATTACTATTACAGATATATATAGATAAAAGGTTCCCTCCTAGGAGAATGAACTCCAAAAAGTCATGAAACTGGTTTTTAGGCATTAATTTGTTATATTTTATAAGGAAAAATCTCATCAATATCTCATGTTCTCCCCCCCCCCACCCCTACTCCCACCACCGACCTTTGTGAGCAAATTGTAAGATCACTTCTTAATGAGTGTCTACGTCTCAAAAAGAATGTTTTCTTTCATTTTTACCAAATTTTATGCCTCTCTAGGTACAGGGGTTTTGACTGGGCGATGATGAATCAGTCAGTTACTCACTCTGTCAGGGCAATCAATTTTATATGCACAGATAAACGTCCCAGTTAAAATAATAATAATACATATTGTGAAAATTCTCATTTTAAGATATTTTACACATGATCATCTTAATATATAACTTTTAGTTATTGTTTTCCCTATGAAATACACCATTCCTATAATAAATACTGTATTATTAAAAATTCCATTAAAACATATCAAATTATTTCAGCCTTTTCAGAAAATTATGACTATAGGATGTTCCAATTTTTCAGAATCTAATATTTAACCTTCTTTTTTTTTTTTTTTTTTTTTCCCAACCTCAATTACAATGCTTCATAACAATTCAATTTTTATTACACAAATTAAAAAAAAAAAAAAAAAAAAATCAGCAATGTGTATTGTTATAAAATAAATGCTTACTTGGAATAAATTTTTAATTTGGCTTCCACACTCCTTTGTCTTAAACACAATCTTGTCAAAGCAGAACCTATTTCTTTTGTGGCACCTGCAATAAAAATGAAAAGCATACAATATAATGCAAATTTAGCAAAAAATAAACAATTAAATATTTTGTTAATATACATATATAATTAGCATGTTAGAGTCACATCTCCTTATCTTATATCTTATATATATTATAAATGTGAATGTCCGTTTATTTGACTGAGTTTCACGCTAAAACTGCTCGATGGATTTCGATGAAATTTGTTATGGAGATAGCTTATACCCTAACTTAAAAAGTTGGCTACCTTTTATTCCGAAAAAAAATTTGTTTTTGCGATTTTTATGCATAAAATAGCAATTTTGTAAGCTAATAATAGCAAAAAATTAGCCATTTAAATTTATCCATAATTTAATTGTTGCCAAAAAAAAAAAACGAATTTATTTATTTTTTTCAACAGGAAAATAAATACATTTCTCTAAACGTGAACAAAAAAAAAAAAAATAAATAAATAAATAAATAAATAAAAATAAATAAATAAATTATGCATCTCAAAAAATTGACGTCATTTTTAATTTAAAAATTCTTTTACAAAGTGCTAATATAGTTTAAGATGCTAATGTGTGTTCTACTAAAATCAGTTTTATTTATAGTAGATCCTCCTGGGTGATTTTTTAAATTGTTGCGTTGAAGTACACCGAACATTTTTCGCCAAGAGGCTTAATATAGCATTTTTTAATCTAGGTAGTTCAAGAAAAATATAAAAGAGGTTTAATTTAGCAACAGCAATTTTAATCTAGGTAGTTCAAGAAAAATGTAAAATTTATAAAATACTACAAAACGAAAAAAAATAAACTGAAATAGTAGTCACATAAATGATCTATTTTTATCTGAGTAGATAATTTTATAGAAAAAAAAGTGCAGTTTTAAAAATAGAAAATTTATTTCATTAAGCACTATTTTAAACCTAAAAACCATTAATAAAATAAACAGAATATGAAGGGTTCTTATATATTAACGAAAAGGTGTCCGATAAAACGCTTTCTATTTTTATGCAAGAAATTATACAAAAAAAAAAAAAAAAAAAAAAAAAAAAATCGCTAATATGGCGACAAAAATTCAAAAGCCGCCAAGGGAGAGATTCAATAAAGTTGTGTAGCACGATAATGTTTAGTTATTTATTTATTTTTTTATATATCAATCACTACGCTAATTGAACATACAAATAAATGAGCTGCTGTGTGTGACTGCACTTGCACGCTGTCGGGCAGAAATATTTGATTAATTCAAATTAATATTTAAATAACTAAACAAAGATGTGTTTAATAGAAAGCATAGTCTTGGAGACAAACTTGGCGAGTGGGTTATTTGCTTTACTCCTGTGGAACAAGTGACTATTTTTAGACTGTCCCAGAACATTCATCGAATAATGACTTATACTGTACGAGTAACAGCTTCAACTGTTTCCAGAATATTCGAAGAATTAACACCAGCTATTGGACTATTTTCGAAAATATTTGTTTTAATAATAGTTTTGTTGTACAGATTCGAGAAGTTCAAAAAATGTTTGATATTGCCAAGGAGGTCCCATACTAAAGCTGTGACGAAAATAGTCGCCAATCGAAATATATTCAGTTACAAAGAAATCATTTAAATATAGTGTCCAGCGAAGCGGGCAGAGCCTGCTAGTATATTATAAATGTGAATGTCCGTTTATTTGACTGAGTTTCACGCTAAAACTGCTCGATGGATTTCGATGAAATTTGTTATAGAGATAGCTTATACCCTAACTTAAAAAGTTGGCTACCTTTTATTCCGAAAAAAAAAATTTGTTTTTGCGATTTTTATGCATAAAATAGCAATTTTGTAAGCTAATAATAGCAAAAAATTAGCCATTTAAATTTATCCATAATTTAATTGTTGCCAAAAAAAAAAAAAAAAAAAAAAAAAAAAAAAAAAAACGAATTTATTTATTTTTTTCAACAGGAAAATAAATACATTTATCTAAACGTGAACGATAAAAAATTATAAAAAAAATTATGCAGCTCACAAAAATTGACGTCATTTTTAATTTCTTTTACACATTGATAAAGTGCTAATACGCAAGCGAAATGATGACGTCACTGGCCGTTCGTGGATGCAAGAAAAATATTTCCTATGTTAAACGTCCATTGGATATTTTGTAAAAAATTATTAAAAATCCAGGAAAATTATTTCCCGATTTTAATCCCCATATTTAGGTACAGGTATGTATTAATTATCATGTCCATGCGTTAGATTAAGTTATTTTTGTTGTAAAATTGACAAAATTTGAATTTTTAATTTCAAAACTCTAGGGGAAAAAAAATGGCAAATTTCCATATTCGATTGAAAACACAAACATTTCATTTCAAAAGATGATATTTACAGAATAAATATCCAACTAATATACTAATTAAAAGGAAAATGATAAATATTCCATCATAATTTGAAGTCAAATTTGTTTTCAAATGTCTAAATAAAGTATCTGATATAAGATTCTAATATGTTGCAGCGGAATAGATTTGATATTGGTCATAATTAGCAGAAAAAAAAAAATATCGACAAATTATTTGGCGAACATAATTTAATTCCTTTCAAAAATTATGGTTATTTTAACAACTTATATTAAGAGAGTAATGAATAATATGAAACAATATTTCGTACAATGCATATACGAAAATATACATCTGGCATGCATATTTTCGTATTACGTTTTTGATCACCAAATACAATAAGCGCCAAGAACGACAGAGTTTTGAAATTTAAAATTAAAATTTTGTCAATTTGACAGCAAAATAACTCAATCTGACACATGCACATGATAATTAATCTATACTAATATTATAAATGCGAAAGTCTGGATGGATGTTTGTTACTCAATCACGCCACAACGGCTAAACGGATCTGGATGAAATTTTGTACAGAGATAGATAATAGACTGGAATAAGACATAGGCTACTATTTATACCGGAAAAAATGTAAATTTTTAATTAATCTTCTATATAATATAAATATTTCTTCTATAATAAAACTTTAAAATAATTTATTTTAATTTTTAATTGTTGCCAAAGAATATTTCACGCGAATAATAATAATAAAAAGAAATAAATATTAAATTTGCTTAGGCACATGACAACATGACGTCATTACCAAAATTAAATAATAAGAAAATGAAAGCTAATTCAGATCTGTATTAAAGAGCTTTATTTGTTGATAATCCTTTGTATATTTTTAATTTTAATACTGAAGTAGATAGGATATTTTTCGCCAAGGACTCTATTTTTGTGATAGCAACCTTAAGCCAAGTAGTCCATAAAAAATATAAACAAATCTGTACATATAAAAGAGTAAACTCAATGATTCACTGACTCAACACTGCCATGACGATTCTGTGGGAAAGAGGGTCACAAATTTTAGTGACCAGTTGGTTTACGGAGCCTGACCCAAACTAAGACGGAATTTTGCAAAATCCCCCCCCCTGTCTCCCTTGGGGGGCAGAAGGCTTAACTCGGCTCCAAATTACTTAACGGTGAAGAAATTGGAGATGGAAAGACCAGAGTTGAGTACAAAAAAATTATTTTCTGCGATTTTGGATTTTTAAGAGGGGGAGGGAAGGGAAAAGATTTTGGAAGAAGGGAACTCAACACACGAGGAAATCGAACTGAACACACACTACAAAGGGATTTTATGAAATTCCACCCTACTGCCCTTTGGAGAATGGGGGGCAAAAACATGTATTCATGCGTAACGCTGCACTAAATTATCTAAGGTTGGACATTTTTTATGTATCTAACTCATAGTATGAAGAGATTTTGCGAAATTCCCTCCTCCTTCCCTCCTTTAAGAACGGGGGGAGAGATTTAAAAAAAAAAAAGTTTTAAAGCATAGCTCAGCTTTAAATAATTTCATGATCTCAATTTTTTGATGTGTCGGTTAGGTATGTGTATGCAACATGCAATATAAAGTAATTTTGGAAATTTACCCTCCCCCCTTCCTCTTGGGGCGGGCGGGTCAAAAACCACATTTTGAAGCTTAAATCCGTCCAAATTACCTAAGAATGGCGAATTTTGGTGTGTGTGGGTGTTAATTAAGTGTGCGAAATATGCACTTTGATGAGATTTTGTGAAACTTTCAACTGTAACCGCGAGGGAGGGGGAGTAAAAGCAGGTAAGGGACTGCCGAAGGCATTGGGCAACTTAAAATTAGATTTTAAAGGATTTCAATGATTTTTTTTTTTAAGATATTTTATTATTATTAATGATAAGCTGTTTTGGGGATTCATTTAAATATAGTGTCCAGCGAAGCGGGCAAAGCCTGCTAGTCTTTAATAAAATCTATCATTTAATAAAAGAAAATTTTGAAGAAACCTCATAACTTTCATATAGAAAAATAAGAATTTATTTGCTTTTATTTACTATTTATTTATTTATTAAACAGTGACTGTAGTCAATTACTTTGTAAATTATGTTAGATTTATGATAAAAATACAACAATGTTAGAAATGGGGAGGCTTTCGATTCTAGAATAGAGAAATAAAATAATAAATAAATAGAGGTGCCAGAAAAATTACCAAAGATATTACATAAAAATTACACATATATCAATTAAATTTAATGATAACTCGGTAAATAAAAACACCACATACTTAAAAATAAAAATATAATAGAATGTATAAAGTTTGTCATTTATTATTACTATTATTATTTTTAGGCTCATGACTGGACTTTTTTGCAAAACATTTAAGAACTACCTTGGCTAGCTTAGCGCATAATATTTCCAAATTTATTACTCATGACCTGATTAGCTCTCATGGCAATTTAAGTTAATTTTAACATCAGTTAACACGTTTTTAAAAAACTAACATTTTTTGCATAAAAAATCTAAATAATATTATTTTAAAGCCCAGAAGGCACTAGTCATTAAAACCTATACATTCATTATTCTATAGTTCGTAAAAAATTTATCAGCAACACTTTTACCAATAAGCATTAAGCTTATCTAAGAATACGAGAGCATTTTTATGATATAAAAGCTAATTTTTATTAAAAATATTCAAAATCTACGAAAATTTAAAATTTTATTAGGCACACATAAATCAAATCAATAATGTGAAGCATAAAATGTATCGAATCAAAGCTTAGTGAACATAATTTGAACGATTCCCAAATTTAAATGAAGCTGCTATTTTCAAAATGTCAGTATTGTCATTTTTATAAATTTTGAACAAATGCTGTTGAACAACGTATAATGCAGCAAACTATACTATCGCAAATATATTTTTTGCTCAGATTAATAATAATAATAAAAAAAAAAAAAATTGGGGTATTTATTTAATTATTTGTTTTAAGAGCTAAACGTAACTTAATTTAATGTGACTGTAAATATATCTCGTACAGGCAAGAAAAGTGACACGGATCAAAAAACGGCAAATTTGAGTTATATCACTGAAAAATGTGCATGAAGTGTCCCAATGAGGACGAAAAACGTCCCATCTCTATCTCATGATTTATCCACCTAACAGGCATTTGTGTCAGTTTTATTGTAGGCTAATTAATGTTTTATAGTAGCTTTAACTTGATTTTCCCAAATATTGCATTTTTAAATTGTCTTTATTTATTTATTTTATTATTATTTTTATTTATTTTTATTTTTTTATTTATTTTATTTTATTTATTTATTTATTTATTTTTGCCCGCATGCAATATATATGCAGAAAGTTTACACTATACGTGAAATAATATTTAGATACTTTTCAATAGAATTTCCGATACTTTTTGCGATGAAAATACGAAAAGAAAAAAATGTATGAAATATTTCCGGTTATTTCACAGAGATCAGTATAATAGGACAATATTAGTTTAATTACTTAAATTTATATCCAGATGAGTTAATTTCAAATAATGATACTGGTACATTTTGAAAATAAATAAGATGCAACGTAACAAAAAATACGCAGGAAGTTTTTATGATTACTTCGTTGTTATAAATAAAAATATTTCTTTACGAAAACTCTCTGATTCTAAATTTTTGATGTGCCTAAATGTTCTAATTACATATTTGTACCATCAACACCGCGTTATCGATTACATGTTCGATTGATTTGATTGTCTGATTGACTTAGCAACCGACTAGTATAAATATTTATGAGTTACATGGAATTTTTGTGTATCTTTTGGTATATATATATATATAATTGAGGTTGGCTCGTTTAAAAGGACATACAAAATCATTTAATACCAATTCTATACTTTTTACTATTACATTGTGAATTACATGTCATGTGTGATAAGACTGGATGCGTTTTTTCTGGTTGGTTGGTTGTACGGTTTAAGGTCGACTGACTACTCTAGTGTCTTACGCCTATGGGTGGAGTGCCGTCCGTAGGGGTCTTCCTAAGGGGTCCCAACCTATATTTAGATAAGTTTCGGAGAAAACCATAGAAAACTCCGAATAGCTAGATCGATCAGCGCGACCTGGGATCGAACCTAGCACTTCCCATCTACCAGCTTTGAGCGCAGAACCGCTCGACCTCGGGTGGGCTGCGTTTGTTTCCTGAAAAGTGTTATGCACATATTAAGTATTAAAGCAATTTTTGAGTGGAAGTTGGGGAAACGATTGAGCATTCTATAAAAATATATTCCATTATTAAACGAATTAATATTACTTGTATAATGATATGGAAAATAAACAATGAATAAAAATTAACTGCTTAATAATAAGTAATAGAAATAGGCATTCCTGGCCTGTATATCCACTAAATAATAAAATGGCGATCCATTTGCTTGAATTTATTTTTAGAAAGATTTTAAATTAATTTTCCTAAATAAATGTCTTTAAATAAATTTAGACATTTTCTGTTTAAAATAAATAAATCTACAAAATAATGCCTTTGAAAAATCTTTCGCGCGGTTTGTTAGGAAAAAGAATATATACTATTACTTTCGACGTTAATTAATACCTGAATTAAGTGTGTGTGTGTGGGGGGGGGGGGGGTCTAGCAGCTTTTTTATGAGAATTTTCGCCATTCCGGTACCTTTAAGATCAATGTCTTATTATTTGCGCTAAATAAACACGAGGCACACACGACAAAACGACTATTCACTAAACAACTTGAAAGAATTCAAACATCAATACAACACACATACATAAGCTGGTATTTTCATTTTGAAATAACCCAAGATAAAATAAACATGAACTAATGCACTTTAATAACACAAAATAACAACGATAATAAAATAAAAACACAATTTTGTAGGTTAAATAAACAGATAAATATAAATGAATTCTTTATTTAAAAAAATCTGGAGTGACTCCACTCGATTCTCCGAACGTTGTGTAATTAACGGTTGTTTAAATAAATTAAAGTAAGAAGTCTGAAATCAATTAGTTCAATCGAATGAGGCGTTTGACACTCTCGCACTTCAAATAATCTGAGCCCATAGCTCATCATAATGATAATAATATTATAGTTTAAAAAAATTAAAGAGCACGCTTTTATAGAAATGTGAACTAAAATGCACAAAATATCTATTTTAGTATTAAAATGCAGGGTAAGAGAAAATCGTGTGAGTGACACACCATAATATTTACATACAATTAAATCTTTAATTAAAATAATTTAGAATTAAACAAAAACCATTTTTAAAAAATCTCCCCTGACTGGGCTCGAACGCTAGACCTTTAGGTTCGTAGCGCGGCTCTTTACCTCACATCCAAGGCGTTCACGTACGGAAAGTCTTTTTTTTTTTTTACAATACAGATTTTTTGTTTGCTCCCAGAGCGGTTACAAACATACATACATACATACAGGTGAAGCTAATAAAAGCGTGTTAAAAAAATTTCCGTTGTGTTCCTGGCAAAAAGACTATAAAATACTTGGCTCACCAAAATTTATACATTTCGTGCTACGGTGGCCTATAACATATGTACCAATTTTCATCTCATTCGATCAAAGCACTTAGACTGTATCGTGTACCTCACATACATAAACACACACACATACACACATTACCGTACAAAAAGAGCAAAAATGAACTCGGGGTACCTAAAAACGTATAGATGCACCAAAACCTCAAAGTTGAATTTTTGTCATGATTATAATACTTTTCTTACATATTTAAAAATCATTACGTCTCGTATAGCTATATCGAAATTTTAATCACATCAAAAACCGAGATAATATACATTTAAAAAATATATAATTTAAAACACACAAAACATAAATTTAAACGTTTCGAGCCTTTTACAGACTCCTCATCAGTAAAAACATCAAAATGTAAAAACATCATCTCAGCGATTACTTTTTGATGTTTTTACTGATGAGGAGCCTGTAAAAGGCTCGAAACGTTTAAATTTATGTTTTGTATGTTTTAGATTGTATGTTTTTAATGTACATTGTCTCGTTTTTTGATGTGATTAAAATTTCCTTACATAAGTATATTCGGAAAGTAAAATGGAAGCAAGTCACTTTAAACTAATTTAAGAGCATTTGAATATAATATAATGACTGAGAAGGGACAGACTTGCGGTAAGTCTCTGGAGACGCATGTTCAGGGCTTCTAATCAAAACGGGTTCCAAATGTACTTTTTATAAATTTTCAAATTAAAAGTATTTCCTTTTATTTTATTTTAAAATTCTAATTATTTTATATCAATGTTACTCACAAAAAATCAATTAAACATTTTATTATTGGATATGTATTTTGTAAAATCAATTTAGCTTTATTATTATTATTATTATTAATGAAATTTATTTGTGAGTACCCCTTTCCTCTGCTTCTGGAAGTATCGGCAAATGCGTAATGGTGACTATTTTGTATTTTCTACAAAATAAATAAATAAACACAATGCAATTATGCTTATACATTAAATTTGTGCAACTATATGGCCAGTTTCGTGAGCTTAGTTTTTAAATCATTTTAATCCATTTCGTGCAAACAAAAGGTAATATAATTCAGATTTTGATGAGATAGAATACGAATTAGAAAATAAAATGATTTACAATTCAAAGTACACCGATTGTTTATTAATAAATTCGGGGGAAAAAAATAAAGATCGTCAGTCACACAAATCAAATCACCTGCAACGCATAAATCACTGATTTCTTAAGATGTAAAGTGACCAATATTATTATAATGCGGAAAAACAGGACAAAAGTTAAAAATAGACACAATATTAATTACGGAACATTACCCAAACGAATAAAATCCAATCTTAATAGAAATCTTAATCTCCTATTCACGATTTGTTAGAAAATACCGTCGTAAAAATCATCTTTAAATGGATCGTAAAGATAAACAGAACTGATAAATGACGTTGGAATTAACACCATCAAAAGCTATATTTTATCTTCCATATAATAAATTAAATCCGTTTAGGTTACAAAAAGTTCTTGTAAGAGTAATGAAAAGGGTTTTCGAGCTCGCATAATAACCCATCAAGCGCTTATTTATTTTATTTTTGAAAAAAAAAAAGGGGGGGGGGGGATAATAACAGAGATGCTAACTTCTAATGACAAAAAAGCAGATTTTTTAACAGAAATCACGAGACTTTTTCCAACAAGAAAGTTTGTAAGAAAAATGAGTTAAATAATGAAAATTTAATTTTAAGTAAAACTTTATAAGCTTAGGAGGTATTTACAAAGCATCAGTATTAAAATTAAATGAATAATTTTTGTTTCTTGCAGTAAAACAAACTATCAAAAAAAAAAAAAAAAAAAAAAAAAATCTCAGACATACAGTTGTTTAAAATTTAAGTCAAAATAGATAGATTTAATCATTCTGCTCCTAATATAAAACAATAAGAATCATAATTATCTTTGTAAAAAAAAAGGTAATAAAGAAATGAAAATATCAGCTATATTCTAATGAAATTTGAATTCTTAAGTTTTCAATAGTTATGGTATTTAAAAAAAAAAAAAAAAAAAAAAAAAAATCTTTTGATAATAAGACATTTTTCATTATGCAAATATGAAAGTTAAAAGAAAAGCAGGAGAAATAAGTGGAAAATCAGGAGCATAGAAAAACAAACAAAAAGCAGGAGACTTGGCATGTCTGTAATAATAATAAAACAATGAAAAATCCCATCAGACTTGGCGTTGTGGATGGACAATCATCATATTAAAATTCCAGCCTTAATCTTAAAAGAAATGTTTGATATTAAATGATAAAAAATTAAATATTATTTATCAAATCATTCTGCAAACGAAGGATACACTACCAAATACAAACTGATATAAGCACATACAGAAATGTTACTGGTAGAGTTTGAGCGCATTTCTGTTGGATAAGCTTAAATATTCAAGCTGTCACAAACCTTTCAATTAAGATACTGGTATTTTTTAATAGAATTTTTCACTTTATTTAAATCAGAGAAAAATGCTACAGAAGCTTATAAAATTCTATTAAAAAGAATGAAAGAAATCCAAAAATCAGAATGTTTGGCAGTTATGCATAGTTGCTAGTATAATAAATAATAGACATACGGCCAGTAAGTTGTTGTCTTCACTAAGATTTCTTCTATATCATTTTTAACCAGTCATATTTTGCACTTATAAATTTGGTCTTCTTTAGCCCAATAAAATCATGTTTGTCACAAAAAGAACAGTACTGTATGATATTTTATTTATGTAAGCTAAAATAAATAAAAAATAATAATAATGACTGCAAGACTTGACTTAGAAAAACAAAACAGCCAAGACAAAAGAAAAGCATGTAAAAACATACGAAGGGTTAAAATATTTTCACAATTCACGAAAAATAAATAAATAAATCATCCAAAACGCTACCTCGAATTTTAAAAATAAATAAATAAATAAGGAAAAATCTGCAATTATTTAAGCACTGACATTTAAAAAAAAAAAAAGGAAGAAGAAGTAGTAATGAAAAAAAAAAAAAAAATTGTTTTGTGAATTGCAGCTCAGATTTTTAGAAAACCTCTAATTTTAAGCTATTAAAAAAAAGAGAGAGAGATAAATTAATGCTATTTTATAATAGATTCCGGGAATAAATCCTACATTAGCAAAAAATGATCGGAATAAATACAAAGTGAAAGGGGAAGGGGGTGGGATATATTCGCAGGACAGGTCATTTACCTATTCATTCCAGTGGAACAGATAGTGATATAATAGCTTGGCCCGGTTGTTACCCAAATGTGCAGTAGGCGGGTAACGGCAAGTCAGACGGACCTAGCGAGGTTCAGTGAGGTAGCCCGAAAATTAGTGAAGTCTATTTTTAACATAGAACGACGTTTTTGCCGTTTCTGTACTGAAAAACTAGAGGGGAGGGCGGGAAAAAAATATATGTTGCATGCTCTAAAAATTAGAACGTGTGGAGGGTAAAGAGGAAGAATTTCTAAGAAAAAGATGCAAAACTGGTAAACCTTCAAAGGAAGAAGTTGGTTCAAAAACAATTTTACTAGGAAATAGTGACGTTTAACTGCAGTTTCAGGATAGTCTATAAATGGAAAAAAAAAATCTTTTATTTATATTAGAGAACTATAGGTTATATTTAGAAGACAGAAGAGACGGTCGCGGCTGAAAGCAAAACGATTACGATTTCTCATTTCTAAGTTTTCCGGTACGATCGATACACATTCGATATGCAGGGATCGACTCAGGTTTTGATTTTTAGGGTCTACTTTTGTACAAAAAAAAAAAAAAAAAATCATAATTATTATTTTTATTTTATTTATTTATTTATTTTATTTTATTTATTTATTTTTTTTTTATTTTTTTTTTTTTTTTGGGGGGGGGGGGGATTCCTTATTTGTGTGAAATTATATATATATTATATATATAAAACCTTCTATTTTGCCATCATTTTACATAATGTTTAATATTAAGTTAACAGTATTAAACTGAACCAGATACAGACAGTCATATGAAAAAACACTGAAAAGAAAAATATTGTAAGAGGATCATTTTTATAAAACAAAATTTTGTGAAATGCCTTTTTGTGAATTTGATTTTATGAAATATAATTTTATGAAGGGAGCAGCAAAAAGGTGCCCTAATTTCAGCCTAGATCGACCCTAATTGATATACACACACATGCACATAAATTTGTAGTGTATACATGTAATTTTAAGAAAAATACCCAATTTCGTTCGATTAGTTTTGCATATCTTGACATCAAAATTTTAATTTTTTAATTACTCGTTCATATATAAGTATATATTTCATGATACTGTTGATAACATTTCCTGATTTTAGTGACTTTACTAGATGCTCCTGACAAATAATATAACCCGTAATAAACAGTGTCATATTCACACGATGGTAGATTCTACCATTCTACAATTTTTGGTAGAATCAATTCTATTTGGAAATCCAGATTTTGTGAATTTCTCCCAACTCCCGCCAAAAAAGTTACTTGGGTTATATGAGATTATCGGATACAAATAACCAATTTCGTTCGATTGCTTTTGTATGTTGACGTCTTTTTTTTTCTTTTCTTACTAGTTTACATATAAGTATATAAATAGTAATATTGTCGATAACATTTCCTCATTTAATAACTTCACTAGATATTCCTGACAGATAATATAACCCGTAATAAACAGTGATGTAAAGAAAATTATATATGAAAGAATCACTTTTTATCTCTTATTAATAAAATATATTTTTAATGCAATTTTTCGTAACAATCTAATCAACGTTGCATTTCCTTTAAAATTAATTTTAAAATAAATTTGTGAAAACAAATAACGCAAAACCCTTATCATGAGTTTACAAAAATTTTACTAGACTTAAAAGAAATAATCTGGTGTGTCACTCACACGACTTTCTCTTACCCTGAAATTTAATACTATAAATACAGGTTGGAGATTAAGAGGTAAGATAACGAGTACTGTTATGTAAACCTATGTTAAACAATTCATATTAGGCTTCTGAAGAGTTTTATATGATAATTAGTTCTGTGTGAGGGGGGCTACCGCCCCCCTCAACCCCCCGTTTCATTAATGCACCTACATTTATATAGAATTTAATTCGGTTATTAAAAAATATTTCTCTTTTTTAAAAATAATTTATTAAAATTATTTACAAAAATTATCTTTTATGATAAGGCAGACGATTTCCATATTAGAGAAGTAACTTAACACCAAATATCCAAAAAAAAAGTCCATTGTATTCTCAATATTTTAAAAAAAAAAAAAAAAAAAAAAAAAAAAAAAAGTACGATTTTTTTTTTTTTTTTTTTTCGTTAAAAGTAAAAAAAATCGATAACTTTGTTTTAAATTATCGCAGATCGATGGTTCAACCATTTGTTTTAAAGGTATTTTCGAGCTCTTTTGAAAGATACCCATCATGAAAATTTACTCCCCTCGAGGGGGGACTTCCCCCCCAGGGGGGGGGGGCGAGGCTCCTATATACACAAAAAAATTTTCCCAGTTAACTGTCTCTATTACAAAAAATATACATTTGTTTCACTTGTTTAGTGCAGTTTATAGACGTTAAACTCTATTTTCCTGCAATTTCCCCCATAGACGTAATGTATTAGAATTCTCTTGATTGTCCCTGTACACGAACCATTTGCTTGATCTTAACGAAAAGCTTACTGTAGCATCCCTATATGATACACATTTAGAATACCAAGTTTGAACTTTCTGCCATAATTTGTTTTTGAGATATGCTGATAACAGACACACACACAGACACACACACAGACCATTTGCTAAAAACATGATTTTCGTATTCAGGGGACCTCAAAACGTGTAAATATAACAAAATCTCGCGTTCGAAAATTTGACCCAAAAACAATACTTTCTCTACCTTATGGGTAAGAGAAAGTAAAAAAAAAAAATAGTTGAAAGCAATATTTTAAGAGCAAAAACTTATTCATGACCCATCTTGAAAAGAGCAGGGGAAAAAAATAATAATAAAATGCGGAAAGAGCTTTTAAGAAATTCCAAAAAACTTGTTATCGATCAACAAAAGTTCTTTCTTGGGAAAACGAGAAATTAGAAAATGCTATACTTTACATAACAGCTCAAGACAGCGTAAGATTTTCCTATTCTTCCCAAATTGTTTTGGTATTAAAAAGTAAACTTGAAACTTCGTGAACAGAGAGAAGGGCATTACATTTTTATTTAAATATCAAGAAATGAATTTATCAAAACTGACAGCCTAAAACAAAGCTTTTATTCAAAAGAAAACGGGGAGAAATAATGAGTGAGCTCTAATGATCACGTGCACACATTTTAAAATGCAGACAAAGACAAATCTGTTAAGATGAATTGACACACTTGAAGGAAATTGGGCGTAAAAATGAAAAGAATGTCTTGAATTTAACTCAGTATGAAGGAATAATTATGCAAATGAATAAATTTTTCATTACTAGTGAAATTTTAATAATTATAAAAAAATTTAAGTAAAAAATTAGAAGACGACCCAATTTTTAAAATTAGAGGTCTCGAACATATTTTACTCCTACTGTAAGATGACTTTCTGATAAGGTTTGTTTAAAAAACGAAAATAAAATGTTTTTAATTTATATTGCATTAAATATCGTGTTAAATGTTATACAAGTTAACGTGAAGTAATGAAAAAAAAAAAAAATGTATTCTCAGAATTTTTATTTCTACAATGGAAATCTTAAACTATAACTTAATAAAATTACTTTTTCTTACGAGATGAAAAATTTTGGTACCAAGAATTTTAGGAAAAAAAAAAAGCTATTAGCTATTCAAATTTCTTTTCTTTTAAATATCAGTAAAATGTTGCTGTAATTCGGCAATTTGTTATAAAAATATTTTTTTAAAGGCAGTTGATTTTTCAGCAAAATATCACATACTGTGGGATTCAACTTGGATAAAACAGCAAAACCACGAGGATTACTTGCTGTATATTATAATATCATTGGTAATAAGGATTACGAGAAGAGTTAGCACCCCCCCCCCCCCCAATAATTTCTAGTTACAACTTCTCATTGGATAAGAATTGATCTCAGGAACAGCCAAGATAGCTTTTAGAAAGGAGGATTTCAGACTAAAGTCTGAAAACTTTCATGCCTAACTTATACAGAATGACCAGGGCCGCACATATTAAGAGGCCTCTCCATTTATCGTCCCCAGAAGCCAGAGACAATGTTATTCTATGGAGAATTTCACCCCATTATAACTTACTATTATATATTTTTAAATTCCGTTTTCACATTCAGAAACTTCACAACTATTTCTAAAAATTATTTTTTGGAGGTTGTAAAATGCGAATTTTCACAATGTTAAATTTTTCATTTTTGATCTTAAAAATAAAATCTTAAAAAAAAAAAAAAATCAATTTTTAGAAAGTGATAAATCGTTTAATAGTTGTGAATTTTCAGAAAGTGGAAACAAAATTTAAAAATATGTATTAGTTAATGAATTATAATGGGGTAAGAAGAAAAAAACTACCATTGAACGACTAACTCCAGTAACTGCCGACGTCACGTTTATTTCAGATCTGCTCAAGTGAGTGAAACATCAAATTTATTTTTCTACTGTCTATCATTCTTATATATATATATATATATATATATATATATATATATATATATATATATATATATATATATATATGCACAACAAAAATTACGAATTTATTTTCAATACCTTTTTGTTTTTTAGTCCGTATGCCTCTTAAATTATTATTGTATGGATATTAATAAAAATCTAATTTTAATCAAAGCTTTCTTTTAATTTTTGATTACTACGACGCATTTCTAAAACATGAGTTTTTTACTTAAATTATTTTTATCATAAATATTAAAGTTTAAGTCACATACTTACATACTTTCTTGAATCACCAAAATATTCTGTATGTAAAAATCTATGAATAAATTATTATCTTTATAAAATGTTACTATGTTAGTAGATGAATTATAATATTTCCATATAAAATTGAGCACATTAAGCTAATGCTGTCGTTTTTATCTCAAGTGATTTTCATAAGAAATCTTTTGAAAATTCTTTCATTCATCGGGAAATTTTTCTGCGCGTATTAATAATAGGGTTCATCAAAGTGCTTTTAACTCACCACTTCCTTTTTAGGTCACTTTATATTATACTAATTTTGAAAAAGTTAGAGAGTAATCAAATCTTACAACTTCTAACGTACATTTTAGATGAAAATTCGAGTGGTTACTTGATTAGAATATTTAAAAAAACCTTTAAAAAAAAAAAAAAAAAAATTCAACCGATTAAAAAAAAAAAAAAAAAAAAAAAAAAAATACTGATTATCAGTAATGATTATGAATGAATGCGTGCGCAATCCAAAAAACAATTGATAATTAGAGATTTTTTAGAAAAATAATATTTGGTAAAACTTCAAGGCCAGCCATTCGTTGAAATTTTACAATTTGTGAAGTAGTTTCTTTCAATTAAAAATTAAAGAATTTTTGTTTTATTTTATTTTGTTTTATTTTAGAATAAAGTTGGCCTTGCATTTATTTGCATCCACATTAAATATCTAAGTCAACATATCAAGTGCTGCATCAAAATGTAACAAACATCTTCAAAAATGTCAAGTTTTTCGGAGACTCAAATAGCCAAAGAATTCATTGATCGTAGGGTAAAGAACCCGTTTTAATACTCTTTTCAAAGGCAAAACTTATCGATTGTTACATCTCCTACCGAAACCTTACAATGAACGGCGTTATTTTAAACCGTAACAAAATTTAAAGCTGTCGATGGAGGAAGATAACAGCTCACCTTCATTCTCTCAAACAGCAAACATGCGACACGAGAGATAATTCAGAAACATCTGTATCAAAAAGATTTCGAAAAAGAAAATTCTTACTCTTATTCCATAAAATAAACTTGATAAATAATAACACAAATATGAAAAATATATTTTTATTTTATGAGTTTTACTTTCTTTTATATGCACAAGAAAAAAGTATGAGATTTATGAAAATTTTCCAATTTCTCTATCTTTTTTCCGAGATGTTCTGAACATGACTTGACTATTTGATTCTGTTTGTGTGTCAAGAACTTTGTGGATTTAGTGTTTCAGGAACCAGTGGATGAAATTCAATGCAAATTTATACTTGGTTAGACTTTGACATAAACTGGTGCTAATTAGCTTTTGGAGCATTTCGCTCAACAGGTGTCGCTGTCGTCCTCCCCCCATCCCCGCATTTTTTTTTTTTTTCCAAAATTTTTAATATGCATTATAGGACAAAATTTCGTAGACACAATGAACATTATTTTGTACCAACCACGGTAATATTTAAAAATAATATTTTATAATATTTGATTTATTCTTACACTGTTTTTAAAATAATTTATTTTTAAGCTTGTTTTAATAATCATCTAAAATAGTTTATAATACGAATATACTTCACCTTTCATTAAAATAACAATAATTAAAAAATAATAATAATAATAACTGCTTTAAATCTCCCACGTTTTTCCTCTAACTGTTCCAATTTTCACTTATGTCAATAAAATTAAAAAAAAATCTTTTCGAAGTTAGAATAAAATTTAATTTGGAAAAAAAAAAATATATATATATATATATATATATATATATATATATATATATATATATATTTAAAGGGGCCTAATGTGCAAGTTGTACCTGACGGGACTAAAGTGAAAGTTGTACCTCAAGGGACTAATGTGAAAGTTGTACCTCACGGGACTAATGTGCAAGTTGCACCGAACGAACAAACTATTTCTTTCAACGAAAATGCCTACTAACCCTGGACGATAGGTCTAATATATCGTATCATATTATATGTCGTATTTATCGTAATATAACTCAATACTTATTTCGCTTCCTTCTTCGACTCGTTTTAATACGCATTTTTTATATGCATGAGCAGCCCCCGAAAAACAAAAACATTAAATCATTAAATTCATTTTTTTGCTTATTTTTATTTCATATTATTTCACGCGCACTTTTTATTTCCTAATTCAAAATTATTAAAAAAAACTTTTTCGATATCGCTTGTAACGATACTGATTATTATTAATTTTCTTTTCTTTTTTTTTTTTTCAATAATAATAATAATAATAATAAAAGATTTTGATGAAATTCTGGCAAAAGCAGAATTTAGTTTAGGACGGAGGACTATTAGTTTTTTTTTTTTTTTCTTTTTTCAAATTATAACGTCGCTTTCAAATTATTCAATTATATTTTCGATAAATTTTAGATTTCGACAAATGTCCAACTATCAAAATCGACAACGCAAAAATCCCAGATTGAGACTAATAGGCCCTCAGTCCTAATAATTTTGTTAACAGAACTTAAATTTTTTACTTATTGTTTTCTGTAAGTAAATTATTTTCTTATAAGTTTTTTTTTATTTCATTTATCTACCTTTCCTGATCATTTGGTTTTGTATTGTACGCAATGATCGATCCAGGTAAAAATTTGAGCTCTTTTTCTATCCCTTAAAAAAATTTCACAACATAAAGAGCCCCTTCATAAAATTTAAATCCATAAAATGAGCCCCTTCACACAATTCAAATTCATGAAAACAGCCCATTACAAGACTTTAATTTATAAAAATAATCCTTGCTTATAAATTTTTTCCATGTTTTCAGTATTATTTTTAGTTAATACATCATTTCAGGATTACATTTTTACAGAGTGATGGTAATCTCAAAATTTGTTTTTCTCACTGGTCCTCAATTTGTCTTCGGGACAAAATTTTCGCTATAATATATATTGTATAACATGTTCTATACATGCCCAATGTTTCAGGATAATTTATCCAGTATTTCTTTAAGACATTTGACAAAATGGTTAAAATAGGAAATGACCAGTCATTTATGGGAAGGCAGTGAATAACCATAACTTATAAAATTTTATTTTATTGTATAATCCGATATATTACTATATATAGCAAATAATACATACACTCCTGCTCAAAAGTTCAGCAAGATTTGCAAACGATCAGTTTTTTTCAATTTAAAAACTTATCTCTTGATGAAATGTTTTCAAACGTTGGGTATTTAAAGAACTGGGTCTTCCTCATGCTTTTCAGTGAAGATTGGTTTAAGACAACATTTGGAGGCAGGTAAAAAATTGAGCAAAATCAGTAATGTTTGCGATCACCCTGTACCGTTAAGTGAGCGAAATGAGCTGTAACTTAAGGATATGTTAATACAGACCCAGTTTAATTTGTGGATGAATTTGTGTGACGATAACATATTAAATAACGGAGATATAAGCACTTATTTTAAAACCCCCCCAAAAAATCAGCATGTTTTTTATTTATAATTATAATATACACAGTTTTAACGAAACGTATTCCCACTTTCAGATAAGTTGGAAAAAACTTGTAAAACAATATACTGCAATCGGTATACAAATACAGTAAAGCATCGTTTATACGTCTTTTACATTTATATGTTCTTTTAGTGAAGTCCCGATTCATTCCTATTCATTTTAATGCAAAAATTCTTCGTTTATACGCCGCTAATATCCGTTATACGTCTTTTCCACTTTACTAAAATTCGCAAAATTTCTCTACCTGTCAATATTTTCCATTCTAAATAAGATTAATTTTTCCTAGAAAGCATCTTAAATAGAGGAAAACAGGAAAGATCGAAGAATACTGACCAAAGAATCAATTGAATTCAAAGTAGAATTTTTAATACTCATAGACAAGCAGCAAATCAGACGAATATTAAAAATTTTTAATGTTATTAAATAACTATCTGTATGGGCATAAATTGTATGCTTATTATTAACGATACACAATATATATAATTAATATTCAAAATGTGTTCATATAGTTCTTAAGAAATGTAATATAATAATACTCAATATATATATGATATATGTAATTAGTACACAGTCATGCATTAATAATATGATTTTTCTCCCTTTTTATAATAAATCTTTTTTTTTTTTTTTTTTTTTTTACTTATTGTCTCAAAAAAAAAAATTAATATACATTTACTAACTTAAGAAACTTTATTAATTAGTATTTTCATATAAATTTTGCTGAAGTGTCATTAAATTTGTGGTAATCACAGTGGTATTATTAAAATTTCGATTATACGTCTTTTCATGTGTACGTCCTTTTACATCAGGCCCTTGAATGACGTATAAACGATGCTTTACTGTATCTCGAATATCTTATGAAATATGAACATTTTTATTAAAAACGTTTTCACTGCGCCTGTGCGAAAGATTAAAAAAAAATTATTGCACAGGTTGAAAGCTGCATAGATTGGGCAACTTTTGTCAAAAGTGCATTTGAATTGAATAGAGTAAAAATTAAGCAAATTATCCGAAAAAGAACGAGCTAGATTTTAGATATTTTCAAGAGTTGAAATTTCTTAAGGGGTTTTTCACATGCCACGTAATTAATTTAAAGCTACAATTACTTTAACCACTTGGCAAAAGTTTTTTTTTTTTTTTTTTTTTTTTTTTGTATGTGTGTGTGTGTGAAAAACCCTTTATCATCTCACAAATCTCAGTATATAAACAAAAATATGTTAGAGTTACAAGCTTATAAGGGGTTTTCACAAAAAAGTACATTTGGAACGTGACTGAAATAATTGGATCTTCAAATTAATTACCCGGCAAGTGAAAAACCCTTCAAGAAATTTCAACCCTTGGAAAGTATCTAAAATCTAGCTCGTTCTTTTTCGGATGATTTGCTTAATTTTTACTCTATTCAAATGCACTTTTGACAAATGTTGCCCAATATATCTAGCTTTCAACCTATCTAATGAAATTTTTTTATCTTTCGCACATGCGCAGTGAAGGCGTTTTTCATAAAAATTCTCACATTTCATGAGATATTTAAGATATTTGTATTCCGACTGCAGTATATAGTGTTAAAAGTGTTTTTCCAACTTATCTGAAAGTGGGAATAATTTTTGTTAGAAAGTCTGTATATTATAAATAAAAAGCATGTTGATTTTTTTGGAGTTTTAAAATAAATGCTTATATCTCCATTATTTAATATACTATCGTCACACAAATTCATCCACAAATTAATCTGGGTTTGTATTAACATATCCTAAAGTTATAGTTCATTCCGTTCACTTAACGATACAGGGTGACCACAAACATTATTGATTTTGCTCAATTTGTTAACGTCCTACTAAATGTTGTCTTAAACCAATCTTCACTGAAAAGCATGAGGAAGATCCAGTTCATTCATTAAATACCCAACGTTTGAAAACATTTCATCGAGAGATAAGTTTTTAAATTGAAAAAAAAAAAACTGATCGTTTGGAAATCTTGGTAAACTTTTGAGCAGGAGTGTATATTATTATTAGGGCAATGACCGTAAAAAACTAGCAAAGTTTTATACTGGGAACACCCACATCGGAAAATGATAACAAATCTGCCACCAACTCCTTCAATCAGAATCAGGTTTTTACGGTTCGCAAACGTTTAACTGAAATAAGCAACTCTCGGCAGATTAATGATGCTCACGCCAAAAAAAAAAAAAAAAAAAAAAAGGTTTAAACAAGGTGAGAACAAGCACTATAAATAGATCTCTTTAACATAAGTTAAAAAACAAAACAACACCAACACACAGACCGTTTCTCTAATTTACAATTCAAAAAACAATACCTCCGTGATATAATATGTAAAAGCGGAAAAGTATAAATAACTTAACAAACCGTGTATAATACCCTACTACAATAACATGTGAAAATTCGATGCTGGTAGCACGCTCTCGTGGGTACATGCGTCCTTGGAAAGTTAGAGTAATAAAATTCGAGATTGCTAATTTCCATTCGTTCTTTTTTTTTACAAAGCTCATTTAGTTCCGATATATTGTTCTGTGGCGGGCTGATTCCGTGAACACATACATTTCCTCTATGGTGTCTTTTTGCGATAGGCTTGGTTTCAGAGAAAGGATACAAACGGTCAAGGTCATATAGAGCATGACCCAAAGACTACAACAGGTGAATATGCAAAGCAGACAGGTGAGGCAGACATCATCCCCACCGGTCAAATAAAATGTAATATGGAAGACAGTTATTTAGATTTTGACAGTAATAAATAGCACAGCAACGCAAAGGTCGTAGACCTTTAGTTGATAGTCACCACACTTATAAACTTTCTATCAAAATATTTAAATGCATCAATACAAGTCCTCACTGAATCCGAATAAGGACTTCTCAACGTCAGCGCAAAGGTTTCAGAGTATCTCTAGGTGGTCGCATCGCAACTAATACTTACCTCCACGGATAGTAGAATAAATAATAATTTAAATAATAATAACCCTAACAACACATTTATCCATAATACATCCTGAAGATGTCCACAGATGTCCTTTTCATCCGTAGGACACCCTAAGGATGTCACTTGGAAAAGGTGTGCTGTTAGGGAAGACACGCTTTTATTTCATAATGCACTCAGTGTGTTCAAATTCAGCAGATGAAGATGTTATTCATTTATGCAAAACCTCAGCTCAGTTGGATGATAGAATGTTTAATATTTCGAAAAAGAAAATTATGAACTAGAATTGAAGACTCAGGCCCTCAGTTAAGTTCCCCATTGTTGCAAATTGCTAACAGTTATACTAAATAATATCAGTATGAATTAAGCAAAACAGAGAATCTTAAAATGCAACGAATTATTTTTATATATCCCTACGAAATCAATTAATGATGGAAATTTACAAAAATGCCTGAAAAAAAAATAAATAAATAAAATGTATCACTGAAAGCACCAGCCAAATAAATAAATAAAACACTAAAAGCATTATTTAAAGTACAGTTCCCGTCGTTTATTAAAATCGCATTCGTCCTGAGCCAAAGTGATTTTATTAAGCGGCTGATTTTTATATCCGGCGAATGTTCCTGCATTTTAAGGAAAAGGTATTACTTCTTTGAATTTGGAAAGAAATTTTAAAAGGTAACGTATAATGGAACAAGTAAACAATATTAATTAATAATATATATTTCTTTTAAAACTGTATGTATTCTAGAAGCTTTTCCACCCTTATTACAATGAATAAGTAAATGCATTTATCAATTAAATCAGGAAGAAAAAAAAATCTCCTTCAGAAAATTATAAAAATGGAAGCATAATTAATTACGCGCAGGTTACAGATGCATGCGTTCAGGAATATTCTTATTGACGACAGCTCGTTCTTTTCCTACTCAATAATAAAACTCCCATCAAGTCTTACTCCATAACAATATAACCTAAGCATTAAACTCTCCCCCACCCCTTTCTCTCTCCTCCCCCGGACAGCTTTCCCCACTATTTGCACACAATCCTTCCCGTTTTTATATACAAATAATCCAATAGGTAATTGTAAACGAAAATATTTTTTCAGTCTAAAACAGCTTGCGAACATAATATAAACATTTTAGCACTTAAAATATGAAAAAGAACTAATGTTAATGTTATATACATAAACGTACTTCACTCGCAAATGCAATGAAAGCAAATACCATGTATAAACTGATCGTATAAGCTCTGTATTTTAAATAAATTTATCATTTTGTATTACAAATTATTTATGTAGCAATAATAGCATAAGTTTTCTAAAAGAATATCACTGTTAAAAAGTCAAAAATTAATTCATTTTATCGCTGACTTTGAAAATCTTTAATTTTGGTGCATAAATTAACTTTCAAATTGCACCCAGACTTCATCGTTAGTGAACTTTTTTTGTTCATTGTTTGTATTATATTTTATATACAATATTTTCACTGTTTGTGTTACATTTTATTTACAATACAATCACGTTTTTGTACTAAAAATTTTTTTTTAATCTCATTTGCCCCTCATTTTCAGCTTTTTTACGGTTTATCTGCGATTTGCTTTATCCGCGAAACCCGTGCTACTCAATTCTCTGGATAATCGGGAATTTACTGTACATGAATGTAGCAAAAATACCTAAAAATATGTTAGTACAACAGAGAATGACGTTTATGTAAATTAATAACAATAACTAGCAAACCCATGCGACTTTTTCGAGCTTTATTAGTTTCCTTATTTACTTTTAAACTATGAAGCTTATATATCTCACTCAAAAACGAAATTTATGTCATATGCAGTTTTCATACATGCAGACATATGTATAACAAAAAATAAACTATAGTTGGCATAGGTGGACTCTGCTGAGTTCCCCATCATACGTATGTTCTCATAAATTTCTTGTACAGGACATATTATATCCATGTTAAGAGAAATGAATTTGACCAAACGCTTGGCACAGTGACTGAACGAAATCCTCGCCTAATAGGCTACCCACCATTCAGTTCGATATATTTATCTTATTCTAATCTATTAATTCATTTTATTGGGATTAATTTCGTAGTTTATTTTCATGCTACTATTTCCAATGCAACAATCCCAAAAATGCAGAAATATCGCCCCATTTTGCTATGTTGATAAAATCTTAAATTTCGAATAACTTACGAAATTTTCCTATTAGAATATTTGTAGTCAATCATGTTCATACAAGTAACAATATCTGGAAATAATTAGAAAACAGAAACAATATATTGTAAACAAATCCAGCTTTGATGTTGATAAAATAATATGAACAACAATATATATATTCAAATTTAGAAACTTCAAAATTTTAAAAATTTCAGATGATTTTCGGTATTTTATGAGAAAATGCTTGTAGTTATGTGTTTATACAGTAGCTTTCAATTACATGAAAATTATTAAATCTAATATGGCACTAGCTAAAATTTTTTAGCAGATGCCATTGCCATTCTCTATCCTATGACGTCGATATCTGCCTCGTTAGCATCCGATTAAATCTTTTTCCCTGCATCTATTGTGTTGTTGCGGTGAAAGTAGTTTTACAGTCAAAAAGAAAATAAATGGCATTTCCATTCACTTCCAGCAAGATCGGCTTTGGTGATAAACGGCTTTGTTTACTTCTTGACCAAATTCGTTAGTTTAGTATTCCCAAAGTTTCGAAACTGTACGTTGAACAGAAGCCAAGATCTGGAACCATTAGGTTTCAGTATAGAATCGTCGTCAATAGGTATAAATGAAAGTATTGCACTTTCCGATTCCGAGTGTGTTCCAAGAGTTTGATTTTTTGTTCGCGGGTCAGCGAAATTCCTACTGTATAGAATATTTTATGCTTGTTTGCTTTGCGGAAAAAGTGACTGCTTACAGAACATTCGTTGGATAGTGACTTTTGTGATACGAGTGACAGTTTTATTGGACTTGTTTCAAGAATATTCGCTGAATTACTTTCTCCACCCAGAAAGTCGACAGATTTTTCGTAACAATATACAGATTCTATGACAAAAAATGTTTAGTTTAGAACATGAATGCAGAGAGATATATTTAAGCAACACGTATTCAGAATTCGTGAATCAATATATGTATTTCCGGCACTCTTCTCTCTTTATCCACCCACTCAGCTTCACCCCTTTTATTCACATTAATTTTAATCGCGTGGTTGTTAATAATGTTCATATATGACTCTAAAAACAGATCAATAACGGTAATGAGAATAACTTCAAACACAGGAGATTAGCCCTAATAATCTGAATAGGAATAACAGATAAGCAAAGGTAGAGCTTTGGGTTCTAGAATTGTCCACAAGGGTTGCTGCTTCTTGAGTTTATTATATCGATACCAATTTCAATTAAAAACCAAATATATATATATATATTACGAAATAAAATGTAGAGGGGAAAAAACTTTCTGAAACTGAATAGGAAAGCTGCTTCTCCTCTACATGCTTTTTACTTTTCGAACATACATAAATAAGGAACGTATTGTAATCATAACAAAAATTAGACTTTGCGATTTTGTTGTATCTATACGTTTTGAGGTCCAATGGGTTCAGTTTTGCTCTTTTTTACGGTGATGTATGTATGTGAGTGTACACGATAGCGTCCAAACGATTTCTTCGAACAAGCTAAAAGTTGGTATGTATGTTATAGGTCACCGTAGCATGAACTATATAGATTTTGCTGAACCTAGCGCTTATAGTTTTTCTTACAGGACGCAAAAAAAAAATTATTTATCATTATGGCCTATGGTCTCAATTATTTAATGACTTCTCTCATTTAAATTTATTTAAACAACCATTAATTACTTAATTTTCGGAAAATCGAATAAAGTCACTCAAGATTTTTTTTTTTTTTTTTTTTTTTAACATTCGTTAAATTTTTGTTTCAAATCTGTCAAGACTGATATAAACATGAACTTCGTAAAATATCCCTTCACTAAAGTATATCTAAACCACAAATTATTGTTATAATAAATATTTTATTATTATAAAAATAGAATTAGAAATTAAACTAGTAAGCTTATATAAATGAATAAACTAAAACTTCATTCAGTGAAAAGTGCTTCACTAAGAAGACATTCTTTAGTGAAGCAGATTTTTAAAACAACAGACTCTAAGGAACTGCTTATGCGCACGTACCTTTTGTCTTTTGGTAATCGTAATCACATTTTCCCTGCTAAAGCTTTCTGCCTTTTTCTCCCTTCTCCTACATTTAGCAAAATTTAATTTCAGTATAAGATGCCATTAAAAGTTCGGAAAAATTGGAAGACCTACGACAACAGCATTTACTCCCCCACACTCTTTTTTTTTTTTTTAAAAAAAAAAAAAAATAAGATAATGGTATTACTCGCTTCAATTTTCGATCTTTCAAAAGAAGATCATTTCCGATAAAACGAAGTTTGCAATAAGAATTAAAAGAAATCCAGACACTGGCTATCCATAATGCATTCATAGAAAATATTTGAGAGATGATATGTTAAATTAATAAAGTTAACAGGGGAAAAAAAAAAAAACTGCTCTGGCACTTACACTACTTACTCTTACCCTACAATACTAAAAACAGTTTAAAGTGTAAGATACATGTATATGTTTAACCCTTTGCGGCGCAAGACAATTCGGATCATTTAAATTATACTGCCACCGGAATTCTTCAATTAAATTAAACTAAAAGAAATTTTAAATTTTAAGGTTAAAAAAAACCGGCCATTTCTGATATGTTATAAACGTAAATTTTTGCAGCTGAATCTTAAATTTTGCGTCCTCGCAGCGAGGACAGCGAGCGTTAAGGGGTTAAGCATTTCCAGTGTATTTTAAACATCAATTAAAAATAGTATTACAAACAGTTTTACTTGACAAACATTTCTGTGTCGGGGGGGGGGGGGGGGGGGGGACTTAGAATATCGTAGCTACATTCATGAAACATTTATTTAAGGTGACTTGGCACCACAGAAGTAGGTTTCATATAAATGATTATACTTCCATTTAATATTTATAAACAGAACTGTATTAGGTTTGGTCAATAAAATATATGTTCAGACAACAATTCTTTTATATATATATATATATTACACATATGAAATTTTTTAATTGCATTTTCTCAATTTGCATTTTTTCATGAATTCATGATCTTCAAAATGCTAAAACTTTTACAGATATTTAAGAAAAGACTTAATTATTTTTTTTTTGCATGTTTAGTAGAACCTTCTTAAAAGAACTGGAGATGGACTTTGTAATATCTTTAAAAGAAAATATATAAAAAATAAAAATATAATAAAAATGCTTTTTTTTTTTACTCAGATTTTTACACATACATACACTTTTTTATCCACCCCCCCCCCCTCAAAAACCAATTAACAATTTTCAAAATGCACCCCTAAATCTTATAAGTAGATACTACTAAACTTCCCCTAATAAAATATATAATCTTTTCTTAAATATGTGTGGAAGTTTTAACATTTTGAGCATTTCACCTGTTAATCTTCTAGGGCACACACTTTGAGAAGCATTGCATTAGTGCGACGCTTCAGATAAAAATTCACAAACAATTTTTATCCCATTTGATTCAAAACTAGTTTTCAATATTCAAGATAGATGCAAGTTTAATTTGATAATTTAATTTTCTAATTTTGACTCATTAAAATTTATAGCACATTTATAGGTAATTACTAAACATGGAACCCTATATTTTACACACTTTTGTAAAAATTAAAAATTTCAGCATATCTCAAAAACAAATAGAAGCAGAAATTTCAAACTCAGTATTCTAAATGTGTATCATATAGGGATGCTACAGTAAGCTTTTCGTTGAGATGAAGCAAATGGTTCGTGTACAGGGACACTCTTAATTATTCAAATACATTATGTCTATGGGGGAAATAGCAGGTAAGTAGAGTTTAACATCTATAGACTGCACTAAACCAAATGGAACGAATATATATTTTTTTGTAATAGAGATAGTCAACTGGGAAAAAAATTTTGTGTATGTAGGAGCCTCGCCTCCCCCCCTGGGGGGGAAGTCCCCCCTCGAGGGGAGTAAATTTTCATTATGGGTATCTTTCAAAAGAGCTCACCAATACCTTTGAAACGAATGGTTGAACCATCGATCTGCGATAGTTTAAAATAAAGTTATCGAATTTTTTCATTTTTAACCAAAAAAAAAAAAAAAAAAAAAAAAATTTAATGTAATAAAACTTTTTATACATTTAAACTATAACTATTTTTTTTAAATGTATAACTTTTTTTTAAATGTAATATTGAGAATAAATTCAACTTTTTTACTTTCTTCTATATGTAATATAGAGAAAGTATTGGATTCGCGAAAATTTTCGACCTCCGTTTTTTGACGGATCTACACGTTTTGGGGTGTCCTGAACACGAACTGATAGTTTTTAAAAAATGTCTGTCTGTCTGTCTGTCTGTCTGTCTGTGGTTTCTTGTTTTCACCGTATCTCACGAACCAATGAATGAAATTCAACCAAACTTGGTATATAGTTGGACCCTGGCGGGGCATTGTGCTGATTAGATTTGGGGATCAATCGCCCAGCAGGTGGAGCTGTGATCGCATTTTATGTAAATTTTTAACATGGCAGTATAGGACAAAATTTCGTATTTTTCACCGTATCTCACGAACCAATGAATGAAATTCAACCAAACTTGGTATATAGTTGGAACCTGACGGGGCATGGTGATGATTAGATTTGGGGATCAATCGCCCAGCAGGTGGCGCTGTGATCGCAAAATTTCGTATTTTTCACCGTATCTCACGAACCAATGAATTAAATTGAACCAAACTTGGTATATAGTTGGACCCTGAGATGGACATGGCAGTATAGGACAAAATTTCGCATAAATGTACATAATGAGCGTTATATTTAACTTGTGATTGTAAAATTAATATGAATTATTGATAATAGTAGTAGTTAACTAGGGAAAAAATTTTGTGCATGTGGGGGCACCGGTTCCCCCCCGGGGGGGGGGGGGGAAGTACCCTCCTCCACCGGGGAGGGGGGTGGGGGTAAATTTTCAACATGGGTATCTTTCGAAATATCTCGTCAATACCTTTAAAACGAATGGTTGAACTATAAATCTGTGATAATTTAAAACAAAGTTATCGATTTTTTTTACTTTTAACAATTTTTTTTTTTTTTTTTTTTTATTTATTGTTATTGATTGAATATGTATTACTTTTAACAAAAAAAGAACTTCTTTGAAAAAAAATCTTATTATTTTTTTTTTAATATTGTTACTATGATTGAAAATGTATATAGGAAAATATAGAAGAAAGTCTTGTGGTGGCCACAACATACTAGTTTTATATATATTTAGTGTTATACTACTTCTCTAATATGGAAATCGTCTGCATTATCATAAAAGATAATTTTTTTAAATTATTTTAATAAATTATTTTTTTAAAAACAGAATTATTTTTTAATGGCCGAATTAAATTCTATATAACTGTAGGTGCATTAATGAAACGGGGGGGGGGTATCCCCCCTCACACAGAACTAATTATCATATAAAACTCTTCCGAAGCCTAATTTGAATTGTTTAACATAGGTTTATGTAACAGTACTCGTCATCTTACCTCTTAATCTCCAACCTGTATTTATAGTATTAAATTTCAGGGTAAGAGAAAGTCGTGTGAGTAACATACCAGATTATTTACTTAAGAAAATTGTACAAAATAAAGTGTATGAACAATATGCAGAGATAAGATTAGCAAAAATACAAAAAAACTGAAACTGTACGCAAAGTCAAGACGTTGAAATGAAATACTAGAATTTTGATTACAAAATCAAATATATTAGAGTAATAAATATTTATTTTAATCTTCAATGTATAAAAAAAAAAGAACAAATACATCAGAAACATAAAAATAGCTGAAAAAATTTAAAAAATAAAAAAAGAAAGAAAGAAAAGAAAGCTGGAAAGCGAAATGCACAAAAAAGGTGAAATCAGCTGAAAAGTTGAAAATTCTCATCCCTGAATATGTATTCATTTTTAATTTTTAGAATTTTCTTTAGCTTGAAATCAAGAAAATTTAATTTTGCAAAAGAACTAACAATTAGGGTTATTATGACTGAATGCTGGTTTTCCAGTAAGAAGAAAAAATAAAAGAAATGTGTTTTAAACATTAAAACGGAATTTTATGAAAAGAATAGTACGTATAATACAACACTATATGTATAATGCACTGTTCTCAGATTCGCTATCCGAACTTTCATAAACATCACTTATTTCCGAATCCCCTCAGATGCATTTATACTAAAATTAGAAACCTAGTCACTTTGTGATTCTGACTCCATAATGTAGACAATATTAAAAAATATTTTACCACAGAGCACAAAACCACTTGCATTCAAAAGCCTAATTAACGGCCCTCTTCACTTACCGTCGCCGAAAGCCCGAGCCAATGTTATTCTATGGGGAAAATTTCTTTACAAATAACTTATTAACTAATACATATTTTTAAATTCTGCTTTCACATTCAGAAAATTCCCAACTGTTAAATTGTCGGACCTTTTTTAAAAATGTAATTTTTTAATTTTTAATATTTTATTTTGAAATTGCAAAATGAAACTAGTATGTTGTGGCCACCACATGACTTTCTTCTATCTTTTCCTATACAAATTCACTCAGCAACAATAATTAAAAAAAAAAAAAAAAAGTGGGACTTTGACAAAATTTTGGGTAAAATATGAAAATTATTCTAAGTTTGTCAAAACACGGAAACCGTGGGAGTTTGATAGAATTAAGGGGAGAGGAAAAAAAAAAAAAGTGGGACTTAAACAAATTTTCACATTTTACCCAAAATTTTGTCAAAGTCCCACTTTTTTTTTTCCTCTCCCCTTAATTCTATCAAACTCCCACGGTTTCCGTGTTCTGACAAACTTAAACAAATTTTTGCATTTCCCCCCAATTTTGTCAAAGTCCCACGGTTTCCGTGTTTTGACAAATTTAGAATAATTTTCACATTTTACCCAAAATTTTGTCAAAGTTTGTCAAAACACGGAAACCGTGGAACTTTGACAAAATTAGGGGAAAAATGCAAAAATATGTTAAAGTTTGTCAAGACACGGAAACCGTAGCACTTTGACAAAATTAGGGGAAAAAAGCAAAAATTAGTTTAAGTTTGTCAGAACACGGAAACCGTGGGAGTTTGATAAAATTAAGGGGAGAAAAAAAAAAAAAAAAAAACAAGATTTTTTTTTCTAAGTTTTTTTTTCGTAAAAAGTAAAAAAATCGATAACTTTGTTTTAAATTATCACAGATTTATAGTTCAACCATTCGTTTTAAAGGTACTGACGAGACCTTTCGAAAGATACCCATCTTGAAAATTTTTGCCTTTATCACCCTGTTGAAAATTTAGAAAAAGCGGGATGGCAACGCAACCTGTAAGACGATTTTTACCAAAAGTTGATAGGCACTAATTTATGTCAAGGTGCAACTACATACCAATTTGTATGAAATTCTGTGCAGTAGTTCCAGAGATACAGTTGCCACAAAATTTTGTCACACACACACAGACAGACAGACAGACAGACAGACAGACATTTTCTAAAAATGGTAAAATCGTGTTCTACACCTCTCAAAACGTGTAAATCCATCAAAAATCCGAAATCGAAAATTTTTACGAATCCAATACTTTCTTCTATTGAAGATAGAAGAAAGTAAAAATTTCACATATTGAAAATTCGTATTTTGCAGCTTCAAAATAAGATATAAAAAATTAAAAAAAAAAAAAAAAATTAAAAAAGTCCGTCAATTTAACAGCTGGGAATTTTCAGAATGTGAAAACAGAATTTAAAAATATATATTAGTTAATAAGTTATTTGTAAAGAAAAATTTTCCATAGAATAACATTAGCTTCGGCTTCCGGCGGCGGTGAGTGAAGAGGGCCCTTAAGCTAAGATTACAAAATGAGTATTACAAATATTTAAAATTGGATAGTGCTAAACAGATTAAAATAAACGCATTATCTCCAATTACATTTTAAATAGTTTGCCACTTTCACATAAAGTGTAAAATAAGAAATAAAATATTTTGTGGTATCAGAAATGGTTTGTTTTTAAATCCTTTTTAGTGCGTTACTTTTGAACACTCCAGCCCGGAAAAATCACGAGCACGAGAAATAGAGAGCGAAAACTCACCCCGTCGTTTTCACGGGAACGAGAAGGAAGGGATTAATAAGCATCTTTGTTTTAAATAATCAAATCATTTATAATTGTTAATATTTTTATAAGACGAACCGGCAACCCACATGTTAAACCCTCGAAGGCCACATTTGGCCCACATCCACAGACATACCTGCCGTGCCAATAGTCTAATTAATATTCGTAGCATTGTTAGTACCCGCCCATTTTTCCACATCACTTTATTTTTAGAGCAATTTTCTCTAATATTACGATTAAATAAGAAGAAAAATACTCTTAAAAAAGACCGGTGCGAAAAAAAAAGGTGGGTTCTAACAATATTATGGAATATTGGCAGATATACCACAGGTTGTACGTACATCTCAACTCTATTGTATAGGGTCACTCGATAAATACATTCAGAACAGAAAAAAAAGGAGCCATTTATTATTGTCTATAATTGTAAGTAACACGTGACTTTTACGATGTCTGTTCCGGTAAGTTAAAAATTTGATCCGAAGTAGTGACGAAATAGAACCGAAGCTGAAAAATAAGACAGAGCAGCAATTATGCAATGATGATAAGATGCATTTCCTTCGACAGGAAGTCTTACCCTTTCTGCACATCTTTCTTAAAGTACGTAAGGTTAAGAAAGCAAGAAATTGCCCGGAAAGAAAAACAGATGGACACTAAATTTGAAATGAAGACGATGGATAAACGCGAATGACGTAGTGAAGGAAATTCCAGAGAAAAATGACTGATTTCCTCTTTCTATTTTGAGTTTGAATAAACAGAAGTTTGTTATCAATGACATAGAATAGTAAAATCAAATCATTTTACAGAAGGGAATCAAAACTGACAAATACCCATTCGGTGGGAGGGGAACCATGAATGAAGAGTATTATATATTTTAAAAACATACTGCAGAAAAAATAAAATCCGTATTTTTATTTTTAATTAAGAAATAATAATGTATTTTTGTAGTTTTCATGATCTTCTACTGCTTAACCCTTAATATACAATGTATCAAAAACAACACTTTTTGTTAAACTCGGTTAATTAGTTTTCGAGCTAGAGTTGGCAGAAATTTTTTGTCCCACGTGCGCAGATAAATAGACAGACATTTCTTCAAAAATGGTCAAATCTTATTCAGGACATCTCAAAACGTGTAAACCCATCGAAAAGCGTTAGTCGAAAAACTTTACGAATCCAATACTTTCCGCTATTGAATATATCTGTACCCTGGAGCTAAAGGACACCATGTCCCCAAAATGAATTTTTTTTTAGGTATGATGTTATAATGAATGACATTTGTCATGAAAAAAGAAAATGGTTATGGCTTTATGTTCTATTATCCTATCTTCTTTATAGTAAATGAACATAATGCTTAATGCCTTTACATAAAACAAAAAATGCACATCAAGAACATGGTGCCAACTCTTTTCACAGAATGGACATGGTGTCCTTTACCTCCGGGGTACAGATATAAGAAAAAAAAAAAAAAAATAGTTCGATTTCTAAAGAAATCAACCTAAAAAAGAAAGCTGTTTTTACTTGATCTATTTTATATGAAAGAAACAGGCCTCAGTCTTAATAAAAATCTTGATTATAAATTACTAAATGCTTCATGTATGTGTTATGTAAGTATCAAAATTTTCAATGATGAAAAATGTTATTCAGTCCTAGCTCAATAAAACCCTTTTCATGTTAAGTAATAATAATAACAAACACTTGAAAATGACGAATCAAAATTAAAAATGCTTTTCTATATTAAAACAAAAAAAAAGTATCCATTTGCCATGTTTTTGATTATAACTCCTGTAATACAACACATACAATTTACAATACATAAAGAATATTAACATACGAAAATGGTTCTTTGATTCTTTACCGACGCTAATTCCCTCCTTCCGTGTCATAAAAAAAATGGAACTTGTGAGATAGGGAGTATCGATCGATTAATACTGTTTTGCTAGAACAGGTTGTAAGGTTTTACGCGTATCAATAAGGTATTGTAATAAAAGAGGCTAATGTTAGCAAGCATTTATCAAGGATGGCTGTCTGCTCTGATCTTTGATGCATTATAATTACTATTGTTATTATTTTCCTTTATGTTCATAGAAGAAACCATTCATATTGAATTCGTAAAAAATTTGATTGAGATGTCTTGAGCATGATACTAAATACTTTTATATACTACTTTTTTCCCCCTATTATTCCACTTAAATCATATGATATGATAACTGTGTGCATTCGTATAAGCCCCCGTTCGCATATATTTATTGGGAAAGGAATGCGTCTATTGCCGTACGGCCTCTCATCGTATAATGTTTTGGATTAGTTCGTAAATCAAGGCTCATTATTTTAAATCTTTCGATGAATTCTTTCCCGCTTTCTGAGTTAAAAACTACATTAAAATCCCCCACCAACAAATAAACCAAATTTATTAAAATCAAATTTATTTATTCATTTATTTAACTATAAAAACATGTGAAAACTAGTTTACACCATGATTTAGAACCCGATTGTCTACCAAAAGCTTCAGTTATTGAAAATGACGTTAGAAGTAATATCCATGACGGATGTAAGGAAAAAAAAAAAACTAACTTTTTCTCTTTTTTTAAATCTAATTACTAAACGATTTTTTTTCTTTTTTTTTTTTTAATAGGAGACTTGTTTAACTTAATTTACTTCTTGTCAATCCAATAGTTAACAATCGATTTTTAAATATGTAAAAGTTTTTACAATTACATACAAAAAATTGTTTTAATCTCTCATTTAAATAAAAGAAAACTGTTATGCGTTCAAGCTTTTCCTCCTTTCGCCCCCCCCCCCCAATCAACTTCATTTTCTTTCTTAATTTGAAAGTTAAAATGAAGTTTTCATTTAATATCATTTGAATCAATTATCTGACTGGACTAAAAAATTACGATGTTAGATAAATTTTGTCCTCATTAATATGTGTGCCAATTTTCGTAGCGACCTGTTGAACGGCGTAGTTTTATACAGCAAATTAAAACCTAACATATTCAAGGTGAAACACAGCAAATGACGACGACAGAAAATGTCTTATAGAAAGCACTAGTTCTGTCGTACTAAGAATGAAATGTAACTCAAAAATTTCCGAAAAATAGTAAAATTTCGACGTGGATTTAAACTTCTAATAATATAAAGAAAGAAAATATTTCTCAAAACTCATTGGGCCCATTCATAAAACACATTGGTCTGAGTTTTTTCCAGCCCTGCATAGAATGCATACAACAATTCTCCAACCATACTAAATACTCTCAGAAACTAAAGCATCTTTTGCATAAATGGAGTATCCTGTTATTTGTCTTTTCAAGAAACGATAATAATAACTGCTTTGCCGTTAGAAAATAGAAGGAATGTAAAAACATTGAACCCGGATGCCATTTTCGAGCTAAATTCAACATTGCAAAAAAATAATATTAACGCGTAAATTCTCATTATTTTCGGATTTCAAATAAAACTGCTATTTTTAATACGCAAACAGGTTTCAAAATAAAAAGAAATCGTGAACTAAAAGTTCAAAGTAATTTAATTATCTTTTATGTTTTGTTAAACGGATGTAATAACACAGCCAAATTGAAAATATTTTCTTTATAATATTTTCAAATTATCTGGATTCTATTCATTTTGGCCATTTTTAGAATTCTGAAAATAGGTTTTAAATCTGCTGCGAGTCGTTGTAATTTCTTTGCTGTTGTTTAGTAATGTACTACTAACAAGGTCGTTTTAATTTCTAAATAATCTGTTGTGGCACTCATACAGATTGGAGATCAAGGTGTAAGATAAGAAATAATGCATGTGAATATACTTAAAAACAATTCAAAATAATATTAGAATAGTTTTATTTGACATATATTTTTGTGGGAGAGATTTATCGCTCTCCTCAACAACATTTGGGTTGCATGCAATTGGTTAGTGTTCATGAAATGCTGATAAAAGACAGACACAGACCAACCGTTAAAAACATTTTCGAATTTGGGGGACCTCAAAACACGTACTTATAAAATAAATAAATTAAAAATAGGCGTTAAAAAATTTATCTCAAGCAATATTTTGTCTGTGGTATGTGTATAGAAGAAAATAATTATCATAAGTAGTTTTTCTGGGCTCGGTAAAATGTAGTAAAGCACTTTATTAATTACAATTCCATAGAAAAGAGTGCTTTCACTTAATTTTGGATACCCTTGTATACTATCTATAAATTACTATATACACATTAAGCTTCCTTCAGATACTAGCAACATGCAGCGCGTCAAAACTCATAAATTATCCATTGTCCGAAAGCGACCCTTGACATTTTGCACACATTTACAATGAAGGACATTACTTTTTATTGCTCTTTTACAAAAGAGACCCCCCTTCTCATGCAATTATCGCACTAGGAGGTTTGGGAGCTTCGATTGCAGCGAGCGGCAGCGAGCGTCGATCTCCTAAAGCAGATCAAAGAAATATCAATAGAGCCGACTTGCAGCTTTCTTAAGGGCCCTCTTCACTCACCGCCGCCGGAAGTCGAAACTAATGCTATTCTATGGGAAATTTTTCTTTACAAATAACTTATTAACTAATACATATTTTTAAATTCTGTTTTCACATTCAGAAAATTCCCGGCTGTAAAATTGACGCACCTTTTCTAAAAAATTATTTTTTTATTTTTTTATATTTTATTTTGAAGCTGCAAAATACGAATTTTCAATATGTGAAATTTTTTCATTTTGCAATTTCGAAATAAAATATTAAAAATTAAAAAAATACATTTTTAAAAAAGGTCCGTCAATTTAACAGTTGGGAATTTTCTGAATGTGAAAACAGAATTTAAAAATATGTATTAGTTAATAAGTTATTTGTAAAGAAAAATTTCCCATAGAATAGCATTAGTTTCGGCTTCCGGCGGCGGTGAGTGAAGAGGGCCCTTAAGTTGCCAGTCTCTGAAGGATCCTTTACAGCCCAAGTAGCAGTCTTCGACCAAGCCAGCCGGGTGTTTTTCATTTTCTCCTAAACTCGCATGAATGTGGGTTGCGTTTGTGTGGCTTGAGGCCGATTGACTAAGCTATAATGCTTCCGTGGAGGGGGTTCTTTTTAAGGGGTCCTAGCCCGTATTTACGCCGCGTAAACATATGACCCTCTTCGAGAGATTCTCCACGGATGGCCATGTCACTTAGGTCTAGATCTTTAATGCAGACAACTAATGTATACACCACTAACACACCTCCACCACTTAAAACAAAAATTGCATGTATTATACAGCACGTTCTTTTAAAATTATTTTTAAGGGTAGAAATTAATAAGGGAATAACTTGTCACGTGCATGTGTTCCAGAAAAAATAATTAAAAAAATTATATATATATGTACAATGAGCAGAAAACTTTCTATAATAATTTCTTTTAAACAGATGAGTTTGACTATATATATATTATTAAACTAATACTTTAAAAGAGTAATATATATATATATATATATATATATATATATATATATTATTATTATTATTATTATTATTATTATTATTACATGCATTTATACACATGTGTGTATATATGTACACAGATGTTAAAATAATACAGTCAGACAAGTCGAAGGATATATGTTCAAGAAAAAGGCAGAAAGCATAAAGGAGCTTGGAAAGAGTAAGTAATTTCAAATGCATGTAATGAGAGGGAGGTCACTATAATAGTTAAATATTTCTAGAATTACAATTTGACTATATGGTTAAAATTTTATTTTGAAATATGATCATATATTAAAATTTCAACTTCAACATTTTTAGTAATTAATGTTAATGATATTTCTGTGTATACATTTTCATTTTAAGCGAATATATATATGTTACAATCAGTTCTATTTTTGTTGTGTTGGTATTGTTTTGTATCTATTAATTGCTAAATTTTAAGGTTAAATTTTATTACGATCTCTATCATTTATATATACTTTGATATACAGGAAAATTATCTTATGCCCTTGTATATGAAATTTAGTGTTTTCATGTAAGATACTGAACATAAAGAAAAAACAGCATTTAAAGAAAAAAATATCGAAATATAAATACTATACATTTATAAATACATTATTTTATGCAAGAAATTTCAAATTTGTCAATTTTTTCGAGTGAAAATAAATCCCTTCAAAATAATAATAATAATAATAACTAAATTATCATTCCATCTCTTTTGTTCGAAAATGGCATATTTGTGATTTTGCACAATGAAATCAATTAGTCCCCCTTTCTTAGATGGAATTAAAAATAATAATAATTTCACTTGAAGACTTCTGTGTTTACTAAATTGGTTTTAAGCACATATAGTATTATTATTATTAAAAAACACCACATATACATAAAACCTTGACCTCAGCTTTAATTCCTTAAATATTGATCGCAGACATACACAACAAAATTGCATTAAAAAAAGATACGAAATTTTATAACATCAATTTAAAGTTTTAGTAAAATCAGTTTTTAAAAATAACAAAATGTAAGTTTTTATAAGTTTTCCAAGCAAAAAGGTTTCCAGTGACTAAAAAAAAAATCCCATACAAAATAAAGTAATATACAAAATATTAGAATTGTACTATGAGAAACCTCTAAAATATAACTAGTTTTTTTTTTTTTTTTTTTTTTTTTAAGACTTCTTCTGCAGGATTTGTTATGATACAATGTTGAAAATTTGTATTTTATTTTATTTTTATTTATTATTTTATTTTAATATTTAAAAAATTGAAAATTTTGGTCCCTGGGCATGATGTGTCCTGCCGGTAATAGAGTGCTGAGGAGGAGGGGGGGGGCAGTACAATAGTCCATTTTTAACATCACATCAGAGTTATGGACTTTCTTCAATATCAAACGTACGTCAATCTCAGGTACGAAGAAGATGCAGTCGAACCTTGTTAACGTGAATCTCAAGGGGAATAAAAAAAAGTGTTCATGTTATCAGTAGTTCATGCTTTTAGTAACTCAGAAACTAATCTTCATTTTGACGAGGATTGGGGAAACAGTTCGTGTTAAAAGCAATACTACACGTTAACGAGATTCGACTGTATATAAATGGATTTAAGACTAGTTTTTAAATGTTAAGTCTGTAACAATTTACAATAAAGAAAGAATAAGTAAAAGAAAAAAATCTCGGTAATTAAAATACATACTGATAAATCCCTATGTTTTATAACGCAAGATTCACAAATCCCTGCTTAATTCTCGAAGGCAAATACATCTCTACAGAGAGAATAAGAAAAATCCATTCATACTATATTAAAATAAACTGATATAAGATACGTTCCACAATTCCTCATTTCATAATTTCAAATTAATTGCCAAATTAAAAAATAATAATGTTTTTCCATTTGTAGAATCGCCTGACAAATAGTCACTGCTGTGTTGTATCAACATTGTATCCAGTCAAGGCCAGCTCAGTAGGTAGCAACGTGGGAGGGCAACCTTTTGGGGTTCCATGAACACGAGAGCAGACCTTGCCCTATATCAGATCTGCTAGGATATATATATATTTATTTATTTTTTTTTTTCTGTTACTATCTTTATTATCATATATATGGATTTTGTTATTTGTCATAAAATGCATTTTGTAATAATAACTACACATAAATCGAAGTACTTTGTTTTCGTTATTATTCATCGTAAAGTGGAGATATTTTGGAAGTCCAAATGTCCCATGTGATTAAAATAATAATAATACGGTATCCTCTAACTAGAATACCAAATCTTTTTTAAATACTTTATAATATATTTTTATATACTTCTATATATTTTAAAATAATGCATAAGTACATTTCCTGCAGAGGGGAGAGATTTTTTTTTTAAATGGAAATTAAGTGCATTCTCAGTTTAAACTGAAAAATAAAAATTATATGCAAATAATAATAATTCAAAATCAAATGTGGAACGCATCTGGGAAAAAGTGCTATAATAATTGTTTTACTTGTTTATCTGACAAACTCCAGAAATTTAGGCAATTGAACTCTTAAATTCAATTGTCAAAACTAATAAATAATCACAACATCTTATTCTAAAATAAAACAAATCTGAGAAACCTTAATACAGAAATCCGGTATGTCTAACAAAGAACTACTGACACCGTTGTCAGATTTAAGCGGCTTAAGTGCGGTAATCGAAACACGTGTCGAAGAGAGGCTTCATTTTTCAGAAAGTGCGACACTTTTCTAAAACCTGAGTACCTAGAATCCATATTAGGATATTGTTTCGCTTTTTAAATAGCTCACACTGTGTCATGGCCTAGAAGTCACAGATGGGGAGTTAAAAGTAAAAAAATAAAAAAGTATTAGAAAACCATCAAAAGGTTTTCATTAAACGACCTTACTGCATTAGCAAAAGCCTCGGGGGTTGATACGATGAATAATAATTACATTTGTGCGACTCAAAAAGTTCAGAAACAATAAAAATTGCTAAGAGAAAAACCATATTAATTAATGCTTCATAATAGAATGGTCAAATTTCTTTATCTGTTCCAATATGAATTAGAATGCGGATAATAGTAAGCTTATAAGATCACTGCATTACGCACGTCTTTTAAACCAACTTAAAAGTATGGTAAACAGCCGATAACCCGCGAGCGGATTATTCGCAGGAGCAGGAAAAGGGAAATCAAGAAATTGCGGGATCAACAAAAGGTTTTCTTAACAAGAAACAAAACCAGATGATTATTTTTTCGAAATAAACATAAAGAATTATGTTGTTTTTGTTTTATTTTATGTAAACAGTACAGTATGATACTGTTTAATTTAGCGTATAAGTTCGCTTACAGATTGTACCTTGCTTTCAGGATTCCCAAACAGGAAAATTTGGATACCAGGATTTTTACATAGTATTTTTTTAGATAGATATCAACGATTAATCAAATTTAAAAATTACTGTATAAAAATAGTGGTATTAAAATTGCCCTGCTTGGCTTCATCGTAAGTATACTTTTTATGTTTCTTGTTTTTACATCCATTAATACATAAAAAATGCAAACATTTTTACTGCAAAATATTTTCATTGTTTGTATTATGTTTTATTTATATATATATATGATAGATATCAAAATAAATTTTAACATTAAAATTTTAGCATTTAATAGATACATGATAATACCAACATCACGAAAATAAAACCGATTGTAACACAGTATAAAAACTAGCACAGAAATGTTGCGATTCATATTTATATCCAATTTATATATATATATTTATTATTTATTTATTATTTTTTTTTTTTAGGTATATTTTTTATAACATTTGCCGTATGTAATAAATGTCAAATAGGCCAATTTTAGAAGAAAAGGGAAAAAAAACCTGTCGAAACATCTATGAATAAAGTTATTTAAGTTTAAACAGTTTTTTTTTTTTTTTTTTTTTTTTTTTTTTACTTTATTGGTAATTTATAACAAATGAAAGTTTCTATATTTTTAAAAACTACTTGTTCGAACAATAGCAGTACACATTTCCACTTCAATTAAATGAAATATCAAACTATTTTAAATTCAAACTATTTAAAGACTAATTAATTAATATGTGGCTTAAAATATATTTAAGGATGCTGTATCTAATTACAATATTTAATCTGAATACAGTAACCTTTTATATATTCAAATGCTAATGAAAAGAAGAGAATAAAAAATTACTTTAGAACAATGTTAATTTAAGGCATAATTTTCAAAGTATGGCATGGGTATAAAAATTATGAGTAATTTCAAATTGTTAGTCAAAAACTAACTCAAAAGAAATTAATTTCCCCTTCCCTCTTTATGCGGAATTACAATTTGGATGCATAATTCAAAATTAACTTATTAAAATAGAGTACTTAAAAATTCATTGTCAACCACAATGCATGAAACTTTCAAATTAGTTGATTAATAATTAAAAATGCCTTTATCATCCACAATATCATTCTGAGATTATTCAACTGAAGTAGGTTATATATATATATATATATATATATATATATATATATATATATGGTAATTAATGCACTTGTCAAAAACTGGTATATTGTGCCCATCACAAAACTTTCTTCTATATTTTCCTATAAAATTAACCTAGTACAAATTATTTATTATTATTCTTTCTATTGAATGCAGACTACTTTCATCTCAGAGAGGTGCCATTGCATAAAATGTCCAACGGAAGTGAATTTTTATCATGCAGATGACATTCTTCTTGTTCTCGGAGAAATTTGCATTACAGCAGCACCACCTATCGGCTGATATGCAACCAAATTGAACATGACGTCTCAAAATGACCTTTTAACATATCAAATTTTGTTCAATTATACGCAGTAAAAACTTAAATAAAGCCTTCCCTTAAATTGCGGAAATCCCTGTATAACACCGCCACCTGTTAAGCGACTGGCACCAAAAATTGATAGGCCCTAATTTACGTCAAGGTGAATTTATATATAAATTTATATGTAATTCTGTGCATTAGTTCCTGAGATAAAGCCTTTTCTGAAATTGTAGAAATAGCTGTATAGCTATTAGTACTATATGTTGATGATGATAGGCACTAATTTATGTCGAGGTGCAACTACATATATGTAATTCTGAGCAGTATTTCCTGATATACAGTTTCAACAAAATTTTTGTCACACACAGACAGACATTTAAAAAAAAAAAGGTCAAATCGTGTTCTAAATCTCTCAAAACGTGTAAATCCATCGAAAACCAGAAGTCGAAAATTTTTACGAATACAATCTATGTTAAATGAAAATAAAAAGCCTATAGGTAATCGGAGAAGATGTAATAGCTGTAGTATTATGTTTTTTACTTTCTTTTATATTCAATAGAAGAAAGTATTGGATTAGTAAGAAATTTCGACTTTCGGTTTTTATTCGGTTTACACGTTTTGAGCAAACAAGAACACGATTTGTCCGTTTTTTAGATTACGTCTATCTGTGTATATAACAAAAATGTTTTGTAGCTGTAGATCAAGAACTAATGCCTAGAATTTTATAAAAATTTATATGTAGTTGCACCTTGAAGTAAATCAATGCTCATCAACTTTTGGTGAAATTCGGCCAACATGTGGCGTTTTCATCCCCCCCCCCTTTTTCCCCCTCAACTTTTAATATGGTAATACAGTCGAACTTCGCTAATGTGAATTACTTTTAACATGAACTGCTTCCACAATCCCCGTCGAAACGAAGATTAGTTTCTGAGTTATTGATAGCATGAACAAGTTTTTTGTTCCCTTTGAGATTCATGTTAACGAGGTTCGACTGTATAGGACAAAATTTCGTATAAATATTCAGAATAACAAATATTTATATGTAATCATTGTGAAGTTGACGGAAAAAAAAAAGAAAATGCAACAGTAATAAACAAATACGAAAAGTTTTGTATATGTAGAAGCATTGGACACCCCCCCCCCCCCCACACACACACACACACACTTCCCAAGAAGTATAAATTTTCAATATGAATATTTTCTAAAAGTCGTCGTTACTATTTTTAAAATGAATAGTTGAACCATTGTATCTGAATATTTGAAACTTTTTTTTTTTTTTTTTTTTTTTTTTTTTAATTACGAAAATAGTTTAAATTCATTATGGAAAATAATTTCAATAAAATTTATTTTAGAAAATCATTTGCACTACACGAATTTGCATAGAAAAACGTACAAGAAACTTTTGTGAAGGCCCACAATATTCTAGTTTTATTTATTAGGTCTTTGCATAAATTCGTGCGGTTTTTTATTGCTTCATTTCATAAAAATACATCAAATCAAATGACAATTTTTAATCAAAATACTCTCCATTCCTTTCTGCAACATTTGCCCATTTTTCGGGTAACAAATGTATACCACGGCGTTAGAAGCTCTTGTCTTTGGAGGCAATAAAATGATCCGCGTCCGCACGAACTTTTGCAACGGCCTAATATTTTAATTTTTACATATGCCTTTTCAAAATGCCTTAAATGTGCAAAATATGAGCATAGAGCTATACTATCATGATTATGATTCAGCAATTATTAACCCCTTACCTGTCGAGAAAAATTTACGAGATTCATTTTAAAGTGCCACCGATCACTTTCAACTTTGAAATGAGTAAATCTTTCAAAAGCACTGTCAAGATCACTTTGAAGTTTATTTTAAACTGCCAAACCATGCCTGTAGTTTCACTGGTAGCAGTACAGTACAAAGGCTCGTACTTAGGAAAAACGTATATATACGCCCGGGGCAGTTAAGAGGTTAAAAGAGATGTCATGGGCAACAAAAACAGGCAGTGTAAACCAGGGTTTCGGACCCGCCCACATACCCTAAAAACACCCGAGCGGGTTTTTTGGGGTTTACCCACTAAAAAAACACAATAAAAGAATGGGTTTTATTTCCTTTTTTTTAAATCTAATAAAAATGTTCACTTAAAAAAAAATATATTTTTTTATTTTTTTTTTACTTGAAATTATTATATAAGTAATACAATAATTATATATATAATTATGTATATATCTACATAACATAGTGAATCATTTAGTGATATACATGAGAGTTTCAAATTATGTAATTATTTTTGAACTTCGTTAGAGAAAATCCTTTCATTTCAATTCAATTATCTATCTGCAATATCTCTTTTGAACAGAATAGTTTTGAAAAAGGAAAGATGAGAAAAAATGAACAAATTTACAAATCATTTAATTGTATTTGTAAGTCAAGACTATCTTAAAAAAAAAAAAAAAAAAAAAAAAAAGGAATATTTTGCCTGAAATTTTAAGAATTAAACAAATATTAAACATAGCTAACAAATATACTATAGTAACCTTCTAAGGTTCAATACAGGCAAAAAACGGTGTTCTTTTGTTGCCTCTCACAAACTTCAAATTCATTAAAACAGCCTTTTTGAAAGATTTAGTTTTATAAAAATGATCTTTTTATGAAATTCTTCTTTGTTTCCAGAATTATGTTTAATGATTACCAATAACTTGGTTCAATGAAACACTATTAACGTGATAATAAACGTTTATAAAGAACAACTGATAAAATGGAAGGTGTTACATGATTTTTTTTTTTTTTTTTTTTTTTTTTTTTCACAAAAGTTGTCGCTAAAAATTAAAATCTGGATTAACTTCTGACACGTAATTGTAAAATGCAGCCAATGATGAATTTGTTTAGTATTCCTTTATTGAATTAGTTTTCAAATATGTCAGTATCAATATGAACAAAAATTAAAAAAAAAAAAAAAAAAAAAAAAAATGCATATATATATATATTTTTTCACTCTAACCATATAAAAATGAATAACTTATTTGTAATGTGAAAATCGTTCATGGAAGGGTTAAAACATTTTTCTTTTGTTAGTAGTTTTAATTTTACACAAGAAAACTTAATAATATAAAATTCAATTCGAAATTGTGATAAAATACTGAATAGAATGAAATAAGAATTCATTTTACAGTTTAGACCAAACTAAACATTTAGAATATGAAGGTCATTTAATTTTTAATTAATTATAATTAATTACTACTATTTTGTAATAAGTTTTCTTTTAGTCTAAAACTGTTTTCTTTTGAAATAAACTTAATATTCCAACCTAATAGTGTTATTCTACGTTTAATATAAAAACCCAATTACCCCCCCCCCCCCCGGAGAAAAAAAAACAAAAACACCCGGGCTGGGCACTTTATTTAAAAAAAAAAAAAAAAAGGAAAGAAAGAAAGAAACACGGGTTTTTTAAAACTATAGTGTAAACTGTTACAAAAAAAAAAAGTTTGGAATGCCTGTTTATTTTTCTGAGAATTTCTTTGTGTCGAAATGCATAACCAAAAACCTTCCCACCACAACACTACATTGTTTACCGTCAGACAAACTCTTTTTATTACTTCAGATGAATTACAAAGACAAAATCCGATCACAAACATCCGCAAAAGTCACGCATCTAAATTTTATATTTATTGTTTCTTTTTATTAAAATGGCAGAGGTGATATTGAAAAGAGCAAACAAATAAGTAACAATTTGAAAAAAGTCCTTGAGAAACATTACTAATTAAACCAAAATTCAGAAACTGTCTCATTAATTGGAGTAAATCGAATTTCTCTGTAGCATTAATTTTCACTGTTAATCACGACAATCAAGAGGATAGTGTTTAATTTAGGAAATTAGAGACAATTTAAACATTTTTTCTTTTCATTTGCATCAAATACTTTAATATCATAACCGAAAAGTTGCAAATGTCAAGGTTTTTAGGGCTAGGAGACTGTGTTGCCGTATCTGGCGGATTTTTTATTCCCATATTCTTATGTACTTACTGTCATTCACTACGGTATGTTTGTGAATCGCGACAATATAAAATTCATCTATTTTAAGGTAAATACAAGCTTTTTCATTTGTCTCTCCGTGGCTCAGTTGGTAAGAGCGCCATATTAGTGATCCGGTAGTCCCGCGTTCGATACCCTTAAGGTCCGGAGTGTTAATTTTTGCAGACAATTAGTAGAAAAGATGTCAATTGATAAAAGAAAGTTTATCGCTGACAACACAGTATTCTGAGAATTTTTGAAGAGATTTTTAAGAAGCCTTTTCCTTACATCTCTTTTTAGAAGTAAAAAAGAGTTTTTTGTGAACTACAAGCGCCCTCTGTTGGGAGGAATATTCACTAAAATGTCGATGAAACAACTAACAATACAAAATAAAAGTGATTAGTAAAAACACAAACATTAACCAAATAAGTAAAATGTTAAGTTATAATATAAAAAAATAATAATAAAATAAAATAATAATAAAAAGGTGCCTCAAACGAATAATTAAATTGCAGATATTGGCCCTTAATCAGAAAAATGAAATCACAAAACCTATAGGCAATCGTGTGGTGCTGCCATCTGTTGTGAATTTTAAGAAATAATTTCTCTTTTCTTAACACAGTTCAAATTTCCCCAATTTTGGTTAATAAACAAAAAAGTTACATTTTTTTGAAAATTAAATTTTATTCTAACTTCGAAAACATTTATATGATACGCTATAATAAGAATTTTGGTTTAAAAAGTTTTTTTTAAAATAGATTATTCAATAATCACCAATAATTTTTAATTATAACATTTGCCTAATCAGTTCGAAGATTGATAGCCTATTATGTATATCAAATATCACATCTCAAAATTATTGGTGATTATTGAATAAAAAATCCGGCAGATCTGGCAACACTGGTAGGAGGACTATTAGTTTCAATCTCGGTAAATACGCCGTCGCCCTTTTTTGTAGACCAGTTTTGTGTAACACCAAAATAAATTAGAAATATCAGTCCTATCGTTATGAATTCGGTACTCCATGAAAGGGGCAAACAGTTTTTCGACACGACAATTAGATTTTTTAAAATTAACTAAAGTATGAAATTTAGGTGGTAACACTTCATTTTAATTCATTTCAGTCATTTTAAAAAGTACGTGCCCAGTCAAACTAGTATGTTGTGGCCACCACATGACTTTCTTCTATATTTTCCTATACAAATTCACTCAGTAAAAATAATTCATTAAAATTATTATTTAAAAAAATCATCTTCCATGATAATGCAGAGGATTTCCATATTAGAGAAGTAGTATAACACTAAATATCCAAAAAAAAGTCAATTTTATTGTCAATGTTACATAAAAAAAAAAAAAAAAAAAAAAAAATCGATAACTTTATTTTAAACTAGCAGGCTACGCCCGCTTCGCTGGTCACTATATTTAAATAAATTTTCGAAAGAATTGAATTAATATTGATTTTTTTACACTACGTTATAGAAAAAAAAAAAAACTTAAAAAAAAAGGGGGGGGGGGAGAGAAACTGAAATTGCTCCAAACCTTGCTTCGGGTACCCGCTGTCTATGGCAGCTCTTTTCCTGCCCGCACTGCATCAGATCTAGGTTTCCCATGCCTGCAGAAAGATCTTTCCCGGGCACTTCAATCTGGATATTTATCGACGACAGGGGGAATCTGCTACTATTTAAGAACTACGATTTTAAAGATGACTGTGTCTCAGCATCTATTAAATATTTTAGTTTTGAACCATGTATTTCATAACCCATGCTATTTACACTATATTACGATTTGATTCCGACCAATGTAATTAAAGAAAATAAAATAAAAAGTAGATTAATAAATGAATATATATATATATATATATATATATATATATATATATATATATATATATACAAATAAATTTTAATCCTTTTTACTATGTATATACTACAATTTTTCCCGATAAATACTGTAAATAAAAAAAAAAAAAAAAAAAAAAAAAAAAAAGTTTTTTCTTTTAAAGGAAATAATTAAAAAATGAAAAATAGGAAGTTGTTCTATTATAAAAAAATTAAACATAACAGTTATAAATACGTTTTTAAATTTAAAACAAATTTTACTTAATTTTTTCTACTGCATTACGATTTTATTTTCAATAAATATAACAAATTAAGAAAAAAAAAAAAAAAAAATTCGCCTTCAAATGAATGTATGAAATAAAAATAAGTTGCGTAATAACCGTTGCTAAGATACGCAGACGATTGAAGCAAAAGAATAAATTTATGAAAAATGAAACAAAGAAGCCAATATTTAAAATCGGAAAAACATTAATTTAAAAAATTTAAATTTGAAATTCGAAAACATCTCGATAATGTGAACACCTGCAGGGTCCCAGGTACCTATATGCCAAAATCTAAAATGTTTAATTTTTTCTACTGTATGTGTATAACTATTTGATTTCAATAAATATAATAAAAATAATTTCTTCCTCAAATGAATTTAAATAAATAAATAGTTTAATAGCCGTTGCTAAGATACGCAGACTTTTGAAACGAAATAAATTTCTGAAAAATGAAACATTGAAGGCAATATTTAAAATCGAAAAAACATTAATTTAAAAAATTCAAATTCGAAATTCGAAAAAATCTCGATGAGGTGCACACCTGCAGGGTCCCAGGTTCCTATATGCCAAATTTGGAAGCTCTGCGATCAATAGTGTGAGCACCAGAGCGCAGACAGACACACACACAGATACACAGACACTTCTCTTTATTTATATAGATTATCACAGATCTATGTTTCAACTATGCGTTTTAAAGGTACTGGCGAGCTCTTTTGAAAGATACCCATCATGAAAATTTACTCCCCTCGAGGGGGGACTTGGGGGAGGGGGGGGGGCGAGGCTCCTACACACACAAAAAAAATTTCCCAGTTGACTATTTCTATAATAAATAATTCTGGTAAATTTCATAATGATTATTAAAAAATAATTCTCTTTATGCACATTTATACAAAATTTTGTCCTATACCACCATGTTAAAAATTTAGATAAAGCAGGATGGCAACGCAACCTGTCAGATAATTTTTACCAAAAGTTGATAGGCACTAATTTATGTCAAGGTGCAATACATACCAATTTGTATGAAATTCTGTGCAGTAGTTCCTGAGATACAGTTGCCACAAAATTTTGTCTCTCTCTCTATCTCTCACACACACACACACAGACATTTCCTAAAAATGGTCAAATCGTGTTCTACAGCTCTCAAAACGTGTAAATCCATCAAAAACCCGAGGTCGAAAATTTTTACGAATCCAATACTTTCTTCCAGGGTACGCTGATTTAAATCAGCTTGATTATAATCATGATTAAAATCGTGATTAAAATCACTTGATTTTTTTAAAAAAATCATTGATTTAAATCAAAAATAAAATTTTATAATTTTGGAGGAGTATGTAGTTTTATATGTCTCAGAACATAAGAAAACTTGAACTTACTTGTTATTTACATCAAATAGCCTCCCTCCCCCTCCCCCCCCATGCAAAAAAAAAAAAAAAAAAAAAAAAAAAAAAAGTGTTTATTAATTTTAAAAATGATTCTTTTAATTTTCCAACTCTATCTTCTATTCTTATTTTGGATTCAAATTTTTTTTATACAAAGCCATAAGTTTTCTGCCTTAAGTGTTAAAATGATAATAATAAATAAAATATTGTTTTTCATTTTTAACTTTGATATTACTAATTGTAATCCTTATATATTTGAACTGCCCAATGCATTCGTAAGCAATTTTTCCTATCATTTTTTAATTAGGTTTTTATAAAATTTGAAATGAAATGGTAATGACCTGTTCAATTATTTCAGTTTTCTTAAATTTTTTAAACTTTAACCTTTTGAAAAAAATCTTAAATATATATGTCTTTTATTACCATGTTTTTATTAACTTGCTTTCTTGTTTGTTTGTTTGTTCAGTACAAATCTTGCAATCAATTTTTAACTAACTTCCCGACTAGCTAGACATTTGAAACTTTTAGAATAGCTCAGAACACGATGACAATGCATTCTTTTTAATACTTTATTCAATTAATAAGTGTTTTAATTTAATTAATTAATAAAATTTGAAAATAATAACCTCATAATAGCTTTAAAATTAGCCATTTAAGTTTTATTTATAATTTAATTGTTGTCAAAACAACATGAACAATAAAAAATTGTAAAAAAGAAAATAAATTATGCATCTCATAAGAATTGACATCATTATCACTTTAAAAATTTAATACACATTGATAAAGTGCTAATATAGTTCTATAGCTATAATTTCCCGACTAGCTAGACATTTTAAACTTTTAGAATAACTCAGAACGCGATGACAATGCATTCTTTAATACTTCTATTCAATTAATAAATGTTTGAAAATTTCTTACAATTGTTCTGTTTATTATGCATTGGATCATTTTCTTTCAAGTTGATGGAATAATTAATCATAATAATAATATAATAATAATAATAATTAAAATAAAATAAATGAATAAATAAATAAGAATTTATTAATACATACAACTATCAAGTTTATATGATTCAACAGAAAATTTAAAAACATGGTATATAAAAAGGTTTTTTTTTTTTTTTTTTTTTTTTTCATCTTATAATTATTGATAATAAATTGCACAAACTAATGTGATATATATATATATATATATATATACACACACACACACATCGGTGATATATATATATATATATATATATATTTCCTTTGATTCTCCAAATGTTTCGCTTCAAAAAATTTCGTAATGTGATATTCAAGATTACTGCTTATTATATTATATGCAGATTTTAATAACAACAATAATAATAACAAAATAATAATAATAATAGATCTTATATGCTTTTAAAATGTTTTCACTTAAACCATTTGGTTTTTTTTTTTTGGGGGGGGGAGGGGGGTACAATGTATCAATGTTGGCTAATACAATTTTTTTATCTGCTTTTATTATTATTTTTTTAATATCCTCATATATTTTTTAATTTAGTTTATTTATATGTGTTGCTTCTTATATTTATTCACATTTAAGTAAAAAAAAAATTTCATGTTTAATGTCTTAACATTTATTTTTAGTCAGATAATTAAAAAAAAAAAAATCTGATTTAAATCAAAAAAATCCGATTTTAATCAAAAAAATCTGATTTTTTTGATTTTTTTAAAAAAATCATGATTTTTTCACACCCTGCTTTCTTCTATTGAATATAGAAGAAAGTAAAAATGAGATAAAAAATAAAATAAAAAATAAAAATTACTCCGTACTAAAGTAAATTCTATCTTTGACAGATTTTTTTTCACATAACTTTCTTTTACCCTGCATTTCAATACTATTAAGATAGATTGCAGATTAAGTTGATCTAATACGAACTTCAAAATACACAATTTAAATTTCCTGCAGTTATTTATTTTTAAGGTATGCTGATAATAGATATATATGCATATCAACCGCTAAAAATTGGACTTTCATATATTCCGGTTACCTCAAAACGTGATCTAATAATAATAATAATGATAATAATAATAATAATAAAAGAGTTGAAAAATTAATTTGTTTACAGTATGGGTAAAAAAAAATTAATTTTCCTTCCTAAGCGCTGTCCGATGGCTTAAAAATGTAACAATGTTAGTAAAAGGTAGCAAAGCACTTCCATGAATTGCATTCAATAGAAAAGAACGTTTAGCTTAATTTTGGATTGCTCTGTATATTTTCTAGAAATTATATTTACATCACATTGTGTACTTAAATTTAGTTTTATATTAAAAACACCTAACACAAAATTAAATACATTTTCAGCAATTTCCAAGCATAGCCCCAACATATCCAAAAACTTTGGTTAGCCCTGTAAACAAATGATGGATAATTTCCATACAATAATCAACATGCTTTTATGCATATAAAATAATCTAGTGTGTCATTCACACAGCTTTCTCTTATCCTGCATTTCAATACTATAAAGATAGTTTACATATTATGCCTTAAAATCAATAAGGTAAGATTTTAATAAAGTTCAATGTATTTTAAAAATAATCTAAAATTGGTTTAGAAACGGATTTATTTGACATATAATTTTGCTAGAAGGAGGCATTTGAATTTCCCGCAGTTATTTGTTTTCAAGTTATGATGATAACAGATTTACATACAGATCAACCGCTAACAACTGGACTTTCGTTATCAGGAGACCTCAAATCGTGATACTATACAAAAACCAGATTTGAAAACAGAACTTCAAAAAATTCTCTGTTTACAGTATGAGTAAGAAAAATTAATTTTATTTCCTGAGCAGTGTTCGTCGACATAATAAAATGTAGCAAAGCACTTACATCAATTACGTACACGTACACACACATACATAAACGAAAAATAGCAAAAATGAACTCAGGACACCTCAAAATGTATAGGTACGCCAAAATCTCAAATTTGAATTTTTGCCATGATTACAATATTAAACAGTTTATCTTCCATATCTTAAACACCAATAATTAAGTTTTAATATTCTGAATCGCTATTCATTTACTAACTCATTACTACTAACACACTTCCAAAATCTGACTAACTTTTCATTCATAAAATCACGTTTATTTGGAATATTCATACATAAGAGCAGCTGCAAATTCGTTTAACGAGAACCCCACCCCACCCAAAAGAATTCCTCTTCAATCTAATGCATACTTTTATGCGGCATAGAAAAGTGGGTGATTGTAATAGATGGTTAGTGGTAGTCCTGGTATACTTTTTTTTTTTTTTTTTTTACAGAATAATGGACAGTCGAAATGCAGGACTCTAATAACACATGTTACTGACAAGAGGGAAAAGGGAGTTTTTATCGATTACCACTACCGTTGCAATTATTTCCATTTCTACTTTGCACTTCCCTTCAATTGTACGGTCATTACGTTTCACGTGCATAGTGTAAAAAGGTAAGTTGTTTAAAAAAAAAAAAAAAAAAAAAAAAAATTCACAATAGAGAGGCGTGAACTTTATATAACTAATTCTAACGTGAAGGTGAACTACTTTACATAACAATAAAATATATTTATGTTATAAAATGTTGCTTAAATAAAACTAATTTAGAATTATTTTTTATGTGTGTCATTCAAATTTTTCGCAATCGGAGTTATATACAACGGTATCACACAAGAAATTATTCCAGCCAAGAGATGCAAACAACATAATCAGGGGGATTTTCATAAAATTACTTCCCACCTGAAGGGTGTATTGTTAACGTTCTGACCTTCAGTTCCCAGATACCGAGTTCGAATCCTGGTTTAGGCATGGATGTTCGTATTCGTAGCGATTCGAAATCCACTTTAAACCCAGCGTTATCACAAACGGAATTTTGGATACCAGAAATTGTATACAATAATTTTTTTTTTTTTTTTTTTTTTTTTAAAGATATCAACCATTATAGTCAAGCCTAATATATAGATATGTGTGTGTGTGTAGGGAAAAAAAAAGTGATCTAAAATCGAAAAAAGACATTATTAAAATTTTTCTTTGTCAGGAAACGACCCTTAAGAACAGAAACTGGCCTCTGAGCGACACCTCAAACCAAACCCATTACATTACTGGCGCGTTATACTCTTGAATTGCAATCGAATGCATATGTTCACGCACACACGTATATAGTGTTTTGAATTATTAAACGCAAAAACTAAAATTCATAACTGAAAATTGACTGCTTAAACAAACAGGTACCAGTCTACATTTTTATTGCTACTTAGAACTGTAAAATAGTACTGTTACAAAAAAAAATTTGCCGACTTTCATGTGTGAGAAAATAGTTCGTAAAAAAACAAGCAGGTTCTAGTCAATTAATGAACTTTATTTAACGTAAATTATGTAACGCAACAAAACTGTTAACAAATATTCTCGAAAACAGTCCAATAGTACTGTTATTTCACTGAATATTCTAGTAGAAATCCAATAAAGTTGTCATTCGTACTGCAAAAATCACTATTCGACAAATGTTCAGGAACAGTCCAAGAAAACAGTCAACTGTTCTATTGGAGTAAAGCAAATAGCATCAAATACTCCAGAGCAGAATTCTTCGCTAGCTCACTAACAAAGTTTAGTCACTTGAGCACAATCTCCGAAGTGCAATCGCTCAGAATAGGTCTTTGAACAAGTCTGAATTGCAATGACACAATTTGCAAAAGTCAACTCACTCCTATTTATACCTTTTAGCGATGGGGTTTGGCGGTAGTTTTATTCAGAATCCCATGAAAAATTGGGCTCCGTGCATAGTAGCTTTAAAACTTCGGTCATCCTACCCTAAACTACTATTTTTCGCCAAATTTGGTCGCCAAATCCATCACAAGTCGCTGAGTCGTTTGTTGCCCAGGCTATCATCACTGAAGGTGGATGAATTGCCTCTTTCTTCACTTTGACTGTAAAACTACTTTCACTGCAAAAGGTCAAACAATGCAGGGGAAAAGACTCTTAATCCGTAGTAACATTATCTACTAATATCTACAAATAAATGGATAATAAACGAGATACATATCTAGCATAGAGAGTAAAGTGGGGATGTGTAACAATGGGGTAAATTTTATCACTCAAAGAAAAATATGAATTTGGACTTATAGTCATCATATATGCTTATTTGACCTATCTTTGTTATAATTAACCTTAAGAAACCAAATTAAATATGGAATTATGTAGTAAATTCCACAGTTTTTGGTAAGAAAACAAATTTTCTATGTAGATTTTAAATATAACTTCAGATTTCTTTTATTTCTTAAGCATTTTAGTTTGCCACCCGTGGTTACACTTACCTCAGGACATGGTTAGGTATAAGCAGTCGTTAGTCCTATTTTGCGACCAGTTTTTTCATTTTGACACCTAGAATTCCAATCATAGGTGCCATATTTGACGTCTGGACTTTTCCTCATCATATCTAATAATTTTCCCAATCCTATCAGACTGTAAACAAGTCTATTTCAGTCATCTGAACCTAATAAAAACTGATTTAAGAAATCGTATCTCTATGAAAGTAATTGACGATTTGTTAATGATTAAGTTAAAAGGCCTTAAATTGGAAGATTTCTGCCCAGAAAATTCTATTAAACTGTAGTGAAATGATGTATCTTCTGAATGAAGAATGAATTTGTGATTTTAAATATGTACGTTTAATATTGTCAATATAATTACATTCATTACATAAATATTTTTTTTATAATCTTGCATCTATTATTTACAAGTTGATGCTTTATTATTATTTTTTTAATATACATATTTAATTATAGATGGCACCTCGATTTTTCATTTTGACGCCCAAAAAATTTAATACAGGCGTCATTTTGACGCCTAGTTTCAAAATTCTTATTTCTAACACTGCCTCGGGATATTTCCATAGGTCGGGCAAGCATATCCAAGGTGCAGTGGCGGCTTGTGAACCGAAAACAGGTGAAGAGCTAAAAAATAATATTTAAGTATTTTTAATCATAATTTTTATTAAGCATCGTCTTAGCTAAAATTAACTAAAAATACTTATTTAAATGTAAATTTATATTATATAAATGAATACAGCGTAAAATACAGTGTGCCTCTTCACCAATTTTCGGTGCACGAGCCGCCACTGCCAGGGTGGTTGGTTATACATGTCCCGAGTACTTCAATTGCATCATTTGTATGTGTGTGTGTTATTATGCCTTTTAATTTTTAATAACACCTCATATCCTGATTTTTTTCTTTTCGCTCTTAAAAGAGGAAAAAAAAAAACTAGTATGATGTGGTCACCACATGACTTTCTTTTATATAATTTTACACAAAACTCATTGAATAGAAATTATTTATTAAATTATTAAATTATTTTCTATTATAAATGCAGACGATTTTTATCTGACAGAATTACATCACTAAATGCCGAAAGAAAGTCAATTTTTCCCAACTTTTTTTTTGTCACAAGTTTTTTTTTTTTTTTTTTCAACAATTAAAATTTTAAATGTCCACATTTAAAGCTTTTACCATGTTATTATTTTCACATCTTAATTAATTTTAAAAAATCTAATCAAAATTTCGTTACAAATAAAGTACCATTTTTCATGAATCCGTCGGTTCAATTAACTTATCGATCGGACAATTCGATTTTTTTTTTAAATTAACTAAAGTATGAAAAGCTGGTGAGAAACAGTAGAAAATCTCTCTTAGCCAATCAACTTGCGTCCAGCCACGGACTTAAAGGGAAAAAACTCTCTAGCCATTTATATATAGAGATATATATATATAAAAGCCTGCATGTAAATAAAAAATTATAATATATATATATATATATATATATATATATATATATTCTTATTTAAAGTATTTGACCATTTTAGTTTACTGAAATTCAAGATTTTACAGGAGGAGGGGAGGGGGGGGGGAAGAAGAAGAAAATGTGATATTTTATTATAAAATTTAGATTTTATGCAGATACACTTTTTATTGCACATTGTATTCTTTTTTATAAGCAAAAAGTTATAAAAACAATTAAGCTATTTTACGCATGGAAAAATATTTACATTGAAATTTAAGTATTGAAGCGAATACCAAATATTCTGTCCAAATTTCGACCAAATATTAGTAATCGGCAAAAACCACTATTCGGTGCAACTCTAGTAACAATTTCAAAATAAATTAAGAATTTTTTAATCTTAATACGTATAAAAAGGTTAAAATTGACTCAATTTTCAAAATACATTAAACATACATTTTTAAGTTTTACACCGATAAACATTCAGACCCTGTAATAGATTTTCTCACAAGATAAGACTAAAACATCTGCTTTGTTTATATGTATGTATTTTTCCCCTTCATATGATTAAAAAATTTCGACATTAGGTGAGATGATTTTTATCGCGGTTGCGGCTAACACTATTATCTCAAAATTAACTTTAAATTGCTAGAAAAAAAAAAAAAAAAATAAGAAGAATTTTTTTTTTCTACTGTGCATGCAGATAACTAGAAGAAAATTAGAGAAAAACAAGGGAGAGGGGCGGGAGGATGTTTACAGTATTTTCTGCACATATTAAAGCATCATTAAACTAAACTAAACATACTCTATTTTTAATCTAGACTTTTTCAAAACGTTATTTTCAGACATTAAAATAAAATAAAAATAAAAAACATCTTTACAAGCATCTATGGCGAAAGTAAGAGCTATCTTTAATATCTCAAATTGACAAGTTCACCTTTAAGACATGGCAAAACACTGAGCTTTTCATTCATACTTCCTCATTTTAAAACGCAAAACGCTGAGCAAATTAAGTAGTCGCGAACTTCCTTTAAATTCTTGAATGCGCTTCTTTATCCAAAATATTACATAATCAGTCATGAATATCTTTTTATCTTTTGAATAAAAAAAATGTCTTTTAAATATCAAGCAGCTATGAAAAAGAACCACAGAGTAAAGGGCAATTTTTTTTATACGTATGTTTGTTGTAGTATCTTGCATTTTCGTATCTTTGTCGAAGCAAAAGTAAAATCATGAGATAGATATTATAAATGAATACAGTCGAACCTTGTTAACATGAATCTCGAGGAGGAGGGGGGGGGGAGTTGTTCATACTATCAGTAGTTCATACTATCAGTAACTAATCTTCATACAACTAAATTAATCTTCATTTCGACGGGGATTGGGTAAACAGTTCATGTTAAGAGTAATTCACATTAACAAGGTTCGACTACATTGTATTTATATTGATTATAATTTAACAAGTTATATGTTATATGTTTATTAACTTTCTGTTTGATCTATTCTGTCGGCCAACATGAATCCAAATTGGATCAGCAGTTTTTTCTTATGTCCCCCTCACATATCAAGTGTTGTGCACTTATATATCACAGCACTACCATCTGCTAAGCGATATATAACAAAACCTAATAAGCAATAATTTATGCCAAAGTCTAACCAAGTACAAAGTTTCAGAGAAATTCATGCATTATTTCATGAGATACAGCGTCCATAGCATTTTGGTAACACACATATACAAATTTAAAAAAAATGGCTAAATTGTGTTCATGGCATCTCAAAATGTGTAAAAGCATTGAAAATCTGAGGCCGAAAATTTTCACGAATCCAATACTTTCTTCTTATATATACATTTTTAGAAAAAGCAAAAATTATCCAATAAATCTCCTTCAATGTAATACGGTACTATTTGTAGTACTATTTGTAGCGAAGCAGGCAGTTTTTGCATTTTACACATACACAACAATTACAACCATTAGTTGTCATTAACAAAAAGAAAAAGAAAAAAAAATTAAATTAAACACGGAACTCATACTTTTATATGGACCTCCCCCCCCCCCCAAATACTAAAAAGAGGAAAGAAATACACAGAGAAAAGCGCAAATAGCTAGGCTATAATAAACTGAGCATACAATTAACTCGAAGGTTTCCATAAATGTCCTTCATGCACGACAAAATAGAATAGTTCAAACATTACAAAGCTGATCTGCATAGACCAAAATTTTAAGACTAGGACCCGGTCTATGCACGACCATCAGCATATTTAGAGTCTTTAAAATATCTTTTTCTGATCTACATCCGATAAAACAACAAAAAAGAATAATCACGCGGATCGTACAGATTATAAAACACCTTTCAAAGTGATAATGATGAGTCACATCATTTAACCTTCAATTTTGTATGGACTTATGAGCTTTATGTCTCATAATGTAACCGAATATTCTTATGTGCTTTTGTAAATAAATCATTAATGCTAATTATATCATATTCCATAGAAAACATAACTTTGTGCATCTGAAAACTGTTCGTTATATTTTGTGCAGAATAAAGGTATTAAAATTCATTTTAAAGAACTTCCTCTCATAGACCACAATGCAATCTCATAGACCACAATGCATTTGAATTTTTTCCCCCAAAAAAAATATGAGTGTGTTTCTATACGCAAGCAACTAATTCTACTTATATCCTCTTCAATAATAAACCTGAGTATCAGAAGCACAAACAAGCTGAGAAAACTGAAAAAAAAAAGCTAAATTTACAAAAAAAAAAAAAAAAAAAAAAAAAAAAAAATTAAATCAGCTGAAAAATCTCATCCCTGTATCTTACATCTAAAGACATTCTAAAAGAATATTTACAGAAATGAGAATGCACATAGGCACAGATGGACCGACAGACAAATGAATTTGATTCATAAACACTTTTCAACTTTTTCATTCAGCATTGCGGTGAATATCTACGGCTAAAAATCATTAAGAGGTAATATCCTGGCTTAGGAATTTTATGGACGAGAATACTGATATTCAAATTAGATTATATGTTAAAGAAGGAAAGAAAAACACACACACACATTTAAACAGCTAGGTCAATGGGCGGATGATCCAATATTAAACTTGTGACCTTTTATTGGTTAATAACTGCTTTTGGACATTCGCGTAGTCAATCTCCAAGCTACACAACAGTTCCTAATAAAATTGAAAAATTGTTTATGAATTCAGTTCGGCTGTCTGCGTAGGCTTTCTTTTCGGGAAATATTTTTAGAATGTCATAAAACTGATTTGTATTATTCAGGTTCACTACAGCATATGTTTTCTATAGAAATTGACATTAATAACACAACTGTACAAGGTACAGGAGCTCAAAAAAGGATTTTGATACATTACAGTCTATGGAAGTATTTCGTTTAAACAGATTTTAATATCTTTGTTTCACAAAACAAATTCAAAATTTTAAAACATGTGTCATTATTTTATTTTATTTTTTATTTTATTTTATTTATTTATTTTATTTTTATTTTATTTTTTATTTTATTTTATTTTATTTTATTTATTTATTTATTTATTTATTTATTTTTTTTTGGGGGGGGGTAGTTATTTTACATATTTCGGCGGTGTTTTAACTTAAAAATGCATTTTCCAAATGACTTGATGTCTGTTAGTAAAAGCTACATCTTTCTTACTCCAATATAAAGCTATCTTTCATTTATTTATTTCATTTTTTAGAAAACTCTCAACAATCTTTAAATTTTATTTTGTGGTTCTGTACATACACCATTCGTGGCATTTATACCATTTCCAATGGAAACATGTCATAGTGAATTTGAATACCTATATAGTGCTGACTCTAGAATAAAAGGGCAGCCGGAGGGAAAAATTCAATAAAAAAGGGCAACCTATTTTCATAAACGGCATTATTTGCAGTCTTCTGTGTTGGGATTTTTGTAGATAACAAAAGTAAATTACTAATTTTACATGCGTATATGCAAGCTATATGCATTTGTTCTTTCAGGAATGCTGTAAAACTATTGCTAGAAGGTTACATGTCAGAAAGAAAAGTACCTACACTGTTAAAAATTTCAACAGAAAACTCTGTGTAATCTATTATCTTAAGTCTTACGTAAAATTACAGAAAAAAATAAACGGAGATGCTAAACTTATTTTATACGTTCATTTTAATAACTAATATTAATTAATTATTGGTGAGAATATATTTCGGACTTGGAATGCTTTTTCTAAAGTAGAAACAGTCATTTTTAATTTTAATTAAAAAATTAAATAATAAAATTAGGTAAAAATACAGAATAAAGATTGAGAATCTCGATTATTTACTCTTAACTAAGAATTACTGTAAATTTACAGACTGGATAAATATTTACATTAAATTTAAGAAATTTTTAACAGTGTTCTAAAGGCCTCTGAACATTTAAAATATTAGAAAAGACCACTTGGTATTAAAGTGTTTTTAAAAGGGCTGACAGGTGCTAAAATCGGTTTAAAACGGCCGAGGGTGGAGACGTTGCCAAATTAGCCTAGAGTCAGCATTACTATATACCAACAGGATGAAATTCTGAAGACATTTACTGGCGTTATAGCGCGGACAGGAGAGATGGACCAACAAACAGAGAGATTATATGAAGTCATAATCACTTTTAAACATCGCTGAAAAGTATTGTAAATGCTTAACACAAGTGAAAATGCAATTGCGGCTATTTCTAATTATAGCCTTTATTGCATCTGAATATTTCTGTGCTGTGCGATCCTGTAAAATTTAATGTTAATTTCATATTCTATAGGAAATATTTTTTGCGGATATGAATAATAAATGTCAATTTCAATAGGATTTGTGCAGTACGAAAAAATTTAAATGTGATTTATAAAAATGCTTTTCACAGAACGCAATGCATTTACGTTCTTTTTGTGTGTCCCTTTACATAAACCAGTCATGTTCATTATGAACTTGAACAATACACATAAGACGGAAGAAATTCTGAAAATATTTATGAATGTTAGAGCGCCGACAGACAGCCAATTCGAAGTCATAAACACTTTTTAAACCTTGTTGGAAAATATTAGACCTTAACGTAAAGTAGATTCTCCTGGCTATCTCATGCAGGCGCACTTAAACACACATTTTTGTAATACAGATCTATTCAACTTTTTTTTTTTACTTTCTCTTACCCATACGGTAGAGAAAGTATTGTTTTTGGGTCAAATTTTCGAACGCGAGTTTTTGTTATATTTACATGTTCTGAGGTCCCCTGAATACGAAAATCATGTTTTTAGCAAATGGTCTGAGTGTCTGTCTGTTATCAGCATATCTCAAAAACAAATTATAGCAGAAAGTTCAAACTTGGTATTCTAAATGTGTATCATATAAGGATGCTACGCTGAACTTTTCGTTAAGATCAAGCAAATGGTTCGTGTACAGGGACACTCAAAAGTATTCAAATACATTATGTCTATGGGGGAAATTGCAGGTAAGTAGAGTTTAACATCTATAGACTGCACTGAACCAAATGAAACGAATATATATTTTTTGTAATAGAGATAGTCAACAGGGAAAAAAAAATTGTGTATGTAGGAGCCTCTCCTCTCCCCTCTGGGGAAGTCCCCCTCGAGGAGAGTAAATTTTCATGATGGGTATCTTTCAAAAGAGCTCGCCAATACCTTTAAAACGAATGGTTGAACCATCGATCTGCGATAATTTAAAACAAAGTTATCGATTTTTTTTTTACTTAAAAAAAAAAAACCCTTAGAAAAAAAAAATCGAATTTTTTTTTAAATATTGAGAATAAAATGGGCTTTTTTTGGATATTTAGTGTTATACTACTTCTCTAATATGGAAATCGTCTGCATTATCATAAAATACAATTTTTTTAAATAATAATTTTAATAAATTATTTTTTAAAAACAGAATTATTTTTTAATAGCCGAATTAAATTCTATATAAATGTAGGTGCATTAATGAAACGGGGGGTTGGGGGGGGCGGTAGCCCCCCCCCTCACACAGAACTAATTATCATATAAAAAACTCTTCCGAAGCCTAATTTGAATTGTTTAACACAGGTTTACATAACAGTACTCGTTATCTTACCTATTAATCTGCAACCTGTATTTATAGTATTAAATTTCAGGGTAAGAGAAAGTCGTGTGAGTGACACAACAGATTTTTTTTTTTTTAAATCATTATCTCCAAAAATTACTGTCTGAATGAAACAATAATACATTAAACGAATGTTGTCTTTTCGACTCACATCTAAGAAAATTTTTTTATTGTTGAACAGGACAACATAATTTTAAAAGACCTTGTCTAATTAATTGCCTGTTTTTTATGTATTTATTTATTATGTATTATACAGCAATTAACTGAAAAAGTAGTAAAGATTTAAATATAAAAGATGTCAGCTGTGAATAGAATTAGATAGTATTTTAATTAACTTTTTTTTTTTTTCTTTTTTTTTTTATTCCGACTTGCTATAAAGCATTAGTTATTATTAGAATAATTTCGACTTTTGAAAATGGTAATTTTTATTTACAAATATGCATAAAAGTAATATGAAAACATAAAAATTACTGCTGCTTAGAATAAGAAAATAATAACAATAATTTCTTGTAAAAAGAGTTAAATATAAAAGAAAGACACATAAATAAGTACTATTTCTTTAGAACAAGTAAATAATAATAATAACCAGGCTTAAAGAAGGGAATTGAAATATTTATTATTATTTTATTTCTTCATTTATTATTATTTTTAAAATTTTAAATGAATGGAAGTGCCATTTATTTTCACTTTGCCTGTAAAACTACTTTCACTGCAACAGGATAATAGATGCAGGGGAAAAGATTTAATTCGCTGTAACAATATGAGCAAATATGATATTAATCTGATTTCAAACAGGCTTTAAGATTGAAATATTATTAAATATCAATTGATCATTGATGATTGAAATCTCAATGATCCCGTAAAGTCTTCTTTAATGAAATAATCATAAACGATTATCAAAATCCATATAAGAAATAGCTCGTAAGCAGAAAAACGCTGCTTTGTAGTACCCGAGAAGAGATATGCATTTTCTTCAGTTTCATAAGATGATGGGAACTTGGGTAAAATTTCATCTAAAATTCAATGACAACATATATATTGACTACTTTTTTAATCGAAACATATTGAACATAAGTTATAACGCTGAAATCACAAATGTTTTTAAGATAGATCATCTCATGATTTTTAAAGATGCATAAAGCAATCTATGTGGAAACGTTTATTTGAGACGTATATGGAATGAAAAACACGGAAAAGTTGCGTCTATCAACACATATGCACCATTTTATAGAAGTCTCCTGTGTGTTCCATACCGTCGTCAATTTTCCATTGCGCAGTACGTGACGTTAAACCCATCGAAATAACCTGTATGTTCTACCTTCAATATTTGCAAGACCTAAGTTTGTCATTCTTGTTGCCATCATCATCAAACTCGCCAATCAACAGGTTATCCGGAAACGGAAAGTGATAATTCAACTACTCTGATGGCACTGATATGTGTTTGAACATATTTAAGGTATAATATCATTAAAACGATATGAGCACAGGGACTAATTGTTCGCGCACTCTGAAATGAACACACTGAAGAAGAATCCTTTATTATTGCCATCCGTGAATTTCTTCTCTCGCCTTATATTTTACATTCCAATCTTGCTATAGTATCCTTTAGTGAAATATTCTTGTTGAATTGATGATAAATAAAAACTTTGTACATAAAAACTGCAAAATATGGTGGTTTCAAAAAAAAAAAAAAAAAATGTAACATAAAATGCAAAATAAGGTTTCGCAATTTATGGTGTTTACTAGCAGTAGCCGCAGTCAAGGGGAAATGAGATTGGGGTTCATCACCCCCCTCCCTTCCCCCCCCCCCACACACACAACAAATTTTAATTTCTTAAAACATTTTTAATTAAATTTCACTCTCAATACTTTTTTTGCTCTTTCTTATTAAATTTGAAAACTGCAGTTTAAGCGTAGTAAATAGTTAATTGCGAAGGAAAAGGAAAATATCTATGTTCAATTTTGCACGAGTCATCCGAATCCGACAGCTAAATCTGAAGTCAACCTGAAACCTAAAAAACAGTTGTTTTCGTAAATCTGAACCCGCAAAAGACCTTTTCGTCGTCCTGAATTTAACCTAAACCCGACTTGAAATTTAAATAATAATAATAATAACAAATAAAATAAAATAAGGAAGGAAGTGAAAAAAAGAAAAAGAAAATTGATAATTCAGAAGGATTTACATTGGGTATTTGAAAAATGTCCAATAAATGGTGTTTATGATTTCGTTTCGTTTTGTCTGTCTGTTCGCAATCTATTTTTGAAAATAGTTTTAGAATATGCTGAAACTGATATTGTTCCGTTACAATATAGCATGTTCTTTACTGAAAATAATGTAATAGCACAACTACTTTGTGAATAAAGGAATTCGAATACATTTCGTTTATGGTGTTTATTCAAAGTTTTGTAGTTATTAATATTTTAATATATTTATGCCACATAAAACATAAATTCATATGCGAAAAAACATGATGATTTCTATAAAACATAGTATGATTGGCATTAATTATTGGCTTTCAAATCCACACAAAATTAATCAGATACATTATGGAAATTACTCGAAGTATGTTCCCAGTCGTTTCTTTATATTTTTATATTTTGTACATATTTTATTTTATTACAGTATGATTAGCATCAATGATTGGTTTAAAGGGCTGGCCACACAAAAATATTCAGACACATCATGGAATAACAGTGGATACTGCTCTAAGTGCAGCTCAGGTGTGTTTTTTTCTCCATAAGAAAAAACAAAATATATTTTAAGGCGTCATTACAAAGATAAAATAAATTTCAATGTTAAAGGATTTAACGGATAATTATAGTTGGAAAGTGCTTCATAATTTATGCGAACCGCATAATTTTTCTTTCTTGTTTAGAATTTAATCTAAATATTCTCGAAAATGTAAAAAAAAAAAAAAAAGAGGAAGTGAATTACGGCAGCATCAATTCACGCGTACATTTGTCGTTGCTGCTATTTCCGATTCCGGGTTTTTTTTTTTTTTTTTTTCTTTTTTTCCCCCCACAAAAGGGATTTTTCTTTTTATGAAGATTTGAAACATCTGGAGAATAGTTTATTCCTTTTGTTAGTACTTCTCTCTGCATTACTTTTACAGTAATATTTATTCTACTGTAAATATTTCTAAACTTTATCAATAACAATATAATTAAATCTTTCATACCCCCCCCCCCCAAAAAAAAAAAATAAATAAATAAATAAATAAATAAATAAATAAATAAATAAAATAAAATAAAAATAAATAAATAATTTAAAAAAAATTCTCATTTCTGGATTTAATAAATTAGAATTGAACAACAACAACAACAAAAAATCATTTTCTGACGGATTTACGCGCTTTGAGAAGTTCAAAACACGATTTCACCTTTTTAAAAAAATATCTGTCTGTGTCTCTGTGACAAAAAATAAAATAAAATAAGACAGAGAGAGAGAAAAAAAGAAAAGAAAAATTTGTGACAGTTAACAACTAATGCACAAAACTTCATAAGTTTCTATTAGTAGCTTCTTGTCGTAAATTACTGCATATCAACTTTCGGTAAAAATCGTCAACAGGCTATACTGCGAAAGGATATCTCAGGTTCTATAATACATAATTTCTCAAACTTCAAATAAGAAATTGTCGTTATAAAAAATTATACTCATTCAATTTAGGTGCATATCGATCGACAAATAATGGTGTTATGATACAATTTTCTCCGTGTATTAAAGGCTATATTTCAGCGTCTATAGCGTGTAAATGCACCAAGCATGATGTATGGCATTATCGTTATGAAAAAAAATGTTAACTTAATTTGGGTATACATCGACCGATAGGTGGCACTGTATTACTCACCTTCTGCGACTTTTCACAAGGCTACATAGCTACATCTTTTGGTTAAATTTTCCCCAAATTGTACAGGTAAAATCTTTGTTATGAAAAATTAGTATTAAATATCTGTGCAAATAAGCAGTAGGTGGCACTATTACGTAGAATAATACACAAGAATGTTTTTTGATGGCCACATCATATTTTATTTATGAAACATAAATAAATAAAATCTGGATTGACTTCACTCAGCTTTCCAAACATTAAGTAATTAACGGTTGTGCAGACTAAGTAAAGTACAAACAAAAGAGAAGATTATAATAGGGTGTTTGAGCATTTTTTTCCATATAGTATAGTGTTTAATTTCACGCTATTGTATTTTAAATAATATGAGCCCATAGATCATAATGATAAAGAATTTTTCGTTGTGCCCCTGTAAAAATCTATAAATCCTAGATCCCCCAAAATCCATACAGTTCGTATGACAATGACATATAATATGTATATCAATTTTCAGCTCCATCGGATAAGGCATTTAAACACTATTGCACATTAAAGTTTGAGCCCATATGCCATTATAAAGAAAATTGCGTTGTGTCCCTACAAAAAGAACTTTTAAGTGCAAGATTCTCTAAAGTTCATACAGTTCGTGTGACGGTGACCCATAACATGTATATAAATTTTCAATTCATTTGAATGAGGCGTTTAGGTACTATCGCACTTTAAATAAGCTAAAATGATAAAGAATTTTTGTTTGTGTCCCTGCAAAAATTTGTAATTGCTAGAGTCACCAAAATTTAGGCAGTTCGTGTGATGGTGAGCTATAAAATGTACATAAATCTTCAGCGCAAACGGATAAGGCATTTAGATACTATCGCACTTTAAATCAGCCCATTAGGGATAATGATACAGAAGTTTTTGTTGTGTCCCTGTACAAAAAAAAAAAAAAAAAAAAAAAAAAACTATCAGTGCTAAATTCACCAACAGTTCATGTGACCATGACCTATAGCATGTGTATTAATTTTCAGCTTATTTGAATAAGGCATTTAGACACTACCGCACTTTAAATAATTTGACCTCATAGTCCATAATGATAAAGAATTTTTGTGTGTTTGTGAAAAAAAAAAAAAAAACCTATAAATGCTAGATTCACCAAAATCAATAGGGTTCGTGCAACGGTGACTTACAGCATGTGTACCAATCTTCAGCACATTCAAACAAAGTGGACGCTAGCGTGTTCACTCACATGCTTACACACATACATACATCACCGTAAGTAGTGAAAACGAACTCAGGGGACCTCAAAACGTATAGATACATCAAAATCTCAAAAGTCGAATTTTTGACATGATTACAATACTTTCCTTACGTAGTATGTTCGGAAAGCAAAAGATAGCGATGCATTTTTAATAAAAGAGCATCACAAAACTGGCGTTGTAAAAATTAATACTTACAAGCTTTGAATAAACACCATAAAATGCAACAATTGTTTCGTGTCGAAAAAACACACGACCCTTCATCAGGCGAATAAAGTAAGCACGAGTGCTGCAGTTTAGTCGCCTGATGAAGGGTCGTGTGTTTTTTCGACCCGAAACAATTGTTGCGAGTTTATTGCATTTTATGGTGTTTATTCAAAGCTTGTAAGTATTAATAGCGATGCATGTTAAAAGAGAAATGTGTTAAAATAGTAACACAGCAAAAAATCAGATATACAATAAAATTTAGTACAATAAATGACTACTTTCATGTTTCACACAAAAGAGTGTTCCAAATAAAAAAAAATTAACATTCTATACAAATTCGCGGATGTGGGAAGGTTTGTAAAGTTTGTACAGAAAACAGGCTCATCACTGCTTCTCCTGAGTATTCATCTTTCTCTCACACTGCTCCAAGTAGCAATTTAAAGTGCGTTAAAGCAATAATAATATACTAAACTTTCTAGCGTTTTGAGCTTTAATGTGTTGATTTTTTACACAATACGGATTTAAATCATGGTAAATCAAATCTGTCTTTCAGCATTAACAACACTGTTAAAAAAATGCAGAAAAAATACAGAAATTCTCTGTAATTTCAGAAAAAAAGTCGTAAAATACGTTTTGTCTACGTAATTTTTCCGTAATTTACGACTTTTTTTCTGAAATTAAAGAGAATTTCTGTATTTTTTCTGCATTTTTTTAACAGTGAAGGTACGATAATGGTGGCAACCATGCATTATTCAAGAATCTGAAAGTTAATGTACTGTTCGCGTAACATTATCTGAACTAAAATATTGAGATCTGACAACGATATGTTTGCTAATGTCTGACTGAATGAGTATCGATAATCCCTTCAGAAGCCACAAAAGTAATAAGACGTAGCAAAAACAAATACTCTGATTTATCTATTTTCAATGCAATCAAGAACGTAAATAGTAACAAGAAAATCGGTCACTTTCGAAATCGAGTAACGCACGACATGTGTTTTAAAAATTCGATTTCACGCAGAGATCATTTTATATTTCGATTACACTTTTTTTTATCTTACCCATATGATAGAATAATATTATAGTTTTAAAAAATTAAAGAACACGCTTTCATAGAAATGTGAACTAAAAAGCACAAAATATCTATCTTAGTATTAAAATGCAGGGTAAGAGAAAATCGTGCGAGTGACACACCATAATATTTACATACATTTAAATCTTTAATTAAAATAACTTATAATTAAACAAAAACGATTTTTTAAAAATCTCCCCTGACGGGGATCGAACGCTAAACCTTTAGGTTCGTAGCGCGGAACTTTACCTCAACGCCACGGTGTTAACGTAGGGAAAGTCTTTTTTTACAATATAGATTTTTTGTTTGCTCCCAGAGCGGTTACAAACATACATACAAATATACATACATACATACAGGTGAAGCTAATAGAAGCGTGTTAAAAAGTATTCTTTTGGGTTCAAATTTTCAAAATTGAGATTTTGCTATATTTACAACGTTTAATTGTAGGTCTTGTAAATCTAAATATCAGGTTTTTTGCAGTTGGTCTGTTATCAGCATATCTCAAGGACAAATATCAGTAGGATGACAAAAAATCGGAATTCTAATTCTATATCATATGAAGATGCTGCTCGTAACTTTTATTTTTTGGAAATCGAACAAATGGTTCGTGTACAGGTACATAAAGAAGTATTGCAATACATTACGTCTATGGGCAAAATTTCTGGTAAGGTACAGTTGAAGATATTTTGACTGCAGTTAACAAAATGAAATTGGCATGCATTATTTATATGTAGGAAAGCTTGTTTCAACACAGAGTATTAGAGATGCAACGAACAATGGTTTGGCCAAATAACCGAATACCAATTAATCGGCCAAATTATAGCCGAATATTCGGCCTATTCGGCCGCCGAATAATGAACTCATTTTTGTCTAAAAACATGGTATAGTATGCACTGTATGCACAATTCTTGTACATTTCATAACTAAAATGTATTATTTTCTTTTTTAAAAGTTATTTTTATACAAATTTTTAATTTTTAAAACCATTATTTGATTCTGAAAAAAATATTCGGCTATGCTCGGCTTAAAAATTGCCTCAATAATAATAATTCTTTGCAAGTTTCTTATGAGGTATTGTCTAGTCATATTTTAATAGATACTAGTGAGCTTCGCCCGCTAGCGGGTCACTATTTTTAAATGAATGTCACTATAATGAATGAATTCTCAAAATTCCATATTCTCGCTCATTAAAAAAAAAAAAAAAAAAAATCTTTTTGATCGAGTAAAAACTTACACCGGGTCCCCACTGCCGTCAGCAGCGTAGACCCGTGCGCTCTGCGCGTGCACAGATTTAGGGATACGCATATTTATTCTCTACCTTTCCTGTTGCTCCTAATTAACCTATATATACCAATTTTGAACAGTCTAACTAAACTTCTATTTTTTTGTCTGCCTAGTCCCTCTTTCCACCTCCCCTTAATAATGTAGCACTTTCGAAAATATCCTCATTCAATTGTAGGCCCCAAAACCTATATATACCAGTTTTGAATGGTCTAACTCAATTTCTATGTTTTTGCCCCCCCCCCCCTGCTCTCGAATAATTTTACACTTTCTAAAATATCCTCATTTGACTCTTAGGCCCCCAAAACCTATACATACCAATTTTGAACGGTCTAAGTCAATTTCTAATTTTTTGCCCTTCCTGCCCCCCCCCCCCCCAAACAAATTTACACTTTCCAAAATATCCTTATTCGACTTGTAGGCCACCAAAACCTATAAATACCAATTTAGAATGGTTTAACTCAATTTCTAATTTTTTGCCCCCCCCCCCTAATAATTTTACACTTTTGAAAATATCCTCATTCGACTTTTAGGCTCCCAAAACCTATATATACCAATTTTGAACAGTCTAACTCAATTTCTAATTTTTTGTCCCACCTGCCCCCAATAATTAAAAATATCACTGGAAGGATTTTTTTTTATTATTATTAAATAACGAAGGATAAATATTAAATATTTTCATTATGCTTTAAAAAAAAAAAATCAGAATTTGCTTTTATGGTTCAGTTGGGACAAATTTGAATAGATTAATTTTAAATTTAACAGATTATGTTAGCTTACTACAGATATATGTTTTGCACTTATTGATATAGCATAAAAGTTTTTACATGATCCTTACATTAAAATGGTATGATAAAATTCATTCAAGGTATGAAAGATTTTTTTTTTTTTTATATTAGTTAATTTCAAATAAAATTTTCACAATACATGACAAATATAAATTCTAAAATTAAAAAATTTTATTGTGTAAATATAAATAAAAACATTACTTACAGAATTATTCGGCCTGGGCCGAATAATGGACTTGATATTCGGCCGAAGCCGAATATTCGGCTGACAGGCCGAATACGCCGAACATTCGGCTTCGGCCGAATAATCGTTGCATCTCTACAGAGTATGGTATGGAAATTATTTATCCTTTGATTACAAGCCCACACACAAGATCTCCTATATATTAGTGGTATGTTTAGAAATTGCTAGAAATGCATTTCAAGTTGTGCCATGTATTTATTTATTCTGTTGAGAAAGATCTAACCTAATATCAAATTCGGTTAAATTCCGTCTATTGATTGGTGAGATAGGGCAGATTGAGGACATTTGATACCCAAGGAGGCTTTATCCCTAGCGTCGTTATAAACAACATTGATAAAAAATAAACTTGCAACATTAATAAAGTTATTCACAGTCAACAAATTTCCCGACCGAATTTCTTTCAACTATGTTTATTTTTTACTGTAAGTGATTGTTTGGTTTACTGGAGTTTTTTTTTTTTTTTTTTTAATGGTAAGTGATTTAAACATTTTATTTTTATTTAGATATTTTATGCCTTTTCTTATCCTGTAAATAATACTATTTAACTGTAATAATTATTTTTATCTTTAAACATTATTTTCGTATGGTAAAAGTGAATTGAGGACATCCCAATCACATGGGGAGAGCTGGTTCTGGGATAAAGTACGCTAAAGTAAGAAATAAATTACTCTTACAATCATATTCCGCGATTTATGATATTCCTTAACTTGCAAGAAAGTATGATCGACGGGTTCCCATCAGGCACGATTAATATAACACATGCATGTAAATAGATGACAGCAACCAATTTTTTTTTTTTTTTTTTTTTTTTTTTTTTTTTTACGATTCAACAGAAGCAAAATCATTTGAAGAATTTTCTGATGACCATCTTTTAATGAAAATGATTTTGTTATTGTGAAATTTTCAAGGGTAAAAAATAAATAAATAGATAAATAAACAAATAACTTTCTTGGACAAGTCGAGAAAAATTTGTTTTCGAATTTCAAATGAACTTTTTGAGAAAAAGTAATCTGGTGTGTAACTCACACGATTTTCTCTTACCCTGAAATTTAATATTATAAATACAGATTGGAGATTAATGTGTAAAATAACGAGTACTGTGCCAAAACTGTCTATGTTAAAAAAATTCAAATTAGGCTTTGGAACAGCTTTATTCGACAAATAATTTTATGTGACGATTCTATTCTAATTCTATTCCCCTCAACCCCCTATTTTATTACTGTACCTACATTTATATATAATTCAAACCTGCTATTAAATTCAAAAGTTCATTTAAAATTATTCAGGTAACTTTCACAAGGAACATTCCTCGAAACTTATCATTCTCGAACAAACTTTTCTAGTAAGAGCCATATTAACTTCAAAATACAACATTTGGATCGCCTGAAATTATTTGTTTTTAATTTACTCTAACAGACACAGACAAAGATCAAACGTTAAAAACTTGACTTCGGTATTCAAGAAGCCTCAAAACGTGTAAATATATATATATATATAAAAAAAAAAGCGATGAATATTTAGCTTAAAAAAATACTTTATTTACCATACGGCTATGCGGAATTAATTACAATTCCTGAGCAGCTTTCCTGGATATGGTAAAATATTATAGTAAAGCACTTCCACTGACAGTAAAAAAGAACGTTATGGCTTAAATATATCTTCTGAAAGTTATGTACCCATCACATGGTGCACATAAATATAATCCTATATTAATAACATACGGCACAATCTGAAGTACACTTCCATTAATTTTCAAGTATTGTCGCACTATAATCTAGTTCTTTCATGTAGCCCTATAAACGAACAAAGAATGATTTCTATACCATATTGTACATGAAACCTGTTTTTACGCATATAAAAAATATATATTAGTTTATTTATTTTTTTAGTTCAGCCTATAGATGTAACCTCGACTTACCTGCAATTTCCCCCATACACGTAATGTATTTGAATTCTCTTCGGTGTCCCTGTACACGAACAATTTGCTTGATCTCAACGAAAAGTTTAGTGTAGCATCCCTATATGATACACATTCAGAATACCCAGTGACTGTTAATTTTCCTGTAATAACCACATAATACATGAGAAAGAATATCTGAAACGGATTTATGTAACAATTTTCAAGAAAATCGTTAGAGCCGTTTTTGAGATACTAACTTTTACTAAAACTTGGTATATACTCAATTATTGCCCAGGAAACAATAATTACATACAAAAGAATATTTAAAAGGGAGATAATACGGCGAATTTGAAAAAAAAAAAAAAAAAAAAACGTACAGCTGTTTTCAAAGGAATGCACCTGAAATTGAGCTATTTATATAGAGCGTCTATAAATTTTCCTAAACTAACCAATTATTTCGAAAGAACATCTAATAGAGTGGTTTATCTAGCAACTTTGAAGAAAATCGTTAGAGCCGTTTTTGAGATAAGGACTTAGGGCTTCTGATTTCCCACTACCGGTTTTCCAAATTTCACCGAAATTTTGAAAATTCATCTGTACGCCAGTCCTGTCTCAATTCTGAAGTTTCGTAGTTTTATCAATTAGTCTCGGAGATATGATACAGAAGATTCCACACACACACACCAATTGCCAAAAAACTACTTTTTTGGGCTCGGATGCCTTAACACATGTAAATCAGGTGAAAACTCGACATCGAATTTTTGGACCGAATACAATACTTCCATTACCTACGGTAGTCGGATAATGGAAGTAATTATACTTATTTCACATTCCTTTTGCAGATTACTCTAAAAATAAAATTCGCACTCAATCAGCAAAATTATACCTTCGAACAACTCCAGCGGATAAAACAAATTTTTGAATATCAGATTATGAATACCCATCTTAATGCTAATTCTACATAAAGATTTTTTTTTTTTTAAGCTGTTTAATGAATGAATTTTCTTTCATTTTATAAGATGACGACAATAAATAAAAAGGTTTAAAAAATAAAATAGTACGTATCTTTATTTGTTTTTCAAACATTAATCAGATTTGTAATTTTTAAATGGTGCATCTTTAAACGTAGCATAATTCCGACAAGATCATTTCAAATAGAAGTTTTCAAATTTTATTCGCATTCCAAAGAAGTGAAAGTGTAAACATCCGGTATCTAGAATTTCAATTCGATCAAAATAAAGAAACAGCAAGAAAAAATGTTTGAAGCATTTTTATTTCTGACATATTTTAGTTTCTCTGACAATGGCAACTACATTATAATAAATTTATAACGCTTTCCAAGAATTTTTTAAAGAGTTTATATGACTTTGTTTTGTTTGTTTGCGCTCTAACTTATGTAAATATCATTAAAATACCTTGAAACCGATATGTTATTCAAGTTTATATGCATGTTTTCCATTGGTTGAAAACGATACAAATAGCACCACTGGTTTCTGTATCTACTATAAAGCATATTTTAATATTATGTACTGTTTAATTAATATGCATTAGAATATGCATAGTTGTAATTGGAAATTTCTGAAAATATATTTTCAATTGTTTTATGCATTTTGAAATTTTCTAACAAAGGAGTCTAGTCTTAACCTTAAACAAAAGAAAAAATATATACGTTTTGAAAAATATATATGTTGAAATATGAACAAATCCAAACATTTTATGTTCATTTATGATTCTACGTATTTTAGTTCAAAAGTCATAACCAAAATTTTAAGTGGTGTCAAGACCGAATTACACTGCATTTCTAAACTTTAATGTCGATTTTCTCAAAACGGCTTTTATGCCACTATTCGTAAGATTTTGAAAAAAAAAAAATTCTTCACCGATTGTGATAAAGTTTTGCACATATATTTATAGAAAGGGAGTTAAATACGGCGAGTTTGAAAAAAAAAAAATCCGTACAGCTGTATTTAAAGGAATGCACTTGCGAGACCTGAAATTGAAATATTTATATAGAGGTTCTATAAATTTTCCTAAACTAATATTCATTATTTAATATTTCGTAATATTTATTAAAACTAACTTTATTTAGTCTTTTTTTTATGTTCGAAATTTTTGAAAAAATTCAAATTTTTATATTTTGCATATTTTTTAAAATAGTAAATTTTGAAACATCTGTAAATCCTTACCCAAAGAATTAAAGGCTTGGAAATGCGATAAACTAGGTAAAATGTTGTTCATAACTTTTGAATTAAAGTACAGTAAAGTCACTCACGTCTTTCACGGGACTAACGTAAAAGGACGTAAAAATGAAAAGACGTATAATTGAAATTAAAAATAATAATAAAATAAAACTTTGATTACTTCAAATTTAATGGCAATGAGCACTGTAAAAAAAAAAAAAAAAAAAAAAAAAAACGGTAGATTTACAGCATAATATGCTTGCAATATGGGTGCATGGAGGGAGGAAAGTAAAAAAGAAGTTATTTACAGCAGAAACAGCCGTAAAAGAGTCTTCTTTTACAGATGTTCCCGCTGTAAATTGCTTTATTTAACAGCAGAATGTGCTGGCAATATGGGTGCCAGCACATTTTGCTGTAAAAGCTTCCGTTTTTTTCTTACAGTGAGGCAGAATTTATGTAAAAATACTAATTAATAAAGTTTTTTAAGATAACAACAAAAATATTAGTTTATAACAGAATCCACATTTGAAGATTGTAAAAAAAAAAAAAAAAAAAAAAAAAAAAAGATTTATCGTAAAAAGTGAGAAATATCATGCCATTAACGCATAACTAGACAGTACTAATTATATAACTCATATCTTGAGTACTTATCTTGAATAGTATGTGAACACATCTTGAGTATTAGTTATATATATTGCGTGTCTTTAGTAATAAATATTATGCGATTTATGTTTATACAGGTAGTTATTTAATTACATTAAAAATCTTTAATACTTGCCCTGACGTGCTGAATGTTTATAAGTATTAAGACTGCAATGTGAATTGAACTGAGTCGATTAAATGTTGTTCGAAGCTTTTCAATGCAGTCAATTGTACTTTTGAAGGAAGTTGTAACTTCTTCCCATTCTACATGATCAGCGCTTAAATTAGCATAAATAATCTCTAAAAAATAAAAAGTTAAATTTAACACGTGTCATTTGTATTAATATATTTAAAACACTTTAAACACACGTAAATATAAATTTATTTAAAAGATGTTAAATTTTTTTTATCCAAAGCTTTTCGCTTTAATATTAGGTGTAATATTCGCTTTAATATTGTAAAGTTCTTGGATAGTAGATGGTGCTGTAATAATTTTGGCTTTATCCCATATTAGTCCAGTCAATAAATACATTGTACCTTGCAAAAGGTGGGGTAGAAGATTTTATTTTTTTAATTTGTACATATTAGTACTAATATGCAAAAAACGAGTTATCCAACATGGGCGGCCCCGGGAGAATTTTTGTCAGCTGAAAAACCTCGAAAATTTACTAGTTTTTTGGGTTTTTTCGAAATATCTCAGAAATGGCTGAATTTAGCGATATTTTTCTATTGTAATGTTTAAAGAGGATTAAATTTCCTACAATTTACTTCATTACACCTTTCTTGTAGTACTAATAGCAAGCGCGTTACAGCTTCTTGAAAATAAGCAGTTTTCTCAAATTCGTAAAAAAAAGCGCATTACTCCTTATAAATAATGTATAGTAATTATTAGAATTAGAAGCTTTATTTACAGAAAGCTTAACAACTTTTAATGGTATAGCTCTGATATCTGTCGTCCTTGGGATTTTTGGATTTGGTGATCAAAAACGTAATACGGAAATACACACGCCAGATGTTTTTTTTTTTTTTTGTTAAATATATATTGTAAGAAATACTGTTTTATATTCTTGATTGTTCTCTTAACATATACCATGTTAAAATAATCGTGATTTTTGAAAGGAATTAAATATGTTCGCCAGATAAATTGACGATCATTTCTTTTTTTTTTTTTTTTTTTTTTTTTTTTTTCACTAAGGACGACAGATAACAAATCTGCTCCCTTTTAATTTTTTCCTTCCCCTTTTTACTAACTCCCCCCCGGGCCACGCATTGACAATTCTGGCGTAACAACAATAGTCATCATCAGACTCCAATAACTGCCGATGTATAGTATTCTATCACGGCAACACATAATACACACTCAAACGCATAGAAAGATAAAAAAAAAAAAAAAAAAAAAAAAAATTGTATATAAATGTAAATGAATGAATATTAGGGTGCTAATAAGCAAAAACTCAATGCATTGATGAATAAATATTTTAATTCTACTATTTATTAAAGTATAAAACATTAATGATATTTAGATATAATACATAATGTTGTAATTAACATTAATTCCGGCTATATTAATATTGATGATAATAACAATATACAATCTAAATTTTAAATGAACTTCATAAATAGGCAAACTTGTTTGAAGAACAATAGCAAATAATTACAAAAGTAAATTGTAGAAATTTAACTTTATACATAAATTATAGGGAGATTCATTTAGCCTTGAAACAAATAAAGAAACGTACATTAATGTATACATGTTCATTTTCTTTGTGGTTGTTTTGAAAGCTCGGGTTCTTAAATTTCAATAGTCATCAGAAGTAGAAGGAAGGTGTGCCATCCTCAAACTGTTCCTCTCCGTCCAGTTTTTGATGACAAAACCTGTGATACCCAGCATTTATAGCAACTAAACCTTTTACATTTCCGATGCATTGAAGTACTTTTTTTTCTTCTCTCATCCCCACGATTTTCGCCACCATTTACAATTGTTTCTTTCACACCCAGTTTCATAGCATGGTGGATAAAATTTCTTTCATGCTCAGGAATTCGTTCCTGTTTTTTAAAGAAATCTTCAAGTATCCCCTCTTCACACAAGAAACACTGATCTTTAAAACTAAAACCTTCAATTCTTGATGGAAGATATGGAGCCGCATTGTTTGGACCAGCTCCATCACCAGTTGTATGACGCCGTACATATGCTGCAGTCATTCGCTATCGTTTGTTACAGGCATTGTGAATTCTTACTTGTTTTAGGTTCTTCAAAAAACACTAATGTTCTTCATTTTGACTTTTTGCATTGCACTTTTACAGATTTTTTGTATACCTTTCTCCTTCAGAATCTTTACTTCACCTTTATTCAAACTGATTTCGAAAATAAAACAAACACTCCGGTTATTGTAATAGAAAACGCTCACGGGTTGAAACAGTACGTTCGCACGTTCGAACTGAACTGAATAACATATATTGATGTTCAGCCGAGGCGCAGCATACTACAGGATGAGAAGCCGCGGGAGGAAAGGCGGAGCTTTTTAGTTGAAGGGGGGGCAGGAAGGTTTTTTTTTTTTTTTTTTTTTGATACCTTCTTTGCTACGAAGCAAATGTAATTTCCTAAGGTCAGACAGCTGAATATCTCCCTTCCTTTCTTTCCGTTTTCTAATATACGTTCATGCACCGACCCATTTCTTTGAGTTGCATTTTATTAGATTGAGAAAAAAGGCCAAGTTTCAAGAGGCTGTAACACGCTTGCTTTTAGTACTACAAAAAAGTTGTAATTAAGAAAATTGTAGGAAATTTAATCTTCTTTAAACTTTATAATAGAAAAATATCGCTAAATTTAGCCATTTCTGAGATATTTCAAAAAAAGTAAAAAAAGTAGTAAATTTTCGAGGTTTTTCAGCCGACAAAAATTCTCCCGGAGTCGATCATGTTGGATAACTCGTTTTTTTCATATTGACACTAATATGTACAAATTAAAAAAGAAAAATCTTCTACCCCACCTTTTGCTAGGTAAGCCCTTTTTTACGTACCTATTGACTGGACTATATAGGGTTGGCGTTTGCGTTGGCATAAATGAAGTCGACCAGAGTAGAACTATTTGCTTCTTTGATATTTCGTATATGTTCTTGTATTCTTTTATTTACATTTCCGAAGCTATCCATATAATTAAATGCAAAAATGCAATAAATTCCAAAGATGCTGCAATTTTACCAATAATTTGGCACAATATTATCAAATAGTTAATAGTTTATCTCTGCTAATTCATGATGTTTTTTCTCCTACAATAACCTCGTATGATATTCAATAGTTCCAGCTTCTCTCAATTTTCTTAACTCCTTGGTCCAACCTCTACCGGAATTCATATAGTTTTTTGGCTGATATTTAAAATATATCACGTTATTAAAAGACTTAACTGTTGACTGTAAAAAGAAAACATATTTAAAACTGCGCAATGGAAACGAATCATAAATCCCTGATGATGCTTTAATATTAAAGCGAAAAGCTTTGGATAAAAAAATTTTAACATCTTTTAAATAAATTTATATTTACGTGTGTTTAAAGTGTTTTAAATATATTAAAGCTTAAATTAGCATCAAACAATCTGTTTTCAATTAGTTCATCTATTGTGAATAATTCCGAAGTCATGATATCGGTATCATAGTTCAGATAATCATCAAAATTTATAATTAGAACGGATTTTAGAACTTATTTTAAACAAAAAAATGACCGGTCGAGAAATTTTGCGAATTTTAGAGCAGTGGAAAAGACGTATAACCGATATTGAGAGCGTATAAACGAAGAATTTTTGCATTAAAATGAACAGGAGTGAATCGGGACTTCACTAAAAGAACGCATAAATTTTAAAGACATTTATAAACGGTACTTTACTGTATAAAAAAACAAAAATGAAGCATTCAAATGTTCAGAATTATTCATATTATTTCAATGGATTATTTAAAAAAAAAAAAGGTTAAAAATTGCCAAACCCGTTAGTGGTCTATCCATCCGTCCGCGCTCTTAATTTCAGTAAATATGTTTACAATGCCTTAAAACCGATATGTTTATAAAGTCTATTATAGCATGTTCGCTATTGAAAATGGCATAAAAATCGTAAGTGCTTTCTATATAGAAATTCACATAAGATTTATGATGCATTAGACAAAACCATTTTTCCCGTAGAATAAAGTACGATTAGCGTAACTGATTGGTTTACAGAGCCACACGAAGTTGTTCAGATATATTATGGAATACAGTTCCCGCCGCTTATTAAAATCACATTCGTTCTGAGCCAAAGTAATTTTATTAAGCGGCTGATTTTTATATCCGGCGAACGTTCCTGCCCTTAAGAAAAAGAATACTTCCCTGAATTTCGAAAGAAACTTTAAAAGGTAACGAACAATGTAATTAGTAAACAATATTAATTAATTTTTGGTAGATAATTAACTAATGGTTTCTTCGATATAAGTAAATTAAACGCATTGTAAGTTCCCGTGCACTTTCGTTAGAGGAAAATCATCATTACTTTACCAAAAGTTAACGCAGTTCTTATAAATTTAAAATCTTTCCGTTTAAACCTCATGAATTATAATAATTTCAAAATAAGAAATAGAAACTGCCTTCTAATAATTAGAAGAAAAAAAAAATCCTTTCAAACCAAACTTGTATTTTATTACTGCGCTTTGAAAAATACGTTAATTGAAATTGTTACGGAGATAAGTTGCGGGGCGTGTTTAATTTGTAACTGTGCTGCAAGTATAAAATCTTGAACAATGGGCGATAACAGAGGTTTTGTTGTGCTTTAATTTCTTTTTCTATTTAAAAAAAAAAAAAAAAAAAAAAAAAAGTAAATTAAATATATTTTTAGTGTGCATAAATGATATTTTTGGCTGCTGAGAAGATATTTTTGAGTTTATTAACCGGCGATGCTGATTTTATTAAGCGGCGGCTTTAAATGTAGTTTGTATTGATTTGATTCTGGTCCTGGCGATTTGATCAGATTAAGCGGCTGATTTAATTAACCAGTGATTTTATTAAGCGGCAGTTACTGTATTCGTGGAAACTGCTCAATTTAAATTTTCCGTGTTATGAATATTATTATTTTTTATTTAATTAATTTAAATTTTATTTATTCATTTTAGTACTATTATCCATTATCAAGGTGGTTAGTTATTAAATCCAAATTCTCTGATTTTTCCCTAACCATTTTTTTTTAGCATTTCCCCTGACTTACGCTATTTATTTCCCACGAAAATTTCACAACATTGGAGAACAATTTGGCGATTTACAATAACGAGCTTTTAAATATAGCTTATTTTCAAAAAAAAAAAAAAAAAAAAAAAAAAGTCAAAATTCCTTGACTTTTGCAGACTCACTTAAATTCCCTGACTTTTCCTGACCAGTGGCTATCCTGATTATTTATTACTGAGTACCGAAATTATAGACAATGGGCTCTTCCCACCTGACGTCAGAGATCACATGATAGAGGAAAAATAAATAGCAGACAAAGTATTGTTTACCTATAGCAATTGCTGAAATAACATATTTTCTATTCTTATTTTTGATCAATCGTATTTAATCTGTGTTAATTTTTATAAATCATCATTTTTAATCCATTTTATATCATTATTCATCATCTTTTGTTTGCTGTATACATTTACAATCATCATTTAGTTTATGTTTGTTATTGATATTCATGAAGAACATGTTTAATACTCTGATTTTTGGTACTTAAATCAGTGGCAGTGCAATATCGTACGGCGTAAATCCATTTAGACCAGTAAATAAGTTAATTAACTTGTTGTAACACCTTTATGCAATTAAATTAAATGAAAACATTTTAAAATTTCAAATTATAATCCATAAACATTCTACAAGAAGCTATTATTTATTGCTAGATCAGTTAATGTTGCAGTTACACTACAATATACAAAAATCGATTCTTATAGGTAAAAATAAACAAACACATAAAATGTTTTTTAAAAATTATTAAATTTACAAATACAATTATTCTACTGTTTACAAATGCACAATATTACTTTTATTTTATATTAAATATTAAATTTTTTGTTCTTAAGAACAATATTTAATTGAATTCCATTCTCAGAATTCAATCATTCGTTTTCCTCTATCACGTGATTGAGCAGACGACGGCGGGAAGAGCCCATACACAGGGCTAAACTAAAGTCAACTTTTAAATCAAAGGTGATTTTTCATCTGACTTACAGCTTCTAGCAAACAGTAATCTTCAAAATAATAAATTCAAAATGGAAAACACATTAATACAAAGACAAAGACAGTGTGGCATGTTAAATAATAACAAAAGATGCTGAAGAAGCGTTTTACTATCCGCGATTGTAATGAAATGCTCGCCCTCTGGTGGGCTAAGGTGAAATTATCACACCACTGCATATCCTCATATTATGCAATCGACTTTCCATGATGAAATGGCGGAGAAAGAATAATAATTACACGTGGCTGTTATATTTACTAACAACTGCAGTGTTCAGAGAGCGCCATCTATCGATCATTACAAACGCGGATTACCCTTTTAGTAAGAAAGACAAATTAGATCATAAACAGATAAATAAATTTACCTTAACATTGTACTTGAAAGCAAAACAAAATGCTGAGCCAGCACTTAAGACAGGCTGGACAATAAATACATCCTGGGTATTTCCAACCAATCTTATCCTAAGGATGTTTAGTTTTTAGGCACTCTAATTAGTTGGTCAACAATTAGCAGAAAATTGCATGCGGATTAAAAGAGAAAAAGTAATCACCAGAGCGAAATCTTAATTATCAGGTAGCATGTGAAAACTTTCAAGTTCTTTTTTTTTCCCTCTTCGTGTCATTAATTTAAGATACAAATACATGGATTTTCATTAGAAATCTCATAAATGGATAAGTATAATGCATGGTGTTTTCCTTACAATATAATTAAAAGACTTGCGTTTTTTATGTCCAGTTTTGTTTCGGAGCTTGTAAGTTGATAGTTGATTACGTTTGAGAAAAGAACGAAATTATACGCTGAATATAAAACAGCATATATTCCATAACTATGCTTCTTTTTTTTTTTTCCTTCTACAATTGAATGGTTTAAAATGATGATAATGCACTTCGAAAAGAAAAGTGACACAAGTCAAAATAATTATAAGATAAAAAACTTTTTATAAACCATGTTTTTAAATTTTCTGTTGAATCATAGCTATCCGCGTTTGTAATGATCGATAGATTGAGCTTTCTCAACTGCAGTTGTTAGTAAATATAATAGCCACGTGTATTAATTTATTGTTCTTTCTTGTTGTTCTATAGTTGTTTGAGCGTGAAAGCTATCAGTGGTATGACATATTCACCTTAGCCCACCAGAGGGCGAGCATTTCATTACAATCGCGGATAGAACTAACTAAATTAGTACTTTATCAATGCGTATGAAATCTTTAAACCGATAGTGACGTCAATTTTTGTGAGATACATAATTTAACTTTTACAATTTTTTAACGATCACGTTTAATTAAATTATTTATTTAATCACATTTATTTATTTTTATGTCGAAAGAAAATGAACTCGTAATTTTTTTTTTTTTTTTTTTTTTTTTTTTGGCAACAATTATAGCTAACATTTTAATGGCTTAGGAGAACATTTTAATAGGAGGTTATTATTTTCATATTTTAATTAATTGTAAGAAAACTATTAGAAAATTCGAAAATCGGACTTCGAAGTATTGTGTTGTCATCGGGTTCTGAGCTATTGTGAAAGTTTCAAATGTCTAGCTAGTAGGAAAGTTAATTAAAATTCGATTGCAAGATTTGTACCGGACAAGCAAACAAACAAACGAACAAACAAACATACAAACAAACAAACAAGAATAGAAGTTAATAAAAACATGGTAAAATGTCAATTTTGAGTTTATATAATTGAAAAAGGTGTATGAAGGTCCGCAGCGTGTGCAAAAAGCATTGCATTTCTATTTTGCAATTTATCCACTAAAAAGACAGTTGTGTCAGTTTTATTATAAGCAATGCTTTATCGTTATCTTTATGTTGATTTTTCTCAAATACTGCATTTTTTAGTTGCGTGCGACTTTACTTGCCGGAGTGCAATATACGTAACCACTGCAAACAATAAGCCGAAAATTCCTTCTAAGCAGTTCGTTAATTAGAAAAATTAAAATTTTTGAATTAAATTACAATTCCTTAAAAATTCAACTCGCAATTTATCGTAATTTTGTTAATCAATGCAGTGGCATGACTACTACATACATGTTATTATCGGTAGAATTTTATACATTGATATGATTAAGCACCAAAAACTTATTTATTTTTTAAATGTCTAAGTTCATAAAATTTAAATAAAACATCTGCTTAAATTCATTTTACACACTTTTTAAATTAATCAAAAGCACACCAGTCAAAGGGCGCTTACAGTTTTCAAAACATTTTCTTAGGTACACGTTATTTATGTACGGCATACTTAGAGAGTGCTAAATTTATAAAAATGCACATGCCACACATGTATATGAGTATATAAACGTAGTGAAAGTTTCTTTATAATCACCAAATATATAGGATACAGGAATTAAAAGAAAAGTCAATGAATGTTTGTTATTAATATTATTTCACAATTGTTGTTGTGTAGGTAAATGCCCATTGACTACTCGAAGGCTGACTGTGAATTTATGAAAATATACTGAAATTTAAGCCAGAAAAAAAGGTTTTGTATAGGGAAACATATAATTTATTGCAGGGAGGTCTAATCCTCTGATTATGAAAAACATTAATGTTACTTATTAGGTTTAGAAGTCATATAAATTTGACATCTTAATCATATTTTAGGATTTTAAGACTACCAGAAAAACTGAAATTCTGCTACTAAAAATGAATATACATGTATATATATATATATATATATATGAAATCGGGTACTTTACCTGAACACAATCACCCCTGCTACTCATAAGGATCTTAGGGCAGGCCTGGATGGATTCTTCTCCATAGGGTTCTTTCTAAGGCATCTTAGCCCATATTTACACGAATTAAAAAAAAAAAAAAAAGGAAAACGTTAAACGGTAAACGGTTGGGTTGGAGAGCGCGGCCTGGGATCGAATTTGTTACCCCCTGCAGGTTGGTCACAGGCCACATTTCTTCCTTGATTCTTCCACCAGTATTTTTCCCTCGAAATTTTTAATAGTAAGATTTCACGATTAAGTAAGTAAAATATTGTCATATAAATATATTGGTGTAAGTATCAGGGAAAAAAGGCGGATCTGTAACCACCCTGTCATGTCTTCCAGCTTTGAGAGCAAAAGCTCTCAGGGCTATATAATTTAAAGGCCCTTTAACGTTCATTGATTTCGCAACGAAAACAAACCCTTGACATCATTTACTTTTTTTTTTTCCCTTGTTCTCATGGATTTTCGAACTTATGTTCCTTCTCTGTTCGGTAGATAGCAACATACTACTCCAAAATTTAACAAATGATATTTCTGAAGAAGCTAAATACATAAATCACATAAAATTTCTTACCAGGTGCGAGTGAGCATTGCTGTTTTAATAATGCACTCGTGTCTAAGGTTTTTTTTTTTTTTTCACTCAATAAATGGCTGGGGTACTGATTTGACTTGAAACAACTTTTGCGAAGTTCATAGCTTATAATTTTTATTTACAAAGTATTTAATTTTTAATTGGAATCGTAAAAATTTTCGACCTCGGGTTACCTATAGGTTTACACGTTTTGAGCGAGCTAGAACATGATTTGACTATTTTCAGAAAATGTCTGTCTGTCTGTCTTTGTGTGACAAAAATTTTTGACAACTGTATCTCAGGAACTATTGCACAGTATTTCATATAACCTTATATATAGTTGAACCTTGATTTATAAATTAGTACCTATCAGCTTTTTGTAAAAATCGTCAAACAGGTGGCGCTGCCATCTCGTTTTTTTTTTTTTTTTTTTTTTAACTTCAGTATAGAACAAAATTTTGTATAATGTGCATAAAGAGAATTATTTTTTATGAATCGCAAAGAAATTAAACAGAATTATTCATAATAGTGATAGTCATCTTGGAAATTTTTTTTTGTATATGTAGGAGCATCGCTCTTCCCCCCCCCCCCCTCCCCTCCTACGAGGGGAGCAAATTTTCGTTACGGATATCTTTCAAAAGAGCTCGTTAATACCTTTAAAACGAATGGTTGAACTATTGATCTGTAATAATTAAAAAAAAAAAATCTTTTTTCATTTTTAACAAAAGCCCAGGGGAAAAAAACTAGCATTTTTTTAACAGGTCATTATAGAGAATAAAATTCACTTTCTTTCGATATGTAGTGTTATACTACTACTCTAGAATGAAAATAGTCTGCATTCATCATGGAAGATTAAAGGGATAATGACGTCAATTTTTATGAGATACACAATTTAATGTTTTATAAATCTTTATTGTTCACGTTTAGTAATTGTATTTATTTTTCTGTCGAAAAAAAATGAACTTGTACATTTTTTTGGCAACAATTAAATATATAAATAAAACTTAAATGGCTAATTTTAAAGCTATTATGACGTTATTTTCACATTTTATTAATTAATTAAAAGAAAACATTTATTAATTGAATAAAGGTATTTAAAGAATGCATTGTCATCGTGTTCTGAGCTATTCTAAAATTTTCAAATGTCTAGCTAGTCGGAAAGTTAGTTAAAAATCGATTGCAAGATTTGTACTGGACAAACAAACAAACAAGAAAGTGAGTTAATAGAAACGTGGTAAAAAATATATGTATTGACAATATTGCTAATCAAAACACATTGAAGATACGTTATAATGTTTAATCGTTGGTGGTTTTAGATAGATCATAAGTGGAATTTACTATCTAACCTCCACACATGCTACCACTTCATAGCAGTCATATATAGATTCCGAGCCAAGAACATATATGTTTCATGGTTCCACATTCAGTATTTGCTAGATAGTAAGTTTGCCATCCCTGCTAGCCATAATCGTCATATTCGATTTATCAGTGGAAAATGGTAACCTATTCCTTCCGAAGACTCCATCAAAGGGATCGAGGTTATTCATCCTGTTAAAATTCCCAGTTCCCTTATGCCACTATTACACACGACAACTTTTCAACCGATTTTTTCTCCAATTTCTGAAGGCCGAAATCCGAAAGAGGATTGCAAAAATTTAGTCAAAGATCGTCCAAAAAACTGGTTTGCACGGTGTTCTGTACATGTGAAGGCACGCCTATATATCGTTCTTTTCTCGGGGCGTATAACAAGATTTCTTCTAATTGGCTTATCATCGAAGGAGAAATTGATCGTAGAAACAACTTTTTATGACCAGCCAGAAAAAAAATTGTTCGTTCTCCAGACTTCTATTACTCAAAATTTGCGCGAAAAGTTGTGCGTAATTTCGCCATTAATGAATCGGTATGCTCCTTTTTGTCTTCCTGAAAATAATTTATTATGTTGTCATTCATGAACTTTATTCCATTTTCAGGCCAGTCTCGATAGTTTCTTTGATGTAAGCGAATAAATAAGTAAATAATAATAATTCTAATAATAATCTTGAGGTTGATTGTATTTAATTATGGCACTACAGCTATACATTAAGCAAATGGCAGCGGTGCATTATTAACTCCTAGGGGTGGTGCGGACACATGTTCATCACAATATTAACCCTGCTCGAAGGAGGCAATTTTTTCTTGAATTAAAGATCTTTGATACCAAGCTCTCCTTGGTGCTATGAATTTTATTGCAATGGTAAAGAAGTAAAAAAATACAAAATCCTTCTAAATTGCGCTTACCTCTTGTATTGGTAGCCATATCTGCAATTTTCTGGAAAGAATCAAGGAAAGAAGTAGAAGCCAACAATGTAGATCTAAAATAAAATAAAACACAATAAAATATAGGAATTAAATAAACATTGTAATTTATACTCAGAAAAAATATATATAAACAACTAATGATAAATACGATTGTATAAAAAAATCCGTTATACGATATAATGATGATAAATTTTTATCTCCGGTTGAATTTCCAGTCACGTAAAGATCAGTATTGATGTTTCTACAGAGACCGCGTGAAATGACAGCTTAAAGTACTGTTTTCTGCGATATACGTGATTATATGGATGCAGTCGCCGCTTCAATGGAAGCAAGAGGAAGAGAAACAAAAGAATTGGTTGGACTCAAAAGATAAATCTGGGAACTAATGGTGGAATGGGCTACAAAATAAGATGCTCGAACAAAATAGTCAGTAATTTAAGTTTAGAGATATATATTTATCTTAGCATCGAATCATTTTAAGTGGATAGAATATAGGTCAATATCAGAAAAAAGTAACCCATATAAATTAAAATATCCGGCTCTTAGAAATTCAACGCAAAATTATAGAGGTATCTTATTCCCACGCATTTAGAAACTTTACAGTTTCAGTTGATATATCTACATTATAGTTTGACACATTTTTATGCATACATATATGTACGAGTAAATATATACAGGGGGTCACAGCTATCCTATATTTATGCGCGCGTTTTTCTATTTAACTACTATTATTTAAAAATAATTTGTGAGGTTTTAATGCTATGATATTAAAAAAAAAAAAAAAAAATACTGCTTGAAAACAGTGGGACAAAATAATAAAATGCATGATATAAAAAAGTAGAACTTCTACGACCCCTGTATATATAATAAACCACAAATATGTTGCGTTCACGCTATTGTGATAACATGTTGACCATTACAGTTGTAATATAAAAATGTGTATAAACTGTACTCGACTGTTAGAACATTCATTTTGTAATTAATAGAAGTTTAAACAAAATTAAATTAGTGAATAATTCAGTAAATAACAAAAAAGGAAATTGTAATAAATGTTTCTGGAAATTTCAGTTCATATGCATAATCAATATACCTTAATGAAATAGATTTTTTTTTTTTTTTTTTTTTTTCCAAATGTAAAGAACAAAGAACTATAATTGAATTTTTAATTTATGTTAATGGCCATACTGTGACTGCAGCAGAATTCTAGAACACATACTATAAGTGTCATTCTCTTTTTAATCGCCAACAACCCCCCCCCCCACCAAAAAAAAAAAAAAAAAAAGTGTGCACCTCTTTGCGTATGTCTATTAGTGGCATTGTAGGTCCCAAACGAATGGGGCGATTTTGATTGGATTATTATTCAAACGCTGATTTAATCAAGTTATTACTCCTCAGTTATGTTTGATGACAATCAGATTTTTCTTACTTTAAATTAATCAAAATGCAGTTTTTTTCTCCAGACCACTTGCCACTGATATTTAAAATTTGTGATCTTTAAAATTTGTATTAGATGATAAGCCACGTGATTTTTGAATTGGAGTATTATTATTTTTAATCGCGATTTTTCAACCGATTTTCACAGAATAAATAAATAAATAAAATTGGCTGCAAATAGAGGAATGAGTTTAAAATCAAAAATTCTTTCAATTCGGTTCAAAATTAGAGATTTTATTGAAGAATAATATTTAATTAAATTCAAGTCCAGCCATGCGCTGACATTTTATAATTTGCAATCTAGCGTTCATGCACATGAAAATTATACATTTTATGTAAAAATTAATATTTAATTAATTCGATGTCGAGGAAAGGATTTGGATTACAAAATGAGCTTTAAAGTTGTAAATAAATAAATGCACTTGTGACAGTTAGGTTCTGAAAGGCGCAATAGGTATAAGTTATTTTATATTTCACATTAAAAGTACACACTGTTTCCCATAACGACCATATCTAATCAAAATAATTTAACATATTAGTTTAATTCTGCTTTCAAAATAATATAACAATATCCAAACACACTTTAAATAATTCGAGTCCATGGACATAATGTATAATAAATTATACTTTCTATACCTGTCAAAAATAAACTAGTATGTTGTGGCCACCACAAGACTTTCTTCTATATTTTCCTATACATATTCAATCAGTAACAATATAAAAAAAAAAAAAGATTTTTTTATCTAAGTTTTTTTTTTTTTTTTTTTTTTTTTTTTTTGTAAAAATTAATACATATTCAATCACTAACAATATTTAAAAAAAAAAAAAAAAAAATTCTGTTTTTTTTTTTTTTTTTTTTTTTGGGTTAAAAGTAAAAAAAAAATCGATAACATTGTTTTAAATTATCACAGATTTATAGTTCAACCATTCGTTTTTAAGGTATTGACGAGATCTTTCGAATGATACCCATCTTCAAAATTTAACCCCCCGGGGGGATACTTCCCCCCCAGGGGGTGGGAACCGATGCCCCCCCATGCACAATTTTTTTCCTAGTTACGTACTACTATTATCAATAATTCATATTAATTTTACAATCACAAGTGTAAAATAACTCTTATTACGCACATTTATACGAATTTTTGTCCTATTCTGCCATGTTAAAAATTTAGATAAAATGCTATCACAGCGCCTCCTGTTGAGCTATTGATCCCCAAATATAATCAGCACCAGTTTATGTCGGGGACCAACTAAATACCAAGTTTGGTAAAATTTCGTTAAAAAAAAAAAAAAAAAAAAAAAAAAATTCTGTTTTCTTTTTTGTTAAAAGTAAAAAAAATCGATAACTTTGCTTTAAATTATCACAGATTTATGGTTCAACCATTCGTTTTAAAGGTATTGAGGAGATCTTTCGAATGATACCCATCTTCAAAATTTAACCCCCCCCCCGGGGGGGTACTTCCCCCCAGGGGGGGAACCGATGCCCCTACATGCACAATTTTTTTTTCCTAGTTAACTACTACAATATCAATAATTCATATTAATTTTACAATCACAAGTTTAAATTAACTCTCATTATGCTCATTTATACGGAATTTTGTCCTATGCTGCCATGTTAAAAATTTGCATAAAATGCGATCACAACGCCACCTGTTGAGCTATTGATCCCCAAATCTAATGGGGGGGGTGCAACTAAATACCAAGTTTGGTTAAATTTCATTCATTGGTTCGTGAGATACAGCGTCCACAAAAAAATGATACAGACAGACAGACAGACAGACAGACACACAGACAGACAGACAGACATTTTTTAAAAACTATCAATTCGTGTTCAGGACATCCCAAAACGTGTAGATCCGTCAAAAAACGGAGGTCGAAAATTTTCGCGAATCCAATACTTTCTCTATATTACATATAGAAGAAAGTAAAAAACAATCAATTCAATTCAATAATAATAATAATAACATATATCCAGAAAAACATGTACGGTTTATACGATGAAGATGAATAAAATGCTTGCGAAATTTCAGTTCAATCAAATTCAGTTGAACCAAATTGAGCTCAGCATTCAGTTCAGGTATTATTATATCATTCGCACACATATACACTGTGTCTCAAAAAAAAAAAAAAAAAAAAAAAAAAAAAACGAAACGGGTTTTAATTTTTTACCTATTAGAGATAAGCAAGCAAATTTGAAAAAGTGCTCAAAATAAGACAGGTCAAGAGACTACGTTCAGAAAAAATATCGCCCATTAATTTTCAAAAAGTTGACTATAATTTATTCAGTTAGGAAGTTTTTATTTTCCATTGAACGAGATCATTAGAAAAAACCACATATCTGTATCTTTTAAGGGTTACATGATTTTCGAAAGCTTAAAGAAAGAAAAAAAAAAAAAAAATGCATATTTTTCTCTCTTTGTGTATGTATATACATACACAAAGATACATATATAAAAAAATACACATATACATATATAAAAAAAATATATTCAAAATTTTGAGCATATAAAAGAGCAACATTCAAACAAGATTTTGTAAAAATTTCATTAAAAATTTCTAAAAATTGTTTTTTTTTTTTTCTTTTTTCTTTTTTAAATCTTTTCTTTCATTTACAACTAATTTTGTATTCGCAAGGCAATACATTGGGTAAAATGTACCGAAAATTGTACTGTTTTCACATACAACTCTGCCAAAGTTTCAAATTTCAATTAAATAATAATCCTTCGTTCAATCACTAGTCAAATATAATTTGAAGAAGTGTTCAAAATTTCAATAAGATCGATGCATTAGTTTTTGAGAAATCGTGTCAGGGTCTCAGGAAACAAGAAACCACCGGCTGATTTTTTTTTTTTTTTTTTTTGAAAAATTTAAAAAATATCATTTAAAAGTTGCTCTTTTATATTCTCAGTTTTTTTAATAAAGAAATATATTTTTTATGTTTAAAAAAAATAGAGAGAGGGGGGGAAATATGCTTTTTTTTTAGCCTTCAAAACCCATGTTTCCCTTTGAACGAACATAATTATGATACAGAGAAATAGTTTACTAATGCCACTTTTCCGTATCACTATTTGTTCGTTTTCCAATTCGACTCGAATCAGAGAATAAACAGTAAAAGCCGTTTTTTACGGTGAAAACAAGGACCATATACTAATTGATAGTGGCACATTTTAGCTCAAAATTACGATAATATATGTAAAAAAAAAAAATAAATAATAATAATAATCCCATATGCATTTAAATAAAGTCTCAGACAGACATAAACAGTGTCTATGCAAGTCATAAGACCCATCTCGCGATTTCTTTTCGCAATTGAGACATATAAGTGAAAAACTATGCATTCAGATTAACTGATATTATTACGAAAAATTTGACTTTCTTGTGTGAGGAGTTGGTAAAGAAACAGGCAGGTTCTAATCCATGAATGGGGTTTATTCAGCGTTTCTCGACACACTATATACAACAAAACTGTGATTTCAATAAATATTCTCAAAACAATCCAACAGAATTATCGATTCAACAAATATTCTCGAAATAATCCAATAAAGCTGTCTCATATGTATCATAAAAGTCCCTATTCGAAAATGTTCTGAAAACAGTCCAAGAAAAGCCATTTGTTCCACAAGAGAAAAACAAACAGCATCAAATTTCGCTGATTCATGACCAAAGATCAATCGCTTAAAACCCAATCTCAAAAGAACAATCGCTCAGAATAGCTTTCTGAACAACACTATAAATCTCGGTCGTGGATCCACACCATATCCACTGCTATTTATAGTCTTTGGCGACTGTAGTTTCGCGCGGTTCTCTTGAATCCCATGCTAGAACCAAAAACAGAACGTTTCAGAAATCGGTTTGTGTTCATCACAGAGCTTCGAAACTTCGTTAACCCTAAACTACCATTTTTCGCTAAATCCGTCGCCACGTTTGTCATCACAGGGTTCATACTCAAATATGGGGGGGGGGGGGGAATTCCCTGAGTTCCCAGACAATTTTCAAGAAAATATTAGCGACATATTACAAGAACCGCTTCTTTAGACAAGACAAAATACAACTACTCCTGCTGTATGATGTCATATTACTGCCGATCATGCTAGAAATTCAGGTAGAAATCATTATTTATATGCGTATTTTCACAATACTTAATAATTTAAATTTTGATACGAAGCTAAAAAAGAAAAACATAACTTGAGAGGGAAAAAAAAATGTTTTTCCAGGTTTTATAACTGATTTTCCCTGACTTTTAATGAAAATTTTTATTTTCCTTGAGTTTTCCCTGACTTTTTTAACAAATTCTAAATTCCCTGAGTATTCCCTGTTTTCCAGGTGTCCCCTGATGAGAATGAACCCTGCATCAAAGACGACCAGGAAGTGCCAATAAGGTTGGGGAAGGCAGTGGTGTCAGAAGCCCCAAGGCCGAACTGGAAAGTAAGTGCTGGGTGGGACTGCCTATTTATTTTCAATTGACTGTAAAACTGCTTTCACTACAATAGCATAAATGATGCAGGGAACATATTTAATCAGTTGAAACATTATTTTATAAAATGCATTTTAAAGAATCTCGCGATTACTTTTATAATTTGACACAGTAAAAATTTAAACTTTTAGAACTTATAACAGGTTTCCAAATTAGCATATTTTTTAATAAAAGATGTTGAAACCATTTACACTTTTTTATGCAACATGGATCATTATGCAGTTTTAAAAAAATATTATAGTACAAATATCTGAAATAGCTAAATTATAATTGAACGAAAGAAAAAAATAGTTCGTGAATTAATATGTTAGAACATCATTTTGAAAACTTCATTAATATATACTCAAATCTATATATTCGAAAATAATTGATTTACTTGCATATATTTATAATTTTATTTATTTATTCATTTTTATTTATTTATTTTAATTAAAACAAAATGCTACCCTTATAAAACTCAATTTTTAATATATTGACTGGATTACGAATTTACCTCAAGCATACAAAAATGATTTTAATGTAAATATTATCAATTATCATGCATATTATATTTATCTATATGTTACAAATTTACATTTCGATTTTGGTACATGGTTCTTAGTTCCAGAGTTCAAATTAGTATAACTCACTTTTTTTTTTTTTTTTTTTTTTTTTAATATAATGTTGTTACATTAAAAATAAACACTTTCTAACTGACTATAGGGATAAGGATCGTATAAAAAATTAAAAATTGTAACTTTTAAAAAATGAACAGGAATAATTTTTTAATAACATGGCCTTATTTCCTACCTTATTATGAGCACTTTTGTCGTTTACATTGTTCATTAATTTCTAAAAGGTAAACAATTAAACAGTCTTTCATTCTTTTTGGAATCACCAGTATACAATACCGCACTGTAAAAATAATAAAATGAATTCCAGAAACCTTAAAACGAACACATACACCAAAATTTCAGTCATATTTAAATATACGTTATTTTAACGTTTTCCCAGTATGATTTATATATATATATATATATACAGTCGGTAACAAAAGTGTCCGAACACTAGCAAAAATTCCTATGTAAAAAAAAGTACACTTCATACGGTTCTGTTAAATAAATCCTTATCGAATCATGTTCTTAGACTAAGAAGAGGATTCGACAAGGATTTATTTAACAAAACCATATGAAATGTACTTTTTTTACATAGGAAGTTTTTCTAGTGTTCGAACACTTTTGTTACCGACTGTATATAGTATTAAATGAAATGTTTCTGGAAGAAATGATTTACATAAAAGATGAACGTATAAAGAAACATCAAAATTGTTATTGTTACGAAAAATTTGTCGACGTTCTTGTGTGAGAAAGTAGTTCGTAAAGAAACAGACAGGTTCTAGTCGATGAATGCACTTTACCCTACGTAACTTCTCGAATCTGTACAACAAAACTGTTATTACAAAGAATATTCTCAAAACAGTCCAATAGTACTATCAATTCAACAAATATTCTGGAAATAGTCCAATGTCCAATGAAGCTGTCTCTCGTACCACAGAAGTCACTATTCGACGAATTTTCTGGAACAGTCCAAGAAAACAGTCACTAGTTCTACAGGAGTAAAGCAAATAATATCAAATGCTCCAGAGCAGAAATTTTCACTAGCTCACGAAAAAACTTCAGTCGCTTGGAGCACAGTCTCTTGAAGCAAAATGCAATCGTTCAGAATAACTCTCTGAACAATACTGAGTCGCAGTGACTTCATTATCGCAGAAATCAACTCACGATGGAGTTCGACGGTATTTCAATCCAGAAACCGATGGAAAGTTTGAAGAAAATCATCATGTATTCCATGCCGAAATATTTATATCCAAGTAATATACTTACGAATATCAAGATGGCGGGAGAGCTCTTTATAACCATTTCACGCAGACACAAAGAAGAAATCCAGTTTGTCATTTTCGTACTTTATATTGATCACACAAATAAAATATTTACAATGATGAACATATATTTACAAGAATTAAACTAGAGGCTTTCATTTGAAGCCCATTGAAATAATCAATAAAACAAGATTATCGGCTTTTTTAGCCTGCCAAGAATAATACATATGCGAATTTACTCATCCATTTCGGGAGTAAAACGCATTTACCGTTCAAAACGGCCACGCTATTTTCAAGAGAAACTTTTAGACTTCCATCTTCTGTCGAACACAAGTCAATTCTGGTGAATTTTCAGTTTCCATGTGGTTAACAAAAAACCAATAAAATAAACAGTATACAAGTCATAATTACTTGTCTGGCATCTGGAAGCAATAATTGACGCCAGTTGCTCAAGCAGAAGGTTCCAGGGGGAATTTAATGAGCATGTTGAAATCAATATAATATATTACTCATTATAAATTTCCTAAACAATCATTAAAAATGAAATATTAAAGTATTAGATTGAACTCTTCATGAAAATTGACAGACATGCACAAAATATCGTCTGCAGATGAAAGTAATTTTATATAATTGGTAGACTTAATAAATCCTTCATAAAATAATTAGACGAATAAAATAATTTCTAACAAAGTTCTAGAACTAGATCTGCGTGCATAGTAGAGCTTCAAAACTTCAGAAACCTTAAACTACTATTTTTCGCCAAGTCATCACAGTTGACCTCACTTAAAATGAATGAACTGCCTCTTTATTTTCCCTTTACCTGTAAAACTACTTTCACTGCAATAGAACAACTGATGCAAGGAAAAGACTTAGTCCGTTGCAATATCATGCTTTATTTAGAAAAATGCGAATGACATAAACAACTTTTTAAAAATAAAAAATAAAGATACATACCGTAATTGACTATGGAATTTGCTAGCTTTCATTAAAAAATCTTCCCAGATTGGCGCACTGTTCTGTAAAGAAAAGGAAACAACATAAGATTCGACAGTTTTAAACATGACAAGTACTAAACAAATTACAGAAAATTTGAAATTAAATATCTTTAGCATATAACACACACACACATATATATATATTGTGCATTTATTAAGAGTTATTTATTTCACACAAGATCGAAGTTCTATAAAAGTTTCTACTGATTTATTTTATTTATTTATTTACAATTCGGTGGTTTGGATTTGCATTTCACAATTAAGGGTTATAATGCGCAATTTTATTAATTTAAAATTTAATGTATTTTTTAGATTTCTAACAAATGAAAATAGCAGTTTTTTTCCTCTATTATAAATAATGTTATTAATGCATATCACGTATGCTAATTTACAATTTTTCAATAATAATTGATAATTTGTAGCAATTTTTCAATACATTAATAAAAAAATCAAACATAAGAATTTAAAGTAATTTTAATTTTGTGAATTTTTTTCTTATTAATAATAATTAAAGAATAAAGAAATAAAATCTGGTATGGCATTTATATGACTTTCTTTTACTCTGCATTTGAATAGAATAAAGAAAGATTATTGATGTAAGATAAAAATTATTGTATATAAAAAGTCTATGAAAATAGTTGAAAATGATGTTTTAATTGGCATATATTTCTTTGTGAGAAAGGGGTACGACCCTCTCTAACACCTCTATTGCACATGATACTCATATTGTTAAACTTACTTTTCTTAAAATTAAAGTTATAATGTAATTTCTAATTCTGGTAAACTTGTAAAAGTATAAACCTAATCGTAAAGTTTTTTTTTTCCCTCCTTTGTGACAAACATATTTATTATTATTATTATTATTATTATTATTTTAAATCAAAAACTATAATAGGCTTTGTAATCCTGATAGACTTGACAAAATTACAAACCTAATTGGACATATTTTTAACACCCCCCCCCCAAAAAAAAAAAAAATAAATAAATAAATAAAAAATAAAAAATAAATAAATAAATAAAACTATATTACATTTTAAATTCTAGTTAGAACTGGTAAAATTATTAAACTGATAAAGAAAAGTCAAAAATATATTTTATATTCCTGTTAGACTTGATCAAATTATTAACCTGGTACTCAAAATTGTTTACTTTTTTCTTTAAAAAATCATATTTTTGTGATCCTTGTTAACTAGGTAAAATTGTTTAATTCTTTTTAAATAAAAATTATAATACATTTTATAATTCTGACAGATTTGGAAAAATTATTAAACATTTAAAAAAAATAAAAACTGTAATATATTCTTCAATTCTCGTAAGGATGAAAAATTTTCACACCTAGTTGGCAAATTTGTCAAACTTTTCTTTGAACAAAAAATCTATTATACAGTTTTACTTTTGGTATTATTCCACACTCAGTTGGCAAAATTATTGAATTTCTTTCCCCAAGTAAAATATTACATCTTCTAATTTTTCTAAAAATTACATCTTCTAATTTTGGTAGAGTGGGCAAATAAATTTTTCCTTTTCTTCCTTCTTTCTTCTTCTCTTTTTTTTTTTTTTTTTTTTTTTTTTAAGTCATGTCAAAATACACTTTCTAATTCTGGAAAGCTTGGGAAAATACAGATTTAGTTGGCAATTTTGATAAACTTTTTTTTAATCAAAAAATACAGTACTTTATAAATTTGATAGATTCGGTAAAGTTATTGAACTTATTTCTTTAGATGAAATATTATTAATTCTAGCGAACTTGGCTAAGTTAAAAGCTTAATTTACTAGCTTTTTTTAACTTTTGTGTACGTAATAATAAATTTGTATAATGATAAATTTGGCAAAATAGTGAACCCCTAGTTCAAAGACTTGTTAAAACTTTTACAGCGTAAAATAGAAAACTCTTATGTAGTTTCTGGTTAAATAATATTCATTTATTAGATTTAAAAAAATAATTAAAAAAAAAAAATCAATGCACTTAATTTAAACGTAACTAAAGCTATGCATTAGAAAAATACATCAACTAATGTTTAAAAAAAAGGGGTGGGGGGGATGTAATGAGGCGTTTGCAAAATTATGGTAATATTTTATAATTATAGCAAAACAAAATTTAAAAGGATATAGATACAAAATTCAGTGTTAAATTGAGCGTATTCATACTTAATTTAACAAATTTAAAATTTCTATAACCTATATAATATACTCAGAAAAAAAAAAAAAAAATCTTCAGAAAATCTTCAAATAAGAAAAAAAAAAAAAAAAACTGCAGAAAATCTGAAGGTATTTGGAACAATAAATACCTTCAGAAAGGTTAAGGGAACAGGTTTTAGAAAGTTAAGGGGGGGGGGGATTACTTGCTTTCACACTGCAAATTTTTTGCTTTTAAACTGCATTTATTCTGCAGATTTTATTATTTTTGTTCCAAATACCTACATCAGATTGTCTGAAGAATTTTCTGCAGATTTTTTTTTTTTTAGCTGAATATAATTTTATCATTTTTTTTAAATAATAATAATAATAATAATAATGCAGCAAATAATTTACTTAAATGAATCCTAGATTTCTAATTTTAAACAAAAAATATATACGCTTAATTCTTTTAATTCTTCTTATGCTTTGACTTACAGTATTTTCTAGTAGATAGTTCAATAAAAAGTTTTCTTTTTTGCCCATAAAATATTTAATCAAAATTAAAACATCTTACAAATGTGCTTTCTAAGCTCTTACATCGTTTTAGCCCATTTATCAATTTTAAAAAGCGATCCTTTGAAAACCAGCTATTTCAAAGTATTTCCGAAGTTTAAAATATTTATCGAACCCTCGTATTCCATGAGCAAATTGTTGTGCAGTGGCAATTTGCTGACATATTTTGAATGTCTATTTTATAACTACCAACTCCCCTGAATTTTTAACACTAATACTTCGAAATAATTTCTTTACTCTTTTTTAACCGCAGCATCTTCAAATGGGGAGAAACTTTTTATTCTGAAATATTGCCATAAAAAAATTGGAACATTTGGCATCTAGGCAAACTTTAAATCTTTTTTGTATTAAACCATAGCGCTTTTTAAGGTATCCACTAATAACACAAGTCTGAGACATACAGGGTTGGCTTGATTTTGCCCGACCCAATAAAACCCACTTGAAAAAACCCAAGAAAAAGTGGTACTCTATTTGCCATTTTGAAGAAAGTTTCTCCCAGTAACGTTGCTCTTCTGTCATGAAGTCATTTTACACGGGAAAATTAAAATATGATCCATGGTTGTACGTAGGTAAGTTCGATTTAACGTCGCACCAGTACTGCGCTATGGGTAATTTGCGACGGTCTGGGACGCACCCCTAGAGATGTTCCGGTCACATGCCATCACAATATTGATCCTTCCCGGAAGATACCCCCCCCCCCGCTTTGGTGATCCCCAGAGGTATAGTGTGGGTGGGAACATCGAGGACTGTGCGGTCACGACAGATTTTGTGTGCACCAGCCATGATTAGTGTACACGACGGTCTTTGGCCGGCTCAAGTGTCGAATCGGCAATCTTCCAATTACGTGCTCGGCGCTTTACAGACTAGGGTACGGCGGCCCGTAACCATGGATGTAAAAAAGAAAGAAAATAAATATCAACTTTTTTTCTCTACTTTTAGAAAATTAATTTTCTTCGGGAAAATTAAAATATGATCCATGGTTGTAGGTAGATAATTAGGTAGGATGTGTTTGATTTCGCACTATTACTGCGCTATGGATAATTGGAGACGGTCTGGGACGCACCCCTATGGATGTTCCAGAGACATGCCACCACAATTTTGGTCCTACACGAAGGGGATGGGTCCCCCGCTTCAGTGGCGCCCAGAGGTATAAATTTGATGGGAACATGGAAGATATTGCGGCCACAACATATTTTACGTGCACCAGCCACCATTAGTGTACACGACGGTCTTTCGCCAGCTCGAGAACCGAACCCGCAATCTTCCAATTACGAAGGGGTACTGCGGTGCGGATCTAAGGCTGTAAAAAATAAATAAAACGGGTCAAATACTAAAGCTGTAATACAAAATGCTCTATATGTTATGAATTTCTTTCTATTAAAAATATATAAATATTATATATTTCAATTTGACATTGAATATGAGGATTTCCATAATAATTTTCTGCTTTTGTCTTGTAATATGCAATATTAATATTCCTTTTCAGTGAAAAAAAACAACGAATAGACGGGTAGAGCTCTGCATGTATTAGTAAGTAAAGTGAGTCGAAGGAGGCGAAGCCTCCCTCGGGGGTTGGTGAGCGAAGCGAGCAGGGCGCAGAGCCCCCTAGTTAATTATAAAAATACTTTAGAAATTTAAAAATTAAATTTAAAAAAACTTTAGAAATTTTTTAATTAAATAAAAAAAAAATTTTAGAAATTTTTAAAATTATTTTTTTTAATTTTTATTTTAATGAATAATGAACATTTAATTTTTTAAATTATCTTATTATGAATGATATACTTAATGTAAAAAAATAAGAAGGAAGAAAATATACCTGAAAACTCTAATAAACCCGAAAATAATCTGATAAAAATCCTGATAAAACCCAAAAAACCCTGATTAAACCCGATAAACCACAAAAAAAACCTGATAAAAACCGAAAAAACACACTGGGCCGTGTTTTCTCCAACGCTGGAGACATATTATATAATTGTTTATTATCTCATTGCATGTTTGCTTCTTTTATTTTGGCTTCTTGTCGTTTTAACGTAAAGGCAACATTTTTTAAAAAATAGTAACTAACTATCTAGGAATAATATTAAGGTAAGTTCGATATTAAATTAAATCAAATAAATAAATCAAAAAGTAAAATCAATTGTTTCAATAATTAACAAAAAAGCTTCACAGGTAAATATCATTTGATGAAATTTTATTCTTATTGGTCTTTGTGGTTTCAGGGGTCTTAAATCTTCTGTTGCTCGGCTTTTACTACGTTTTTAAAAAATTATATATATATATATATATATATTTTTTTTCCCCTGAAGGTGATGCGTTTTTCTGATATATTTTTGGATGCTGATTAAGGGAAATATATTTAAAATTTTCCATCACCTATAGTTTTGACAAAAGAAAGTGTTTTTTTTTTTTTTTTTTTTTTTTTTTTTTTTTTTTTTTGACAAAAATGAGCTTAAAACTCCCCTTTCTCAACTCTAATCTCATTTATTTCCCCGAAAATCTAAGGTGATGTGAGTGAAGAAGAAGAGTGATTTCATCAAGATATAAAATAAATGGAAAGCAGATTTCAGGGTCAATGGAATGTTTAAACGTTAGCAGATTTCAGGGTCAATGGAATGTTTAAACGTTAGCAGATTATTGTTGGATGCTGTTTAGAAAGTCAAGCCGTACCAGAAATGACATATAAAAGATAACGTGTATTATTTTGATGCAATTTATACATAAAAAGTTTTGTTTCTGCTATAAATTTTGTATGAATTCTCTATATATTCATCCTTCGCGAAAAACCCATACGATACATGATAGGTATAAAAGAAAAGCATTTCTGAATTCAGCATATCAAAAAACATTAGAAACACCCAAAACAATACAATATATATATATATATATATATATATATATATATATATATATATATATATATACATATATATATTGACTTTCGCAGTTCTGTAGGTATAATGTTATTTTGTCCTTGCCTATTTCAAAATATTCTCCCAAATCACTCTGAAAAGCACATCAGGCCAAGAACTTAAAGAGAATATTTTTAAATCTTTCAAATGCTGCATCATATATATATATATGCATTTTTTCCCCCTCTTTTTCTTTAATTCAATGAAAAAAAAATCTAGAAAATGATGCTTTGATAGCATTGAGGCTCTCTTTAAAACCGTTACATAATGTATTAAGAAAGGCTTTAAGTTATTTTCTATAAAACTGTTAAAGATTTTATACGTATTCTCGAATATTTTCAAATCGTTTTCTATGATGTCTTACTCAAGATCAATATAAAGTGTTTCTATGCAAATTTTTCTGGACTTTTTAATAAATTGTCCCTTTCGGTGATATTAACATTTATCTGTTCTATGTAAAATGATTGACACATTTTTAATTGCTGTAAAACAATCAATTGGGTTCGACCTTGGATTATCTTCCAAAAGAGCAAACTCTCCCCCCCCCCTTTATTTTTAACTTATTTATTTACTTATTTATTTTATTTATTTTTATTTATTTATTTATTTTGCAAAATATTAATGTAATGTTGGAAAAAAGAAAAAAAAAATGTATACAAATAAACTTCTATAGTATTACGTTAAACCTTTAATTTTAAAAAAGTGTAATAAAAATTAATAATTATACACTCATTCATAAGTATTGGGTGGCATTGAAATGAAAACTACAACATAAAGCCAGTTATTTTGATTGCGAGAATCAAAAGGTTTAAAAAAAAAAAAAAAAAGGTGAGACCATTGTCGATCTTCTCTGTCATTCTTTAAGAGATTCACTATTAAATGTTATTTATAATTAGAAAACACATGCTAAAAAACAGTTTAAATCTTAACACCACAAAATTCAAATAGGTTAAGAAACGTTTAAAAGGGGTAAATCATTATATAGTACTAATGCAGGGGTCGAAGCCGTCAATAGGGAAAATATAATTGTAGTTAAACATTGTTTTGTTAGATTAATTTAACTTCAAACTTATTCTTATATTTCCGAAAAAATCTTTCTTATGATATGAATGTTCTTAGTAAGTTTGTCGTGCCTGGCAAGAAATACTTTGAAAACAAACAGTATTGTGCCTGGTACAGGAATGTTTATAGAGATATTCCTGGATCGAAATCAATTTACCTATATCCTCCTCCTCCCAATCTTATTACTTTCTTCTATATTCAATAGAAGAAAGTACTGGATTCGTAAAAATTTTCGACCTCGAGTTTTTGATGGATTTACACGTTTTGAGAGCTGTAGAACACGATTTGACCATTTTTAGAAAATGTCTGTCTGACTGTCTGACAAAATTTTGTGGCAACTGTATCTCAGGAACTACTGCACAGAATTTCATACAAATTAGTATGTAGTTGCACCTTGACATAAATTAGTGCCTATCAACTTTTGGTAAAAATTGTTTAACAGGTTGCGTTGTCATCCCTCTTTATCTAAATTTTTAACATGGTGATAGGACAAAATTTTGTATAAATATGCATAAAGAGAATTATTTTTTAGTAATCATTATGAAATTTACAAGAATTATTTATAATAGAGAGTCAGCTGGGAATATTTTTTTGTATGTGTAGGAGCCATGCCGCCCCCCCCCTTGGGGGGAAGTCCCCCCTCGAGGGGAGTAAATTTTTATGATGGGTATCTTTCAAAAGAGTTCACCAATACCTTTAAAATGGATGGTTGAACCATCAATCTGCGATAATTTAAAATAGTTATCGATTTTTTTTCATTTTTAACAAAAAAAAAAAAAAAAAAAAAAAAATGTAATATTGACAATAAAATTGACTTTTTATGGATATTTAGTGTTATACTACTTCTCTAATATGGAAATCGTCTGCATTATCATGGAAGATAATTTTTTAAAATAATTTTAATAAATTATTTTTACAGAGTGAATTTGTATAGGAAAATATAGAAGAAAGTCATGTGGTGGCCACAATATACTAGTTTTTAGAAAATGTGATTCATCTCGTTGCAAAAATTGCCCTAATGCCTTGCAATCCCAAATTAGTGATAATCTTAAATTGATTCCCTTTTGTCAGGCCTGTAATGTCATCTATAAACTAAGTTGCGGAATATGTAAAATGCAATATATTGGTGAAACTTCTACACGATTACATCTCAGAATTAATCAACATCGATCAGAATCCAAAAAATTATCTTCTATATCATTCCTTTTAAATCTACTCTTGAGCTAAAACATTTTAATCAAGATCATATCTGTTCCTGTACCATTGAAATTATAAAGATTCAAAAAAATAAAAGTGAACGGTTATTCTTTGAATCCCATTATATGAAATTTTAGAATACTATTTATCTTTATGGTCTGAATCATGAGTATTTCAATGAAGTTGTAAAGGTTTATTCCAACATTAATCCCCTCCATGATTATTCCCCTATTTACTCTGAACTTAATCATAATGTCAACCAGAAAACTACTCGATTCAAACGTGGTAAAAAAATCTTCTGTTTATGTAATATCGAAAAATGCTATTAATAAAAATATCTTAGAATTGTAGTCAAATTATCTTAATAATTATGATTGGCTCTCTGTCAGAACGTTTATATTTGCTATCAAAAAAAAAGTTTTTAACTAATTTTCTAAATGAATTTAAAAACCAAAGTTATAATCAACACTTTTCTGATATAATTTTATATCGTGTAAAACAATTCAATCTCAAAATTTCTAAAAAAAAAAAAAAAAAACCTCAAAAAATACAATCTAATTCCCAGATAATTATCAATTTTTCAAATCAAATAATTAATAAAATAAATATCACATCAATTATTAATGATAAATCTTGCATGTTTCCCATCAATGATTTACATATTTCTTGCACATTTAAATATCCTATTACTCTTGGTCGATTGTTATTGAATTATAATTCAGTGTCAAAGTCTAACTTTTCTGCTGATGTATCTTGTAATTGTGATGTTCCTTCCTATGCAAAATATGTTGACAGGGACCATGGACATATCATTACTGGAGATCTTGAATTTGTTAATAACAGTAAATTAAAAAAAAACTTATGTATTATGGCACAAAATTTAAACTTCCATCAAAAACTAATATTTCACAGATTTTACAGCTATTAACTTTTGATACTGATTTGTTTATCTATAAAATATCATTTCATTTAATAAACACCTATTGAATTTTTTAATCAATGGAAATTTTTAGTGATTTCGAAAATTAAAACTGAATTAATTAAATATAAATCAAATTTAACTTATTACAATAAATCCGATCTATTTAAATCTATTAATGAACTCCAACAAAACTATGTAATTACTTATGTTGATAAATCTCCGAATAATTATGCCATAATATGTAAGCAATGTTATCTATCTCTTCTTGGTAAAACCATATCTTCGAGTGCTAACTTTCATCCCAGCTGTAAATGACATTAAAATTAATAATAGAAAAATTCATACCTTTTATAAATTATTAAAGCTTCCATTTAATAATTTCAACTATCCATATATTGTTCTTATTCCTAAATTTCATAAAAATCCTATTAAATTTAGAACTATCATTATTGTTGTAATACATACAACAATAATGCTAATAAAATCCTCCTAGACATTCTTAAACAAATTTATAACTTAATTAGTAAATCCAACAATTTCTTCTGTCTTAAAAATAGCTATCAACTCAAAGTTAAAGTCCAAACTCTGAACAATGTTACTAATATTATTACATATGATTTTGCTGACTTGTTTAATAATATTAATTTAACCGATCTTCATCAAATCATTTACAACCTTTATGTGCGTTTTAAAAGCTAACTTTCTCTTCCTATATACTTTTGTGCAGCTTCATTTAAGACCCTTCTAAATTTTATGTTATTCATAATAATTACATTCTACATAATAACACTATTTATATCCAAAAGGTCGGTATCCCACAAGGTGGAAGTAGCTCAAGTTTGTTAGCTGACTTATATCTTTACCATTATGAACAAAGTTTGCGTAATGATAATGTAATTTTCTAGATACATTGATGACATTATAATTTTTTATGTTAAAAATTATACTCCATCTTTATTAAAATTTCAATATCCCTCTCACCTTACTTTAACTCATAATTTTATTAACAATAATTGCATTAGTTTTTTAGACTTAAAAATTAAACTTAATGGAGGTAAAATCTCTACTGATCTATATGATAAACGAAAAGATTTTTGTTTTAAAGTAAATTTATTTACACATTTTAATTCTTGTCTTCATTTATCTGTGTACAGAAATATAATTCTTAATCACCTATTTCGCATACATAGACTTTGTTCATTTAAAACAAAAACAAAAATATTAACCATTTAATTAAAACTGCTACTGGTATGGGTTATCCCAACCGATTTATTTATTTTATTATCTATCAATAAATGTCACTGTCTATCAAAAAAAAAAAAAAAAAAAAAAAACATGTATAATGTTTATTAAAAAGATAAAGAAATTTAAAATAAAATTTAAAATGTGGAGGATGGGAGGGAAGGTGTTTGATTAAGGACGAAGGGTGATCTTGTAATGACTGGCTAGTTGGGAGGGTTGATGAATTTAATTTAAAAAAAAAAATAGGAAGCGCAGTATTATTGCAATTGCAGGATACATCATCTTTTTTTGGTTGATATTATGAAAGCTTCAACTCTTCATACTTAAAATTTGTTTAATTATTCACACTTAAGATTTCATTCCATGCATAATCAAGTTTGGTGGTTTCATTAAATTTAATAAATTCTATAGATTAAATAAAAAGAATCTATTTAATAAAAAAATAATAATAATAATTAAATAAAATTAATAACAATAATAATAATAATTAATTCACCAATAATCATAATGTCTTAATCATGACATGTTGGCCTTTGGATGAGATTGCTTAAGACTAAAAATTAAACTAAACTACTGTAAACTTTAGTTAAATCGTATATTTTCTGTATTTACTTAATAGTAAATCTCTTTTTTCACGTAAGATGGCGCTTGCTCACGTTACGTTGAAAGGTAAATATAAACTGAAATAAAAATGATTAACGTTAAAATTAAATAACCTTTTTAATATAGTTATTAGCTTTTAAAGATTAATAACTATCACTTATTGCATTTCAGTGGCACCTAAATCGAATAATCGTTTCTTTACCTTTAATTTTTTCTTTTTACTAATGTTCGTTTGGCAACCTGTTTATTTTTACTATCTCCGTATGTACCGTTTAACATGTGGATTTCTTAAAAATACTTATTCCTTGTATCAATTTTGGTTTGTGTTTAATCTAATTTCCTTTCTTATTTTGTTTTGTTGCAAGATACAGACTTGAGCAGCATATTATCTTGAATTAGCTATACAGTTTTCCGAAATCTTGCACTCTGCTGATAGAAATGCAAGTTTCCTGATGTGTGAACATTTCTATTTTCCAGCATTTAAAATTCCAATTTTCAATTCATGAATTCTCTCTTCCCCCCCCCCCCTTTTTTTTTTTTTTTTTACCTGATCTCTTTGGTAATTTTATTATCCTTTTTCTCTTTTCTAAAAAATGTTGACTGTTTCTATTAATTTAATGGTTTTTGCAAACTATTATCTCATCGTTAGGCTTATGTGTTATGTTTGTGTCATTTCTCTTCTGCGTAAGTACTTTAACTTGTTTTTACTAATAATTGGTACTCAAATTAAATTATCACCGTGACAATTTTATTCGAAATAAATCTCATTTAAAATTTAATTATATGTTGGTATTTTCATCTATCTTTTGTTTCCTGAGTGTTAGAAAGGTATTAAATTATTCAAATTATATATTTATATATATATATTCGTACAAACATAGGAAAATTTCAAGAGAAGATTGAGAGGTTCAGTAAAAACAAATTTTCGCTAACATTATCTTGTAATCTCGCTATGATAAAATGACTTTGTAAATAGAACGCCTAAATTTAATTTCTTCTAATTTAATAGTTAAAATAAACGAACAGATCTATTACAGTTTCAACCTTTTACATATTTAGAAAAAAAAAAAGGGGGGGGTATATCCAAATCTAGCATATCTTGCTTGTTTAGCTCTCATACTAGTTTATAACATTTAACATCAGTTCACATATTTTTAAAATAATACCATCTTTCATATCATAACATCTATAAATCATGTTTAAAAAGTCCAAATTGGAAAAAAAAAAAATCATAACCCTTTAATTTATTTATATATAATCGGTTGAATACGCTTTGAGGCTGTTATTACTACCTAAGTAATGAATTTTATCCACTAAAATAATATTAATAATAATTAAAAATTCTGTCAAAGACAGAATTTAGTTTAGTACGGAGACTATTAATTTCAATCTGTAATTTTCTTTCTTTCTTTTTTTTTTTTTTTTTTTTTTTTTTTATCTCATTTTTTAGCCGTAAAACTGGGCTACGTACTTTTTAAAATGAATTAAAATGAAGTGTTTCCACCTAAATTTCATACTTTAATTAATTTCAAAAAATCTAATTGTCGTGTCGAAAAGCTGTTTGCACTCCTGAATTCAGAAACATCACCCTTTCCAGTTGGTACCGAATTTGTAACAATAGAACTGATATTTCTAATTCATTTTGGTGTTACACAAAACTGGTCTACGAAAACTCCAGATTGAAACTAATAGTCTTCCCTCCTAAAAAGAGTACGTGAAAATATTAAAATGGTAATGACATTATTAATTCTGTTAATGATTAAAGTATGGAAAATTTTTCTTGTTTCAAATATATTTGTTAAGCTTTAGCCCTAAGTAATAATATGTTTTCATTAGGATATTGTATATGTATATTATGTATATTAAGGTCATTTATTTTATTAGTTTAAAACTATGAGTAAAGATTTGGTTATTTTTTTTCTTAATACGCTGTTGCAGCTACGACGTAATATTTCCCGTTAAATTATCTTTAAAAAATATATACATATATATATATATATATATATATATATATATATATATTTCCAGTGAATCATACCAGAATTATCCTGTAAATTGAGTATATTCTTATTATAAAACCATTAAACTGAATAAAATACTGATACTAGGGATGAATGTCTACAAGTATAGTCTTCTTAAAAATATTTATATCTTTTAAAATTTAAGAAAAATGATTGATAGCGTGGGTGGATATTATGCATTTATACATACACACATTTATTAAAATATGAATAATTGATTTAAAAAAAAAAAATAGATTTTTCATTTTATCAAAAAATTAACAATCTTGATATTTTGATATTGCAACATCATGATTAAATAATTTAAATACCGAAAAAAAAATCTTGATTTTTTAAAAAATAAAACAATTTTATGGTTTTAAAATTTTATTTATTTTTGTATTTTTACTTTCTTTATATAAGAAGAAAGTACTGGATTCGTGAAAATTTTCGAACTCCAGTTTTCAACGGATTCACAAGTTTTGAGATATCTTAAACACGATTTGACCTTATTTAGACAATGTATTTGCGTGTGTGTGTGTGTATCACAAATTTTCAAGGACGTTGTATCTCACGAACCTATAAACGAAAGTTAAGATAACTTGGTATTTAGTCTGACCCGACATAACTGGTGCTGACTACATTTGAAGATCAATCGCTCAACAGTACCGCTGAGATCCCATTTTATTTTAACTTTTTAACATGGCAGTATAGGATAAAATTTTGTATAAATATACATAATGAGAGTTATTTTTAACGCATTATTGTAAAATGAATATAAATTATTAATAGTAAACTAGAAGAAATACTGTGGTATGTCACTCACACGACTTTCTCTCTCCCTGCATTTCAGTACTATAATGATAGATTGCATATTAAATCTTAAGATCAATAGCGTAAGATAATAAAGTTCAATGCACTTCCAAAATAATTTAAAATAGGTTTAGGAACAGTTTTGTTTGACACATACAGTCGTTCCCACTTAATCGGGTAATGGATAATCGAATACCCCGCTTATAAGAATGTAAAGTTATAGAACCAATTTTTTTCCCATAGAAGTAATGTTAAATTTCCTCGTTTAAAGAAATATTTTTTTACAACGCCACCCCGCTTAATCGCATAAACACTCAAAGTTTCTTAAATAAAATGCCTCTATTTCTAGGCAAATTTTTCCTCTCATTCTCAAAAAAAAAAAAAAAAAAAGTGTTCTTTTAAAAACCTTACATAACTAAGGCATGCTCTTTAAACATGAGACGGTATTCCTGCTGAGGTGATAAAAATTGTTTTGCAAAAGCCAAATTTATAAAATCAGCAACTGATGAAAAAATTAGAAATTAAAATAAAAATTATCTCCGGGAATTAGAAATCTCAAATTTTGAAAGTTTTCAAAAGAACTTTATGAACTCATAGATGTGGATTAAAGATGGAGAAGCAGAAAGAGATGAAGAGTTTAACCTTGGAATAAAACCTTTAAATGAAAGTGATAAAGAAGAGCAAGAGAACGGTAAATGAAGTTGCAAAATCCTTTAACATTATTCATCGTCATTTTGAGTCTCATAAAAGCGATTATAATCTATTTATGTGCTTTAGAAAAAGAAATTGAAAAATATTTAGTTAAGTCTATGTTAATCAATCATTACTGTGTGTATTTTTTTTTTTTTTTTTTTTTTTGTTAAAAGTAAAATTGTAAGTACACTTTATTTTATATTTATTCCAGCATTAATTGCATTTATAAATTACTATAATATTTTAACTTAGTAAAGGTTTTGTTAAATATTTAAATAAGAAAGAGGTATCGATCATTTATCTTTTCATGTGAGCATAAAACCATTAAAGTTATACATGCAATTGCGTTTCTAGTCTTCCCCCGCATAAATGAATTAATATAGTTGGAACGGTAGATATTCGTTTAAGCGGGGCCGACTGTAATTCTGTGTGAGGGGCTCAACCCCTAGTCAATTACAGTGCCTATAATTATTTAAATAATAATAATAATAATAATAATTCAAGATTTATTAATGTGCCTTCAAACTTGTCAGTCTTGATCAAATTTTTAAGTTGCAACCTAATACGAATTTCAAAATTCCAAATTTCCTGCAGTTATTTATTTTTAAGTTATGCTGATAACAGATATGCACACAGATCATTCGCTAAAGGTTGAACTTTCGTAATCACGGCACCTCAAAACGTGATATTATACAAAAACAGAGTTGACAATAGAACTTCAAAAAGTACTTAGTTTATAGTATGGATGTGAAAAATTAATTTCGCAGTGTTCGTCGACAAAGTAAATGTAACAAAGCCCTTCCATCAATTACATTCCATAGAAAAGAACGTTTAGCTTAATTTTTGGTAGGTCTGTATGTTGCCTATAATCAATAAGCACGTTAAAAAATATTGTGTACTTAAAAATTTAGTCGTACTTGAAAAATATCTAACATAAAATGAATTACAATTCCAGCAATTTCCAAATAGAACCCCCCAATATATTCAAATACTTTGGGTAGCCCTGTAAACGAATGATGAATGACTTCCATATAAGAATGTACACAAAACATGCTTCCATGCGTATTTGAGAAAAAAAAAAAATGCTCATTCCGTTTTGTTTAAAGCAGCCTATTAGATGTTCCGCTCTACTTATCTGCAATTTCCTGCATAGACGTAAAGTATTTGAATGTAATTTCGAAAATTTGACCCACAAATAAAATTTTCTCTACCATATATCTGTACTGATAAGTATAAAGGATTTAAGTCCATCTTCTTGATTTTTCAGGAGACGAAAAATAAAGTTAAACTAACTAAAAACTGATGAGCAGATTCGATTAGGAAAAAGTGATTATGTTGGTTTATACGCTTTATACTATTCAGTGATTGTCAATCTTCATTTAATAAAGGGAAAAATTGAATTAAATATTTTATACCAAATATTAATGCTAAATTTCTGACTTAAATCTTTTTTTACCAATGGATTTTCTCAAAGACTAAATGACATGGATAAATCCTTTATACCAATCGATAGAGAATTTTTTTCTGAGTCTGACTATATACTTATCTGAAAATTGACATTTTTGGACTTAAATCCTTTATACTTATCAGTACAGATGTATGGGTAAGAGAAATTAAGAAAAATTTGTGCAGGTAGGAGCATCGGTATTCCCCTCCTGGAGGGAAGTATCACTCCAGGGGGTGCAAATTTTCAATATGGGTATCTTTCGAAAGAACTCGTCAATACCTTTAAAACGTGTACTTGAACTATAGATATGCAATAATTTAAAACGAAGTTGACGATTTTCTTTTCATTTTTAACGGAAAAAAAAAAAAAAAAAAAAAAAAAAAAAAAACTCGTTTCTTTGGATGTTGGCACAAAATTGACTTTCTTTGAACTTTTAGTGTTATATTTCTATGAGAGATAAAAATCGTCTGCATTCATCATGGAAAATAATTTTAATAAATAGTATAGATCTGAAACCAAAAAACTACATAGGATTTTTTGACAGTTTCTTATAGATTTTTACTGGATTAAATTTAAAAAAAAAAAAAAAAAAAAGTAAAAAAAAAAAAATCTATGACGCTTAGTTTAGTTGCAAAACGCACATTTTTAGTCTATTTTTGCATGAAATCACGAAAAAAAAAAATCTGGTGTGAAATAACTACACGACTTAACCAATATTACACGTATTACCCATTATTACACGTTTAATAATGCGCTTTTTGTAGATATGAACAGACGACACAAAATTGAACTAACGATGTAGACACGTAAAAATTTTCCGGTAAGAAAAAGTTCATACACGTGTAAAGACATAAAATAAAGTTTACACTGCAAGTTAAAAAAATAAGAAAAAAAAATTGGTAGAGTTATTTTTTAAACACCAATTTCCGAAATCTAAAACCGACCTACCTAAGCTGGATGACCGTTAATTTTCCTATAATAACTACATAATACATGAGAAAGAATATTTAAAATAGATTTATGTAATAATTTTCAAGAAAATTGTTAGAGCCGTTTTTCAGATACCAACTTTTACCAAAACTTGGCATACTCAATTAGTGACCAGAAAATAATAATTGCATACAAAAGGATGTTTAAAAGGGAGTTAATATGGCGAGTTTGAAAAAAAATCTATATAACCTTATTTAAAGGAACGCATTTGAAAGACCTGAAATTTAGTTATTTATACAGGGCGCCTATCAATTTTCTTGAACTAACCAACTATATCATTCGAAAGGACATCTAATAGAGTGTTTATATAGCAACATTGAAGAAAATCGCTAGAGGCGTTTTCGAGATACGGGCTTACGGTCCCACCTTCCGGTGTCCCACTTCCGATTCCCCAATTTTCACCAAAATTTGGAAAATTCATCTGTACACCAGACTTGTCTCAATTCGGAAGATTCTTTCGTAGTTCTGTTTTCGTTAGTTTCGGAGATATGATAGCCAGAAGATTCCTCCATACATACATACACGCACAGACAGACACACACACACACTGATCAATTGCCAAAAACTAGTTTTTTGGACTCAGGAGACCTTAAAGCGTGTACATCAGGTGAAAGCTCGATATCGAATTTTTGGGCCGAATACAATACTTCCATTAACACCTACGGTAGTCGGGCAATGGAAATAAAAAATGGTATCCCATAATTCATTTTATACAAACATGTTTAATAATTGTTTCTTACTTTAAAACTATACTATAAAAGTAAAACTAAAGGTAAAAAATGCACAACTGAAAATATGAGGGAGGGATATGATATGGGGAAAACATTAGGCTTGAAAGTGGAAGCGTGTTTTTAGAATCTTAGAGGAGGGGGTGAACAAAAAAAAAAAAAAAAAAAAAAAAAGAAGAAGAAGAAAAGGTTTCACGGGCAAAATTAATGAACACATAATGTTAAACATATCATAAAGGAACTGTTTGCTTAATTATGAGAAATAATATGTTTAGTTTAATGTAACAAAATTAAAGTTTTTTTCTTTAATTATTATTACAAACTTTTTTATATTTTACCAATTAAAAAAAAAAAAAAAAAAATCATCTACTCTAAATTAAACACTGCATATGAAATCAAGATTAAAGTTTTCATTATCTTGTTACAGGGTTGGCAAGTTTCTTCCAAGGCGGAAGAAACCGGCTAGAATAGGTTTCTTCCAAGCGGAAGAAATGGAAGAAACTGTTTTTCTTTAAAAATTTATTATATAAGTTGTATCTTTGTAAGATATAATAGACGCATTTTTCCCAATTAATAACCTTAGTAAATTTAATTATTATACCAATATTTAATTATTAATTATACATGCTAAAATAATAATTACATGAGATTTTTAGCCAGATCAGATCACATGCCAAAATACTCAAGATCCATTTTAAAAAATCAATTTCAATTTTACCAGCAAAGTTTGTGAAATTGTTAATAATTAAACAATGTGATTTCTGTAACTGGTAATTAAATAGTATGGATCATTTGCCATACTAATAGAAGAGCTTTTAACTAATATCCACTTAATTAAGGGGAGAAATACACGATAATTACTGTATTTCGAAATGTCATCAAAATCCTTATTTTCTTTATATTTAAATTTCATTTAACTATATTATGACTTGTACTGTTTGAACAAATGATAATATGCGATATAGTATCTATGCAAAAAGCTTTAAAAACATTAGTTTCTTAAAATTAACATTGAAATTAAAAAAAAAAAAAAAAAAAAAAAAAACAAGTACTTATCGAAAATAGCAGCTAAAGCTAGTGTATTTGTATAATTAATTACATTTTTCTTTCTAATTTAATATATTTCACAATCTTTTACACATAAAATTATGTACTTTTATATTGAAAAAAAAAACGTAGATTTTTTTTTTTCAGAAATGGTAGAAATTGTTTAAAAACGTCCTACCCTTAAAGTAGTAGAAAACTATTATCACCTGTAGATATTTGAATTTTGTTATTAAATAATAACTTTTTTTTTTTCAAAAATAATATTTTTAATATTAATATAGAGTTTAGTTTTGACATTATATTATGCTTTGAGTTTCTTGTATATAGGTAGTTAATATATTGTAATCTTGAACATCTGTTCTGTGTTCTGTTGGTTTCTTCCAGTTTTTTCCATTTTCTTCCACTGTCCTAGAAGAAACTAGTTTGTTTCGCAAGAAACCAAACTCATTTTTTTGACCGTATTTAAAGTTTTTTAAGATAGAAAAACAATAAAACTTTTTAAATATAGTCTATTAATGAAATTCAAATTAATAAAAAATATACTTGTTTAAATAATAGTGTTCAGTGTTTAATTAGTATAGAAAAACGGGTGTCCTTATAACTATGAGAACCAGTGTATATCATTTGGAAGCTTGTATTAAAAGCTTTGTTGATTTGGCATGGAATGACCCCTAGGGTCCTAGTCCTAAGGTGAATGCCCTCCATGAGAGTCTTTTTAAGGGGTCCTAGTACTCCTATCCAGTATACACCTACCTAGTACTCCTATGATAATCCAGTCTTAATTCTGAATTTTCGTCGTTCTATCTTTATTAGTTTCGGCGATAATATGATAGTCAGAAGATTCCACACTGATCAATTGCCAAAAACCATTTTTTTTTTAACTCAGGTGACCTTAAAACATGTAAATCAGCTAAAACTTGATATCGAAATTTTTGATCGAATGCAATACTGCCAATTACGGGATCAATTTGGAGTTAGATATTTACTTTCGGGAGCCCGTTTTTGTGTAAAACAAAATAGCTTTTGTAAAATCTTTATTTATGTGGGGGAAATAACATCATGTAAAATCGTTTACTTTAGTAGTTACTCTATATAATGTTTAATATTTAGCTAATAGCGTTTCACTAAACCAAGTACAAACAAAAAACTAGTATGTTGTGGCCACCACAAGACTTTCTTCTATATTTTCCTATACAAATTCACTCAGTAACAATATTAAAAAGAAAAAAAAAAATTACGATTTTTTTTTTTTTTTTTGTTAGAAGTAAAAAAAAAAAAATCGATAACTTTGTTTTAAATTATCACAAATTTATAGTTCAACCATTCGTTTTAAAGGTGTTGAGGAGACCTTTCGAAAGATACCCATCTTAAAAATTTACTCCCCTCGAAGGGGGACTCCCCCCCCCCCAAGAGGGGGGGTGGGGGGTGGCGAGGCCCCTACACATACAAAAAAATTTTCCCAGTTGACTATTTCTTGTAAATTTCATAACGGTTTCTAAAAAATAATTCTCTTTATGCACATTTATACAAAATTTTGTCCTATATCACCATGTTAAAAATTTAGAAAAAGCGGGATAGCAACGCAACCTGTAAAACAATTTTTACCAAAAGTTGATAGGCATTATTGTCAAGGAGTAACTATATACCAATTTGTATGAAACTCTGTGCAGTAGTTCCTGAGATACAGTTGCCACAAAATTTTGTCACACACACACACAGAGACAAAGAAACATTTTCTAAAAATGGTCAAATCGTGTTCTACAGCTCTCAAAACATGTAAATCCATCAAAAACCCGAGGTCGAAAATTTTTACGAATCCAATACTTTCTTCTATTGAATATAGAAGAAAGTAATAATACTGAGAACATGGGGAAATGTTATAAAAGATTCAATTATGCAAAACGAAATATTTTTTTTTTTTTTTTCTTGTCTATTCTTTCTGAATTTTTGTTTGGTGTTAGTTTTATTATTATTATTACTTTTTAATAATAATGTGCCAGTCATTAAAATAATAATAATAAATTTTATTGAAGAGGCTCAACAGGGTTGCCAACTTTTCAAAAACAGTTTGAGGAGTATTCAGAGAAATTTTGAGGAGCATTTTGGCTACTTTGAGGAGCAATTTTAAAAATACATTAAAAAAAAGAAAAAGAAAAGAAATAAACTACTCACAAAAATAAATTAACAATAATCATATGAAATTTAGAAATATTTATTGATAATCTAATATATTTAGCAAAACAGTGAAAAGAAATAAGAATGGGAAATGATTAAGTCTGAGTATAAGCTTAAAACCCAAAAGTAATTTGTTTTTTTCATAATGGCATATTTTCCATACATAAATAAAGGCAATATATGAAAGTAGATTATTCAGTTACATTAAAAAAAAAAAGAAAGAAAGAAGGAAAGAAAGAGAAGCACAAAGGGAAAAAAAAAATTAATTTCCAACAATTTTCATGAATGTCAAAATAATTATACTATCACATAAAAATCTAAAAACGAAATCATATAAATGTGTAAATGATCTCATCTCTAAGTCAACTCCCTCTAATCTGCATAGCTTGGGAGTCGGGACCATATGTTTTGTAAACTTTAGAATTTTGCAGATTATTGGTCATAATTTGTTTACTTATTTTTTATCCCAGATACAAATGAAGATATAATAATAAATCATTAATGCTTTAATGATAAAATAAAAGCATAATTATTTCAAATAAATCTTAAATAAAGCGGTGTCAATCGGCCTTAAAGTTCAGTAGCTTTGAATCCATTATTTTTATCGATAAATAATTAAAATAATTTTTTTTTTTCTTTCTTTCCCCCTTTCAGCTTGTAGTTTTAATTAAACACACTCTTAGCTAATGTAAACAAATACTTGTTCCTGTTCTGAGTGAGCAATATTTCGATCACTAGAATGTTTTCTTTCTTTCATTCTTTTTTTTTTTTTTTTTTTTTTTTACTATTATTTATGAGTATTGTAGGATGAAGCGTGTGGTTCTTCAGCTAAATTGTAAAAGTTAGTTTTATTTTTTTTATTTTGAAGATACGTTGAAGCGCTTTCATAGATAAAAAATAAAATTCAAAGAATAATGTTTTATGCGGCAACTGTTGGAAATGCAAAATCAAAAGTTGATAAAGATTGGATAACGATTTCTGCCTAGATGTGTGCAAGGAAAAAAAAAAAAAGAAAGAAAGAAAGAAAAAAGAAAAATTGTTTTTTTTTTTTTCAGTGTCTGCCACAATTCAATTTTATGTATTTAATAAAAAATATTTAATTAGGTGGTCAAGACTGAATTTACGGAGCATAAACATTACTTCGCGGAATTGCGGAGTTTTTAAATTTTTCCGGAGAAACTCCGCAAAAGTCGGAGCAGTTGGTAACCAAGGGCTCATTTTAAAGACTTGAATTTTGTAAAGAAGCCCTTTTTACCCCCGTTACATTTGTGTAGAGTCAGGCTAAAGATATGAATTTTTCCTATATCGACCCCTGAAAATATACAAAAGTAACAGAAAATGTCCTTTAAGAATCCACCAACTGATAAAGTAACACTAATTACTTACGTTACAAGCTATGCGAAATGTATAGATTTCATTATGATGAATAGCATACTAAGAACTACTAAGCCAACTTAAAAATAATCTGGTGTGTCACTCACACGACTTTCTCTTACCCTGAAATTTAATACTGTAAATACAGGTTGGAGATTAAGAGGTAAGATAACGAGTACTGTTATGTAAACCTATGTTAAACAATTCAAATCAGGCTTCCGAACTTCGGAAGAGTTTTATATGATAATTAGCTCTGTGTGAGAGGGGGCTACCGCCCGTTTCATTAATGCACCTGCATTTATATAGAATTTAATTCGGTAATTAAAAAATAATTCTGGTTTTAAAAAATAATTTATTAAAATTATTATTTAAACAAATTATCTTTTATGATAATGTAGACGATTTCCATATTAGAGAAGTAGTATAACGCTAAATATTACTTACAAACTTTGAATAAACACAATAAAATGCAATAAACTCGCAACAATTGTTTCGGGTCGAAAAAACACACGACCCTTCATCAGGCGAATAAAGTAAGCGCTTACTTTATTCGCCTGATGAAGTGTCGTGTGTTTTTTAGACCCGAAACAACTGTTGCGAGTTTATTGCATTTTATGGTGTTTATTCTAAGTTTGTAAGTAATATTTTTTACAACGCCAGTTTTGTGGTGCTTTTTTATTAACGCTAAATATTAAAAAAAAAAGTTAAATTTATTCTCAATATTACATTTTTTTTTTTCTTTGTTAAAAATGAAAAAAAAAATCGATAATTTTATTTTAAATTATCGCAGATCGATGGTTCAACCATTCGTTTTAAAGGTATTGGCGAGCTCTTTCGAAAGATACCCATCATGAAAATTTACTCCCCTCGAGGGGGGACTTCCCCCCCCCCAGGGGGGGAGGCGAGGTTCCTACGTACACAAGATTTTTTTCCCAGTTGACTATCTCTATTACAAAAAATATATATTCGTTTCATTTGGTTTAGTACAGTCTACAGATGTTAAACTCTACTTACCTGCAATTTCCCCCATAGACGTAATGTATTTGAATAATTAAGAGTGTCCCTGTACACGAACCATTTGCTTGATCTCAACGAAAAGCTTACTGTAGCATCCCTATATGATACACATTTAGAATACCGAGTTTGGAATTTCTGCTACTATTTGTTCTTGAGATATGCTGATGACAGACACACAGACCATTCGCTAAAAACATTTTCGTATTCAGGAGACCTCAGAACATGTAAATATAACAAAAACTCGCGTTCGAAAATTTGACCCTAAAACAATACTTTCTCGACCCTATGGGTAAGAGAAAGTAATAATAACTAAGAAATTGCAGAAGATAGAGCGTGGACATATAGACAAATCAAACATATAGACAAATCAAAGTCATAAACACTTTTCATTTCTGTTGGAAACTAATAAAAATAAAAATTCCGACAGACAAAATTTAGCTTAGTACGGAAGACAATTTCAATCTGTAAAATTTTTAATCTCATTTTTTGACCGTAAAACTGGGCCACGTTCTTTTTAAAATGATTGAAATGAATTAAAATGAAGCATTGCCACCTAAATTTCACACTTAAGTTCATTTTTTTTTTAAATCTAATTGTCGTGTCGAAAATTGCACCCCTGGATTCAGAAAAATCGCCCATTTCATTTGGTACCGAATTCGTAACGATAGGACTGATATTTCTAACTTATTTTGTGTTACACAAAACTGGTCTACAAAAACTGGCGACGACGTTTTCACCCAGATTGAAACTAATAGTCCTCCTAGTCCTGAAACAATTGCTCTTATTTTTTCAAGTAGTGATTGTATCACTAAGGAAATCTTTTGCAAATTAAATACAATATGTAAGCTATCAAAACAGGGGAAAATCAGAATTGGTTTAAGACCAGTTTAGGACGCCTGAAACTAGTTTTGGACAGGACAGGTGGTTTTTACGGTCCAAAAGTGTTAAATTAGTATTCGTTTTTTACAAATGGGCACTTAAAATTTTTAATATTTTATTTTACATCTTAAAAACGCGAAAAATCACCTTGTTAGTTTTTTGCATTTTGAAACTAAAAATGTTAAAATTAAAAATTATTACTGGTTACTTTATTTGTATGTGTACGCTACTTTATATTGATGGTTTGGTTTCGTTTTGGGAATAACGCCGATTGACTGCTCTAGGGTCCTAGGCTTTAGGGAGGGTTGCCTTCTATGGAGGTCTTTCTATGGCGTCCTAGCCTGTATTTACGCACGTTTCAGAAAAAACCACGGAAAACTTCGAACGGTAGACCAACACTTTCCAGCGAAATTAGAAAATTTTTGTGACTTTTGTCTATCTGTGCAATAATTTCCGTAATATTTAAAATGCCTTGAAATCGATACACGTTCTTCACAGGGTTGGCTTGATTTTACCCGACCCAAAAATACACGTTTTTTTTTTTTTTCCAAAATCCTTATTTAAAATTGTACTTTTATTTAATTTATAATAAACGTTCAAAATGTTCAAATATATTTATATATATATTATAACATGGATAAAGAATTTTCAGAAAATATTGGAGATTCAAAAATTGCTCTGTCTATAAAAAAACTCTTGAAAAATAATTTGAAATTATCTCATTAAAACACAATTAAAAAAAAAAAATAAATAAATAAAAATAAATCACATAAACAAATAGAAGCAATCAAAAGTTGCAGATACAAGGAAAACTGTGGGGCTCAAGGTATGTAAAATATAAATAAAATTTTAAATAATAATAATTTGATGAAAATCTATTGAATACAAAAAAATTAATAAAGAAACACTAAATAATCAATTTAAATCAAGCTTTTAGTTGTAAAGGGCAAATAGCAGTATTTTAAAATATTTTTAATTATTTAATAAAATGTTATTAAAAAATTTTAAATAATTAAAAAAAATTAAATCTTAAAATTTTAATAAAATTTTGTGCATCTATTTTTTTTTCTTTATAACTTAATCATAAAGATTATAGAAAATTTTAAATTAAATTTTAATGAATAACAGCACTTTTTTTTTTTTTTTTAAATCGTATAATTAATAATATACTTCATGTTAAAAAGTATAAAAAGAGAATACTTCTCAAACCCCAAAAAAAAGCCAAAAACTCTGATAAAACATGAAAAAAAGACCCAGATAAAATTTGGGGGTTCCAATTTCGATTACTAAAGTTCACAATGCAGGGGTTGACGCAAATTTTAATTATTAGTGATTTTTTTTTTTTTTTGGGGGGGGGGGAGGGCGTCTAAACGTTACAATTTTAGCAGTCACTCTATATAATGTTTAAAAGTAAGTCAATAATGCTTCGCTAAACCAAGTATAGCCAGTTATTTGACATAGAAAAATTTGTTTTTACAAATTTGGAATTTGTAAAGGAGTTCATTTTATAAATTTGAATTTTGTGAAAGGGCTGCCCCAATTTTTTCCCTGAATCAACCCCTAGTATCACATGTTCCCTGTCAAAAATGGCATAAATAGTATAAATAGCATTGTTTTTAAGACTTTCAAACAAAATTTAACTTTGATTCATCTATCTGGCTGCCCGTGCTATTATTTGACTACATATTATAAGACTGCCTTGAAACTGATACATATGTTATTCAAATTCATTATCACATGGTCTCTATTGAAATCGGTATAAACAATGCAAACAGCTTGCATTCAGAAGCTCATGAAATATTTCCGATATAATACAATCTACGAGAAACATTTTTTAAAGGTCTAATTTAATATCTATACTAAATAAAAGAACTGGTGTAGAATTAATATTCAAGCTAAAAACTTCTTCACACTCCATAAAACTTGTGAAAACACTACCGGTTTCGAAATGACGTAGCCTTTCTCCCTCAGGTGCAAACACGTGCTACTGCCTTGGTGGTAGAAGCGAGTCTTGCTTTTGCTGCCAAGGGAAATATTAGCTCTGTTATTTATTATTTTCTTTTTCATTTAAAAGCTTTAAAATTCTGTAATTAACACAAGTTCCATGTTAAAAATAAAAAAAAGCGAAGAAGAGAGTAAAGAATACTCAAACTAAAGAATAACTGTTTTTCAAATTATTCTTTGCTCATGTTATACAATTCTTTTAATGCTACTCACGCAGTTTGTAAACATAAAATATTTTACAATTTTTTATTAAAATAACACAATCAACTGATTGGGGAGAAAATCATATTTATTGAAATTTTATTTTTCTGACTGAGTGAAAATAATGCCTGGACCGGGAGTCGAACCCCGGAACTTTGACTTACAAGGTCAAGGCTCTACCAATTGAGCTATCGAGGCCGACAACTGGTCAGCATTACTCACTCAGACAACCTTTAGGCAGAAACATCTGGTCTATCATGTAGATAGCTTGACAGAAATAAGCTGCAGGTAATCGAAAACACCATTAAACAATGGGAGAAAGATAAATATGATTTTCTTCCCAATCAGTTGATTGTGTGATTTTAATAAAAAATTGTATTTCTTTCTTCCACTGTTTAATGGTGTTTTCCATTACCTGCGGCTTATTTCTGTCGAGCTATCTACATGATACACCAGATGTTTTTGCCTAAAGGTTGTCTGAGTGAGTAATGCCAACCGATTGTCAGCCTGGATAGCTCAATTGGTAGAGCCTTGACCTTGTAAGTCAAAGTTCCGGTGTTCGACTCCCAGTCCAGGCATTATTTTCACTCAGTCGGAAAAATAAAATTTCCATAAAATATTTTATTTATTTTAAGTGATGCAATTAAAAAGGTTTTGATATATTTATTGCAGGATTACTACACAAATCAGGAGAAAAAATTCCCTGAGTTTTTCCTGTCTCTCTTAAAAGTAAAATAGATGACACGCAGTCATGCAACATTAGAATCCAACATGTTTACAAATTAAATGAATATATCTAGGGCATATTAATTTTATTAACTTTAGTTGGGAAAAAAAAAATTTAATTGACTTTTTTTTTTCTTTATTATAAAGCACTAAAACTTAAAAAAAGATTTGATTATGAAAAAATTTCAAAATTCTCTGAAATTTCCATTTTGCAATAAATTTTGAAATTCCCTAAGTTTTCCCTGTTTTTTAATAGTTTTTCAAATTCCCTGAATTTTCCAGGTTTTTCCTGAATTCCAGATACCGTAGCAACTCTGTTATAAGATTAATCAGAAACATGCTTCATGATCTGTCATTAAGAATACATTTTTAAATATTTTTTAAACTGACAAAATTAGAAAAGTTTCATCATTTTCACACATGATGATATAAGGGTTATAATCTTACATATAAATCGACAGATAATTAGATAAAACATAACTCATATTGATGTAAATAACTTATTTTTGGCTCTAAATAAAAATATTTTGAATTATTTCATAAATTATTTCAAAATTGTTAAAAAACATCAAATAAATTGCATTTTTTGTACAATTTTTTTTGTACGTACAATAAAATGAATAAAAATTAATTATTAATTGCTTGAGTATTTTGTTAATTTATATTACACTGCACTGTAAAAAAACATTTTTTTTTCGACCCCTAATACCATTTTTGCTGATTCTTATGTAAAATGACCTCCTGAATCCGAATATGACTACCATTTTGCCCAGTCACCCACCTCTTCTGAGGACACCACCCCATCCCCTAATTTTTATCACTGTTCGGTAATTTTATGGCCATAAATTTGATTTGGAGAATGAAAAAAAATTAATTTAAAACTTAAAAAAAAAAAATATGTTTAATAAATAACATTAATAATAGATTAAAAAAATATAAGAAATATAATGAATAATTTCAGTGGCAAATCTCCCCCCCCCCCTTAAATTTTCCCCTTGCCACAAATGTTGATGTTTTAGAATTTTCCAACTCTGTAGCACCTCAGAAGATATTTAACAGTTAAAATAATATAAAGTCATGCATATAATCTCCTAAATGAATTCACTCAATGAATTCTGCAAACAGCAGATGTAAAAATTTACTTTTCATTTTAAAAGAAAAGAAAAAAATATATATATTATTTAAATTTAATAACAATTGTGTTTTTTCCTTTTTGTCATGCTTACATACGTAGGGAGTTTTAGAGATCTTGACAAGTTCTGGATGAGTACTAAAAACAGTCGTAATAAAAAAATTATTCGTCAGTACCACATACTACATAAATAATTTAATTTCTTCGTATGATAACAAAACAGAAAATTGTATTTTTTATGAACAACATAATTATTAATGTATTATTAAAAGATTATTTTAAATTATAAATTAGCTATTCTCTCTCTTCTTATTTCCCCCTCTTTAATTTCTCTTGGGTTTTGGTTACATTTGTTATACTGTTTGTTTTGCTGCCAGGGTATGCCGATTTAAATCAGCTTGATTAAAATCACTTTGATTTTTTTTAAAAAATCATTGATTTAAATCAAAAATAAAATTTTATAATTTTGGGGCAATATGTAGTTTTATATAGTCTTAGAACATAAGAAAACTTGAACTTACTTGTTATTTACATCAAATATCTCCCCCCCCCCCAAAAAAAAAAAAATAATAATAATAAATAAATAAATAAAATATCTGTGTTTTTTAATTTTTAAAATGATTCTTTTAATTTTCTACAACTCTATTTTTATCTTCTATTCTTATTTTGAAGCTAACTACTTTCATTTACAGCCAGTTTTTTTTTTTTTTTTTATTTATTTTTTTTTATACAAAGCCTTAAATTCTCTGCGCTAAGTTTTTTTATTTATTTTTTAAGGATAATAAATATTGTATCATCTGAACTGAAGCATTTGATTTGTCTGTCACTCTGTCCTTCATGTTTAACTTTTCTTATTTCTAATTCTGATCACTATATTTTTTTTAACTTTTTAATAGACAGACATTTCCTTCAAAAATGGTCGAATCTTATTCAGGACATCTTAAAACGTGTAAATTCATCGAAAAGCGTGAGTGAAAAAACTTTACGAATCCAATACTTTCTGCTATTGAATATATCTGCACCCTGTAGGTAAAGGACACCATATCCCAAAAATGAATCTTTTTTTTTTTTTTTTTAGGAATGATGTTATAATGAATGACATTTGTCATGAAAAAAGAAAATGGTCATGGTTTTATGTTCTATTGTCCTATCTTCTTTATAGTAATTGAACATAATGCTTAATGCCTTTATATAAAACAAAAAATGCACATCAAGAACATGGTGCCAACTCTTTTCACAAAATGAACATAGTGTCCTTTACCTCCGAGGTACAGACAGGGTACGCCAATTTAAATCAGCTTGATTAAAATCACTTAGATTTTTTTTTTTTTAATCACCGATTTAAATTAAAAATAAAATTTTATAATTTGGGGCAATATGTAGTTTTATATAGTCTTAGAATATAAGAAAACTTGAACTTACTTGTTATTTACATCAAATACCCCCCAAAAAATACCCAATCCCCCCCAAAAAATAAAAAATAACAATAAAATAAAATAAAATAAATAAAAAATAAAATAAAATAAAATAAAAAATAAAATAAAATAAAATAAATAAATAAATCTGCGTTTATTAATTTTAAAAACGATACTTTTAATTTTCCACAACTCTATTTTTATCTTCTATTCTTATTTTGAAGCTCACTACTTTTATTTGCAGCCTTTTTTTTTTTTTTTTTTTTTTAAATATACAAAACCGTGTGCTCTAAGTGTTTTCTTTTTAAGGATAATAAATATTGTATCATCTGAACTGAAGCCTTTGATTTGTCTGTCCTTCATTTTTAACTTTTCTTATTTCTAATTCTGATCACTATATTTTTTAACTGGCTAAGGCATAATCAAGCAATTTTTCCCTTTTTACTCAGGCTTTTACAAAAATAGAAATGAAATGGTAATGGCCTGGCTAGTTGTTTCAGTTTTCTTAATTTTTTAAAACTTTAATCTTTTGAAAAAATATTAGAATTTATATGTATTTTATTGGTAATAAATTGCACAAACTAATGTGTGTATTATATATATTATATACACATTGGATTTCCTTTAATTGAATAATTATTCTCCAAAAAGTCTCTCTTCAAAAAATTTGATAATGTGAAATTCAAGATGTTTTAATATGTACATTTTAATGACAATAATAATAAAAACATCAAAAAAAAATATTGATCTTATATGCTTTTATGCTGTTTACCATTAATCATTTCTTTAATTTATATTATTTTTTTGAAAGGGGGGGGGAGGGTAGAATGTACCTATGTTGGCTAATATTACAATTTTTTTTATTTACTTTTATTTTTTAATATCTCCATATATATTTTTTCAATTTAGTTTATTTTTATTTATTGCTTTTTATATGTATTCGCATTTAAATTAAAAAAAAAAAAAAAAAAAAAAAAGTTTCCATGCTTAATTTCTTAACATTTATTTTTAGTCGAATAATGTAAATAAAACAAAAAAATCTCATTTAAATAAAAAAAAATCCGATTTTAATAAAAAAAAAAAAAAAAAAAAAAAAACTGATTTTTTTTTTTTTATTAAATCAAGATTTTTTCACACCCTGTTTGCTGCTAATTAGTATGATTTAAAAGGATTTCATACATGCTTATATAAGCTTACAGTTAAATAAAAATCACAACTCTTTATGTATATATTATTTTAATATATGCCTCTGATAAAATATTTATTGATGTTGTACTTTCACATTTCATTTCGCTTTTATTCATTTATTAATTTTTTTCATGGGGGGAGGGTATTATACACAGTATTATATCTTACACAGCAGTATATTATAAGATTATAAATAATATGTCTGTCAATACAAATAATGTCAATATAGAGCCAAGCTAATATCGACAGGATATTAGCTTGCTGAGTAAAACTAGATAGTGTTGAAAACAATCTAGTTTTACGTTTATAAACATGCACAAGTTAAAATGAAGACAATTCGCTTGAAATGCCTACCAAATCATATTTATTACCAAAAAATTATCATAAAAAATAACTGATTTATCATAACAATTTACATAAGCTATTGCTACTTATGAAAGTGTTTCTAATTTAATTTTTCATGCAAAATGAACTGCATTTTCGCGCATATTTTTTATAAACAAAAACATGTACAATAATAATAATATATACACAATTAACAGAAAAAAAAGTTAATTAAAATGCAAAATTACCTTCAAATCCGTAATTATATGTTGGAACAAACCACCTAAGGCGGTAAATTCCTTTTCTACGACAGGCTCTATATCCATAGTTAATCACATTATAAGTACATTTTCCATAAAAGTGAAGCTAACGCTGTTTTCGTGTACAAATTAGCGTATCATCATTAAATTACATATTAATAAATGTTTCCAAAATATTCTTAATAACTGTAAGATGCATGAATCCATGAATTAATAAAATCTATTCTTTTCAGAAATGAAATTAAAGGATTAGCGTACACCACAATCTTCATTTTACAAAAACCGATACCTAAAACACTGGTGATCGGTAATGCACAATATCACTCTCATGCACTGCAAACAATGATATTTCTCTATATTCATACTGATTTCTTACGATAAAAAATACTACTAATAATAAAAATCTTTATCACATAATGCTTAACAGATGAGCAGGAAAGAAGCCCTCTGACTTAAGCCGCAAATAATCATCAATGCGTGAAGAGAGAAAATTGACACACAAACAAACACGATTCAGATCACTTCAGTTTAAAGGGTACAAAATCGAATTCGAAACCGAAACGATTAGAAACCAATTAATCGATTACAAACCAACTATTTTATTCGATTACATTACTGAGCTAAAATACTAAAAGGAGAGAGACCAGTAGAGTCTATGGCACATCTAAAGAGAAAGACAACAGGCGACACTGCCGGAGTGGGTTGAGTGCGGTTTTCAACTTTTCAAAATTTAGAAAAACGATTTCAAAATATTAGCTGTCCTCGAATTTCGAGGACATATGGTAGAGTGACCATATTTTTTTCATTGAATTTGGGGACAAATATGGCGGCGTCCTCGAATTTCGAGGATAAAAAAAAAATAATAATAATTAAATCACCTTAAATTGTAAAATTTTAGTAATTTTTATATATAAAGCACCTAAAAAACTTATTTCAGCTTATTTTTATTCAGCTTATACATATAATAAATTAATAAAACATTAATAACTTTATAACCGGCGTCCCCAAATGTGTGTATTGTTTTGGGGACGAAAGTAGTTTTGTCCTCGAGATTCTGGGACTGTCCTCGAGATTCGAGGACATATGGTCAGTATCATAGATATAGTAATAATATATGGATTGATCACTGGGGAGAAAAATGGTAATTCCTTTTCACTTGGGTAAAGACGGCGATTTTACCAAAATATGGCCGTCTTTCCCCAACTGAATGCACACGAATATTTTATTAAATAAAATTTATGAATAATTTATTTACTAAAGGAGAATGAAAAACTCCAGATACAGTTTCAAATTCATTTTTCTTTTTTTCAATACCACTTAATGGCTGATTCCAAAGCTTTTTTTTCGGCATCAAAAATTTTTTCACGATAACATGAGGATGATAGATCTCAATATATATATTACTATTTCATCTACGGTCAGTGTCTAGGACTGACCCCCTAAGAATATTCCTGAGAAATGTCATGACAATTTTGATCTTCCGCGGAGTGGATTACTTATAGATACAGGGTGTCCTAAAAGTTCCAGTACTCCAACTTAAAGAACTCATTGTGTCCATGATTTTTTTTAATATTAAATTTTATCGACTGCTTATTATTGCATCAGTTCTTTATTTTTTATAGTTTGTTTCTTTTCTCGCTCAAGTTGTGTGAGAATAAAGTTTTATGTTATTTTGTTCTTCATAGTGAAATGTTTTTATCACGCATTCAGAAAATTTCGCTGTTTGAAGCTTATTTTGAATGTAAATCGTATGAAAGATGCAAAGATGTTTGGCGATATAAATATCCAGATGATGCAATACCGAGTAAAAATATGCTATATCAGTTCGTTCGACAATTTCATAATACAGGTTTTGTGCAGGTGGGTACAAGTTTCTCTACAAGAAGTCACTCCCAGCATGTTAAAATGCGTTTCTAAACACTTGCCCACAGGACCCGATTAAGCTTTGAAGCTAGGGGAAGCTCAGTATCATTTCTGGGCCCCCCTTTCATTTCGGATTTTTGTTTTTTCATTCATATACCTGGGTAGTTTCTACACACAACATTAAAATCGTATAACTTATTAAGAACATTCAGATTTTTGAGGCTAAATAACAGATTTTTCCCAAAATAGTGAGTATTTTACCTGGCTTTAAGCGACCTTTCTCAGAAAAAATTCAATCTGAGGGTGAAAATATGAAACAGAAATTCTAAGAACCTGTTTTTAGTCATTTTAGGGCCCCCTCTTAAATTTTAGAGGGGAAGCTTGTGCTTCCAGAGCCTTTTGGGTAATCAGACCCTGCATGCGCAAACGAGTTCAGCGTTGCCTCCTAGAAAAAGGTGGACATTTTGAACATTTATTATAAATGCAAGTTCTGTATTTTTTCCTCCGTTATTTTAAATGCGCCTTTTATCATTAGCATAAAAATAATCGTTTTAAGATTTTTTGTTTTGTAAATATAAAATACATCAGCGTCAGTACTGGAACTTTTAGGACACTCTGTATAATAGTAATAAGACGATTGATCACTGGGGGAAAAGAATTATTCCTTTTTATTCGGAGAAAAGTCCACAATATGGCCGTCTTTCTCCGAGGAAATACACACACAGATAATTTAGAAAATAAAATTTATGAATAATTTATGTACTAAAGGTGAATAAAAAACTGCAGATATAATTTCAAATTCATTTTTCTTTCTTTCTTTTATATAGTTATTAATTTAGTTAATATTTAAAGTTAAACTTTTTTTTTCTACTTAAACTAACGTTCTTTACCTACGCCGCTGCTAACTATACTTAAAAGAATTTTGAAAATTCTATATTACTTACTAATATAAAATCTTAAATAATATCAAACTTTAAAAAACGTATTCCATTAAAAATCAAACCAGTTTTTATTTCATAATAATAACCACGGCCCTACTAGATCACTCCTTGGCGCCAACGTCGTAAGCGGCCATAACAAAACTGCAAAGATCAATGCATGCCGCGGAATAAAGTAGATGGCGCTCACTGCCAACCTTGAAAATCAGTTTGTGTTATCGATTCCAATTGTAAACAAACGTGAAAATAAGCATTGTATAGTGCGATCGCGTTTCCT